>JARQOD010000001.1:166935310-167048718 GCA_033576555.1 Oophaga sylvatica | reverse complement strand
ACCAGGCTCCAACGCCTCTCGTATCCTGAGAGCACATACAGCGCCCCCTAGCTGTAACAGGGGGCACTGCCTAACTATATATTATATATATTATATATATATATATACACACTGCTCAAAAAATAAAGAGACACTTAAACAACAGAATATAACTCAAGTAAATCAAAACGTCTGTGAAATCAAACTGTCCACTTAGGAAGCAACACTGATTGACAATCAATTTACATGCTGTTGTGCAAATGGAATAGACAACAGATGGAAATTATTGCAATTATCAAGACACACTCAATAAAGGAGGGGTTCTGCAGGTGGGGACCACAGACCACATCTCAGTACCAGTGCTTTCTGGCTGATGTTTTGGTCTCTTTTGAATGTTGGTTGTGCTTTCACTCGTGGTAGCATGAGACGGACTCTACAACCCACACAAGTGGCTCAGTAGTGCAGCTCATCCAGATGGCACATCAATGCGAGCTGTGGCAAGAAGGTTTGCTGTGTCTGTCAGCATAGTGTCCAGAGGCTGGAGGCTCTACCAGGAGACAGGCCAGTACACCAGGAGACTGGAGGGGGCCGTAGGAGGGCAACAACCCAGCAGCAGGACCGCTACCTCCGCCTTTGTGCAAGAAGGAACAGGAGGAGCACTGCCAGAGTCCTGCAAAATGACCTCCAGCAGGCCCAAATGTGCATGTATCTGCACAAATGATTAGAAACTGACTCCATGAGGATGTTCTGAGTGCCCGACGTCCACAGATGGAAGTTGTGCTCACAGCCCAACACCGTGCGGGATGCTTGGCATTTGCCACAGAACACCAGGATTGGCAAATTCGCCACTACCGCCCTGTGCTCTTCACAGATGAAAGCAGGTTCACACTGAGCACCTGACAGACGTCGCAGAGTCTGGAAACGCCGTGGAGAGCGATCTGCTGCCTGCAACATCCTTTAGCTTGACCTGTTTGGCAGTGGGTCAGTAATGGCAGGGCAGGTTCCAGGTTTTCGTGGGCCCTGGGGAAAGAGTCTCAGTGGGCCCCTTTAACACATACCACAATTCATGATGCACAGATACGGCAAAAAAATATAGCTATACTACAATGCCAAAGATTTTACTTCTTACATTACATGAGTGATATCTACATAGTGATATATACAGAATAATGAGCCCCATATATTGTTCCATACAGAATAATGGACCCCATATAATGCTCAATACGGTATAATGAGCCACATATAATGCTCCATACAGTATAATGAGCGCATAAAATGCAGTATTATGGGCACCATATATGCTCCGTACAGAATCATGGACCTCATATTTTGCTCCATACCGAATAATGAGCCCTATATGTTACTACATACAGAATAATGAGCCACATATATTGCTCCATGCAGAATAATGAGCCACATATATTGCTCCATGCAGAATAATGAGCCACATATATGCTTCATATAGTATATGATAGGCCCCATATATTGCTCCATACAGAATAATGGACCCCATATAATGCTCCATACTGTATAATGGGCCCCATATATTGCTCTATACAGTATATAATAGGCCCCGTATATTGCTCCATAAAGAATAATGAGCCCCGTGTATTGGTCAATACATAAAGGGGCCCATATAATGTTTGATACAGTATATTATGGACTCTATATAATGCTCCAGTTTATGATGGTCCCATATAATGATCCATATATAATTGTCCCCATATATGATGCTCCAGTGTGTAAAGGGCCCCATATATGATGCCCCAGTGTATAATGGGCCCCATATACGATGCTTCAGTGTATGATGGTTCCTATATATAATGCTCCAAACATAAAAAAATAATATGAAATACTCACTTCTCCTTGCTACTCTGCTCCGGACTCCTCAGCGTCGCACCTTCCAGCTCTCTGCACTGTGACTGTTCAGGGAGAGGGCGCACAGACATGACGTCATAGCCGGCTCTGAGTAATGGTGTGGGGTGGCATTAATTTGGAGGGCCGCACAGCCCTCCATGTGCTCGCCAGAGGTAGCCTGACTGCCATTAGGTACCGAGATGAGATCCTCAGACCCCTAGTGAGACCATATGCTGGTGCGGTTGGCCCTGGGTTCCTCCTAATGCAGGACAATGCAGACCTCATGTGGCTGGAGTGTGTCAGCAATTCTTGCAAGATGAAGGCATTGAAGCTATGGACTGGCCTGCCCCGTTCCCCAGACCTGAATCCGATTGAGCACATATGGGACATCAGGTCTCGCTCTATGCACCACAGACTGTCCAGGAGTTGGCGGATGCTTTAGTCCAGGTCTGGGAGGAGATCCCTCAAGAGACCATCTGCTGCCTCATCAGAAGCATGCCCAGGCGTTGTAGGGAGGTCTTACAGGCACGTGGAGGCCACACACACTACTGAGCATCATTTGACTTGTTTTAAGGACATTACATTCCACTTTAATTTTGTGGGTGACTCCAAATCCAGGCCATCATTGGTTAATAAATTTGATTTCCATTGATGATTTTGTGTGATTTTGCTGTCAGTACATTCAACTTCGTTCACAATAACCAAAGAAAAAAATGGATGGCACTCATCAATGCGGTTTTCTTGAACGCTGTGCGGCTCAGGCACTGGAGACATGTGCAAGGTACGGACTACAGCTGTTTCGCACTTCAGCGCTTCAACGGGTCCTTGGAGGCTGAATGACGTTTATCGTTTAGTGTGGTTTAACCTCATGTCATTATTTTGAGGTAAAGGCGGCGCAGTGGTGACAAACATTTTTTTTGCTGTGGACTTGTTTTACACATTCAACTTTGTACAGAACAAAGTATTCAATGAGAATATTTCATTCATTCAGATCTAGG
Organism: Oophaga sylvatica; assembly: GCA_033576555.1. NCBI lineage: Eukaryota > Metazoa > Chordata > Amphibia > Anura > Dendrobatidae > Oophaga > Oophaga sylvatica. Next base: position 167,045,884 of record JARQOD010000001.1, on the reverse strand, counting down.
ATGTGTTATTTGAGTGTTCCCTTTATTTTTTTGAGTAGTGTACATATATATTATACACAGAGAGTGAGAGAGACAAATGACATACACTGCCTATAACTATGGGTTTCTAAGCAATGTTAGAACAGGTTAAAATTTTTATACGACACCTGTTGGCAATTTTTTTTATGACAGTCCCGTCTTTATCAGAAGCCAGCTACTCAGAAAAACTTCATTGTCATTTCTGTAGACTATGCATCAATTTACAATCCAAACATAGCGTTTTATACACCTGACTTAAGAGGTCATTAGATATCAACACAGTGGTTAAAACCACATGCAATTCTATTTATTAAAAGTTTTTGAACGGTTATTTATCCTGACCACTCAATCAATATGTTAAAACCATAAAAGATATCAAATGTCAGAGTCTAAAGGGAATAGCAGATTCTCCCTTCCATGTGTGCTGTAGTTTTGACCTTCTGTTCAGTTCTGTGGCATATGGCAAAGTGTTAGAGACAGAGCATCTGGATGTCTTCTGACTCTTAATTGCAGAAAGCTTTTTATTTTTACTGTATTTTTTTTTTACAATTACAAAGAATGTTGTACTCGGGTTTTTAAAGTTTACGGTTTTTCCTTCATACATGTCAAGCATTTAAATTTTTGAATATTTTTTTTACAATTAAATTACTTTCTCGATGAATTATCATGTAATACTATGCAGTACATTAATTAAAATCCATCTTACAGAATTTAGAGTGATACAAAAAAGAAAAGAAAAATAGGTCGACACACCTTTAGTATTAATCCATTCACCACCCAACTTTATTTGCATGACCAGGCCAATTTTTACAATTCTGACCACTATAACTTTATGAGGTTATAACTCTGAAACGCTTCAATGGATCCCATTGATTCTGAGATTGTACTTTGTGACATATTGTATCATTACAGTGGTAAAATTTCTTCGATATGACTTGCATTTATTTGTGAAAAAAACGCCATTTTTCAAAAATTTGGAAATTTTTCAATTTTAAAACTTTGAATTCTTATGCCCTTAAATGAGAGAGTTATGTCACACATAATAGTTAATAAATAACATTTCCCACATGTCTACTTTATATCAGCACAATTTTTGAAACATTTTTTTTGTTAGGAAGTTATAAGGTTAAAAGTAGACCAGTGATTTCTAATTTTTACAACACCATTTTTTTAGGGACCACATCACATTTGAAGTCACTTTGAGGGGTCTATATGATAGAAAATACCCAAAAGTGACACCATTCTAAAAACTGCACCCCTCAAGGTGCTCAAAACAACATTCATGAAGTTTATTAACCCTTCAGGTGCTTCACAGGGATTTTTGAAATGAGGGAAAAAAATGAACATTTAACTTTAGTTCACAAAAAATTTACTTTAGACCCACATTTTTTTATTTTCACAAGGGGAACAGAAAAAATATGGACTCCTAAATTTGTTGTGCGATTTCTCCTGAGCATGCCAATACCCCATATGTAGGGGAAAACCACGATTCGGGCACACAGCAGAACACGAAAGGGAAGGAGCGCCATTTGACTTGTTGAATGCAAAATTTGCTGGAACAATTTGCAGAAACCTTGTTGCGTTTGGAGAGCTCCTGATGTGCCTAAACAGTAAAGATCCTCCACAAGTGACACCATTTTGGAAATTATACCCCTCAGGGAACATACCTAGATGTATGGTGAGCACATTGCTTCACAGAAGTTTATAACGTTGAGCCATGAAAATAAAAAAAAAATCACATTTTCCCCTTAAAAATGTTTTTTTAGCCCTAACAGTGCCTCCATCTGCCTAACTATAGAGAATCTTCCCCCGGAGATTCCTTCTTAGGGCTCATACTCACTTGAGCCGAATTCGGATGAAAATCAGATGAAAAAAAATCGGATACAAATCTGACCAATGTTAGTCAATGGGTCAGTTTTCATTGCGATTTTTTTCTCATCAGATATTGGTGTGAGAAAAAAATCGCAGCATGCTGCGATTTGATGCGATTTTGGCATGATAATCGCTAATGCAATAGATGGTTATATAAAAAAACGCATGCAAATCGCATGCAAATTGCATGTCAATTGCACATAATCGGACCATCCTGAAAACTGACCGATTTTTTTCCACCCAGTGAGTATGAGCCCTAAATCACATATTTCAGAGATTTACACTGAAACCCCTAGTTAAACACTCAGCGTAGAGCTCAGGATAAATGTGCACTGAGCCTTACTGCGATTGGGAGGCAGAATGAAAAAATCAACAGCAGGTGAAGAATTGGTTTAATTTTTGTTTACGCCGCTCCTTGTTTTTCTTTTTGTCGGTGCAATTTCAGCAATACCAGATTTATATTGTTTTTTTCTATTTGGCTGCTATCACACACATTAAAAACGCTTTTATTGTGCATCACCATATTTTGAGAGCTATACATTTTCCATATTTCATCCGACAGTCATGTGAGGGCTTGGCTTTTGCGGGACGAGTTGAGGGTTTTATTGGAACCATTTTCAGACACATGACATTTGTTTATCGCTTTGTATTCCGAATTTTGGGAGTCAGAATGAGCAAAAACCAGCAAAACGTAGTTCCGCGTGTGGTAAAATTGGTAAGACAGCTTTATTCTTTGGGTCAGTACAATTACAGCGATACCTCATTGATGTCTTTTTTTACATTTTGGCTTTTCACACATAAACTATTTTATGGAAAAAAATATTTTTGCATCGCTTTATTCTGAGAGCTAAAACTTTTTTATTTTTCCACTAATGGAGCTGTATGATGGCTTGTTTTTTGCGGGATAAGATGATGTTTTCAGCGCTACTATGTTTATTTATATTTTTCTTTTTGATCACGTTTTATTCCAATTTTTGTTCGGCGACATGATTATAACGCATTGTTTTTTTGCCTTTTTTTATAGTGTTAACCAAAGCCGTTAACTAGTGGGACATTTTTATAGATCAGGTCGTTGCGGACGCGGCGATACCAAATATGTGTACTTTTATTATTTAGATTTTTTCATAAAAATATTTATTCATGGGTACAATATATTTTAATTTTTTAAAAATTTTTGTATCTTTTTTTATATTTTTAATTTTTTTTTTCAATTTTTCGACTTTGTCTCACTATGTGACTTTCATTTTTTGCAGGCTGATCGCTTGTACAGCATAGAGATGCAGGGGCATCCCTATGTTGTACAAACTATTCATTCTCGTCTGGACTATTGTAGCTCTCTACTAATCGGTCTCCCTCTTACCAAACTCTCCCTCTCCAATCTGTCTTGAATGCTGCAGCCAGGATCATATTCCTCACCAATCGTTATACCGATGCCTCTACCTTGTGCCAGTCATTACACTGGTTCCCCATCCACTACAGCAACGGTCCCCAACCGCCGGTCCGCGGCCCATTACCGGGCCATAGCAGTTCTGTTGCCGGGCCGCGGAGCCACTGCACAGAACGCTGTACATACTTGGAGCCGGCGGCTGCAGCACTGTAGTGACAGATGCAGACGCCGGCTTCAAGAAGACATCGATACTTACCTTCCATCACTGCATCCCTGTCGGCCGCGGCAGCTTCCTCCTGGCAATGCGGTGACGTAGAAACCGCTCATTAAGGTAATGAATATGGACGTGACGCCACTCCCATAGGCGTGGCGTCCATATTCATGCCCTTAATGAGCGGTATTACGTCACCGCACTGCCAGGAGGAAGCTGCCGCGGCCGACAGGGATGCAAGGGACCTGCAGCGACAGAGCGAGGAGGGTAAGTATGATGGGGGCGGAGGACGGGGGAGCCCAGCCATGTATACAGGATGGGAGGGGGAGCGGAGCCATGTATACAGGATGGGAGGGTGGAGCGGAGCCATGTATACAGGATGGGAGGGTGGAGCGGAGCCATGTATACAGGATGGGAGGGTGGGAGCGGAGCCATATATACAGGATGGGAGGGGGGAGCGGAGCCATATATACAGGATGGGAGGGGGGAGCGGAGCCATGTATACAGGATGGGAGGGTGGAGCGAAGCTGTGTATACAGGATGGGAGGGTGGAGCAGAGCCATATATACAGGATGGAGGATGGGAGCGGAGCCATATATACAGGATGGGAGGGTGGAGCGAAGCCATATATACAGGATGGGAGGGTGGGAGCGGAGCCATATATACAGGATGGGAGGGGGGAGCGGAGCCATGTATACAGGATGGGAGGATGGAGCGGAGCCATATATACAGGATGGGAGGGGGAGCGGAGCCATGTATACAGGATGGGAGGGGGAGCGGAGCCATAAATACAGGATGGGAGGGGAGCGGAGCCATATATACAGGATGGGAGGGTGGGAGCGGAGCCATATATACAGGATGGAGGGGGAGAGCGGAGCCATATAGACAGGATGGAGGGGAGCGGAGCCATGTAACAGGATGGGGGGGAGCGGAGTCATTATACAGGATGTGAGGGGGAGCGGAGCCATATATACAGGATGGGAGGGGGAGCGGAGCCATATATACAGGATGGGAGGGGGAGCGAGCCATATATACAGGATGGGAGGGTGGGAGCAGAGCCATGTATACAGGATGGGAGGTGGAGCGGAGCCATATATACAGGATGGGAGGATGGGAGCGGAGCCATATATACAGGATGGGAGGGTGGAGCGGAGCCATATATACAGGATGGGAGGGGGGAGCGGAGTCATATATACAGGATGGGAGGGTGGGAGCGGAGCCATATATACAGGATGGGAGGGGGAGCGGAGCCATGTATACAGGATGGGAGGATGGGAGCGGAGCCATATATACAGGAAAGGAGGGGGAGCGGAGCCATGTATACAGGATGGGAGGGGGAGCGGAGCCATGTATACAGGATGGGAGGGGGAGCGGAGCCATGTATACAGGATGGGAGGGGGAGCGGAGCCATATATACAGGATGGGAGGGGGAGCGGAGCCATATATACGGATGGGAGGGGGGAGCGGAGCCATGTATACAGGATGGGAGGGTGGAGCGAAGCTGTGTATACAGGATAGAGGGTGGAGCAGAGCCATATATACAGGATGGGAGGATGGACGGAGCCATATATACAGGATGGGAGGGTGGAGCGGAGCCATATATACAGGATGGGAGGGGGGAGCGGAGCCATGTATACAGGATGGGAGGGGGAGCGGAGCCATGTATACAGGATGCGAGGGGAGCGGAGCCATGTATACAGGATGGGAGGGGGAGCGGAGCCATATATACAGGATGGGAGGGGGAGCGGAGCCATATATACAGGATGGGAGGGGGAGCGGAGCCATATATACAGGATGGGAGGGTGGGAGCAGAGCCATGTATACAGGATGGGAGGTTGGGAGCGGAGCCATGTATACAGGATGGGAGGGTGGGAGTGGAGCCATATAAACAAGGGTGGGAGCGGAGCCTTGTATACAAGGGAGTGACATTCACATTAAAAATGTTATAATTAAATGATGAGTATGCACTACTACTAAACTACAACCCCGTCCATAGCCCCGCCCCTTATGACCAAAGCCCCACCCCTGCCACACCTCCATCCCCGCCCTGCCGGGCCATGGAAGAATGGTCTTTCTTGAAGCCGGTCCCTGGTGCAAAAAAGGTTGGGGACCACTGCACTACAGAATCCAGTACAAACTTATTACCCTCACTCACAAAGCACTCCATGGCTCAGCACCACCCTACATCTCCTCCCTCGTCTCAGTCTACCATCCTACCCATGCCCTCCGTTCTGCTAATGACCTGAGGTTAGCATCCTCAATAATCAGAACCTCCCACTCCCATCTCCAAGACTTTTCACGTTCTGCGCCAATTGTTTGGAATACACTACCCAGGTTAATACGATTAATCTCCAATCCCCACAGTTTTAAGCGTGCCCTAAAAACGCATTTGTTCAGACTGGCATACCGCCTCAACACATTAACGTAACTATCCCTGTTGGCCCATTCAAAAAAAAATTTTCTACCATAATCAGGTACCTCTTATTATGTTCTCACCCGCTTTTTGCATTTAATAGTCCTAAATGTCTGTACTGTTACATACATTGGCTGTTAACTGGTTCATGCAGAATTACATGAACACCTGATTCTTACACTATGGCTGGTCCGAACAATGAAAGCAATTGTTACCATCAGGGCCGGCTCCAGGTTTTTATGGGCCCCGGGCGAAAGAGCCTCAGTGGGCCCCTTTAACACAGACCACGATTCATGATGCACAGATACAGCAGAGAAATATAGGTACAGTACAATGCCAAATACTTCACTTCTTCCATTACATGAGTGATATCTATTGTAAATTGTACAATAGCTCAAAAACCGCCAAATCCTCACAGCGCACAGAACAGACTGGACAGTACAGTCCTCCATACAATATTATGGGCACCACAGTCTCCCCCTCATCACCCATATAATACCCCATGCAGGATGTCACCCCCATATAATGCTCCATACAGAATACTGGACCCAAAATAATGCTCCATACAGAATACTGGACCCAATATAATGCTCCATACAGGATACTGGTCCCCATATAATGCTCCATACAGGATACTGGTCCCCATATAATGCTCCATACAAAATATGGAGCTCTCCTCTGCGCTGTACTGCGTTCTGCACTGTTACGACTCAGGAAAGGGCGCTGTGGAAGGACTCCCCATTATCATCATGATTGTCTCCCCATCATCATCATTGCCTCCTTATCATCATCATTGCCTCCCCATCATCATCATGGCCTCCCCATTATCATCAATGCCTGCCCATCATCATCATCTCCTCCCCATCATCATCTTCTCCCCATCATCAATGCCTTCCCATTATCATCAATGCCTGCCCATTATCATCATCTTCTCCCCATCATCAATGCCTGCCCATTATCATCAATGCCTGCCCATTATCATCTTCTTCTCCCCATCATCATCAATGCCTCCCCATTATCAGCAATGCCTGCCCATCATCATCTTCTCCCATCATCAATGCCTGCCCATTATCATCATCTTCTCCCCATCATCATCAATGCCTCCCCATTATCAGCAATGCCTGCCCATCATCATCTTCTCCCCATCATCAATGCCTGCCCATTATCATCAATGCCTGCCCATCATCATCTCCCCATCATCAATGCCTCCCATTATCAGCAATGCCTGCCCATCATCACACACAGACAGCACACAAGCACTCTCTCACATACATACACACACATACACACACACACATACATACACACACAAAGCACCGCACTACATACACACAGAGACACACACACAGAGACACACACACACACGTCTTACCTGTCCGGCGTCCCCGTGCTCTGTGCCACAGCCGGCCGCTGAATGATGACGTCATTCAGCGGCCGGCTGTGAGAGGAAGCGCCGGCGCCCCCTGGAGCCCGGAGCTGCGGCAGCGGAGGCACGGGAGAGGTAAGTATTGTGCCAGCTGATGCCGGGGCCCTGAGCAGGGGGGGGGGCCAGTGGCGGCGCTGACACCGCTCTCCTCCGCTAATGGGCGCGGGGGTGCCAGACTGCGAGTGGGCCCCCCCGCCTGCTCAGGGCCCCGGCACTTGCCCGGGTGTGTCGGGTGCTGACGCCGGCCCTGGTTACCATCCACCTCTTGTGTCTCCCCTTTTTCCTCATAGATTGTAAGCTTGCGAGCAGGGCCCTCATTCCTCTTGGCATCTACTTTGATCTGTGTTTATTGTTATGCTGTAATGTCTATTGTCTGTACAAGTCCCCTCTATAATGTAAAGTGCTGCGGAATATGTTGGCGCTATAGAAATAAAATTATTATTATTATTATTATTATTATTAACTGTCAACTCTGCACTGACAGAGAAAGTTGCTGGTCATGCTCTGAGTTAGCTCTGGTGACCCAGATGCCGTTATGACGACATCAGGTCACATGGCAACAATCGGGACCCCACTATGACGTTGAGGGGTCTCCGATCCAAGGGCAGAGGCGCTTTCTTTCCTCTGCCTGCTCCTGAAATGCTGCGTTTGAGTTCGATCACAGCATTTAGGGGTTAAAGTGCCGTATGTCTCAGTTCAATAAGTACCAGGTCACAGGGTCGTATGGATGGGTGGAAAAGGGGTTAAATGAATGTACGAGTGCACAAATGTACTTTGTGGCCAACATTCAAAAATATACAGTACAGTACATACTCGATGCATCAGCACACTGCGATTAATGAATTAATGAACACATGTACTCCTATATTGCTGCAAATATTAAAAATATAAGGGCTTAGTTATTGTTTTTTGATCAAAGCAATCCAACCACGTCATGGTGACCTTTTAATATGGAATGTCCTACCATGAGGCTGGTTTGGAAAGGTAGGACTTTTAGTGGTTAGAGACCTTCCATATTAAAAGGTAACCTAAACATGGTTGTATGGCTTTAGCGCTCTTTTATCAAAAACCGCTAAGTAAATTACATTTTTAACAACTTTCTGACCCTAGACGTACTATTCCCTCCGTGTGCCCTGGGACTTAATGCCCATGGACGGAATAGTACGTCATACGCGATCAGCCATTCTCACGTGGGAAGCGCGGCCAATCGCGGCCAGGTGTCAGATGATTCTCACAGCTGACACCCAGCACTAAGTGCCGCTCCTGGCACTTTAACCCCCGGAAACTGCGGTCAAACATGATCGCAGCATTCCTGAGCAGGCAGAGGGTCTGTCAGCTCTGACAGCCCCTCTGCCTTTGGATTGGAGACCCCGCGGTATGACGCGGGGTCCCTATCGCTCCCATGGTAACCCGATGTCAGGAAGTCTCTGAGGTTAGTGACAAATCCCTGCAGCGCTGACAGCTTATATGGCATGCAGATCTGCATGCCATATAAGCGATCAGCCTGCACAAAATGAGTGTCCCATAATGGGTCACAGTGGAAAATAAAAATTAAATAAAAAAAATATTTTTTTTAAATGATTGTAAAAATATATAAAAAAAAAATAAAAAAATCAATATTTATTATATCAATAAATAAATATTTGAATTAAAAACAAAAATCTAAACAATAGAAGTACACATATTTAGTATCGCCGCATCCATAACAACCTGACCTATAAAACTGTCGCACTATTTAACCCCTTTAGTGAACCCCATAAAAAATGCAAAAAAAAAATGCTTTATCATCATACCGCCGAACAAAAAGTGGAATAACACGCGATCAAAAAGACGGATATAAATAATCATGGTACAGCTGAAAATGTCATCTTGTCCCGCAAAAAACAAGCCGTCATACAGCATCATCAGCAAAAAAATAAAAAAGTTATAGCTCGCAGAATAAAGCGATGCAAAAATAATTATTTTTTAGATAAAATAGTTTTTATTCTATAAAAGCGCCAAAACATAAAAAATGATGTAAATGAGGTATCGCTGTAATCATACTAACCCGAAGAAATTAAAACCGCTTTATCAATTTTACCACACGTGGAACGGTATAAAACGCCTCCCCCAAAAGAAATTCATGAATTACTGGTTTTTGTTCATTCTGCCTCCCAATAATCGTATTAAAAAGTGATCAAAAAATGTCATGTGCCCGAAAATTATACCAATAAAAACGTAAACTCGTTCCACAAAATACAAGACCTCATATGACTCTGTGGGCCAAAATATGGAAAAATTCTAGCTCTCAAAATGTGATGATGCAAAAACTATTTTTTGCAACAAAAAGTCTTTTAGCGTGTGACAGATGCCAATCATAAAAACCCACTATAAATAGTAAATCAAACCGCCCTTTATCACCCGCTTAGTTAGGGAAAAATAATAAAATAAAAAAAGTATTTATTTCCATTTTCCCATTAGGGTTAGGGTTGGGGCTAAAGTTAGGGTTAGGGTTTGGATTAGGGTTAGGGTTTGGATTAAGGTTAGGGTTGAGATTAGGGTTAGGGTTGGGATTAGGGTTAGGGGTGTGTTAGGGTTAGGTTTGTAGTTAGGGTTATGTTTAGGGCTGGGATTAGGGTTAGGGGTGTGTTGGGGTTAGGGTTGGAGTTAGAATTGGGGGGTTTCCACTGTTTAGGCACATCAGGGCTCTCCAAAAGCGACATGGCGTCCAATTTCAATTCCTGCCAGTTTTGCCTTGAAAAGTCAAACGGCGCTCGTTCCCTTCCGAGCTCTGCCATGCGCCCAAACAGTGGTTCACCCCCACATATGGGGTACCAGAGTACTCAGGACAAATTGTACAACAACTTTTGGGGTCCAATTTCTCCTGTTACCCTTGGTAAAATAAAACAAATTGGATCTGAATTAATTTTTTGTGAATGTTCATTTTTCTTTAAATATTTCAAAAATTCCTGTGAAGCACCTGAAGGGTTAATAAACTTCTTGAATGTGGTTTTGAGCACCTTGAGGGGTGCAGTTTTTAGAATGGTGTCACTTTTGGGTATTTTCTATCATATAGATGCCTCAAAGTGACTTCAAATGTGATGTGGTCCCTAAAAAAAATGGTGTTGTAAAAATGAGAAATCGTTGGTCAACTTTTAACCCTTATAACTTCCTAACAAAAAAAAATTTTGGTTCCAAAATTGTGCTGATGTAAAGTAGACATGTGGGAAATGTTACTTATTAAATATTTTGTGTGACATATCTCTGTTATTTAAGGGCATGAAAATTCAAAGTTGGAAACTTGCGAAATTATAAAAATTTTCGCCAAATTCCAGTTATTTTCACAAATAAACTCAAGTTATATCAAAGAAATTTTACCACTGTCATGAAGTACTATATGTGACGAGAAAACAATGACAGAATCACCGGGGTTCATGGAAGCGTTCCAGAGTTATTACCTCATAAAGAGACAGTGGTCAGAATTGTAAAAATTGACCCGGTCATTAATGTGCAGACCACCCTTGGAGGTTAAGGGGTTAAAGTTTGCAGCAATCTTGGAGTTCATGTATTCAGTAGTGACGTTTGTAGGAATTTAGAGTGATATGAAAAAGTATTTGCCCTTCATCCAGTCACCAGGTGAAAAGTGACTAGTTTCTGTGCTTATTTTATTCCTGCTGCTCGCATGATTATTCTTTTTTGTAACATCTACCATATGATTCCAGAGATGAGGAGCATTTTGATATATTGCTATAGTCTTCAACAACAGAGCGTTGCTCACAGTATAATAATGCAAAGCAGCCTAAAGAGAGTCTTGTAAGCCATGCCCACTTGGTAAAGACCATGTCATTTTGCAAATCTCTGGAGCCACTTAGCAGGAATGAAATTGAAGCAATAACTGGCTGCTTTTTGACCTAGTAAGTTTTTTCTTAAAGGGTACATTATGGTGACAGGTTGGCTTTAATGAGTATGTACATGTACATCGTTTTTGCAATACACAGATTACTGCCTTCACTCCTATCTGTGCTTTCTCTTTTTTTGTATCTCTTCCTACATTGTACGGTCTGCCAAGATTCTGCACTGTCAGGAAATAACGCATTAAAATAATTTGCTAAATTCTTTTAAGATTTTCCACTTTAAGTTGAATTGTATGTTCATATTGGGGCCAAATTTTGCAATTGGTTGATAGTTATGATCTATTCTACATTAAACGTTGAGTAAATACATTGCTTTAGGTATTTTCAGCAGTCCTGAGATACAACATATTTTATAGCCAAGAGCTGCATTCATAACGCCATTGGTTATTGGAAACAGTCAATCAGTTTGGCCCGTATAGCTTAGCTGACCTCCTGTAATAAATGTTGGAATGGATGTTCCCTGAATTGAGCTACAGAACAGTATTAATGCAATATCTAGTCGGGGACGTTGAGCTACAAGGGAGATTTGAGCTCTGAAATATACAGAATTTTATCTCTGATCTGATCTCCAAAAGTATCCCCCAAATTATATTATTTTGCTACAATTGAAGTTTAATGCCCGCTTTCTCCTTAAGCTAATTGGGTTTGTCCAATGAAAGAGGTGAAGACAGTGCAAGCCTTTCTTCCACCCTATATGGCTTTATTGAAGTCCCAGAGGACAAGGCTTAAGATGACAATCCCTGTCCTCAGAGACATCAAGCACGCCATATACAGTGGGAATAAAGTGCTGATACTTTCACATGACTGCCGAGTCTCCACCTCCTTGGCTGGATAGGTCTAATTAGCATATGTAGGAAAATTGAAATTAAATATCGTTTTTTACCAAAATGAGTAAATGACACATTGATTGGGATTACAAGAAGAGACTTCAGGAACTATTAACTAGTGGTGGTGCTTTCAGGAAGAAAAGCCTTCTGGCAGATCCCCTTTATCCAGTAGGTACGGTTGTTACTTTTGAATCGGGCTTATGATACGTTCCCTTTTCCTGTGTCATTTAATTTCAGTATTTTATCATACGGCAATGCAGGGCCGTTATGTCTGTTTTGTAATATCATGCTGTATGGATATATTGAATCATTACGTTATTCATACTGGTCATTTTTGTTAAATTACAGTACACTGGCTTTAAGCTCATATACATTAGGGAAATAACGGCCTAACCCACCAACACCAAATGTTCAGGGAAAAATGGATCAGGAATCTTGGATTTCAACATGCTTTATCCTTTGTTCCCGCAGCTGCTTCTTTTCTTCAAATACATGAACGCTGAGCATACATATGTTTATGGGATATCAGGTGGCATCTGTTAACCAAACAAGCAACTGGCCGTTTATTATCTAAATGTGTGTGCACAGTATTACCCTGATAACACATTAAGTAAGAAAGTCATTTTCTACATTACAGTGGCATGTAAAAGTTTGGGCACCCCCAGTCAAAATTACTGTTATCATAGAATCATAGAATGGTAGAGTTGGAAGGGACCTCCTGGGCCATCTGGTCCAACCCCCTGCTCAAAGCAGGATTCTCTAAATCATCCCAGATAGATGTCTGTCCAGCCTCTGTTTGCAGACTTCCATTGAAGGAGAACTTACCACCTCTCGTGGCAGCCTGTTCCACTCCTTGATCACCCTAACTGTCAAAAAGTTTTTTCTAATATCTAATCTGTGTCTCCTCCCATTCAGTTTCATCCCATTGCTTCTAGTCTTTCCTTGTGCAAATGAGAATAAAGATGATCCTTCTACAATGTGACAGCCCTTGAGATATTTGTAGACAGCTATTAAGTCTCCTCTCAGTCTTCTTTTTTGCAAGCTAAACATTCCCAAATCCTGCAACCGTTCCTCATAGGACATGGTTTGCAGACCGGTCACCATTCTGGTCGCTCTTCTTTGAACTTGCTCCAGTTTGTTGATGTCTTTTTTAAATGTGGTGCCCAAAGCTGGACACAGTATTCCAGATGAGGTCTGACCAAAGAGGAGTAGAGGGCAATAATGACCTCACGTGATCTAGACTGTATGCTTCTCTTGATACATCCTAGAATTGCATTTGCCTTTTTTGCTGCTGCATTACACTGTTGACTCATATTCAGTTTGTGATCTATTAGTATACCCAAGTCTTTTTCACATGTGCTGTTACTTAACCCTATTCCTCCCATTCTGTATATGTTTTTTTCATTTTTATTGCCCAGATGTAGTACTTTGCATTTTTCCCTGTTAAAAACCGTTCTGTTAGTTGCTGCCCACTGCTCCAGTTTATTTATATCTTTTTGAATCCTCTCTCTCTCTTCTCTAGTATTAGCTACCCCTCCTAGCTTTGTGTCATCAGCAAATTTGATCAGTTTACCCTCAATTCCTTCATCTAAATCATTGATAAAGATGTTGAACAATACAGGGCCCAAAACAAAGCCTTGTGGTACCCCACTTGAGACATTCTTCCAACTGGATGTGCAGCCATTTACGACCACTCTTTGGGTCCGATCACTAAGCCAGTTATGAATCCATCTAACAGTTGCCTTGTCCATTCCATACTTAGTCATTTTTTCAATAAGGATTGTGTGAGATAATTATTGTGAACAGTTAAGCAAGTTGAAGAAGAAATGATCTCTAAAAGGTTTAAAGTTAAAGATGACGCATTTACTTTATATTTTAGGCAACAAAGAAAAGATATTTTCATCTTTTACATTTTAAAAATTATAAAAAAATGGGCTGATGCAAAAATGTGGGTCACCCTTGGAGATTTGTGTGCTCAGATAACTTTGACCAAGGTTTCTGGCCTTAAGAATGTTAGGGTTATGGCTAATTCACTATCATAGGTAGGAAAGGCCAGGTGATTCAAATTTCCCAGCTTTTTAAAAACCCAGCCTCCTGTAAACTTGTGCCAAAAACAACAGCCATGGGTTCTTCTAAGTAGCTGCCTAGCACTCTGAAAATAAAAATGGTGGAGGCCCACAAAGCAGGAGAAGGCTATAGATAGCAAAGCGTTTTCAAGTTGCTCTTTCCTCAGTTTGAAATGTAATTGAGTAATGGCAGTTAAGAGGAACATCGCAGGTCAAGATAAGGTCCAGAAGACCAAGCAAAATTTCACTGAGAGCTGCTTGTAGGATTGCTAGAGATGCAAATAAAACCCCCCACTTGACTACAAAAGACCTTCAGAAACATTTAGCAGGTTCTGGAGGTGTGGTACATTGTTCTACTGTTCAGGGACACCTGCACAAATATTGCCCTTATGGAAGAGTCGTCAGAAAACCTCTCTTGCATCCTCAATTTTGACCCGGGGTGCCAAAACTTTTAGATGCCACTGTACAGACAGATGTAGACACAGACCCATATCCATGTGTGGATTTGGGGAATATAATAATATTGATCTTAGTGAGAAAAAACTATATTTCGTGCCACCCAACAAATACTGTGTGTGATATTAAGTACTAGAATATTTCAGAGTTTTGAAGAGACATTGAGAATTAAGGACATAAGGTTTTTCCTTAAAAAGATGAGTTTGTGATCCATTGCGCAGTGATATATTTGTTGTAGTTTCTCCCTGACAAGGCCATTTTGCAGTGTGGTGCCCTCTTGTTACAAGCGGTCATCCTCTAGTGCCTTATTCTTAACATGATACTGTGTTTATATTACGAGTAATGTCAGAAACAAGGAGCGTGAACAATTGTAAATCCTTTTCCACTTAGATGCTGTCAGTATTAAATTCTGATGTCCTGTGATAACTCTAAACCAGAGGGAATGTCCCTCAGCAGAACAACTGGTCTCAAGGTGCATCTCCTTTCATCAAACTATTTTTGCATTCTTTTTTGAAACCCATGTAATGTGAAGCATTCCTTTTTATAAATAAATTGTGTAATCAGTACAAGCCTATCTGATCATATGTCCCCCTTTGTTATAGGCTTAGAGTTTAACTGGACAAGGCTGTAGACATGCATAAGCCTTTACGCAGCAGACATTTATGACCCCTTTAATCAGTCATATACATCTTTACTTCTTAGGTCTACAAAGCAATCACGAATGCAGATTATTTTATTGGCAGTCAATTTGCTTTGGGACTAGAAAAACATGAAACTCCTAAGTATACTAGTTAGTAATGAGGTTGGTCTTGAAGACTAATGTGAAATCTCAGAGGAATGCACAAAGTTCTCCAGAATCAACCATTAGTTACTGCTGAATTCATAGTTGTCCTCATTATTTTAGGGTGTTCTTCAAACTCTGTTGAACGGACAAGCAAAGTTTTCACAATCACTTGGTCTGTGTCTGGGTAGTAGAAACTTTTAGTTGATGCTTCAAAGAAGAAAAGTATGATCGGTTTTGGAGAAGAAGCAAATCTTCATCTTGAATGGTATTTTAAACTTTGATTTTGGAGAAAAGCAAAGATGGACTGACAGGTGACAATGCCAGACCTCCAAACTCTTCAAGGAAATCTGACATTGTCGCTCACACTTAGAAGGACCACCAGCACTTGTAGCCTAGGCTAAAAGAATGAAAAAGATGATAGCTAAGAAGTACCGTAATGCTTAATGATCTATTGTATTTCGATGGCTTGATACTTGAGAAGGTCTAGAATAAACTAAAGACTAAAGAGACTTTAATTTGTGGCATTAAAGCTTAGACAGAAAAAGGATATAGTGAGCCCTGGAATTGTGAGATGTCATTATATGGCTCCTAAAACTAAATTGATGAAATACCATATGTAAAAGCCACTGTTTTCTTGAGAGTAGTTAGGTTATAAGTTGCAGGACTTCTACTCAACTCCACTTTCAAGCTGTTTAATGACTAATGATTTTCTTCTGATCATCTTCTCCCATGCAGATCTTTGCATCTGATCCATGACTCCAATGCTTCATTACACTTTCCCTTAGCCTCTCAATTTTCAAAGCGTTTTTCAAACTTCATCCTCCTCCTCTTATTTTACTTAAATTCTTGGCCCAATCTCTCACTAATTTAAGGTATGACATTATTTATGCTTCGTTTCAAAGTTTAGAATTTACACAAATGTAACTATTTTGTATCTTCTTCTGTTCTACTTTTACTTCACTTGAATATTAAGAAATACAGGTATAAAGATTTTTGAAGGTAACCTAAACAATCTATCTGGTATAATACTTGAAGCAAATATATGCATAGGGGAAATGACACCAGATGTATCATAGGGACACAGAAGTGTGGGCTGAAGAATTAAAAGGGTTGTCCAATACTCGAACAACCCCTTCTGAATCCCTATGTTTCCCCCCCAGAAAAATAATAACATAATAATACCTAAAGTATACTCACCTCCGTTCTAGCCGTCGTGGCACCAGCTCTCATGGGGATCACATGATTATGTCACGAGATCCCTGTGGTCAATCAGTACTGGTTTTACTCTTTCGTCTTTGGAGAAATCATGACATCGGAGGAAGTCAGAGAGCAAATGCCGCTCTCACTTCCTCCGGATAGGAATTACATCAGTAGGAGAAGAGAGTAAAGCTAATGCTCATTGTCCACAGCGATCATGTGGCATTCCTAGGAGAGACAGTGAAAAACTCCAAAAAACGATGATCAATAGGCAAACTTAATCAAACAATGCAAATTTTATTATAACACAAACCATACATAACGTACAAGTAAGAGGAGGATCTCGGAAACCACACAAACATAGTGCGACATTATGGTGACGCTTTCATCAAGGTGCAATACATATAATGAATGCACATATAGTAGGTGCACAATAACTATGAAAAGTGCAACAAATGGTCACTGTGGATCACATTAATCACATATGGTCAAAAATGACCTATAATGGCAATATTGTTTAGCATTCCTATATGGGTATTGACATGGTCACTATGATCACATTAATCACACATGGTCAAAAAAATGACCTATAATGGCAATATTGTTTAGCATTCCTATATGGGTATTGACCAAAATGCCCTCCTAGAATTATCTAGCTATTACCAATATCCACTCAAAAATAGAGACCATTGTTAGTATAATGACTAGCACTCAGACGCCACACAAGCCATCTTTCCATACTTCATGATAACGAGTGCCCAAAATTGAGCCATATATTTACCCGTCAGTGGCTTGTAGGAGACTGAGGCACTGTACCGCACCTGACGACCGCATCGCCCCGACGCGCGTTTCGGACACCTTTCTCAAGGGGCCTGACTTGCATGTGAACCAGCGTTCCTTAAATGTCAGCGATCACCACGCGGTGTATCGCACTACCGGAAGTCCGGCGCCCAGACCGGAAATGACGCGTCTCTTCCCCCTGGCAACCGCGACGCCACACAGGGCCGGCGTCACACAGTAAAGGGAGCCGGGGCGGGCCCACTTCACTGTGAAGAGACGCCGAACACTGCGGAGCGCAGCGACGACAGCGAGAGAGACGCGTACAGGCCGGGCACAGGTTCACGGCCATACAGAACCACATATAAATCATTTAAAATAGACAATGTGCAACGCATCTGAATAGCATATAACTGCAATCCTTGCCATACAAATTATCATCAGATCATAAAAATATATGCATAATACTGCATAGATGAAAAACAATGCACAGATAGTAAACAATTAATCCTACCAACAAGGACCAATTACATTTTATAACATATCATTAGAGCTCAGTGTAAATGTACACACACGGTCCATCCATCCGGACTGAATGAGAATCTGAGTTATGCCCCATTCTTGTAGATATGGTGCTCATGTAGATATGTTCTTCCGTATGATCGCTATTCTGCTGCACATTGGCACACGCGACATGGTGTGTACATTTTTTAACTATTTCTTTTATTCTAGTTTTTAGTATCCTATGGCATATGTGCGGACGGTCGAATGAGATGTCGATATTATACTGCAGTAGTGATTGGATCCCTATACCAGCAGGTCGAATTGTAATTCTTTGAAAGTGCCATATATGGCTGTGATGAAAGAAGACACTGAGCTCTAATGATATGTTATATAATGTAATTGGTCCTTGTTGGTAGGATTAATTGTTTACTATCTGTGCATTGTTTTTCATCTATGCAGTATTATGCATATATTGTTATGATCTGATGATAATTTGTATGGCAAGGATTGCAGTTATATGCTATTCAGATGCGTTGCACATTGTCTATTTTAAATGATTTATATGTGGTTCTGTATGGCCGTGAACCTGTGCCCCGCCTGTACGCGTCTCTCTCGCTGTCGCCGCTGCGCTCCGCAGTGTTCGGCGTCTCTTCACAGTGAAGTGGGCCCGCCCCGGCTCCCTTTACTGTGTGACGCCGGCCCTGTGTGGCGTCGCGGTTGCCAGGGGGAAGAGACGCGTCATTTCCGGTCTGGGCGCCGGACTTCCGGTAGTGCGATACACCGCGTGGTGATCGCTGACATTTAAGGAACGCTGGTTCACATGCAAGTTAGGCCCCTTGAAAAAGGTGTCCAAAACCGCGTCGGGGCGGATGCGGTCGTCAGGTGCGGTACAGTGCCTCAGTCTCCTACAAGCCACTGACGGGTAAATATATGGCTCAATTTTGGGCACTCGTTATCATGAAGTATGGAAAGATGGCTTGTGTGGCGTCTGAGTGCTAGTCATTATACTAACAATGGTCTCTATTTTTGAGTGGATATTGGTAATAGCTAGATAATTCTAGGAGGGCATTTTGGTCAATACCCATATAGGAATGCTAAACAATATTGCCATTATAGGTCATTTTTTTTGACCATGTGTGATTAATGTGATCATAGTGACCATGTGAATACCCATATAGGAATGCTAAACAATATTGCCATTATAGGTCATTTTTGACCATATGTGATTAATATGATCAACAGTGACCATTTGTTGCATTTTTCATAGTTATTGTGCACCTACTATATGTGCATTCATTATATGTATTGCACCTTGATGAAAGCGTCACCATAATGTCGCACTGTGTTTGTGTGGTTTCCGAGATCCTCCTCTTACTTGTACGTTATGTATGGTTTGTGTTATAATAAAATTTGCATTGTTTGATTAAGTTTGCCTATTGATCATCGTTTTTTGGAGTTTTTCATGTTCAATATTGATGATAGGCTGTTATCCATATAGACCCATGGCAATGGAGAGTTATTGATTATAATTATACCATGAGTCTTGGTCTTACCTGTTGTTGCTAGGAGAGACAGTGCCTACCCAACACCTATGGAATGGCGCAGGCGTCAGAAGTAAGTAAAAGCGTTATTTTACAAGGGGGAAACATAGGGATTGAGAAGTGAATGTTCAAATTGGGATTGCCCTTCCCTACTACCACTATTTTGGTAGGGTGAAGTTGTATGGAGTAGTGGCTTCATACACTCCAGCAAGGGTATAAAAATATGTTACAAAATATTAACATTTGGAATACTCAGTAAAAAAAATATCTATAAAAAATACAAAAAAAACTAATTTTGTTAGTAAGCTTTAAGTCTTTCCCTCTGCACCCAATTTTAGAAAACACAAAAACAAGAATTGAGATCGGTTGACACATGATAAGGTTTTAATATCAGAGACAGGACATCCCGACTGGGTGCACGTTATGTCGGTGGATGGTTTTTACATTGTTTTGATAAAAAATAGTGATAACTAAGTACCCTATGTTATTTACATGTACTATTACTATTCACGTATTAACTTACTATAGGGTATATGAACATTTTGTTTATTTCTTAGGTTTTATTAATTTAACATCAGTATGATGTAAGGACAGAGACCTGGATTCCAGTGATGTGTCACTTACTTTGCTGGTAGCTGCAGTTTTTATAAAATCACAATTTTCTCTGAATGCTGAGCTGTGTATAAACCTGCCCACACCACTGATTGGCAGCTCTTAGTGTTCAATATATATTGGAAGAAAGCTGCCAATCCTAGAGGGTCACAGGGCAGAAGGACTACATGGCACAAGACACCTAGTCCTCTAGTGATAATCTCCTGCTGGTAATACACTGATTTTATTAAAATTGCAGCAAGCAGAGCAATAAGTGACATATCACTGGAATCAGGATCTTTGCTCCTACATAATGCAGCTATCAGATGAGGTAGCAAAAGCCTGATGGAAGTCATCATACCCACAAGTTGCTTCTATCTAGACTTTACATTTCTAAATTTTAATAATGCTTTACAGACCTTGAGGTAAATCTCCTCGGATGTGGATGTTTGTGCATCTAATCTTCAATTATCAAATAATTGTATCGAGTTAGACAATTTAATTGTTTATCATTTATCAAAGTTATAATTAATTACGGTATATATAATTTCTAGAGATATGGCTTCCCTGAAACGTGTACTTTATGTCTCACTAGAGTTGAAGATAAAATACCTCTGAAAGTTTTATTCCATCTTATTGGGTAATTCTAAATTACTTATGATAAATGGAAATGCATGGGGAAAATACTGCTTTATTTTCCAATGGTTGCAGGTTGTCACATGACAAGTTTAGCCACATCTGGGCGTATGACATACAGCAGATGACAATCCTCTTTACTTCGGTGTCAATCACTTTTTGATGAGTTAGGTCAGACTGTATGCATGAGGCTTATAGCTGTCTTTTATTTTTTGCAGCTTGGCGTTTTTTTAATTTTAGGAATGTGCAAATTGCCTCTTCAAAGAGTGCCACCTAATGGAAATAGCTATCCTAAAAGTCAATATCAACCATTTAATGAGTGTTGCCACGTGACTTAAGATAAAAGCTAAGCCAACACATTTCGAGATGTTTGCCTCTCATCAGTGCAGATCAAGAGATGTGATTTTGCTGGATGAGAGGCCTCTAATGGGGGTGTATGTGGTAAGGTTTCTCCTTGCAGAAAGTGCCTTGCTAATGTGACGAGACTTATAAGCCATGTAATGCTCTCTGTGAAATCAAATATGCAAATAGTCTCTTCAGAGAGGAAGAGGACCTGAGCTCTAGTGCCACCTATTGCAAATAGCAATCCTAAAAGTCAATATCCTTCCACAAACCTTGCCACATGACTTAGGATAAAAGTGGAAATTCTTTGTGAAAATTCTTTAGCAAAAATTGGATAAAATATGACTTAAATATTGACTTATTTATGATATGTTGTAAATATGCCATAATTGTACCATTAATACAAGTCTGTATGTGACTGCAGACTTGTGACTCACAGCGAGCGCACTGCGTGTTGTGAGGATTCTCCGGCGTCGGGAGCAGATGGTCATGTGACTGCAAGTATGTGGTTTGCATACCCCGGCCACAATCTGACTAGACGTGTCCGGCCTCAAACAATACACTTGTTTAGTCGTCTAGTCCGCTCATGACTGTATGCATGCAAATTGCAACTTGCGGTTTCCCATCTGCTGTTCCTGTCGACCACACTGGAGAATCCTCACAGCGTGCAGACTTAATCCTCTGTAAAATATATCTGGCATTGTAGCTCAGTTCCAACTACTGTGCAGCAATACGAGACACGTCCATGGAAAGAGCAGCACTGTGTCCAGAAAACTCAGCAGAGTATTTTCTTCGAACTAGTGAGAGTCCCAGTAGATGGATTTGCTCCATTCCCACACTGATAGCATATTCTAGTTTTATGCCAGGAATATTTAATAACACACAACTATTTAACAATGTATTACAATATAGTTTTCTCATTTTCTGCATTTCTGAAAGAAAATAATACTTAAATAAGACTGTCTTTAACAATTACTAAAGAAACTGGGGAGCAAAATAGACAATGTGGAACAGGAGCCAGCCAATCATTTCTGGGTTCTTCATAAATGTTCATTCCATGATGTCCGACATTACTTTGATGTCAGTGTTTGGAATAGACTTTTTCATTTTTCTTCTATATGCAAAGAGAGTCATAAGATGAAAGACATGTCAGCTCAGACCTCTTTTCCTTTGGGATACACTACAGAAAAGGACTCTGGACATAAATAGGATTAAATCTAAAGATTTATTCTGCGGGGGGCAACGTTTGATCTTTTTGGATGATAACTGGCGTCTTTTGTGGGTTAAAACAAAGAAACTCACAGTGACCTGTTCAATGTAGCTTATAAAATTAATACCTGGTATAATAAAACTTTTTTTTCTTTGTAACTCTTTTAGTAGCCTTTTTAGTTGGCCGAATGACTATCTTCTCACAACTGTCTAAATTGTTAAATTGCGTTTTGTGTTAAAAATTCTCTGATATGGAATTATTGTTACAAGAAGACAATTATTGGCTAACTACATTGCTGTTCTAACCAGAAATGTGCATTATGGTAAGTATGTAAGATGGCCGACTCAGGGCTAACAGGACATTGAACTGGACTTGTGCTTTACCATGCTAGGAAGAGACACACGGAAAGAGTACAGAACTTAAAGAAGCTCTCCCACTAAGTTTTTCATTGATTACATTTCTGTGTTTTTGTGCATGTAGTGTATTGTGTGTATTGATATAGTCACCTATCTCTGCTCTCGGCAGTTTCCAGCGCCATTCTGTTCCTCTTCCATTTTACAATGTCAGCCTATTGAGTCTCGTTCCAATGCTCCATGAGCTTACATTGTAAAAGTCACTTCTTGGTCACCTAGAGCGTAGTGTGACCCCGAGAGTCTGCAGAGTGGTGACACCAAGCAGAAAAGGAGAAGAACAGAGCTGGATCCCGGAGATAGCAGTATATTATTACACTCATACTACATTACATGCATATATACACACATTTAATAAATTAAAACTTACTGGGAGCGCTTCTTTAAGGGGTACCTGTTTGCGGATTCATATTGCCTGAACTGGGCAGCACACATCAGACATTGGCTGCGTTATTGCAGCCAGATACATTTTAATCTGAAATTGCGGTGTTAGACAAAAAATATGCTTAAAAAAACAGCTGTGGGCTATGTGTTTTGGTTGACTATGCTAAGGAGGGCCCCTGGCAGCATACCCCTGCTCGTCTCCCATAAACTGACAGGCCTTTCTATATGTGTGGCTGCATAGGGAAAGACCTGTCAGTCAAGACCACATGGGCAGGGAGAAGCCACCCAGGACCTGTCTTAGGTTTGGTGAGCTGGAGTGAAATACGCCAAATTTACTAAAAGACGTATGACTCCTAATGAATTCGGTACATGCTTCAACTGCTGTGTTCAAGTCTCCAGTCAATGACCAGAGTGCATTTTTGTTGTAATTTACACCTTTTTTGTGTAAATTGTGATGATGAATTTGTCTGGCTGTGCTCGGCCACACCATTACATGCTAAGCTCTGTCGACTTGTCAAAAAGTTGTCAGAGCTGGACAGTACTGATGTAAAAATGCTAAAAAGTCACTACATTTTTGCACAACTGTGAACCTAGATATCTACTTACATAACCATTTTTTTTTAATCCCTTCTCATTTATTGGAAATGAAAGAGCAAAAAAAATTGCAAATATTCCTCATTAAACATCTCCTAAAGTGTTTTGTCTATGTTGCTATGCAGAGACAGACAGACCTTTGTAGGAAGCATAGACCTTTGGGTTTCTATGGTAACAGGCATCAAATGTGTGTAGTCATGTAGGACCTGTCTGTATACCACTTTTTTAATATTATATGTCTGGTAGATTAAGAACAAGGAGGGTATGGGGGGTAACAAGATTGGTGCTACTTGTGCAGTCACACAGGGGCCCAAGAGGTAACGGGGCCCATTTTCACCTCTAAGACAGGTGAAGTTGTGTATTATGATGAGTTATTGGACTGCAAAGTGTTCCATATATAATTCTTGCACAGGGGCCTCTTCTGTCTGTGCCCGTCCTTTGTAGGGTACATATAAAGTAAAACTTGGCACTCAACTTAAAAGAATCCAAGAAAGAACTTTAATGCAGTCCGAATAATAACAAAATTGTTTCGGTCACACATAGACCTTCATTAATCCGACTGCTATAGAAGGAAAAAGGAATGTGTGGTAGCTGTTATCTAGCCAAAGGCCTGTAGCTTGTAGTCTGTTATTAGTGGGATAGGTGTTGTGTTCTAAATATGGTCACAAAAGGGCCGGTGGTGTGTGGTGACAAACTGTCCTGCTCCAAAGCGGTATCCAAGTTTTACTTTATATCACATTGGTTTGGGAAACCTACTTGAGCACCATCACAGTAGTGCCACAGTATATTATATTTTCTTTGCAGGGTACAGACATGAGAGAATATTACTATAGAAATAGACTGCACAGTGGTTATATGCAAATGCAGTTCATTTTACCCTTCAAACCAAACCCTGTGGCAAGCAGTGCTTGACTACAAAGTAGAGATGAGTGATGCATCTGCTGCTGTTAGTAGTTTCCACATTCCTAGTGACAGTATGTTTTTTTTTCCTTTTATGCTACCCATCCATTGCCATTTTCACTTTTTATTTTACCATACATTACATACCACTGTAAATTTTGACAATCCCAATTATTCAACTCATACAACCTGCAGTAACCACCGATCCACCAAACCGCTGCATGACCAGCTCTACCCTCACTTACTGTATCCTCATCCATCCCTTGTAGATTGTGAGCCCTCGAGGGCAGGGTCCTCTCTCCTCCAGTACCAGTCGTGACTTGTATTGTTTAAGATTACTGTACTTGTATTTATTATGCATACCCCACCTCATATGTAAAGCGCCATGGAATAAATGGCGCCATAATAAATAATAATAATAATATATAACAAGGAAAGCTAGGAAGATAGGTAAAATGTGGCAGCAAGCCAGTGTGGCATGTACAGGTGTCAAATTGGGCTGCAAAAACAGACATGCGCAGTTAAACGTCTACATTATTAAAAATATTTTTTTTTCTCCAAAATTCAACCTCTTTCCCAAGAATCGTGATAAGAAATGCCAGATGTGAAAAAATAAAATTGCTTGCATGCAACACAAACTTTTTTGTGAGTTAATCTCAGTTAAAATGTCTGAATTTGGGGGAATTGTCTTTTGTATTAAAAAAAAAAAACATTTATTCTCCTCTTCACAAAAAAGATTAGCACAAAAATTCAAAAACTCTAATTAGAGTCACTTGTGACACGCAACCACGCCGTCTGACACTGATTTTAATATTTTTCGTCTGTTAAAATATTGTACTACCTTGCCTATGCTGTTTTCTACTGTTTTATCAATGAAGAAAAAAGTGTAATTGTAATTCAAATACAGCAGAACACATCACTGATCAATCACATTGAGATTAGTACTACTGGCACTTCTCCTATCTCTCTCCTGTCCCTCGCCCTCTCCCTCCGTATTAATGAAATCTGTGCATTATTCACAGAATACTACTCATCTTATTCACTGCTGCAGTTCTACAACACATTGTTTTCTGGAATATTTGTTCAAGGTTTTAGGACTTTTTCTTTCTATCACTATTGCTGAGCTCTGACAAATTCTCACTATCCTGAAATCCCCATAAATGGCTGCTACATTCCCTGCTTAGGCTTTTATATAGGCTATAATAGTCCCTCTTGGTTGACTGCACTTTGCCATGTGATGTGACAGCTTCAAGGCATTATGGAGAAACTCACATGGTCGTGCCAATCTTCTGTGGATGATGCAATCTTCTGCATTGTGGAAAAAAGGCAGGTAGCATTTTTTGGGTGCAATTTGCGTGAATCATGTCACAAATTGTTTATATTTGCGGGACCTGCAAATTTTAGGAAATTTGGCTTCAATTAATTTGCATCAATCGATTCGATCATCTCTACTACAATTAATTTGTGATATAATCTAGGAAAACTTGTTTGGTTCAGTGCAAATTATTATAATTAGACAATTGGAATACTTTTTACATGATACCTTGGATAACGTGTAATCTTAAACCCACTTTACAACCTATGATTTGTAGGTACGTCATAGTCGCCTCCCTCTTTGATGCGGTTCCGTGCTGGCCCACTTCTTTTCAGGCACATGATAGCTGATGATAACAGCCACAGGTGGAATGGCAATCCACCAGAGGCTGTTAACATGTTAAATGCTGATGTCAATCTCTGACAGTGGCATTTAACTTGCGCTTACCGAAAATGCATCATAAGACCCACCCCTCGCCGCCGCTGTAACATGGTCACAGTGTTCCGATTGGTTGGCATGACAGTCGGGGGTCTGCTGAAGACCGCCTTGCCTGTCATTGTTGATCTCATATAGATGCCGGCACAAATCCTGCTATGTGTAGCACAAGCGATCGAATGATCACAGATCAGGTTTCCTAAGGAGACTATTGAAGCCAGTAAAAAAGTATAAAAAAAAGTTTTAAAAATTAAAAAAAAAATGAAAGTTCAAACCACCCCCCCTTTTGCCCCATTCAAAATAAAACAATAAAAAAACACACATTTTTGGTATCGCTGCATTCAGAAATGTCCAATCTTTCAAAATATAAATTAAATTAATCCATAATAAACCATAAAAAAATCAATACAGCAGAATTACTTTTTTTGGTCATCGCAAGATTGCAATAAAATGCAATAGCAAGGTATCGAAACATTGTATCTACCCCAAAATGTATCAATAAAAACGTCATCTCGGTGCACAAAAAATAAGTCCTCACCCAGCCCCAGATCCCCAAAAATGGAGACGTTACGGGTCTCGGAAAATGCTTACAAACTTTGGAATTTTTTTTCACCACGTAAATAAAGAAGAACCTAGACATGTTTGGTATCTGCGCACCCGTAATGACCTGGAGAATCATAATAGAAGGTCATTTTTAGCATTTAGTGAATTTGGTAAAAAAACAAACAAAAAAAACTATTGTGGAATTGCCCTTTGTTTGCAATTTCATCGGAATTGGATTTTTTTTCCCATTTTCAGTACATTGTATAGTAAAATCAATGGTGTCTTTCAAAAGTACAACTCAACCCGCAAAAACAAACCCTCATACGGCCATATTGACTGAAAAATAAAAAAAGTTATGCCTCTGGTAAGAAGGAGAGCAAAAAACGAAAATGCAAAACTGGAAAATCCCAAGGTCGTGAAGTGGTTAAAGAGGTTGTCTTATTGAGGCAATAACTTTTTATATTGAAGCTGGCAATTAGCTAATCATCGAAGGTCTGGCTTCAGAAATGCGTCTGATTTGAAGCTCCAAATTATTTCTTATTTTAGTAAAAGAATAACCAAGTGAGTTAGAAGTATAGTTTATGAATCATAAATTCATATGATGATTAGATGTTACAATTTGTATAACATAGTGACTTTGGTCTTGATGAAACCACACTGAACAGCTTCCAAGCCTTCATAATTACTAAGCGAGGCTCTTAAGACATGGCTCCTAATTACGGGTAGCTGACTAATGTAATGAAATCACATTTAAAAGGTTTAAATTGTTGAAATTAACTTTAATTAAAGGGAACCAACAAGTCACTTTATTGCAGTGTGATAAGTTATGTAAAACACAGCAGAGAAAGGTTTATTTTCATAGGATGGAAAAAATGTGGCTATCAAACTTGTCTTCCGCTCTCCAGCTCCATGTACTAGTCTACATCTCCCTGCCATTTAACGAACAGGACTGCAGATGTGACTCGAGTTTTGTTACCAATTAATCATTTTAAAGGGCTGATGTTTGATTGTTTTGTTATGTGCCATTAATATGGGCTCGTTGCATGTGTTTCCTCCGTTAATTGTAGCACAGATACCTGTATTGTGTCCTTTTTTGCGGCGAGCTAAAGAAAAAAACCCAGTAATTATTCTTGCTGCTCCCCTTTCTTTTTACTTTTTCTGTAATCCTAACAATACATGACATACAGAGGCATTCAAAGACTAAGAGTAATGGTTATACGTGAAGCGCACTTTGAATGTATGGTGAAAGCAATTTGTGCAGACAATGAGAGTTCAAATGGAGAAAGGAGTGCGGTAGATGGAACGGCAGAGAATGGAGGGGCTGGGATGCTAAATAACAAGCCGAGAAAATTCAGAGGAAGGAAAGAACAACTTTAAGAACTATAATTTTGCTGGTAAAAGCTTAAAACACTCAAGTCCACCAATCATAATAGTGACTTATTTACATGCGGAGAAAGAACAGTGATTGGAACATACTGTACAGTACAAAGTGGGATACTAATTCTTACAATAGTATATGTCCATTTTACCTAACTGTCATCACCATAATCAAGCTCTAGAGCAGGGGTCCTCAACCTGTAGCTCGGGAGCCACATGTGGTTCGCTGTCCCATGAATTGTGGCTCGCGGCTGTCTGCCAGCTTGGGGCATTAGCTCCAGGTCTAGCAAACAGGTATGAAGAGCATATCTCAAAATGGTGAATTTTGTGAGTAGCCCTGCACAAAACAGCAGATCTGGATGCACATATTCTGGTCTTAGGGCTTTAGAAATATTTTAAGCATGTTAACCTGGAGACAGGATGATACTATCTGTCAGAGGAGGCGCTTGAAACTAGATGTAACTGGAGAATACAGAATGGAGGTATTATGGGAACCCTTAGATATTGGTATTCTGCTTTAGGGTGATTTCTGTAGAAAAGCTTTGGTCATCTTTATACTCATAATGGTAATGGGGGCTTTACTTGCCAATACTGTGAGGGGGTTGGAAGCTGGATGTGGCTCACGACCCTCTCTCAGAGCTGGATGTTGGCTCTCAAGGTCAGAAAGGTTGGGGACCACTGCTCTAAAGAATAGTTTATTTTAACTTGTAACATAGACTAAAAAGCCCTCAGCCTTTTCACTCCTCGGGCAATTTTAACACTTTTGACTAAAACAAATAAAGCCTGAATTATAAAATAAGTCAAAGGGATTGTTCCTTCTCAATTACATTTCTCCCCTGACTGCAGTTTGCTAAAAAAAAAATCAACACATCACGCTATATGCACCTTCCTCAAGTCCAACAGCATTGGCCTAGTCCGGTTGTGTGGTATTGGCTGCAGTGATGATGTTACCTTGACAGTGCAGAAGCCAATTTGCGAGCTTAGCGGTTGTAGTGAGGCATCCCTGTGTTAATAAGACATCCCGTTTAGAGGGCACTTTCATGTATTTTGAGACCAAACGTTTGACCCAAGCAAACCCTTACAAGCCCAAGGCAAACTAAAAATAAAAGTTTGAGATGTGTAGAGTACATTCATGTGTTTTATGTCATGTCTACATTCTCACCTTATAATATAGTTACCCAGACTATTTAGGCCAAAATCTCTGTGATTCTGTTTTGACCAAATGCTGGTGCACTTTTCAGATGATATACGTCATAATTCTGAATAGGGAGGATTAGAGCTGCATTTTCTCATCTTCTCACTCGTGTATTCGATAATTTGCAAGAGGATGATAACTAGAAAAGGTCCATGCCTTTCCGTGAGATCACTGAAGACTATACAAGTAAAGAGAAGACACTATTAGGCTGTGGATGGTAATACCATGAAGAAAAGTCTCTCAGATATTCATGCAAAAATATATAAATCTTACATTGATCAGAGATAACGTTAACGTATTTTTCTGGGCTTTAGCTAAATTTCTGCAATCACTTCATGTGACAAAAGATCCAAGGATTCCGAAGCACCAAGAATAACTTATGTGAAAAAACAACTTTTATTCCATTACTAAAATAGTATACAACAATAAAAAGGCAAGTTAGATAAGGCAACGTTTGATCTGCCAATTGAGGGGGAATCCTGACAGTGACTGCAGAAATTTAGTTTCAACCTGAAAAACCCCTGTAGTTAAATTTTCATGTTAATGACACCAATGCAGAGGTAGGATGTGTTAGGTAGCAAGTGTATATGTGTCGACCCGCCACCACAATTGTGGGTTACCAGGGCAATGGGGTACTCAGAGCCGAGCCCGTGGAAGTCTATGGGATTTGTCACAGGTAGCGGTGGCTCGGTCTGTGGCCCTGGCGGTCTGGCGTATGTTGGGGGAATATTTACAGGGGATAGATTTATATACAGTTCGTGACGCCACCTGTAGTATTCTGGTAATTTGTACCAGCGCTGCTGTAGATCTCTGAGGGGATGGTGATGCAGCTAGATGTCAGGTCCCCTACAGGTGGGACTGGTCCCTCAAAGTCTATGAAGTTAGTGAAGCCGGGTGCAGATAAATAACACAGTCTCACACGGTCAGCGTCTTTCCATACCTTTACTTGTAAGATGTTCAGGCAGGTCCCAGGGAGGCTGATCCAAGGAGAGTGTATCTTGAGACAGCAGCTGGACAAGTTAGGGGCCTCCTTTACTTTCAATACGATGAGTACAACCAGCCTGAATCGTAGTTCCCTCAATAACTCCAGCTAATCCATAGCTGTACTGCCCAGTCAGTTTTGTGGTAGGAGCCTTCCTGCGAGAGAGCTGAATTCTTATCTTGTCGTGCACTGACTCAAAGTCTTCACTCCCCCTGACCCCAGTTACGTACTGACTATAAGGGGCTGTTTGCCGCGACCTAAGGTCCGGTAAATCCCTGGTTTTCTTACCACTATGCTTGAAGCTAATAGTGATCCTTCGGTCCCCAGTGACCGGTTGCAATGTGCAGGACTTCTTCAATCCAAACGCACCTTTCCAATAAACTTTCCACTGTGCCTTTCGCCTTGTCCTCGCTGGTAGCATAAGCACTCACACTTGCATAAAGTCGGGTAGTCACTTCCTTCATTCACTTTCTACGAAGTTAGTTACAGATTCTCAGTTATCAATAGGCAGGAGCACGTCTCTGAACCTTTCACTGTCCTTTAGACAGGTGACTGAAGTCTTTCTGCACTAAGCTTCTTCTTTCTCTCAATGTATTCAGGTGAGGTACAGCTCTGACTAGGCTAAGGTGAATTAGACCACCTGTACTAGCCTCCACGTTCTGAACTGATGATAGAGCAGGCTGGACAACTTCCTCCCTCCAGCTAAACTCCAGACGTCTGCTCCGTCCGAAGACAGGAAACACTCTTCTAAAATCACTCAACAAAAACATACACCCTGACCACTCCCTCAATAGTAACTACACTACCCTAAGGGTGTGTCTAGTGTATGTTGAGTGAATGGGTATTTAGCATTAAACTGCTGTCTCGCCACACACTCTCCAGGTACTGCGTGTGCCTAACACCAGGGCTACACATATAGACAGTTCTTAAAGTTGATGTGTTGGAAGAAATGCCTAATCATAAACCGAATATTAGCAGTGTATTCACCCAATGCATTTCAATGGGTGAAAATACCAGACAAAAATTTGCAAAACTTAGATTTTAAAGCTGCATAAAAGCATTACAAACAAAGTCATGAGGGCGCAACTACTACCTTTGCACCCATAGATTTACAACTTTTGGCCCTAATTCATCAAAGCAATGTTGCCAGAATTCTTATGTAAATTGATTTGAAAAGTAGGAAATTTTTCGCAACTGGGAGTTGTGCAAAAATGTTGTTACTTTTGGCGCTTTCATACCAGTTTCTTCAAGTGACACCAAAATGACTGGAGCTGGGGTATGATGGGGCGTGGTGGTGGTGGCGTGGGACTGGTGTAAGGCCGGCGTCACACTGGCGACAGAATCGGACGACTGCAATGCGATGAAAAATCGCATTGCAGTCGGACCTATGTTAATCTATGGAGCAGCTCCCAGTATCCGATTTTTTGTGGTCCGTTTTAAACGTCCGTGTGCAATCGCAGCATGCTGCGATTGTCACCGATTGTCGGTCGACTATCGCCAATGCAAGTCTATGGGAGCGATGAAAAATCGGATTACAAACGGACCACACTGTGTGACTTGCGATGAAATCGCATCGGTGTCCTTTAGAAAAGCCGGCAATTCATCCCTGCCTATACTGTAAAAGCACACTGACAGCTTTAATAAAGAATCGAATCAATAGATATACACACATAGAATACATATATGTATATATATATATATATATATATATGTCATTGTGACATGTATATATATATATATATATATATATATATATATATATATTTATAGTTTCTAAACTTCTACATACTGTATTAGCCGCTCATTCAATTGCCGGCTTCTGTGAAATCACAGAAGCCGACATGAAATGATACATTGTTTCCACACAGTTAACCATGTAATTTCTTTTTTTTTTATATATGGTTTTAAGTTAATATTACATAAGTATATGTGTGCAAAATTTCAGACATGTAGGGGTTAATTAAAAGTGTAAATTCGTTGTTAAAAATTAATTATTTTTTACAACGAATTTACACCTTTAATTAACCCCTACATGTCTAAAATTTTGCACACATATACTTATGTAATATTAACTTAATACCATATATAAAAAAAAAGAAATTATATGGTTAACTGTGTGGAAACAATGTATCATTTCATGTCGGCTTCTGTGATTTCACAGAAGCCGGCAATTGAATGAGCGGCTAATACAGTATGTAGAAGTGTAAGAACTATAAATATATATATATATATAACATGTCACAATGACATGTGTGTATATATATATATATATATATATATATATATATATATATATGTGTTCTATGTGTATATATCTATTCTTTCTTTTGTGATTTAAATACTATTCTTTTGGATCCATTATATGTCAGTTTTGCAAGCCTGCGAGAAAATCTCGCAAGTCGGATGAAAATCGGATGTTACAAGGTACACACACATGCGATTAAATCGCATCTTTGAAGGAAAATCGGATGCCAGAAGGATGTGTGATGTTTTGATTTTGTTCCGATTGTCGACCGTCTAAAACGGACCGATTTTTTGTGGTTGTGTGTGACACCGGCCTAAGATTTCCAGCGTGGTGCACAGAGGTGCATGCCGCTCATCAAACGCTCCCGATTCATGAAGAAGCATGAAACTGTTCATGACTCAGGAGTGTATGATGCCACCACACCACCTCATCAAGTCAAATTGCTAGTCTTGATGAATCAGGGCCTATGTGTAGTGATGAAGAAAAAGTGTAAAAGTTTATTTGGATACTATAAGAAGTTTAAAAGGCATGTTGTCCACTTAAAACACTTTGTTATTGTGGTCATGACAAAATTTATGGCTTCAGGCTAAAAAGCTGGACTCATTTCTTGTTTTCTAAATTAAATATTGTTTTGTACATTAATATTAATCATATTTGCATTATCATATACATACAACAAAGTAAAACTAAAATGTAAAACAATAATAAACAGTGTATTCCCCCTGAGGGAGGAAGAACTTCTAATGTACAGTGGGTTCGGAAAGTATTCAGACCCCTTTAAATTTGTCACTCTTTGTTTCATTACAGCCATTTGGTAAATGCACAAAAGCTAATTTTTTTCTTCTTAATGTACACTCTGCACTCCATCTTGACTGATAAAAACCAGAAATGTAGAAATTTTTGCAAATGTATTAAAAAAGAAAAACTAAAATATCACATGGTCATAAGTATTCAGACCCTTTGCTCAGACACTCATATTTAAGTCACATGCTGTCCATTTCCTTGTGATCCTCCTTGACATGGTTCTACTCCTTCATTGGAGTCCAGCTGTGTTTAATTAAACTGATAGAACTTGATTTGTAAAGACACACACCTGTCTATATAAGACCTCACAGATCACAGTGCATGTCAGACCAAATGAGAATCATGAGGTGAAAGGAACTGGCCAAGGAGCTCAGAGACAGAATTGTGGCAAGACACAGATCTGGCCAAGGTTACAAAAGAATTTCTGCAGTACTCAAGGTTCCTAAGAGCACAGTGGCTTCCATAATCCTTAAATGGAAGAAGTTTGGGACCACCAGAAGTCTTCCTAGACCTGGCCGTCCAGCCAATCTTAGCAATTGTGGGAGAAGAACCTTGGTGAGAGACGTAAAGAAGAACCCCAAGATCACTGTGGCTGAGCTCCACAGATGCAGTCGGGAGATGGGAGAAAGTTCAGCAAAGTCAACTATCACTGCAGCCCTCTACCAGTTGGGCCTTTATGGCAGAGTGGCTCGACTGAACCTCTCCTCAGTGCAAGACATATGAAAGTCCGCGTAGAGTTTGCTAAAAAAACACATGAAGGACTCCCAGACTATGAGAAATAAGATTTTCTGGTTTGATGAGAAGAAAATAGAACTTTTTGGTGCTAATTCTAAGCGGTATGTGTGGAGAAAGCCAGGCCCTGCTCATCACCTGTCCAATACAATCCCAACAGTGAAACATGGTGGTGGCAGCATCATGCTATGGGGGTGTTTTTCAGCTGCAGGGACAGGACAACTGGTTGCAGTTGAAGTAAACATGAATGCGGCCAAGTACAGAGATATGTTGGATAAAAACCTCTTCCAAAGTGCTCTGGACCTCAGACTTGGCCAAAGGTTCACCTTCCAACAAGACAATGACCCCAAGCACACAGCTAAAATAACAAAGGCGTGGCTTCAGAACAACTCTGTTACCATTCTTGACTGGCCCAGCCAGAGCCCTGACCTAAACCCAATTGAGTATCTCTGGAAAGACCTGAAAATGACTGTTCACCAACGTTCACCATCCAACCTGACGGAACTGGAGAGGATCTGCAAGGAAGAACGGCAGAGGATCCCCAAATCCAGGTGTGAAAAACTTGTTGCATCATTCCCAAGAAGACTCATGGCTGTACTAGCTCAAAAGGGTGCTTCTACTCACTACTGAGCAAAGGGTCTGAATACTTATGACCATGTGATATTTCAGTTTTTCTTTTTTACTTAATTTGCAAAAATTTCTACATTTCTGTTTTTTTCAGTAAAAATGGGTTGCAGATTGTACATTAATGAGAAAAAAAATTAACTTTTTTGCATTTACTAAATGGCTGCAATGAAACAAAGAGTGAAAAATTTAAATACTTTCCGAACCAACTGTATATACCCTGCACCAAAATGCTGTTTATGCAGAACATACTTGTTTTCGACATAGCAAAAACCTTAACAAAAATAACGATATGAAGCAAAATCACAAACAACAAGTCCTTGAATAAAGTGATGGAAAAGCATATACAGCACAAGCCGACAAAAGGGATTCCAGACAAGGCTGTATATGTTTTCTACTAGGATCACATTACCGCACTGCATGAGCAGCTTCTGAAGCATGGCTGATGATCTGTATTTACCGGATGTCATATACAAACAGCATTCTTCTCTCTTTGTAGACGTTGTCCTGCTCACTGTGCGACATTTAATGTTCTTTATCAAGTGGATCATGTATTCATGGTAAATGTAAACACGGCGGCTCTGAGGGTCTTATTCAAGGTTTACCCCTGGTTACTGCGGTGGAATTTGTTATAGTTTCGTTTGATACAGATATTTCTGCTTCCAAATGTTCTTGTAAGTAGCAATGAATACAGAGCAGAGCAACTCTTTGATGTAGAGAAGAACTCCAGCAGAGAGAGACATAAACTCCGCTGTCAGTCTTCTCCAGTCTCCTTCAAAACCGGCACAAAAAAATAATAAATGAATAATAAATTTAAAAAAACATGAATCAGCAACAACATATTCTCTTCCACTAGGAGTGAAAGTAGTGTTATATGACATACACATAACATAAGCCATGTAAAAAAAATGTAAAAAAGGAACTACGCCTTAGTGAACAAGTACAAAAACATAAATCACAGTGTAGTGAGCCACCAGGTAATGACAACACTTAAAATCAAGTAAAAGCGCATATAAAAACCTCTGCAGTATTATAAATGGTTCAATCTCACCCCAATGCAGTGGATGAGGTAAAACCGTCCAGAAAGAGCAGGAGAGTAGGAGCTACAATCCCCTGTTGTGCTCCATGTGCTTGTCTGTGAGAGGTGACTCAGCATCACATTATGTCTGGCCCAATGTGACGCTGAATCACCTCTCACAGACAAGTCATGAGATGGGATATGCAAGGAGTCTGAGATCAGAAGCCAGGAGGATACATCATAAACAGAAGGAAGAGAGAAAGGCGTAGTCAGGTAACGTTCCGAGGTCAGGATACCAGGAGATTGCGGATAAGAGCAGAAGGGGTTAAACGGATGGTCAGAACAAGGTACAAGGTCAGGCAACAAAAGATCAACAAACAGAACTCAAGGCAATAACCACACAGTAGCTGAATGTACGTCTGGCAGAGGCCTGGGAGAAACAGCCCAGTTGAGTAGACTGGCAATCACCTGGAACAATGAACACCTGGGGACAGCCAGCACCTCCCAATCTCAGGTTGGACGGCCAAGCTATTAAACAACACACTGACAACTCAGCACACCATTGCACGAGACTTTACAACTGAGCTCTCAATCCAAGTACTGACAGCTTCAGCACACCCCTGTACCAGATTGGACAGCCAAGCTGTTAATAACTGCATCTCTGACACACTGAGGGGTGGAACTGTGACAAGCAGTACTCAAGTGTGGTTCTGTCACTTGTAGAAAATTGGCCCCAATTGTCCTTCCCAACGTGTCTTGTCCCCAGTAACAAGGACTCTTCAGGGAATGTACTTTTGGGGTTGAGAGAAAAACAGGGTCCTTTTTGTGGTAGGGTACCCTGAGGTAGGCCTGCAGAGTGCTGCACAGCCAATATAGGTGGGTGATATCTACTTACTTGAACCATTTATTATGCTGCATAGGTGTTTATGGGCACTACTACTTGATTTTAAGTGTTGTCATTATCTGAGTGATCACTAGCATGTGATTTATGTTTTTGCACTTGTTCATTAAGGTGTAATGTTCCAGCTCCTCTTGATAAAATCTTGTCAATTGTAGACAGCTCCTCAAAGCTTTGATAAAGATCGCGGTAGCGATCGAAACGCGTCACTCGTGTCCTCATGTGCGATCTTGTGTAGTCCGAGGAGCAATTGTATTATAAATATCATGGAATAAAAATTGACGAGATTTTATCAAGAGGAGCTGGAACATTTTTTCTTTTCATGTGGTCACGTCTCATCAGGACGGAGTTCCGTGCGCCTTCTGAAGATCGGTGAGCTGGTTTTCTTTTCTTTATTGTAGTTCCTTTATTACATTTTATCCTTAAAAGTTAGGTTTTATATCCTATAAATGTATTTCTCTCTTTGATGTTGGTACTAGAATCTGAAAAGCTTCCTAACTGGAGCTTCATTTTATAAGGCCTCTGTGAGACAACTGTTATTCTCGTTCTTGTGTTTTTCATGGACAGAACACGTATGGATTATAGTATAGGGGCCTGTTCACATGTGTTTTTTTTGTACACTGATTGTCAAAAAAAGTCATACCCATTTTTCATCTGATTTACAGATAAAATTCTCCCATTCAAGTGAATGGGTCTGTGACAAAAGCAACCTGACATGAACTGTCTTTAATTTCAGTGCTTTCCATTTTGTTTTCACTAAACCTTTATAATTTTTTTTCATGCAAGACGAACAAATGATATATAGGGTATAAAAACTATCACACAAACCAAAAACATATATACGTTAGCATACTGAAATAAAAGGTCAATTACATTAATAGGTTTTTAGGTCTCATACAGATCAGTAATTTTTTTTCGCGTGTAGAAACATCTGCTCTAAGATGGGGTAGCAAAAACCTGGTGACAGATTCACTTTAATAAGGGTCCTGGTTCATCTACCCCCTCACTAAAATTCTGTTTAATTTATATATTACTGTCATATGGATGGATGGAGTATGCACAAATGTAAGTGGAGGCCTAAGGACTAAGGATGAGCAAGTATATTCGTTAGGATTCGGTACTCGACGAGTAGTAGTAGTAGTCCCATCATCCGGCTAATGTGTTGAATAGTAAAAAAAAACAAAACACACACACACACATAGAGTACATACTCACCATATACAGCTAATTACACGAAGACCTCGATCACCTGGAAAAAAAATAAAATAATAAAGAAACAATATACTCCCTGTTCCACTTGTAGTCCCATTGGACGATGCCTGCCTACACACAGACCCACACACACACGCACACACACAGCCCCGCAGACACTCACACAGATATACATAAACCCATGCACACATTCTCCGCACACACATTTTCCTCGCCCACACACATTCTCCGCCCAGACACTTCCTCCTCCTGATTACCGCCTCCATTTAAACAAACATGCACCCATGACTCGCATGTACTCGCATTTCCCATTGACTTGCATTGGACTCGCTATACTTGTAATGAATACCCGAGTGTTGGGACATACTCGTTACGAGTATAGCAAGTCCGAATTTCTCAGTACTCGCTCATCCCTACTAAAGAAGCCTAACCCCTTAACGACCGCCGATATGCCTTTTAACGGCGGTCATTAAGGGTACTTAAACCACAGCGCCGTTAATTAACGGCGCTGTGGAAAAAGTGAATAGCGCCCCCCAGAGGCGCATTTTCTCCGGGGTCTCGGCTACCGGGGGTAGCCAAGACCCCAGAGAACATGAATCGGGTTGGTTTTTTACCGACACCGATGTTGCGATCGCCGTTATTAACCCTATAACGGCGATCGCAACAACAAAAAAAAGTTGTACCATTTAATTTCTCTACCATCTGATGTCATCGGACATCAGAGGACAGACAAAAAGGGTCCCCAGGACCCCCATGTGGCCCCTGATCCCCTGCATGTGGCCCCAGGGCCCTCCGGTGTCCCCCTGTGCCGGCGCTATGAAGAAAATGGCAGGCGCATGCTCAGTGCGCCCGCCGCTATGTGCTGGGGGATGGGCAATATTCTCTGGGGTCTCGGCTACCGGTGGTAGCCGAGACCCCAGAGAACATGATCCGGGTCGGTATTCACCGATCCCGGTGTTGCGATCGCCGCTATACAGCATAACGGCGATCGCAACAAAAAAAAAAAAAAGATTTCTCTCCCCTCTGATGTGATCGCACATCAGAGGGGAGAAAATGAGGGTCCCCATGTCCCCCTGAACCCCCCCTGTACCTGCCGGTGTCCTCCGGCAGGTCCCCCTGGCCTCCGATCCTCCCAGTCTTCCTGGAAAAATAAAATGGCGGGCGCATGCGCAGTGCGCCTGCCCATCTGCTTGGCGGCAGATTCAAATTTTTTTTCATTCATTCTCCAGAAGTGCATTTTGATCACTGTGATAAACTATCACAGTGATCAAAATTAAAAAAACAGTACATAACCCCCCCCATTTATCACCCCCTTAGTTAGGGACATATAATAAAAAATAGAAATTATATTTATTTTCATTTTTCCGTTAGGGTTAGGGTTATAATTAGGGTTAGGGTTATAATTAGGGTTAGGGTTAGCATTAGGGTTAGGGTTATAATTAGCGTTAGGGTTAAGCTGGGTTTATACTGCGTTATGGCAGTCCATTAGATGGACTGCGTTACACTGCGATATAACGCGGTGTAACGCAGTCCGTTAACGCTGCCATTCACCCCCATTTGAGGGCGCATCGCGACGCATGCTGTAAAGCGGCATGCGTTTGCGACGAGCCATCATTCAGTGACGGAGCCTCGGACGCGGGCTGCAGCGTCTGGGCTCCGTCACCGCTAGCGCAGATGAATCATCTGCTGATTCCTCTGCGCTAGCGGGTATAGCATAACGCGATCGGTTATGCTATACCGTTACCAGCCCGTCAACGCTATGTGTTGAACGGGCTGGTAAAACGCAAAATGAACCTAGCCTTAGGGTTAGGATTATAATTAGGGTTAGGGTTACAATTAGGGTTAGGGTTAAAATTAGGATTAGGGTTATAATTAGAGTTAGGGTTACAATTAAGGTTAGGGTTACAATTAGGGTTGGAATTAGGGTTGGGATTTAGGTTAGGATTAGGGTTGGGATTAGGGTTAGGGGTGTGTTGGGGTTAGAGTTGGAGCTAGAATTGAGGGATTTCCACTATTTAGGCACATCAGGGGGTCTCCAAACACGACGTGGCGTTCAAAAAGTCAAATGGCGCTCCCTCCATTCCAGCCCTGCCGTGCGCCCAAACAGTGGTTTACCCCAACATATGGGGTATCAGCTACTCAGGACAAATTGCACACCAATTTTGGGGTTCTAATTTCTCCTGTTACCCTTGGGAAAATAAAAAATAGCTGGCTAAAAAAATCATTTTTGAGAAAAAAAAATATTTTTTATTTTCACAGCTCTGCGTTTATAAATTTCTGTGAAACACTTGGGGGTTCAAAGTGCTCACCACACATCTAGATAAGTTCCTTAAGGGGTCTAGTTTCCAAAATGGGGTCACTTGTGGGGGGTTTCCACTGTTTAGACACATCAGGGGGTCTCCAAACACGACGTGGCTTTCAAAAAGTCAAATGGCGCTCCCTCCCTTCCGAGCCCTGCCGTCGCCCAAACAGTGGTTTACCCCAACATTTTGGGGTATCAGCGTACTCAGGACAAATTGCACACCAATTTTGGGGTTCTAATTTCTCCTGTTACCCTTGGGAAAATAAAAAATAGCTGGCTAAAAAAATCATTTTTGAGAAAAAAAATGATTTTTTCTTTTCACAGCTCTGGGTTTATAAATTTCTGTGAAACACTTGGGGGTTCAAAGTGCTCACCACACATCTAGATAAGTTCCTTAAGGGGTCTAGTTTCCAAAATGGGTCACTTGTGGGGGGTTTCCACTGTTTAGACACATCAGGGGCTCCAAACACGACGTGGCGTTCAAAAAGTCAAATGGCGCTCCCTCCCTTCCGAGCCCTGCTGTGCGCCCAAACAGTGGTTTACCCCAACATATGGGGTATCAGCGTACTCAGGAGAAATTAGAACCCCAAAATTGGTGTGCAATTTGTCCTGTTACCCTTGGGAAAATAAAAAATAGCTGGCTAAAAAAATCATTTTTGAGAAAAAAAATTATTTTTCATTTTCACGACTCTGCGTTTATAAATTTCTGTGAAGCACTTGGGGGTTCAAAGTGCTCACCACACATCTAGATAAGCTCCTTGGGGGGTCTAGTTTCCAAAATGGTGTCACTTGCAGGGGGTTTCTACTGTTTAGGTACATCAAGGGCTCTGCAAACACAACATGACACCCGCAGAACATTCCATCAAAGTCTGCATTACAAAATGGCGCTCCTTCCCTTCCAAGCACTCCCATGCGCCCAAACAGTGGTTTCACCCCACATATGGGGTATCAGAGTACACAGGAAAAATTGCACAACAACTTTTTGGGTCCAATTTCTCCTGTTACCCTTGGGAAAATAAAAAAAATAGCGGGCTAAAGAATCATTTTTGAGGAAAAAAATGATTTTTTATTTTCACGGCTCTACGTTTATTAATTTCTGTGAAGCACTTGGGGTTCAAAGTGCTCACCACACATCTAGATAAGTTCCTTAAGGGGTCTAGTTTCCAAAATGGTGTGATTTGTGGGGGTTTCGACTGTTTAGGCGTATCAGGAGCTCTCCAAACGCGACATGGCGTCCAATTTCAATTCCAGCCAATTTTGGTTTGAAAAAGTCAAACGGCGCTCCTTCCCTTCCAAACCCTGCTGTGCGCCCAAACAGTGGTCCCACCCCACATATGGGGTATCAGCATACTCAGGACAAATTGGACAACAACTTTTGTGGTCTAATTTCTCCTGTTACCCTTGGGAAAATAAAAAATTGGGGACTAAACGATCAGGTTTGTGGAAAAAATATGACTTTTTATTTTAATGCCCGGGAGTTATAAACTTCTGTGAAGCACTTGGGGGTTCAAAGTGCTCACCACACATCTATATAAGTTCCTTAGGGGGTCTAGTTTCCAAAATGGTGTCACTTGTGGGGGGTTTCCACTGTTTAGACACATTAGGGCCTCTACAAACGCGACATGGCGTCCAGCCAATTCTGAGTTGAAAAAGTCAAACGGCGCTCCTTCCCTTCCAAGCTCTGCCATGCACCCAAACAGTGGTTTACCCCCACATATGGGGTATCAGCATGCTCAGGACAAATTGCACAAAAACTTTTGGGGTCTTGTTACCCTTGGGAAAATAAAAATTGGGGTGAACAGATCGTTTTTGTGGAAAAAATATGATTTTTTATTTTCACGGTTCTATGTTATAAACTTCTGTGAAGCACTTGGAGGTTCAAAGTGCTCACCACACATCTAGATAAGTTCCTTAGGGGGTCTAATTTCCAAAATGGGGTCACTTGTGGGGGGTTTCCACTGTTTAGACATATCAGGGCCTCTACAAACACGACATGACGTCCAGCCAATTCTGCGCTGAAGAAGTCAAACGGCGCTCCTTCCCTTCCAAGCTCTGCCAAGCACCCAAACAGTGGTTTACCCCCACATATAGGGTATCAGCATGCTCAGGACAAATTGCACAAAAACTTTTGGGGTCTTGTTACCCTTGGGAAAATAAAAATTGGGGTGAAAAGATTGTTTTTGTGGAAAAAATATGATTTTTTATTTTCACTGTTCTATGTTATAAACTTCTGTGAAGCACTTGGAGGTTCAAAGTGCTCACCACACATCTAGATAAGTTCCTTAGGGGGTCTAGTTTCCAAAATGGGGTCACTTGTGATGGGTTTCCACTGTTTAGACACATCAGGGCCTCTACAAACGCGACATGGCGTCCAGCCAATTCTGCGTTGAAAAAGTCAAATGTCGCTCCTTCCCTTGCGACCTCTGCCGTGGCCCAAAAAGTGGTTTACCCCCACATATGGGGTATCGGCTTATTCAGGAGAAATTGCACAACAAATTTTGTGGTTCATTTTTTCTTTTAACAGTTGTGAAAATAAAAAAAATAGGTTCCGAAGTAAGGTTTTTGCAAAAAAAGTTAAATGTTAATTTTTTCCTTCCACATTGCTTCAGTTCCTGTGAAACACGTAAAGGGTTAATAAACTTCTTGAATGTGGTTTTGAGCACCTTGAGGGGTGCAGTTTTTAGAATGGTGTCACTTTTGGGTATTTTCTATCGTATAGACCCCTCAAAGTGACTTCAAATGTGATGTGGTCCCTAAAATAAAAATGGTGTTGTAAAGATAAGAAATCGCTGGTCAACTTTTAACCCTTATAACTTCGTAACAAAAAAAATGTTGGTCCCAAAATTGTGCTAATGTAAAGTAGACATGTGGGAAATGTTATTTATTAAGAAATTTGTGTGACATATCTCTCTGATTTAAAGGCATACAAATTTAAAGTTTGAAAATTGTTAAATTTTCAAAATTTTCGCCATATTTCCGTTTTTTTCATAAATAAACACAAGTCATATCAAAGAAATTTTACCACTAACGTGAAGTACAATATGTCACGAAAAAACAGTCTCAGAATCAGCTGGATTCGTTAAAGCGTTCCAGAGTTATAACCTCATAAAGTGACAGTGGTCAGAATTGTAAAAGTTGGCCCTGTCATTAAGCTGCAAAATGGCTCTGTCACTAAGGGGCTAAAATTCACCAAAGTGGCATTAAATCAATTAAATCAACAAGAGTTAGTTGAGTTTGCTAAAATTTGTTGCATTTTCCTATAACCATCTAATAGAAAAAACTTTTAGTAGTAATAAATCTACCTGTGATGTGTAAGCTGGACATACCTGACACGTTAGTATCACGTCTGCTCTCCTGAGATTGTGCAGCTGTCATAATTGAATCCCATTTGTCTTTCAATCGCAAATCCTCCAGTTCTTTACTTTTCAATTCTAAAAAACATTAGTTACTAACTAATAAATCAGAAGTTTAGTTCAAGCATAACAGCTGAAGGCAGCAATGTCCCGAAGCTAGCTGCCCCGGACGTGTTTCTGGCTAATAGCCCGTGGTTATTTCCTCTGAGTGGCAATTAGCCATAAAATTTGTTAGAAATAGTGAGCTAAGGGACATCAGTGCTTTCGGCTGTGTTGATCTCTGGATTG
This sequence comes from Oophaga sylvatica, assembly GCA_033576555.1. Lineage (NCBI taxonomy): Eukaryota > Metazoa > Chordata > Amphibia > Anura > Dendrobatidae > Oophaga > Oophaga sylvatica. The sequence continues at coordinate 167,002,122 of JARQOD010000001.1, read as the reverse complement.
TCAGAACTTTGGTTTGATGGATTTTCATCTCTTCTTCCTGCTGTTTCACTCTTAATGTAATGCATTCACCATACCAGTAAATCCAGTAAATGATTTCATCTTATTTTTAAGCCTTAGTTGTATATAAAGAATTTAATTAAGCCTGTTACCAGCTACAGAGGTACAGAGGTCATCATTGCATTCCAGGCAAGGGTTCCATGTACTTGTGTAGTGTTACACATATGTAGAGGCGTCATTTAAAGCTCCTGGGTTCCAATGCAACATTTGGAACATATAATACTAATTCCACTTATGTGGCAGAGAGGCTTCTCACTAACCTAATTTTATTCAGTTACCAACCATCCAGTGATTTGGGATCTTCCACAACTTTGGAGGCATTTATTTTTTATTTTATTTACTTAAATTTAAGTGTATTGGGCTAAAAATATATTTTTTTCAATTGTGTTTCAGTAACAAACACTTCCGCCATTTCACAAATGTATTCTCAGTTGACTCATTCTGTAGGCAGCAATAGGATAGTGCAACACAGAGCTTTTAGAAGGCAGAGTGTAAAACTTTAACAAATCCATTTGCTCTAGTGATTTTTAGCCAAAAAATACACACGTGATCAAAATTGTTGGTACCCCTCTTTTAATGACAGAAAAACCCACAATGATGACACAAATATCTTGAATCTGACAAAAGTAATAATCAAAAATCTATGAAAATGAACAAATGAAAGTCAGACATTGCTTTTCAACCATGCTTCCACAGAATTTTTTTTAAAAATAAAACTCATGAAATAGGCCTGGACAGAAATGATGGTATCCCTGAAAATAATGTGACAAAAGAGACATGCTAAATCAAGGTGTGTCCACTAATTAGCATCACAGGTGTCTACAATCTTGGAATAAGTGAGTGGGCCTGTATAGAGGTCTACAGATACTCACTGTACTGTTTGGTGACATGGTGTGTATCACACTCAACATGCACCAGAGGAAGCGAAGGAAAGAGTTGTTTCAGGAAATTAGAAAGAAAATTATAGACAAATATGTTAAAGGTAAAAGTTATAAGACCATCTCCAAGCAGCTTAATGTTCCTGTGACTACAGTTGCACATATTATTCAGAAATTTAAGCTCCACGGGACTGTAGCCAACCTCCCTGGACGTGGCCGCAGGAGGAAAATTGATGACAAATTAAAGAGACGGATAATACGAATGGTAACAAAAGAGCCCAGAAAAACTTCTAAACAGATTAAAGGTGAACATCAAGCTCAAGGAACATCAGTGTCAGATCGCACCACCCGTCGTTGTATGAGCCAAAGTGGACTTCATGCGAGATGACCAAGGAGGACACCATTGTTGAAAAAAAAATCATAAAAAAGCCAGGCTAGAATTTGCCAAACTACATGTTGACAAGCCACAAAGCTTCTTGAACAATGTCCTATGGACAGATGAGACAAAAATGGAACTTTTTGGCAAGGCACATCAGCTCTATGTTCATAGACGGAAAAAATAAGGATATCACGAAAAGAACACTGTCCCTACTGTGAAACATAGAGGCGGCTCTCTTATGTTCTGGGGCTGTTTTGCTGCATCTGGCACAGGGTGTCTAGAATCTGTGCAGGGTACAATGAAATCTCAAGACTATCAAGGGATTCTAGATAGAAATGTGCTGCCCAATGTCAGAAAGCTTGGTCTCAATCGCAGGTCATGGGTCTTGCAACAGGATAATGACCCAAAACACAACTAAAAACACCCAAGAATGGCTAAGAGGAAAACATTGGACTATTCTGAAGTGGCTTTCTATGAGCCCTGACCTAAATCCTATTGAGCATCTTTGGAAAGAGCTGAAACATGCCGTCTGGAAAAGCCAACCTTCAAACACGAGACAACTTGAGCAGTTTGCTCTTGAGGAGTGGGCCAAAATACCTGTCGAGAGGTGCAGAAAACTCATTGATACTTACAGGAATCGTTTGATTGCAGTGATTGCCTCAAAAGTTGTGCAACAAAATATTAAGTTAAGGGTACCATCATTTCTGTCTAGGCCTATTTCATGAGTTTTATTTTTTTTAGATTCTGTGGAAGCATGGTTTAAATGCAATGTCTGACTTTCATTTGTTCATTTTCATAGATTTTTGATTTTTTATTACTTTTGTCAGATTCAAGTTATTTCTGTCACCATTTTGTTTTTGTTTTTTTATCATTAAACGAGGGGTACCAACAATTTTGACCACGTGTTTACATGCATTTAAAAGGAATTTTCCAAGAATAAGATAACATGGAGTACCTGATATAATTCAAACTGCAGTCTATCCAGGTCATGTGTCAGAACAGGCTGCAGACTGAAGATAAGATATACAGCTCCTGAGACCTGTGTCTCAACTGACAAGCGCTGCATCACACACACACTATCTGTTGCTGGGAACACGGCTGCTATATGTGAAGAAATATGTCTTGACCCACGTTGAACTCAGCAAGGAGATCTCCTCCTCTTTCAGTCTGACATCTTTAAAGCACTCTACGGAGGCTGACTGCGCCTAACTCCAAGGCCGGAGTCATACTACCGTATGACACAACCGAGTGCTATGGAATAAAACATCACATAGCACTCGGCCCAGTGTCATACTATGGGGCAGATCACATCTGCAAATATATTCTTGTACAGGTTGGGCATGAGAGACCACAGCAGCATGCTGTGATTGGCAGTGAGACTCAGCTCACTCACACCCATACAAGTCTATGGGTGCGAGTGAAGCATTGCACTGCACTCGGATATCACCTGTGTGCAGTTCAATATACACGGGTGTCGGCAGCAGATGAGACGGAGAAATTACTTTCTCTGTCTCCTCTGGAGCTATACTCCGATCCCGTCATGTGAGAGGATCGGCTCACAGTAGCATGACACTCGGTTCCCGTCGCAGCAAAGCACGAGCCGTGGGTCATTAGCATTTTGCATATGATGCTCTCGCATATGATACCATATGCTGGTGTGACTACGGACTAAAACAGATAAATATCGAGGTGGATGAAGCTGGAGATAACTCCTCCTCTCCCACCTCTTTGTGCTCAGTAAGGAAGAGATATATTTCTTCACATATGACAGCCGTGCTCCCAGCCGCCAACTGAGGTATGTGTAATACAGCTCTTGACAGTTGAGACACACGTCTCAGGAGCTGTATATCTTCAGTCTTCAGCCTGACTGACACGTGCTGTAACTGGAACAGGCTGCAGTTTGAATTACATAAGGGACGCCATTTTATCTCTTTATCCGAAAACCACTTTAAGTAAAAAAAAAAACAGAGGTGAACAACTCTTTTAATCAATTCAGTGATGGCAAAATGTTCTTTTGGTGGTCTTTGGTGCTTAAGGATATAGTTAGGTAACACATCTGAATTTATGCCTATTTTTGATGGCACCAATTCATGACTTTATTGAACCTATAATATTAATATTAGCTCAAACTTTCACCAACATGTGAGCATTTCTATATATTTTTCATATGACTTGCTCCTGTATATTTGGATGTAGAATGTGCTAAGCTGAAAGCTATGTGATGAGAACAAGGCAATGATTTATTTTGTGGAGGAATAGTACAAAGTCTTCCAGTGTTATTTTAAGTGACAATGTATGTTTTGCGTGCCCTGATTCACCCTTCTGAGCATGCCAACAATCTGGTTGATTTGGACTGAGGAGAGATTTTGCTTTTAAGACTGTTTAATTTTACACCATAACTGTCTAAATGAAATGCGTGCTTAAATAACATTTTTGTCACAGCTCCCTCTTATGTTCTTAGAGGAATAAACTTTAGGTGACGGGGTTTTATATCACTTTCAAACAGTAAGATTTTTGGCTATGGGTCAGTTAGGACTTTAAATGCTGTATAAACAATGCCCCCTCTCTGGCAACGCAGGAGCGTCCTATCTACGTACTGATCCTGGGCTTAATTTATCCTGATGCCCAGATAATTCTGATAAGTGAGGCCTCATACACATGGTAAAAGAGAAGGACAAGAAAAACGCTCCATGTGTGAACCTTGATTAGTGAGCAGAGCTTGATAAGTACGATGTTGCTCACCTGGAATGGTTCTGCTTAGTAGGCACAACACTGACAAAGGATGTATTAGGTGTACCAGAGTCTGTTGCACCAACCGCAGGTTCCGAATTCCTAAACACTGGGAACTGAAGCTAGAGGCTTTATGAGGCTGCATTATACTCTATGGAGGGCTGCATTATACTGTATGGGCTGCATTATACTCTATGGGGGTTTGCATTATACTCTATTGGATGCTGCATTATACTCTATGGAGGGCTGCATTATATTATATGGGGCTGTATTATACTCTATGGGGCCTGCATTATACTCTATGGGGGGTGCAGTATACTCTAAGGGGCTACATTAGTTTCTAAGGAGCTGCATTATAATATATATGGCTGCATTATACTATGTGGGACAGCATTATACTATATAAGGCTGCATTATACTCTGTGGGGGCTGCATTATACTCTATGGGGACTGCATTATACTAAAAGGAGGCTGCATTATACTATACTGAGCTGCAGTATACTATATGCGGGGCTGCATTATACCTCTGGGGGGGCTGCATTATACTATATGGGGGTCTGCATTATACCTCTGTGGGGGGGTGCATTATACCTCTGTGGTGGCTGCATTATACCTCTGTTTGGGATGCATTCTACCTTATGGGGGATGCATTGTTCCTTTGTGGGGGCAGCATTATATTCTATCGATGTCTATGGGGCGTGCATTATGCTGTATGGAGGACTATGGAAAGTGCATTATACCATATGGGACTATGCGGAATTCATTATACTATATGAAGGGCTATGGGGTGCATTATACTATGGGGAGTGCATGGTACTATACGGAGGACTATGTGGAGTGTGTTTTTCAATATGGAGGACTATTGGGAGTGTATTATACTATATGAAGGACTATGGGGTATATTATAATATATGGAGGATTTTGGGGCACATTGTACTATGTTAAAGACTATGGGCATGCATTATACTATAATGAGGACTATGCGGAGTGTATTATGCTATATGGATGACTATGGGAGTGTATTATATAATATGGAGGACTTGGGGGTGTATTGTACTATATGGAGGACTTTGGGGCACATTATACTATGTGAAGGACTATGGGGTGCATTATACTATATGGAGGACTAATGGGTACATTATACTATGTGGGGGACAATGGGGTGCATTATTCTAAATGAACCGGAATAAAAATCATTGTTCTCAGAAGCACATCACCGGTGAAAACTTCAGATATGCTGCTGATAACATGATACTGTATGGGAAGAGGCTGAGAAATAAGTACAGAAGGACTTAAATATTGTCAATCACGCATCTTTAACCGCCTGAACTCAGCGCATGTAAATACAACTGAAATGTTTCTGTGTGATGGTGCAATATGTTAGCATTTGGGGCCCCACTTTAAAATTTTGCTAAGGGCCCCACTTTGTCTCAAACCGTCCTCTCCAAAGGGAAACATTTTTCTTCCTGGAGAGTGCCAATTTGCCTTAAGGAGAATTATAGGCCATCTAATGCACTGCTGGAAATATATACTGTACATATGCAAATAACATCTTCAGAATGAAAGAGAAAGTAACTTTAGTGCAACCTATTGGATTTAGCAATACTTATCCTTACTCTTGTGGCAAGACTCCTTATATGGTCAATATTGACATTAACCCCTTAGTGACAGAGCCAATTTGCTTCTTAATAACCAGGCCAATTTTTACAATTCTGACCACTGTCACTTTATGAGGTTATAACTCTGGAACGCGTTAATGTATCACGCTGATTCTGAGAATGTTTTTTCGTGACATATTGTACTTCATGTTAGTGAAAAAATTTCTTCTATATGGCTTGTGTTTATGAAAAAAAAGGAAATAAGGTGAAAATTTTTTAAATTTTGCAATTTTCAAACTTTTAATTTGTATGCCCTTAAATCAGAGAGATATGTCACACAAAATACTTAATAAATAACATTTCCCACATGTCTACTTTACATCAGCACAATTTTAGAAACAAAATTTTTTTGTTAGGTAGTTATAAGGGTTAAAACTTGACCAGCAATTTCTTATTTTTACAAAATTTACAAAACCATTTTTTAGGGACCACATCATATTTGAAGTCACTTTGAGGGGTACACATGACAGAAAATGCCGAAAAGTGACACCATTCTAAAAACTACACCCCTCAAGGTGCTAAAAACAACATTCAAGAAGTTAATTAACAACCCTTTACGTGCTTTACAGGAACTCATGCTATGTGGAAGGAAAAAATGAACATTTAACTTTTTTTCACAAACATTTTACTTCAGAACTAATTTTTTTTTATTTTTACAAGTGTAAAAACAGAAAATGAACCACAAAATTTGTTGTGCAAATTTGACTTTTTTAGTGCAGAAATTGAGATCAGATGTCATATCACGTTTGGAGAGCCCCTGATGTGCCTAAACAGTGGAAACCCCCCAACAAGGGACACCATTTTGGAAACTAGACCCCCAAGGAACTTATCTAGATGTGTGTTGAGCACTTTGAACCCCCAAGTGCTTCACAGAAGCTTAGAACGTAGAGCCATGAAAATAAAAAATCATATTTTTTCCACAAAAATGATCTTTTCACCCCAAAATTTTTATTTTCCTAAGGGTAACAGGAGGAATTAGGCCCCCAAAGTTGTTGTGCAATTTGTCCTGAGTACACCGATACCCCATATGTGGGGATAAGCCACTGTTTGGGTGCACGTCAGAGCTCGGAAGAGAAGGAGCACCATTTGACTTTTTCACCGCAGAATTGGCTGGAATTGAGATCGAACGCCATGTCACATTTGGAGAGCCCTTGATGTACCTAAACAGTGGAAACCTCCCAATTCTAACTCCAACCCTAACCCCAACATACCACTAATCCCAACCAAAACCCTAACCACACCCTTAACCCCAACACACCCAAACCCTAATCCCAACTCTATTCACAAACCTAACCCTAAAACACCCCTAACCTAATCCCAACCCTAACCCTAATCCAAACCTTAACTATAACCCTAACCACAAACGTAACCCTAACACACCCCAACCCTAATCCCATCCCTAACCCTAATCCCAACCCTAACCTCAACTGTAGCCCCAACCCTAACCCTAATTTTAGCCCCAACCCTAACCCTAACTAGCCCCAACCCTAACCCTAACTTTAGCCCAACTCTAACCCTAATGGGAAAATGGAAATAAATATATATTTTTTATTTTATTATTTTTCCCTAACTAAGTGGGTGATAAAGGGGGGTTTGATTTACTATTTTTTTTATTTTGATCACTGTGATAGGGTCTATCACAGTGACCAAAATTAACCAATAGGAAAAATCTATGCGCCCGCCATTTTCTTCCCAGAAGAAGGTGGCCGTGGGGGGAAGCAGGAGGGTCCAAGGACACCATGAAGTGCCGGGGGGGATCAGGGGACTCTATTTCTCTCTCCTCTGATGTGCGATCACATCAGAGGAGAGAGAAATTAAATGGAAAATCAGACTTTTTTTTGCGGTCACCGTTATACTATTAATAACGGCGATTTCAACACCGGGGTTGGTAAAAACTGATCCGAATCATGTACTCTGGGGTCTCGGCTATACCCGGCAGCCAAGACCCTGGAGAAATTCCGACTCTGGGAGGTGCTATACACTTTTTCTGTGGTTTATGTTAAAAGGCGTATCGGAAGTCATTACTGGGTTAAGGATTGGTACCTACAATATGGGGCTCAAGATTTCTGCTCCTCTAAAGAGGCTATTTGCATTTTTAAATTCCCAGATGAGCATTGCCTGGCCTATAAGTTTCCTTATGCCAACTCCTGCCCTCCACAAGGACAAATATTTATACTTAGACCCCCTGTCACCCAGCCACTTCTCTTTCTCTCTGAAGAGGCTATTTGCTGAATCCATGAATCCTGTGATGTTTTTTTACACTCTGTAGTTGGCATTACTAAGGGAGCTTTGATGTCGCATACAAAGACAGGAGACAAAAAATTACAAGCTAGTACCTGTTTGAAATTTAAGAGATATGTCTGAAAATATGAGTAATATGTTTAGTGAATATTTTTCTGTCATATTTAGTGCACTACATTAAAGGGAATCTGTCAGCAGGTTTTTGCTATTTAATCTGAGGACAGCATGAGGTAGGGGGCACTGAATTCAAGGATGTATCACTTATCAGACTGTATGCTTTTGGCTACTTGCAATGAATTTTTTATCACGACCAACCATGCCCCCTCCTGTATTAAGCAGCTCGCGGTCAGTAGACAATGTACACAAAAGCTGTAGTGTGGGCAGGGTTAGCTTTCTGAGCTCTGCTGCATTTTTCATCTAAGAACTGTGTCACAACTGCTGCACCCAATAAATAAGTGATACATCATTGGATTCAGGGTCTCTTTTCCTACATTATGCTGCTCTCAGATGAGTTAGCAAAAACCTGATGACAGATTCCCTTTAAAACACTTAATGTGATATAGAATAGTAACATATCCACCTGTTGTCTTCACTGATGAAGTTGTGGTTAACATATCCAGTAAACCACTCAATTAGTCTATTCAACTTTACAAGGATAGTCTTCTTTTTATTGAGTGCGTTTACTTGGAAACATATAGTAAAGGAAATTCAGTATTGTGAGAATGGCACTGCAGATGTATTGTATGGCTCCAGAACCATCTGTAAACAAGAGACTTATTAATTCAATGTGTATGTAGCAATTCCGCACCCTACATTTTTACTAGTTCATTTAGTCAAAACATTTCAGTTTGATGGCAGTTTTTCTTCCCGATTCATCAGTCCCAGCTGATTAAGTGTAGTTCACATCTGCTTCTCAGTCTCCAGGTTTCCAGTGACGAAGCAGCAATGTGGAGCTCAGCTCCGAGACGATGTGCAATCAGTAGAGGAGACGTGCATATAAATAAAATATATCTTTAATAAAATTAATCACGCCAAGCTTAAAGAGGATACTTTGAAGGGATTATATTAACCTCTCTCTGTATTTTATCTTTCTGCTCTTCAGTACAAGATAGATAAGTGAATTTAGCCGATACTTAATTTTTCCACAGTGACAGTGGATAATCTCGAAAAATGGCCGGGCAAGAGTTTTATGATAGTACAAGAAATTATAGCTTACTGTGGATAGACCTAAAATTACAAAACCACTTACAGCTATCTGTCATTGAGTGGTGCTCTTCTCTCAAGTTGTTAAAAAGTATATTCATCTGTTGGGTAGTTTGATTAGTTGCCTTTGCACCTACAACATAGCTCTTCTAGGCAGCACAAAAGTGAATCTGCTTAGTTAATCGCTGTCAGTTTTGATTATTTCATTTCAACATGTATTATCCATTTATTTCCTAGTAGATAAGCCACTGTAAAATACAGTAGAGAGACGTTCCAGCTGGTGGGGATAATCATGTCCCTTCTGCGAAGGGGCCCCCAAACCTGGGCATTTTCTTTATACCCAGAAGCCCCAGAACGGTATTCTGACTCTCTAGGTTTGGTATGGGCAGCACGGTGGCTCAGAGGATAGCACTGCAGCCTTGCAGAGCTGGAGTCCTGGGTTCGAATCCCACCAAGGACAACATCTGAAAGGAGTTTGTATGTTCTCCCCGTGTTTTCGTGGGTTTTCTCCTGTTTCCTCCCACACTCCAAAAAACATACTGATAGGGAATCTAGATTGGGAGCCCCATCGTGGACAGCGACAATAATGTGTGCAAACTGTAAAGCGCTGCGGAATATGTTAGCGCTATATAAAAATAAAGATTATTATTATCTGTGAAGAACCAAACAGAATCTAGTTCGCTGATGCAAAGATCATGAAACTGACACAAGAGAGCCTCACCCCTGAGGAATATTGTACAAAGTACCTGCAGTGGTCCACTGATGTTCTGTTAAATGATGCAGCATTTCTCCAAAGGTCATTCCAAATCTCTTAAAGGGAATCTGTCAGCAGATTTTTGCTTTGTAGTCTGAAGACAGCATGCTGTAGGAATTAAAACACAGATTTCAGTGATGCCTCTCTTATCAAGCTCCAAAGTTTTGTTTATTAGTAAAGATTGTTTTAGCACCAGTAGTTTATCATTGCTGGGACGCAGAATGCCTGGGTATCTGACATGCCCCCTCCTTTGATAAGCAGCTCAAGGTCTATAGCTTTATACATTGAGAGCCTGGTGTTGGTGGGTTAGCTTTTTTATTCTGCAACAATGCTAAACCTAAAAGCTCTGATGTCAGAATGGTTGCATCTAATAAACTAAGTGATGCATCGTAAGATTCAGAGTTTCTTTGTCTACTTCATGCTGCTCTCAGATGAGGTAGCAAAAACCTGCTGACAGATCCTCTTTAAGGAAACTCTGATTCTTCATACTCGACCTTGTTCTCTGGGGAAGACCGGGACCCAGGCCAAATGAGTAGATCTCAGAATTCGGGATTTGGGAGAGGCATGGTGAATAGCAGGGTGCTTTGGTCATTCCCCCTGAATCTGTCTATTTAGCTGAGGTGGAAGTGATGGAAGTTGGAGTTACCAGCTCTCATATCGTTGAGAGGAAATGTCAGCACAATATCGACTCTGCCTCTTTTGTGGACTTGCTGGCCATTTTCTTAAGGACTGTTCGATCTGCCCTCAAGCAAGCAAGTATTCGGGAAACCGCCTAAGTCTGGGTAATTATTTTAGGTGGTCACCCAGACATTTACTCAAAGTCCAGCTCAATAGGAAACTACTTTTCAACAACTAGTTGTTCATTGACTGCAGGCCTGCAGCCAGGTTTATTGATTTGGGCTGGTTATGAAATTAGTATTAGGGACGACTAGTTTGAAAAGACTCAAATTTTTGCCTTTGACACCATTACTTCAGAATCTTGTCAAGCTGTTAACTGTGGAGTTCACATCGGATCGCCAATAGATGCTACTATGCAGGCGCCACCGCCAGCACCATTTTGATGGAGCCAAATTATTATTTTTTCTCTAGCAAAATTGTGTCGGAGGCACCTGCGCAGTAGCATCTGTCGTGTTCCGAGTGATGCTACTTCACTGGCGCAGCCGGCACCATCTTGATTAAGATAATTTTTTTCCTCAAGAAATTTATATGACAGTCACATGAAAATGTGCATATTATAGATTGTATCATGCTACAGTGCAGGTGCCAGTGCCTGTATGATGAATGTAAATTTTTTTTTCAAACAAGATATACAGTATATAAAATAGGGGGTTGGTCACTGAAGTATCAGTAACCTGTCGTAAGCCATAAGGATGAATATCTAAGCAAAGCACCACAAAAAGAACCCCCACAGGCCTGCCCCAAAGCACGAGAATCTCAGTAACTGAAAACTGCAAATAAAGATTAAACCACAACCTAAAGACGAATTTTATCAACAAAGGTATCATTTTAATCAGTATAACGACACCAACCTGACAGTGTCTGTCAGTTACTGAGCACAATCCTGCTGACTGGTTCACTTTAAAGGGAATCTGTCACCCCATTTTAGCCATATCAGCTAAAGATATGGCTGAATAGTGCGTCCCATAAGCAACTTATCGGTATGTTGCTTATATCCTGATACCCCGTTTTGATGCCAAAATACCTTAGTAAAGTTGGGATTCTTTTGTGTAAATGAGGGCGGTTAGGTCCGGAGGGCGGCGGTTTTCTCTGCCCTCCCCCCGCTCCTCGGCATCACTTGCGTATCGCCGTCTGTGAATCCCACAGATGGCGTTCTGCTTACCGCGATAGCGCTTTTCAAATTCAGCCCCGCACATGCGCAGTGTGCTTTGCCCAACAGTGGGCAAAGCATAAAATCATTACAGCGCATGCGCTACTCTTTCCTTGCCCCAGAAATGACTGCTTGCCTTGGACGACTTCTGGGGCAAGGAAAGAGTAGCGCATTCGCTGTAATGATTTTATGCTTTGCCCACTGTTGGGCAAAGCACACTGCGCATGCGCGGGGCCAAATTTGAACATTTACACAAAAGAATCCCAACTTTACTAAGGTATTTTGGCATCAAAACGGGTATCAGGATATAAGCAACATACCGATAGGTTGCTTATGGGATGCACCATTCAGCCATATCTTTAGCTGATATGGCTAAAATGGAGTGACATATTCCCTTTAAAGAGTGTTTCATGTCCTCGCTAGTGCTAATTCAACCCTATCTCTAATTGCCATTCATTGTGGAGGTGAATGATTCGAAAGTCGGGGTGGGGGCTGCATTATCTCAGGGTCCACTCCGACCATTTTGCAGCCATTTTTTCAGGAAATTTTTCATCCGCTACTAGCAGTTAAATTAGCTCTTGAAGATTGGAGGCATTTTTTAGAGGGGAAGTTCATCAAGTCATGTGGTCACTGATCATAAGAATTTAGCTTATATTGAATCAATTAAAAATTTAACCCTAATACAGGCAATATGGTGCTTATTTTTTTCTAGGTTCAATTTCTCGATCACATTCAGGCTGGGGTCCATCACACAGTCTTGATTCAGTTTCTCCTCTAAAACCTTCATCCACCATTCTTCCTTGGGAACAGTGGTTTCCATGGTATCCTTTTAGATGGAAACAGAGTTACGTATAGTTCAGTCTTTGGCCCCTTCCACTACTCCATGGTCCAAATGATTTGCACCTGTGTACCTAAGATTGCGTCTGTTGTAAGAACGTCATGATTCCATCTTGAGTGTTATAACCCTGGGGTCACAGATACTCGAAAAGCCATTGCTAGGGTTTCTTGGTGACGATCTATATGTAATGATGTTAGAGATTTTGTTCCACCTGTGAAGAAGTCTGTCATATCCGGCTGGCCGGAAATTGGCTCCATTGCCGATTTGAGAAAGACCATGGACTCATTTGTCCATGACTTTCATCAAGGATTTGCCTTTGGTGGGAAAACTATTATTTAGGTGGTGGTTGACCGATTCAGTCAACAGGCTCATTTTGTTCCTTCATCAGGGTTACCTAATAATGAAACACTATCCAGGTTATTTATCAGATCATGTTGTGAGATTGCATGGAATTCCTCTTATTATGTCTGATGGGAAAGTGCAATTTGTCTCCAAATTCTGGAGAGCTTTTTGTAGTAAATTGAGGATTAACTTGTCTTTTTCCTCTGCTTACCATCCTGAAACCAAAACTAAAGGTACTGCCACACTAAACAATCCCGCTAGCGATCACGATAACGACGCATACTAATGCGATCGCTAGCGGGATTGTTTCTATATCGCTAAGTGCGGCCACATTTAGCGATATAGTTAACGACGCTATCGCCGTTAGCGATCTTCTTAACGACTTTAGCTGTACAAAAGTACCGCTAAATCGCTAAGAAAAGGTGCCACACTAGCGATATATACTTACCCAGCGGGAGCGCCGACGAGAAAATAGGGTCCGGAACGATTCCAGCGACGAGCGAGATCACAGCAGGAAGCTCGTCGCTGGCAGATGCCGCACTGAACAACATCGCTAACGGGATCGTTTTTTAGCGATCCCGTTAGCGATATTGTTCAGTGTGGCATACCCTTAAGACAGAAAGGACAAATCAATTATTGGAACAAATTCTAAGGTGTTTTGTTGAAGCCCAGTAGGAGGTCTGGTTTGCATTTTACATCTGGCTGAGTTTGCCTTTAACAGTCAGGTCAATCAGTGGATTCTACTGGATGCTCACCTTTTTTTTGTAGTTATGGTTTTCATCCCCATTTTGGGGAATTTTCTAGGGTGATTTCTAGTTGTCCTGGAGTGGAAGTCGCCTCAGTGAGTAATAGGTCAGCCACTCTATAGAATACAGGGGCATGCTGGGCTGTCAGTTTTTCATCCAGGTGTCTCCCATTCTGAATGATTGCTTGGCTATTTAGTTAGCTGACAATCATTAGATCATGGCCAGTGGTAGCTTTATCTTGGTGGTGTGTGTGCTTTGTTCTTTAGTGTGCTATTATTCTGATCTTTTGCTGTATGACCTTGCCTTTGACCATCCATTTTCCTAGCCCCTTTGTCTCCATTCACTACCTCACTGGAATTCTGACCTCAGACTGTGACCTGTGTACTTCTTTGTCTTGCTCCTCTGTTTATGAGGAACTTGGTATTTGATCCAGGACCTCTTGACTTCCCTGCCTCACAACGTGTCCGTGATTAGTGACGTTTACAAGCGTCACAGATCCAGTTTTTTGTTTACATTTTTATAGTTAATATTTTAGAGTCAGATACATCTAAATCTGTGGATATCAAAGTAAGATCTAAGGAAAAAATATATTTTTGCTATATTGTTAGACATGCAATGTCCTCTGTCCTCATTTTGTATATCGATGCATCCCTTTTTTTACAGTACAGTACACATTTTTTTTTGTTTAAAAAGTTTGTCTCACCTGATGTGAACCCTGGCTTTATAATGTAGGGCTTTGAGAAATTGGCTTCACAGACCTTTGACCGTTGTGCACATTAACAATTTTTGAAATATTGTGTAAACCTGTTTTCTTAAATAGGCATGTTTCATAAATTTCTGATATTCACAACCAGATGGATTTATAATTCCTTTCTGAACTCAAGGTCTATTTATTCAACTAGATTTCTACTCATTGCCGGATTAATATTCTGTCATCTACTAAGGCCAGAAAGTTAAATTTTTTCTGGATTTATCTGTTTGTCCATCTTCTCTCAAAACATATTATAATTTCTCCATTAAATTGACATTATCCACTGTATGCATTTAACTGCTGGTATTAATCATGTATTATCTAATATTTTTCTAAATTATAAAGCTTTATTTTGATAATGTGGATACACAACAGTTAATATATCAGGGTGCTGCAATTAGGTGTCAACCCTTAATCCAATGTGAAAAAAACAACTTTATATTTCAATTACTAATGCTGAAAAAGTTTTAATTGTAGCAACCCAAAAATATACATAGATGACATTTTGTTCTTATAATGTAAACATTAATCGAACTTACCAAAAATAAAGAATCGGATGAAGGACTGCGTTGTAAGACCAAAACGTCATTGATGTATTATTTTAGATCTTTTTTGCCTTTTTTGTTATTGTAAATTGCTACAATTAAAACTTTTTGAGCATTACTATTTGGAAAGTGCATTTTTCACAGTGATTTTTCATTGTTTATTAAAAGATTTGGAAAAGATAACTTGTTTGCAAAATTTAGTATGCTATTGACTCAGTTACAGAAAGATCATGTGAATGGTAGGCTATAAGGTATGTCAGAAAAAGTGGACTGAACTGTCTATATTCTCATCTGCCTGTAAATTTTTTTGTGTTTCTGGAAAATACTAGTCTAATGCTGATATAGGAAAGATGTGTATCTTCGTACCGTGTTAGCCAGTAGATAGAAAAATATTTAGACTTGAGGACTGAGGACTCTCAAGTCTAAATATTAGTCTAATGCTGTAATTTATCATGAGTGTCCACAGTAAGGCCTTGGTCCTGCACAACCCTTATTCACATTGAGGTCATTTTTCACACATGGTAAGGTTTTATTATTAGAGCAATATAGCACTGTCCCGATTTGGGTACACCTTGACGTGGTTGGATAGTTTTTACTATTTTTTTTATAAAATCAAAACAGTGTTTACTAAGTACCCTATATTATTTATATGTACTATTACATTTTATTTTCTTAGCGCAGGGTATTTGCTCATTTTGTTTCTATCTTAGGTTTTGTAATTTACATTGTTCAAATCATTAGGGGAGATTTACTAAAGAAAGTGGACTAATTGCATATAACAGACAATCAGAGTACGACTCTCACCTTTCCAATGCTCTTTTTTACAGATAAAATTTCCACCATGCTCAAAATACGTGATATATGCAATAGACTCCCCCAATGTATACACCAAACTTGTAGCCCAATCACTATATCTTTATGCCAGACAGCTGACTTCCTTGGTAAATGATCATATATACATTGTAGTATTGTTTTCTGTTTTTTTTCCAGAATCTCCTACTTTGAAATATGTACTCGACTATACTTCCGAATACAATAAGAAACGGCTCTAGCGTTTGTCAGGCTCGTTATAGGCTGTAGATATCGGGAGAGGGTGCAGCTTAGTATGACCATATTTTAAGACACATTGAGAATTGTCCTAATTTGTTGCTTTGGTCAAATGCTTCACTTTTCCTCTCTTTTCTAGATGTCTACCCAAGGTTTCTGATTTTAAACCTAAATGTAATAGTATACAGGTAGAATTTGACTAAATCTAAAAGATAAAATATATCCAGCACCTAATATCATCCATGTAACTGTTCCCTTTTTACTCGTAACAATTAGTAATAACTGTAGCTAAACATTTATTGCACTAAGAACATAAATGTTTTGATTGTTCTTTCACACCACTCTTGACAAAAATTTTAATTCATTGACTTTAATTCAAGATTTTTTAAAGGACATAAATAAAAAGAGGTTAAAGAACAGGGGCGTTGATTACAGTGCACCCACTTTGTAGAGATCACTGACTGCTCACATCCCTCCCAGATGACTGGGAATGAGCGGCTTGCTTCTAGAAGAATATAACTTCATTTTCTCTTTGTAGCTAAGCTTCCAATTGAATGTTATTCATTATTTCAATGGAATTTACCTGGAGATTACCACTATGGTTGTAGGTAAATAGGGTTTTTTTTGGATGACAGGTTGCCATTAATTTTGGCCTTATGTATGGGGGATCGGGAGAGATGCCAGAAGGCCAACCAGTTTTTCGGCAATAAGTATCTAATGTTTATAGCTACCAGTAACTTGGTGGACATTATAAAGACATTTTTGAGTAGGGGTTGTGGCTCATAGTCCCATAACCCTTTCCACAATGATAAATTCAGTGGACATGTACTACGTGATAAAACAAGGCGATGTCTCAAGTATAGGCCATATTTTGTTTAAAGTTTTGAACAGTTTGCAGACAATTTACTAAAAATGTCCTATATATTTATCATTTTTACATCTGGTGTTACCTTGAAAGGATATGTTCTCACATTTTCTAGAATCAGCAGTAAAATAACTATTTATAATACAGTATATAAACTTGGATGACATATTCATCTTTTGTTGGAATGTAGCGTCAGAAGCCAGAGAGAAGTCTTTGAGACCGAAAGAGATGAATTCAAGGGATTAGGAGCAGCCAAACAACACCATCATCTCCTCACTATAATTGCTGGATTTTCACATTGCTCTTGGTCTAGAAGAAGAACTAATGGTTTTAACAATGTTTTACCAATGACCCATATTGGATGAGTAATCAGATGTACTGGAGGAATTTTCAGTGCATTCAGGCCCAGTAATGTGAAGAACACATTTGCTGAGAAGGATCAATCATTTTTACTAAAGTATAATGTAACCTTGGCATAGACAGATGGATGCTGCATTCACACTGACAGCCGGCAAGACAATTGGCCGTTCATGAAGTGAGGAGGGATTGGTGAATCTCCTATTTGTATGTGAAAAGGGAAAAATTATTTTAAGGGCCGTCTAAGATTTTAAAAAAACAGTTAAGAAAGATAAAATGTGTAAAAATAATAAAATTACCATTACTCACTTATTTCCTGCAGCTCTAGTGCTAACACTTTGATGGTTCATATTGATCCTGCAGCGATAATATACTTTAAATCATTCACATGACCACTGCAGCCAATCAGTGGCCTCTGCTGACACAAGGGGTACACACAAACGTCATTACTGAGGCAAGTGATTGAGTGTAGTGGTAATGCGAATAACGTATTTCACTGCAGGACTAGAATGGAGTTAAAATCCAAGACAGCCTCTTTAAATCTAGTTTGAATCACTTTTTATTCCCCTACTTGTTCCATGAAAGAATGTACGGTATGCATCAGTCTATTGCTTGTTCTTTTTTATTACAAAGAACCATGAAAAAAATCACTGCTTTAGTACCATGGGGTCTAGACCCCATGGTTCCACAGCAGGGTAAAAGGGAACCTTTCATAATGAAAATACAGTCCAATCTGCAGGCACCATGTTATAGAACAGGGGGAGCGGAGAGGATTGATATATTGTTTTGTGCTAAAAGATTCAGTAAAACTTGTGTTTTATTCATTTAAACCTCTGCTCTTTCTAGAATTTTGTGTGCAGTGGGCGGTGCTATCAGTGATTGACAACAGTCTATTCTCACTTATACAAAGATGTCAATCACTGATAGGACCCCCCACTGGATCCATAATCCCAGAAAAAGCAGAGGATTAAATGTGAATAAAACAATAATCTCATAAAATTATTTATCAATCCACTCCACCCCCTGCTCTATAATATTGGGCCTGCAGATTGGACTGAATTTTCCTGGTTACAGGTTCCCTTTAAAATTGTTGAAATAGGGGAACTGTTCCCCCAGCAGCTTGCCTCCTCTTGGAACAAAGGATCAGGCGGGGTAAAATCCACAACCTGATCCTCCTTTCCACAGAATATCCTGGGAAAACCTAATACACATTAGTCCTAAAGGGAGCTCTGAAATGCCCCATCTGAAATAAATGGTGGCCAGCTACCATATTCATATACCATATACATACTCCCATTCCAATAATTCTGTTGGGACTTCCTATGATTGCCACCCTAATACGCAAGTTATTACCTAACTTTAGTTTGCACAATTGGAATAACCCTTTTAATAGTTGACTGGTCCTGACTAGGTTTTGATCACATATCTGTTGTGTATTTGCACTTTACCTTTACCGTTTTGTGTCTTATTCCACGTTCGCACGTTGAGTATTTGGTCAGGATTTACCTCAGTCTTTGTAAGCCAAAACCAGGAGTGGGTGATAAATGCAGAAGTGGTGACGTGTTTCTATTATACTTTTCCTCTGATTGTTCCACACCTGGTTTTGGCTTACAAATACTGAGGCAAAATACTCACCAAATACTGAACGTGTGACCGTGGCCTTAAGCTCCAATGCAGACTTGTTTTCATGATTACAGGCTACGTACAAACCGTCATGTGTAGTCTGATCGCGCAGTCTCATGTCACCAGGGTCGGACTGAGCCACCGGGACATCGGAGAAACCTCCGGTGGGCCCCGCCCCAGCTCCTGCCTCCTTCATTAGTCCCTGCGTGGTGGGCCCCGATGAGAAAGAATAGGTTGCGGGGGCCCTGCATGTCTGAAGAGTTAATGCAGGCTGCGCTCTCACCCTGACCACAGCCACACTGTCTCTGCATTCAGGAAGTAGACATGCTTTGTGGGCGGTGATCTGCACCCACTGCTTTCCAGCTTTATCTGTATGTTGCTGGCTATAGCAGTGGTGTCAGGTGTCAGCACGCTGTGCTCTCCTCTGCTGTCCTGACCTGTAATGCCGGCTGTGTGGTGACACTCTCCTTGGAAGTGCCGGCTTCAGCTATCTCTCCCTGCCTGGGCTGCTGCTAAAGTGCAATACATATTTTTTCTGGGTGAGTGTTCAGCAAAATATGTGTGCATCTGCCTGGTTTTGGTGCCTGGTAGTGCTCTGTGATGGCAGCTCATTGTGGAGTGTCTGTTGGTCACTGTGTATGGGGGCCAGTGTCTGTTCGTCACTGTGTATGGGGGCCAGTGTCTGTCCATCACTGTGTATGGGGGCCAGTGTCTGTTCGTCACTGTGTATGGGGGCCAGTGTCTGTTCATCACTGTGTATGGGGGCGTGTCTGTCCATCACTGTGTATGGGGGCCAGTGTTTGTTCGTCACTGTGTACGGGGGCCCCATGTCCGTCCATCACTGAGTATGGGGGCCAGTGTCTGTTCGTCACAGTGTATGGGGGGCCCCGTGTCCTCCATCACTGTATGTGGGCCAGTGTCTGTTCATCACTGTGTATGGGGGCCAGTGTTTGTTCGTCACTGTGTACGGGGGCCCTGTGTCCGTCCATCACTGAGTATGGGGCCAGTGTCTGTTCGTCACGGTGTATGGGGGCCCCGTGTCCTCCATCACTGTATGGGGGCCAGTGTCTGTTCATCACTGTGTATGCATGTCTGTCCATCACTGTGTATGGGGGCCAGTGTCTGTTCATCACTTTGTATGGGGGCCCCATGTCCGTCCATCACTGTGTATGGGGGCCAGTGCTTGTTCGTCACTGTGTATGGGGGCCCCGTGTCCGTCCATCACTGAGTATGGGGGCAAGTGTCTATTCGTCACGGTGTATGGGGGGCCCCGTGTCGTCCATCACTGTATGGGGGCCAGTGTCTGGTCATCACTGTGTATGGGGGCCAGTGTTTGTTCGTCACTGTGTACGGGGGCCCCGTGTCCGTCCATCACTGAGTATGGGGGCCAGTGTCTGTTCATCACAGTGTATGGGGGCCCCATGTCCTCCATCACTGTATGGGGGCCAGTGTCTGTTCATCACTGTGTATGCGTGTCTGTCCATCACTGTGTACCTGGGCCAGTGTCTGTTTTTCACTGTGTATGGGGGCCTCGTGTCCGTCCATCACTGTGTATGGGGGCCAGTGTCTGTTCATCACTGTGTATGGGGGCCCCGTGTCCGTCCATCACTGTGTATGGGGGCCAGTGTTTGTTCGTCACTGTGTACGGGGGCCCCGTGTCCGTCCATCACTAAGTATGGGGGCAAGTGTCTATTCATCACGGTGTATGGGGGGCCCCGTGTCCTCCATCACTGTATGGGGGCCAGTGTCTGTTCATGACTGTGTATGCGTGTCCATCCATCACTGTGTATGGGGGCCAGTGTCTGTTCATCACTGTGTATGAGGGCCATGTGTCCATCACTGTATATGGAGGTCCCGTGTTCCGTGAGCGGAGCCGCATGTGTATGGGGTGTGCGGAGCGGAGCCGTGTGTGTACAAAGTGTACGGAGCTGAGCCGCATGTGTATGGGGTGTGCGGAGCGTAGTTGTGTGTGTACAAAGTGCACAGAGCGAAGCTGCATGTGTATGGGGTGTGCGGAGCAGAGCCATGTGTGTACAAAGTGTACAGAACGGTGCCCTGTGTGTATGAAGTGTAAGGAGCCGTGTGTGTACGGAGCGGAGCCGCGTGTGTACGGGGTGTACGAAACGGAGACCTGTGTGTACGAAGTGTACGGACCTGAGCCGTGTGTGTACGGAGTGGAGCAGAGCCATCTGTGTACGAGGTTTACGGAGTGTAGCCATGTGTGTACTGAGTGGAGACATGTGTGTGCAAGGTATACGGAGCAGAACCATATGTGTATGAGCTGTGCAGAGCCGTGCGTGTACAGGGTGTGTGGTGAGGAGCATTCATACCTCCCAACCATCCCGAATCCAGAGGAACAGTCCCGATTTTGAGAGTCTGCCCCGCTGTCCCGGCCGGGAGCTTACTTTTCCCGCGCACACAGGAGTACACGGTAGAGCCCCGAGGAGCACTTTAACATTCGCACGTGACGTTCTACCGGAAGTGACGTGTTGGAAGCTGACCGGAAATGAGGTAATTTCGGGAGGAGATTGTGACGGAACCATGGAGGCACTTCAGGTAATGCTTCAGATCCATCACTGTGTACTCCTCCGACAGCGCAGACAGCGGGATCTCCTTGGAATCGGGGATGTCGGCCATGTGAGCAGATCATGATATTTCCTGCATCAGGAGGTTCAGGTGGGCATTACAATGGGAGTCGGACTGCTATAGTTTCTTTATTGAATTTTTCTTTCTCTTTCTTTCTCTCTGTTCTTTCTTTCCCACTCTAATCTTTCTTTCTTGCTCTCTCTGTTTCTTTCTTTCTCTGGTCTTTCTTTCTCTCTGTCCTTTCTTTCTCACTCTGTTTTCATTCCCCTTTTTTTCTTTCTTTCTCTTGTAGCATCCCGGGGGGTTTAGCTCTAGGATCGCTGTCTGGGTAGACAGAATGGCATGAAAACAGTTCATTCAGACAGCAGTTCTGGTGCAAAACTGGCCGCAACCAGCTTTATTAAAGTCCACAGCAACAGATTAAAACAAAGCATAAACAGAAAACCTGGGCTTGTCTAGCCTCTAATTACACTTAGATAGATGGCCCTCTCTATCCGGGACCCAGACTCTACCAGTCTGTGCCCAAAACAACACATATCACATATGTTACCAGTATGGAGCTTCATAGATACTCCTCCTTGTGTCTGAAGGCACCTTCCATGTCCAGACTTGAGAGAGATCCACTCCTATTCAGCCGCTCTTCACACGGATTCGCACTGAGACTACTCCTATGTCCGGGGTCCTTCCTGCACCCAGACTGAGATAGCTCAAACACTCTTGGAGACTGCTTCCTTGTGCCAGGACACCTCTCTGTGTCCAGGCTAAAGACAGCTCTAACACTCTTGGAGACTGCTTCCTTGTGCCAGGACACCTCTCTGTGTCCAGGCTAAAGACAGCTCTAACACTCTTGGAGACTGTTTCTTGTGCCAGGACACCTCTCTGTGTCCAGGCTAAACTAGCTCCCAGATTGTGTTTGCACACACCTACTTCTGGTCTCCTAATTAAGACCTGAGTAGTTTCAGGCTTGTGCTGCAAGTGTGTGCTGAATGTGAGGTGTAGTGACCTTTCTCTACCACTAGGTTTACAAAGCCACACATTTCCCTTATACCTAGGTGAAATGTACACCCCATTCAACACACATTCCTTCACTGTCTCACATATCCCCTCCCTCTTCTCCAGACCGGAGGGCTGGTCATCCAGACCGGAGGGCTGGTCAACAATCCAACAGAGACAGTGACCTCTGGACCAGTCATGGCCCTCATCAACTTCATCCTCACCACTGTCATAGCCAACATCAGCTTTCTCTTCATCTGAAGCATCCGCACTACCCTGTACCCTCCCAGGCCTATACTCTCTGCGGCCTCGGGTATCCTGCACGGTTTCATCTTGACCTTAGGGCCGGGCTCAGATTCAATATAGTGCCTGACCAAAGTAGTACGACCAGACACATCAGAACACTTCTGCTGACTCTTCCTCAGAAACTCATGTACCTCCTGTCCCTGGTGCACTGACCATGTGTCACCAACTATCACAGAAGGTATAGGGGGTTTTTCACTTTTCTCCAGTTCCCCACTTTCAGGCTCTTCTGGCAAGACACGCCCAGAAGCCCCACCGTCCATCCCATACTCCACTTCTTCAGTCACATCTGGCTCACTGTCAGGGCTATACCCTTCATTTTCATTCATATCCTGCTCACTGTCAGGGTTATATAATTCATTTTCATTCACATCCCGCTCACTTTCAGGAGTATACAATTCATTCTCATTCACATCCTGATCTGGAACCTTAGTTAACATGTCATCTACAACATTAACTTCACCATCTGGTCCCTCAAGTATGTGACTATGTGACAACCCCAGCACTATGCTTCCATATAGCTCAGGTGCTAGGAGCTGGCTCACTACCTCTCCCTGGACCTCAGTGTTTATGGCAACATGAGGAAACCTCTCCTCAGAGCCAGGCTCTTGGGAAACCTCATTTAGAACAATCATATTTTCCTGTGCCGTCCCAAGAGTGGGGTCTCGCCACTGCTCACTCTCAAAATTGTCACAGGACACAGGCAAGTCAGGGACACTCGGTTCCCGAGTACCACCATCCTCGTCTCCCAACATCACCTGCAAGGGAATTTCACCATTATCACAGTCATCATTATTATCAACATCATTATCATGACTATGATCAGTATTATCATCACAATCATGATCATCATCATTATCACCATCAGCATCATCATCATGGTCATCATCATTATCATGATCATCATCATCATCATCATTATCATCATCATTATCACATAAGTTTAACGTCCCACTAGCATTGTGTTCCGCCCCTCGGGACTGCGCACCCTCAGTAGGAGCTTCATCACACTGTCCATCAGAAACATTTCTCCCCCAGAGCTCCTCAGATCGGGGAAAGTCACATACGGAAGTCACTGGACTCTCTGAGTCTACGAGGGCCTGTGCTGGGCAGTCATTTACAACCACCGGGGACACCTGTGGTCCAGTCTCTTCGGCTGAGGTGGACACACACACAGGCTCTGCGCAGGGAGAGAGGGACCTGCCAACATCACGGCACATAGGCTCCCCCTCTAGTGAACAGCCGGCTGCAATTTCACGACATCTCCAACACTGTCCACCACAATCACCCTCCCATATGTCCCCTATAGCTGGAACGCTCTTACCGCGAGAGTTCAGCGTCCGGGAACTCTGAAGTGACGACCTCTCAGACGGCTGGTCCTCAGGAGGAGTGCTCGGGTGTAGCGGTTCACCATCACCTTTCCAACTCCATAATCAGGCTCGCTGACTGCAGACTTCCAACTGTATCTCCAGTTACGAACTCCCCCGGCACGGGCTGTCACCGCAACACCCAGCCGGGTACGAATCTCTGCTTTCAGCTTGGCATAGTCTTGGCTGTCCTGCTCGCTCAGGTCAGCATAGGCCAGCTGGGGCACTCCAATCAGATAGGGTGCGACCATCATGGCCCACTCAGATAGGGGCAGATTCTCCTTCTCTGCCAGTTCCTCAAATCTAGTGAGATATACCTCCACATCATCACGAGGTGTCATCTTTTTCAGGGACCGTCTTACCGCCTTCTTTACAACGGACAAGTCAGGTGCCTTCACAACATTACTCTGGGACGAGGTGCTGAGAGCTGCAATCTGCTCCAACACCCGGTTATTCTCCTGCTGCGGAGATTTGCTGCTGGTCCTGCTGCATGCACTGCTGGTGCTGCAGCTCCATGGTCCGCTGGGCCTGGACCAGGTACTCAATGAGCTCCTTCATACTGCCGGACTTATCTGTCTCAACCACGGCAGTTTTATGTTGCACA
This sequence comes from Oophaga sylvatica, assembly GCA_033576555.1. Classification (NCBI taxonomy): domain Eukaryota; kingdom Metazoa; phylum Chordata; class Amphibia; order Anura; family Dendrobatidae; genus Oophaga; species Oophaga sylvatica. The sequence goes on along the minus strand of JARQOD010000001.1, from coordinate 166,977,427 downwards.
TTAACTTGTGCCATTTGTTCAAACAGCGCCTCCATGCTGTCATCCATGCTGTCAGACTTCTCTGTCTTAACAACGGCAGTCTTCACTCAAGACATACACACTCTACAGTCTTTTCCATAGAAAAATTCAGCTCTGCTGTGCAGACACTTTTTTTTTTTTTTTCCTTTGCAAAGTCTATTAGGGCTCCTGTCTCTTTAAGACTGCTCCACAGACTTTTCTTTTGCTGCTGCACATTCCACAGTCATTTTCACAACAAGTTCAGCTTTGCTGTGCATACATTTTCTCTCTGCAGACCCTATCAGGGCCACTGTCTCTCCAAGACTGCTCCAAACAGACGTTTCTGCTGACACTTTTTTTTTTTTTTTCTGCTGCTATTTCAATAGACTTCACCTTTAATGCTGTCTCTCGCCACTGTGCTGCATACACACTCCAGCACTAACTGTATCAGCCACTGTGCTGCCCCAGCATTCTCTGCCAATTGTAGCATCCCGGGGGGTTTAGCTCTAGGATCGCTGTCTGGGTAGACAGAATGGCATAAAAACAGTTCATTCAGACAGCAGTTCTGGTGCAATACTGGCCGCAACCAGCTTTATTAAAGTCCACAGCAACAGATTAAAACAAAGCATAAACAGAAAACCTGGGCTTGTCTAGCCTCTAATTACACTTAGATAGATGGCCCTCTCTATTCGGGACCCAGACTCTACCAGTCTGTGCCCAAAACAACACATATCACATATGTTACCAGTATGGAGCTTCACAGATACTCCTCCTTGTGTCTGAAGGCACCTTCCATGTCCAGACTTGAGAGAGATCCACTCCTATTCAGCCGCTCTTCACACGGATTCGCACTGAGACTACTCCTATGTCCGGGGTCCATCCTGCACCCAAACTGAGATAGCTCAAACACTCTTGGAGACTGCTTCCTTGTGCCAGGACACCTCTCTGTGTCCAGGCTAAAGACAGCTCTAACACTCTTGGAGACTGCTTCCTTGTGCCAGGACACCTCTCTGTGTCCAGGCTAAAGACAGCTCTAACACTCTTGGAGACTGTTTCTTGTGCCAGGACACCTCTCTGTGTCCAGGCTAAACTAGCTCCCAGATTGTGTTTGCACACACCTACTTCTGGTCTCCTAATTAAGACCTGAGTAGTTTCAGGCTTGTGCTGCAAGTGTGTGCTGAATGTGAGGTGTAGTGACCTTTCTCTACCACTAGGTTTACAAAGCCACACATTTCCCTTATACCTAGGTGAAATGTACACCCCATTCAACACACATTCCTTCACTGTCTCACACTCTGTTCTTTCTCTCTATTCTTTGTTTCTTTCTCCTCTGTTCTTTCTTTCTCTCTGTGCTTTCCCCTCTTTCTTTCTCTCTCCCTCTGTTCTTTCTTTCTCTCTTTGTTCTTTCCCCTCTTTCTTTCTCCCTGTGTTCTCCCTCTGTTCTTTCTTTCTCTCTCTATTCTTCTTTCTCTATTCTCTTTCTCTCTCTATTCTTTCTCTCTATTCTTTCATTCTCTCTATTATTACTTTCTCTCTCTATTGTTTCTCTCTCTATTGTTTCTTTCTCTCTATTCTTTCTTCTTCTTCTTTTCTTTCTCTCTCTATTCTTTCTTTATTTCTCTCTATTCTTTCTCTCTCTCTGTTCTTTCTCTCTCTCTGTTCTTTCTCTCTCTCTATTCTTTCTTTCTCTATTCTTTCTCTCTATTCTTTCTCCCTCTCTCTATTCTTTCTTTCTCTCTCTATTCTTTCTTTCTCTCTCTCTCTATTCTTTCTCTCTCTATTCTTTCTCTCTCTATTCTTTCTCTCTCTTCTTTCTTTCTCTCTATTCTTTCTATTCTTTCTTTCTCTCTCTATTCTTTCTCTCTATTGTTTTTTTCTCTCTCTGTTTTTTCTTTCTCTCTCTGTTCTTTCTTTCTTGCTCTGTGTTCTTTCTTTCTCTCTCTCTGTTCTTTCCCCTATCTCTCTGTTCTTTCTTTCTCTCTCTGTTTTCTTTCTCTCTATTCTTTCTTTCTCTCTCTATTCTTTCTTTCTTTCTCTATTTCTCTCTCTCTATTCTTTCTTTCGCTCTCTCTAGTCTTTCTTTCTCTCTCTAGTCTTTCTCGCTCTCTGTTCTTTCTTTCTCTCTCTGTTCTTTCTTTCTCTGTACTTTCTTTCTCACTCTCTGTTCTTTTATTCTCTCTCTGTTCTTTCTTTCTCTCTTTTCTTTCTTTCCTCTCTTTCTTTCTCTCTGTTTTTTCTTTCTCTCTCTCCTTTCTTTCTCTCTCACTGCTCTTTCTTTCTTTTTCTCAGTACCAGCCACTGTGCCCATAATGCCAGCCACTCTGCCCTCAGTACCAGTCAGTGTGATCAGCAGTGCTAAATGCGTGCGATTGGGGCATGGATATGGGTGTGATTAGTTGTAAAATGGGTGTGGTCGGGCGTGGCCCAAAATTTGCCGCGGCGCGCGTACCTGTGGCGCAACGTGCCGTGGCCTAAAATTTGCTGCAGCAGGCACAGCGTGCCGCAGCCTTTGTCCCTCTTTCCCTTCTTCAAAGGTTGGGAAGTATGATGGTGGGCCCCAAGAATGACTTTTCTCTGGTGGGCCCAAGGTACTCCAGTCCGACGCTGCATGTCACTACCACCTCTCTTTCCTCCTCTTCTTTCTAATTTTCTAATATACTGAATGTAATTTTTTCCCTTAATTTGCAGTTTACCGATTATCAGAAATATGGCTGAATTGAATGAATTCACGTAACATTGTAAAATATGGAAACAATTGTCTAAAGATTTGAAGCATCATTGGCATATGTGAAATCTGGATTCTTAAACACGTCCTTTATTTAGGCCACCATTGTCTTAGTAATCATAAGTAACTTGTTACTTTTTTTATAGAGCTGTTTCTCCAGATTTGATCCCTTTGTGCCGCATGGATGCTGCATGCCCCAGCTTGTATTTTTCAAGTAAGAAGTGATTCAGCCTCCAGCCTTCAGGCTAACATGTCGGTACTTGATTAATAGATATTAACTGAGATGATTAGAGATACGTCTTGCAGTTTCTCACCTGTAATCCGCAGGATTACTTCTACAAGTTCTTAATTCACAGTTATTTATATTTGAGCTCCTAGCTGCCCATATTGGCAAGGAGCAATGATGTGATTATGTGTTACAATCCCATTGTGTCTAGTGTTGTAATTAAAGGTAGACTTCGCTTTTTATATACATAGATATCATTTTACAGCACTGTGATCAATTTCTAATATATCACCAATAGCAACATTTGTCATAGAAGAAGAAAGCTCTGACATGGAGTCATGAAGACCCCAGCTGAATCTCCAAAGCAAATACTTACATGGGGTTTCAACACAAAAATAAATGCTTGCCTAGATATTTACACCCCAATGATGCAAAGTCATAGCATTCTGCTTCCCTCTCTAGTACCGAATTTGTCTTTTTGACTGATTACACAAGGCTATGGACATCTGCTTGTAGCATTTGTATAGAACCAATTTTTCAGAACGTAAGGGCTCACTCACACATCAGTTTCTGTGATTTTCATCGAGTGTCATTAGAGGTTCATCAAAGTTTGATCAATGTTCCATCAGCTTTTTATCACTGGTGAGAAAAAAAAAAGTTTCTCAACTTTCTATCAATCAGTGCAATCTGGATGGCATCTGAATGCTGTCATATTTTTTCTCTGAACCATAGACTTGTATGGCCGATTTTGATTTCACAATCGGATCAATATTGGCCATGTCACTGTGATTTTGCACAGACCACTCAGTCGGAGGAAAAAAATTGGACATGTGAACAGCCGTGGAAAAAAAACGCCCATAAAGTTTTAAAACTTCAAATATTTTGTGTATTTAACTCCTACACAAAAAAAATGTGTCTTCAGTTTTAGGCTTTATTCACACATCAGTATTTTTGATCACTATTTCATCAGTATTTGCCAAAACCAGGAGTGTCTCCAAAACACAGAACAAGTGTCAATCTTTCCATTCTAGTTTTTATCTGTATGTTCCACTCCTAATTTTGGCTTACAAGCATTGATGTAAAATACTGACCAAATACTGGTGTGTGAATGAGGCCATACAGACATAAAACATACCTTATACTATGATCCTGCATGAACCATGTACTCCCTCCACCCGCCCAGGAAGCAACGATCAGAGTGAAGAGAGTAAAGCATGCTGCAGGTTAGATATAAAGACCTCCGATTCCTCACTGAATTAATCACTTTGCGCCATTTTTTCTGAAGTAAAAATTCAGGTTCTAATACTGACTTTACTTGTTATTAACTATTTAATTAGCGCCTTTGAAAGTTAACTTTACTTGGTTTCTACTTTTTTTTTGTTTGCACGACAATGTGGGTTTGGTTTTCCTTGTGACTTCAAAATGTCACACAATGTTGGCACGATTGTACTCCAGCGCTGGGGTACCAAATCTGTTTCACTTTATTTTTGCACAGTGAAGACTAATTTGAGATACGGTACTTTGAATGATCATGCTACGTTTTGCTCTAAAAAGGTATAAAAGACAAGAAAAAATAGCACAAAATTTATAAACCCACGTGTGCCTTAGATTGCCAAACGATATATAAAAGACAAAAAGCCTAAAATATCATATAGGACAAAAAAATTTAACTGAGAGTCTCAGGTGTTTAATGTAACTTTTCAGACCATAAAAGTATAACACTAGGCCCTCAAGTCAAATATTGTCTATCTACTGTACACGTAAAATACAAATCTTTCCTAATCAGGGACAGTATTTTTCAGAAAGACACGTAGATATGCATAGGTGGTCTATGGCCGGTCATTTATCAGTTTGTGGTGGGTTGCTTCCTTTTTGGATGGCGTACAGTATTTCTATTTCAGGTCCTGCTGCATCAAGAATAAAGTAGATTATGTGTAGATTGGTACACATGGGAAGTTTCATCAAAATGTTGCCCAAATATAATGTGAATATGGTCTAAGGCAGTTAAGAGCCAGAGACATTCAGATTCAGCAGCTGGAAATGCCAAAGTTTCGGTCATGGAAGCTCAAGAGTTGATGGCGTCGGAGAAGACTACTGACTGAGTTGTAGTCTAGTCATGTCTGTACAATCTCCCAAGTGGCACGTCATATTAACGTGAAGTTCTGCCCCCAAACACTTTTTACTTGCATTCGGCTATAGTTACTCACACCAGTTTTTTGTGCTTTACTCAAAATTGGAGCAATAAAAATGGCAGCCAGCCAGCCATCACTTGTAAATTTACCCTCAACCCATCTGGTATTTATGGGTGAATAAGATGGCAACCCTGATATCGCCTGAGGTAGAGCTCAGGAATGGTTCCCCCTCCTGAGTCATACTGTAAACCCTGCAATTGTCCCATCATGTCCTAGCGCTTTATTGATTATTTACACAGATTACTGGGCTACAATAAGAATTAGTACTAATCGCTCGCTATGCCCAAGTTCTAAACAAAATAATAATAATAACTAAACCTGTTTCCCCTGAGGCATCTTCTGGTTTTTAATAGACTTTCTAGCTTAATTCCACTAATTGCTCTTTAATCACTGGCAGTTTATACTTTGGTAAATGGGACAAATCCTTATCCTTCTCTTTCCTAATGATTTATTTATAAAACCTCACTGGATTCACTATGATTGCCAGACGAACATTTCATATTTGGATTCGCTGCTCCTTACTTTATTCCATCTAATGATCTGGATCTAGTTAAAAGCAATGTCGAAGAGAGAAGAATAAAACAGCAAAAGATTGAAGGCTGAGATTGTCCATTAACCATAATCCACTTGCGGGCCTCCAGCCGAAATGGCATAATGTATTATTATGTAGCAGCTTTGTTTTTTGCAGATCTGTAATTTTAGATGTCTAAAATATGTAGCTTTGCAGTTTATGTGCCATAATGGAAATGTCTATGGGGAAGCGAAAAAAACACACTAATAGGCCCCAATTTATTAAGAGTGGTGTATTGTACGCCAGACTTAACCCCTTTACCCCCAAGGGTGGTTTGCACGTTAATGACCGGGCCAATTTTTACAATTCTGACCACTGTCTCTTTATGAGGTTATAATTCAGGAACACTTCAACGGATCTTCGCGATTCTGAGATTGTTTTCTCGTGACATATTGTACTTCACGTTAGTGGTAAAATTTCTTCGATATAACTTGCATTTATTTTGGAAAAAAACGGAAATATGGTGAAAATTTAGAAAATTTTGCAATTTTTAAACTTTTAATTTTTATTCCCTTAAAACAGAGAAATATATCACACAAAATAGTTAATAAATAACATTTCCCACATGTCTACTTTACATCAGCACAATGTTGGTACCAACATTTTTTTTGTTACGAAATTATAAGCGTTAAAAGTTGACCAGCGATTTCTCATTTTTACAACAAAATTTACAAAGCCATTTTTTTTAGGGACCACCTCACATTTGAAGCCACTTTGAGGGGTCTATATGGCAGAAAATACCCAAAAGTGACACCATTCTAAAAACTGCACCCCACAAGGTACTCAAAACCACATTCAAGAAGTTTATTAACCCTTCAGGTGCTTCACAGGAGCTGAAGCAACGTGGAAGGAAAAAATGAACATTTTACTTTTTAGTCACAAAAATGATCTATTACAAACATTTTTTATTTTCATAAGGGAAAAAGGAGAAAATGGACAGATAAAGTTGTTGTGCAATTTCTCCTGAGTATGCCTATACCCCATATGTGAGGGAAAACCACTGTTTGGGTGCACGGCAGGACTTGGAATGGAGGGAGCGCTGTTTGACTTTTCCAAACCAAAATTGGCTGGAATTGAGATTGGACGCCATGTCGCGTTTGGAGATTCCCTGATGTGCCTAAACAGTGGAAACCCCCATAAGTGACACCAATTTGGAAACTAGGCTTCCTAAGGAACTTATCTAAATCTGTTGTGAGCACTTTGAACCCCCAAGTGTTTCACAAAAGTTTATAATGCCTGGGTGTGAAGAAAAAAAAAATTTTTTCCACAAAAATGAATTTTTAGTCCCCAATTTTTGATTTTTCCTAAGGAAATTGGACCACAAAAGTTGTTGTCCAATTTGTCCTGAGTACGCTGATACCCCATATGTGGGGTGGGAAAACTGTTTGGGCGCATGGCAGGGCTTGGAAAGGAAGTAACGTTTTGGAATGCAGACGTTGATGAGTGTCATGTGCCGTTTGCAGAGCCCCAGATATGCCTAAACAGTGGAAACCCCCCAAAAATGACCCCATTTTGGAAACTAGACCCCCTGAGGAACTTATCTAGATCTGTGGTGAGCACTTTGAACCCCAAAGTGCTTCACACAAGTTTGTAATGCCCGGGCATGAAAATAAAAAATCCTATTTTTTTCCCACAAACATGATCTTTTAGTCATCAATTTTTTATTTTCCCAAGGGAAACAGGATAAATTGGACCACAAAAGTTGTCTAATTTGTCCTGAGTACGCTGATAACCCATATGTGGGGGGGAACCACTGTTTGGGCACACAGCAGAGCTCGGAATGGAAGGAGCGCCATTTGACTTTTTCCAACCAAAATTGACTGGAATTGCGATTGGACGCCATGTCGCATTTGGAGAGCCCCTGATGTGCTGAAACAGTGGAAATCCCCCACAAATTGTGCAAAGAAAAAGGGAACAATCAGCTTACCCCACTCCAGAATATGGATACCAATCCAACTCTCAGCATGGATCCAGGCAGAGCAACCAGGCAGCACAGAAAAAAAAAAAAGGGAGTAGATCCAGCATGAGTTGAAAAAGGTTAAAATAACTATTTATTGGTAACTTTAAAATGGAAAAACATTTTCCGAAATAAATCAAAGCAGATATGGCTCCATGCGGATAGGATGACGCAGATCAACGCGTTTCAACGTGAGTCTTTGTCAAGATCTGACACCATTTTGGAAACTAGACCCCTCAAGGAACTTATCTAGATATGTGGTGAGAACTTTGAACCCCCTGGTGTTTCACTAAAGTTTATAACGCCCCAGCATGAAAATAAAAAAATCATATTTTTTCCACAAACATGATCTTTTAGTCCCAAGGGTAACAGGAGAAATTGGACCCCAAAAGTTGTCCAATTTGTCTTGAGTACGCTGATAACCCATATGTGGGAGAAAGCTACTGTATGGGCACACATCGGGGCTTGGAAGGGAAGTAGTGACGTTTTGGATTGCAGACTTTGATGGAATGGTCTGGGGGCGTCATGTCGCATTTGGAGAGCCCCTGATGCGCCTAAACAGTGGAAACCCCCCACAAGTGACCCCATTTTGGAAAATAGACCCCACAAGGAACTTATCTAGATGTGTGTTGAGCACTTTGAACCCCCAAGTGCTTCACAGAAGTTTATAACGTACAGCTGTAAAAATAAAAAATATATATTTTTTTACAAAAATGATTTTTTCGCCCCCAATTTTTTATTTTCACAAGGATAACAGGAGAAATTGGACCCCAAAAGTTGTCCAATTTGTCCTTAGTAAGCTGATACCCCATATGTGGGAGAAAACTACTCTATGGGCACACGTCGGGGCTCGGAAGGGAAGTAGTGACGTTTTGGATTGCAGACTTTGATGGAATGGTCTGCGGGCGTCATGTCGCGTTTGAGAGCCCCTGATGCGCCTAAACAGTGGAAACCCCCCACAAGTGACCCCATTTTGGAAAATAGACCCCACAAGGAACTTATCTAGATGTGTGTTGAGCACTTTGAACCCCCAAGTGCTTCACAGAAGTTTATAACGTACAGCCGTAAAAAGCAAAAAATCATTTTTTTTTTTTTTACAAAAATGATTTTTTTGCCCCCAATATTTTATTTTCACAAGGGTAACAGGAGAAATTGGACCCCAAAAGTTGTTGTCCATCTTGTCCTGAGTACGCTGATACCCTATATGTGGGAGAAAACTACTGTATGGGCACACGTCTGGGATCGGAAAGGGAGTAGTGACGTTTTGGATTGCAGACTTTGATGGAATGGTCTGCGGGCGTCATGTCGCGTTTGAGAGCCCCTGATGTGCCTAAACATTGGAAACCCCCCCACAATTGACCCCATTTTGGAAAATAGACCCCAAAGGAACTTATCTAGATGTGTGGTGAGTAGTGTTGAGCATTCCGATACTGCAAATATCGGGTATCGGCCGATATTAGCTGTATCGGAATTCCGATTCCGAGTTCCGATATTTTCGTCTTATCGGATACCGGAATCGGGATTGTCACTGTCACTGTCAGTGTCCGTCGGTCGGGTCTGTCAGGAGTCAGCGGCACTTACCTGGCAGAAGATCTCCGGCGGTCACGTCCTGCACTGCTTCATGGCCGCAATCTTCTTTCCCCGGCGGTCACATGCAGTTTCTCGCGATAACTGCAGTGACTGCTGGGTAATCCCGGCCGTAAAGCAGTCAGTCCGATGACGTCACCGCCGGGGAAGCAGGTAATCAGCTGTGCTGCGTCGCGATGACAGGCTCTGCCTGTCATTGCGATGTAGCAGAGCTGGATCGTCGTGGGACTGTCGTTATGGACTGCGTCGGACAGGTGGTATACTGTTGGTTTGTTTTTTTTCTTTTTTTACAGGAGATCGATGGCGTCGCAGGAATGAGAGAGTAATAAATTAATGAAAACTGTGTTGTCTCTTTTATTTCATTAAAATACTTTTTTCTTGCTTTGTCTTTTTTTTATGCATTTAATAACTTTGGGATTAATAATGGATCGGTGTCTTATTGACGCCTATCCATTATTAACCGGGCTTATTGTCACCGTGCAATCAACGGTGACAATAACCCCTTATTACCCCGCTTGCCACCGCTACAGGGCAAGTGGGAAGAGCCGGGTAAAGTGCCACAATTGGCACATCTTTTGATGCGCCAAATGTGGGGCTGCTGTAGCCTGGTATTATCAGGCTGTTGAGGGCCAAAATCCATGGGCCTTGACAGTCTTTTAATACCAGGCCGCAGCAGTCTGCATTTTACTTGGCTGGTTAACAAAAATAGGGGGGATCCCACGCCGTTTTTTTTTCGAGGGGATCCCCTATTTTTGTTAACCAGCCAAGCTAAGCAGACTGCTGTGGCCTGGTATTATCAGGCTTGCAAGGTCCATGGATATTGGATCCTTACCAGCCTGAAAAACCAGGCCTCAGCGGTCTGCTTCATCTGGCTGGTTAACAAAAATAGGGGGGACCCCATGCCAATTTTTTTCGAGGGGATCCCCTATTTTTGTTAATCAGCCAAGATATGCAGACTGCTGTGGCCTGGTATTATCAGGCTGGCAAGGTCCATGGATCTTGGCTCCTTAACAGCCTGAAAATCCAGGCCTCAGCGGTCTGCTTCATCTGGCTGGTTAACAAAAATAGAGGGGACCCCACGCCAATTTTTTTCGAGGGGATCCCCTATTTTGTTAATCAGCCAAGATATGCAGACTGCTGTGGCCTGGTATTATCAGGCTGGCAAGGTCCATGGATCTTGGCTCCTTAACAGCCTGAAAATCCAGGCCTCAGCGGTCTGCTTCATCTGGCTGGTTAACAAAAATAGGGGGGACCCCACGCCATTTTTTTTTCGAAGGGAACCCCTATTTTTGTTAATCAGTTCCCTCTGACGTCACTGATTGTGTCCCTGGCTGACCTGAAGTGAAAGTGGAAAGCAATCAATTAAGCTTTCCACTTAAGGGCCCGTCTCACATAGCGATATCGCTACCGAGATCGCTGCTGAGTCACTAGTTTTGTGACGCAGCAGCGAGCTCACCAGCGATATCGCTGTGTGTGACATTCAGCGACGATCAGCCCCCCTGCCGGGTATCGCTGATCGTCGCTGAAATGTCAGGACCTTTTTTTGATCGCTGGTTTCCCGCTGACAGGCACACATCGCTGCGTGTGACAGGCGGGAGACCAGCGATCCGCTGGTAACCAAGGTACACAGCGGGTTTCCAGGCGCGGGGCTGTGCCTAGAAACCCGCTGTGTACCTTGGATACCAGCGCCCTGATGCAGGGAGCTGGTATCCAAGGTACACAGCGGGTTTCCAAGCGCTGCGCGGTGCCTGGAAACCCGCTGTGTACCTTGGTTACCAGCGGATCGCTGGTCTCCCGCCTGTCACACGCAGCGATGCGTGCCTGTCAGAGGGAAACCAGCGATCAAAAAAAGGTCCTGACATTTCTGCGACGATCAGCGATACCCGGCAGGGGGGCTGATCGTCGCTGAATGTCACACACAGCGATATCGCTGGTGAGCTCGCTGCTGCGTCACAAAACTAGTGACTCAGCAGCGATCTCGGTAGCGATATCGCTATGTGAGACGGGCCCTTAAGCGATGTTACCCGCAGTGTCGCTGTCCCAGATCGCTGCCTGAGCTGCCTGTTTGGCAGCTCAGCAGCGATCATGTAGCGATACACCAGCGATCCTGACAAGTGCATATCGTTGTCGGGATCGCTGGTGTATCGTTATGTGACACCCAGCCTTTACTCTCCTGTCAGGCAGGAGAGGAACTCATTCATTTGGGGTTTACGGTGAGGCTGCAGCATTAGCTGCGGTCCCTGCAGTAAACATTAACCCTTTCTGAAGGATTACACCGTGGGACCTGACTGTGCATGGGATAGGTAAGAATAATTTTTTTTTTTTTTTTTTTTTTATTACAGGAAATGGTTTTAGCAGGTAAATAAAATATGGTCAAAAACTGTGTGATTATTTCATTAAACTTTTTTTATTAAAGTGTGTGTGTTTGATTTTTCTTTCATACAATAGGATTAATAATTGATAGTTGTCTAATTGACAGCTCTCAATTATTAACCTGGCTTAAAGTGACCTTTCAATTGCAAGGTCATTTTAACCCCTTATTAACCCATTCACCACCGCTACAGGGCAATGGGAATAGACGGGCAAAGTGCCAGAAAGGGCAAATCTAATTAGAGATTTGCCCTTTCTGGGGTGTCTGGGGGCAGATGTTAAGTAGCCGGGGGGGGCCAAAAATAATGGTCCCTCTCTGGGCTATTATTATCTGCCCCCACTCACTGGCTTTGTCTGTCTGGTTGCGAAAATAGGGCGGGAGCCCACGCATTTTTTTTCAGCAATTTTACACCTCATATATATATATACATGTCATTGAATTTGTGACATATATATATATATATATTTATATTTGTAGTTCATACACTTCTACATAGTATAATAGCCGCTAATTCAATTGCCGGCTTTTGTGAAAACGCAGAACCCGACATGAAATGACACTTGGTGTACATAGGGTTAACCATGTCTTTTCATGTCCTTTGCTATCTAATTTGCACAAACAATTAAATCAGACTATGTGTGCAAAATTTCACACCTGTAGGGGTTAATTAAAGGTGTAAATTCGTAGCAAAAAAGTCCGGTTTATTTTACAACGAATTTACACCTTTAATTAACCCCTACAGGTGTGAAATTTTGCACACATAGTCTGATTTAATTGTTTGTGCAAATTAGATAGCAAAGACATGAAAAGACATGGTTAACCCTATGTACACCAAGTGTCATTTCATGTCGGGTGCTTCTGTCTTTTCACTGAAGCCGGCTTTACCCGGCAATTGAATCAAAGGATATTTTACTATGTAGAAGTGTATAAACTATACATATATGTATATATATATGTCACAATGACATGTATATATATATATATATGTATTCTATGTGTGTATATGTAGTGTTTACAAGGAAAGAATGGGGTTTTTTTAGTTGCGATATTTTGTTCCCATAGACTTACATGGGACTTCCGGTATCGGTATCGGGTATCGCCGATTTTTTAGTGATATCGGCGATACCATTCCGATTCCGATACTTTAGGATATCGGAAAGTATCGCTCAACTCTAGTGGTGAGCACTTTGAACCCCGAAGTGCTTCACAGAAGTTTATAATATACAGCCATAAAAATAAAAAATCCTTTTTTTTTTACAAAAATGATTTTTTGGCCCCCAATATTTTATTTTCACAAGGGTAACAGGAGAAATTGGACCCCAAAGGTTGTTGTCCAACTTGTCCTGAGTACACTGATACCCTATATGTGGGAGAAAACTACTGTATGGGCACACGTCGGGGATCGGAAGGGGAGTAGTGACGTTTTGGATTGCAGACTTTGATGGAATGGTCTGGGGCGTCATGTCACGTTTGAGAGCCCTGATGTGCCTAAACATTGGAAACCCACCACAAAATTGACCCCATTTTTGAAACTAGACCACCCAAGGAACTTATCTAGATTTGTGGGGAGAACTTTGAACCCCAAAGTGCTTCACAGAAGTTTATAACGTAGAGCCATAAAAATAAAAAATCATAATTTTTTTCCACAAAAATTATATTTTCGCCCCCAATTTTTTATTTTCCCAAGGGTAACAGAAGAAATTGGACCCCAAGAGTTATTGTGAAATTTGTCCGGAGTACGCTGATACCCCATATGTGGGGGAAAACTACTGTTTGGGCGCATTGCAGAGCTCAGAAGTGAAGGAGCACCGTTTGATTTTTTCAGCGCAAAATTGGCTGGAATTGAGATCAGACACGATGTCACATTTGGAGAGCCCCTGATGTGCCTAAACAGTGGAAACCTCCCAATTCTAACTCCAACCCCAACCCCAACACACCCCTAACCCTAGTCCCAACCCTAACCATAACCCTAACCACAAACCTAACCCTAACACACCCCTAACCCTAATCCTAACCCTGACCCTAATTCTAACTTTAGCCCAACCCTAACCCTAACTTTAGCCCCAACCCTAACCCTAACCCTAATGGTAAAATGGAAATAAATACATTTTACACTGTTCCGCGTGTGGTAAAATTGATAAAGTAGTTTTATTCTTTGGGTTAATGCAATTACAGCGATACATCATTTATATCATTTTTTTATGTTTTGACGCTTTTATACAATAAAAACAATTTTATGTAAAAAATAATTATTTTTGCATCGCTTTATTCTGCGAGCTATAACTTTTTTATTTTTTCGCTAATGATGCTATATGGCAGCTTGTTTTTTGCGGGACAAGATGCTGTTTTTAGCGGTACCATGTTTATATCCGTCTTTTTGATCGCGTGTTATTCCACTTTTTGTTTGGCGGTATGATGATAAAGCATTGTTTTTTGCTTTTATTTATTTTTTTTAAGGGGTTCACTAAAGGGGTTAACTAGTGGGACAGTTTTATAAGGCGGGTCATTACAGACGCGGCAATACCAAGTATGTGTACTTTTATTGTTTTTTTCTTTTTTATTTACATAAAGAAATGAATTTATTGGGGAATATTTTTTTTTCTTTGGGGATTTTTTAAAATTATTTTTACAGATGTTTATTTTATTTTTTGTTACATTTTTACATTGTCCCAGGGTGGGACATCACTGTATAGGGTCAGATCGCTGGTCTGATAGTTTGCTTATCTCTCTGTCAGACCAGCGATCTGACAGGCACTGCAGCAGGCTTTCTCAGCGCCTGCTCTCAGCAGGCACTGAGGAAGCTGCCTCCCTGCAGGACCCGGAAGGACCCCGTGGCCAGCTTGGATCCGGGGTCCTGCAGGGAGGAGGCCCTCAGAACAGCGTGATCACATCGCGCTGCTCTGAGGGTCTCAGGGAAGCACACAGGGAGCCCCCTCCCTGCGCGATGCTTCCCTGTGCCCCCGGTACACTGCGATCATGTTTGATAGCAGTGTGCCGGGGCTTAATGTTCCGGGAGCGGTCCGTGGCCACTCTTGGCACATAGTGCTAGGTGTCATCTGTGATAATCAGCTGACACCTGGCTGCGATCGGCCGCGCTCCCCCCGGGAGCGCGTCCGATCGCATGGGACGTACTATCCCGTCCATGGTCATACGGGCCCAGGTACCATGGACGGGATAGTACGTCTGATGTCAGAAAGGGGTTAAAGAGTAACCGTCATTTAAATTTTTATTTCATAAATCAAGAGTTCGTTTGAAAATAAGCAACTTTGTCATATATCTTATCAGAGAAATCTACTTCTTTCTCTGCCAAAATTGATCAGTCATTATCAAAGTTCTCAATTCTGAGGTAAAATCTGTAGTCAGTGAGGACAGACCTTCCCATTACTGAGAGGAGATGGCAGGCGCTACTGATGCAATTCTATGCAGACAGGAAGATGGAGACAGCTCGTCCGTCCTATCTACATATGATATAATCTTATCAGTAGCGCCTGCCATCTCCTCTCAGTAATGGGAAGGTCTGTCCTCACTGACTACAGATTTTATACAGAATTGAGAACTTTGATAATGACTGATCAATTTTGTCAGAGAAAGAAGTAGATTTCGCTGATAAGATATATGACAAAGTTGCTTATTTTCAAGTGAACTCTTGATTTATGAAACAAAAATTTAAACGACGGTTATTCTTTAAGTTTGGCGTATGAAACACTAGTCGTAATGAATCAGGGGCTTTTATGGAGTTCTAGACACAGTGGTATTACAAAGGTACAAGAAATATGTTCTACAGAATGGCTAAATAAATATCTACACAGTGCTCTGAAACACATATTATAATACTTGTGTATTTTCCGCATGTCACAGAGTGTCTATAAAAATGATTCACACTCCGTACTATGGACATTTTCATGTTTTATTGTTTATCGACTGCGACTCATAATGTATATACAGTGGGTTTGGAAACTATTCAGACCCCTTTACATTTTTCACTCTTTGTTTCATTGCAGCCATTTGGGAAATTCAAAAAAAAGTTAATTTTTTTTCTCGTTAATGTACTCCTCACCCCATCTTGACTGAAAAAAACAAATGTAGAAATTTTTGCAAATTTATTAAAAAAGAAAAACTGAAATATCACATGGTCATAAGTATTCAGACCCTTTGCTCAGACACTCATATTTAACCCCTTTCTGTCATCGGATGTACTATCCCGTCCATGTGCCCTGGGACTTAATTCCCAGGAACGGGATAGTACGTCCAAGGCGATCAGGCGCAGCTGATCGCCGCCGGGTGTCAGCTGATTATCACAGCTGACACCCGGCACTATGTGCCAGGAGTGGTCACGCACCGCTCCCGGCACATTAACCCCTGGCACACCGCAATCAAACATGATCGCGGTGTACCGGGGGCACAGGTGAGCATCCCCTGAGGCCCTCAGAACAGCGCAATGTGACCGTGCTGTTCTGAGGCCTTCCTCCCTGCAAGGCCCGGGATCCAAGATGGCCGCGGGGTCCTGCAGGGAGGCAACTTCCTCAGTGCCTGCTGAGAGCAGGTGCTGAGGAAGCCTGCAGCACTGCCTGTGAGATCGCTGGTCTCACAGAGTGCTGTGCACACTGTGAGACCAGCAATCTGACCCTATACTGTAATGTCCCACCCTGGGACAAAGTATAAAAGTTAAAAAAATAAAAAGTGTAAAAAAAAAATTCCTAAAAAAAAAAAAAATATTCCCCAATAAATTAATTTATTCCTGTAAATAAAAAAAATGAAACAATAAAAGTACACATATTTGGTATCGCCGCGTCCGTAACGACCCGCCCTATAGAACTGTCCCACTAGTTAACCACTTTAGTGAACCCCTTAAAAAAACAAACAATGCTTTATCATCAAACAAAAAGTGGAATAACGCGATCAAAAAGACGAATATAAATACACATGGTACCTCTGAAAACGTCATCTTGTACCGCAAAAACAAGCCGCCATACAGCATCATCAACGAAAAAATAAAAAAGTTATAGGTTGCAGAATAAAGTGATGCAAAAATAATTATTTTTTATATAAAATTGTTTTTATTGTATAAAAGCACCAAAATATAAAAAAAATGATATAAATGAGGTATCGCCGTAATCGTACTGACTCGAAGAATAAAACTGCTTTATCAATTTTACCACACGCGGAACTTTATAAACGCCCCCCCAAAAGAAATTCATGAATTGCTGATTTTTGTTCATTCTAACCTCCCCAAAATCGAAATAAATAGCGATCAAAAAATGTCACGTGCTCAAAAATGGTACCAATAAAAACGTCAACTCGTATCGCAAAAAATAAGACCTCACATGACTCTGTGGGCCAAAATATGCAAAAATTATAGCGCTCAAAATGTGGTGATGCAAAAACTATTTTTTGCAATAAAAAGCGTCTTTTAGCGTGACAGCTGCCAATCATAAAGACCCGCTATAAATAGTAAATCAAACCCCCCTTTATCACACCCTTAGTTAGGGAAAAATAATAAAATTTAAAAAATGTATTTATTTCCATTTTCCCATTAGGGTTAGGGTTAGGGTTGCAGCCAAAGTTAGGGTTAGAGTTGGGGCTAAAGTTAGGATTAGGGTTAGGGTTGAGATTAGGGTTAGGGGTGTGTTAGGGTTAGGTTTGTGGTTATGGTTATTGTTAGGGTGGGGACTAGGGATAGGGGTGTGTTCGGGTTAGGGTTGGAGTTACAATTGGGGGCTTTCCGCTGTTTAGGCACATCAGGGGCTCTCCAAACGCGACATGGCGTCTGATCTCAATTCCAGCCAATTCTGCGTTGAAAAAGTCAAACGGTGCTCCTTCCCTTCTGAGCTCTGCCATGCGCCCAAACAGTAGTTTACCCCCACATATGGGGTATCAGCGTACTCAGGACAAATTGCACAATAACTCTTGGGGTCCAATTTCTTCTGTTACCCTTGGGAAAAAAAAATGTTGGCAAAAATATCATTTTTGTAAAAAAAAAAAATGATTTTTTTGTTTTTCCAGCTGTACTTTATAAACTTGTGTGAAGCACTTGGGGCTTCATAGCGCTCACCACACATCTAGATAAGTTCTTTGTGGGTCTATTTTCCAAAATTGGGTCACTTGTGGGGGGTTTCCACTGTTTAGGCACATCACGGGCTCTCCAAATGCGACATGACGCTCGCAGACCATTCCATCAAAGTCTGCAATCCAAAACGTCACTGCTTCCCTTCCAAAAATATGATTTTTTATTTTTATGGCTCTACGTTATAAACTTTTGTGAAGCACTTGGGGGTTCAAAGTTCTCACCACACATCTAGATAAGTTCCTTGGGGGGTCTAGTTTCCAAAATGGGGTCACTTGTGGGGTTTTCCACTGTTTAGGCACATCAGGGGCTCTCCAAACGCAACGTGTGCCCATACAGTAGTTTTCTCCCACATATAGGGTATCAGCGTACTCAGGACAAATTGGACAACAACTTTTGGGGTCCAATTTCTCCTGTTACCCTTGGGAAAATAAAATATTGGGGGCGAAAATATCATTTTTGTAAAAACAAAAAATTATTTTTTATTTTTACGGCTGTACGTTATAAACTTCTGTGAAGCACTTCGAGGTTCAAAGTGCTCACTACACATCTAGATAAGTTCCTTGTGGGGTCTATTTTCCAAAATGGGGTCACTTGTTGGGGTTTCCACTGTTTAGGCACATCAGGGACTCTCCAAACGCGACATGACGCCCGCCTACCATTCAATCAAAGTCTGCAATCCAAAAGGTCACTACTTCCCTTCCGAGCCCCGACGTGTGCCCATACAGTAGTTTTCTCCCACATATGGTGTATTAGCATACTCAGGACAAATTGGACAACAACTTTTGGGGTCCAATTTCTCCTGTTACCCTTGGGAAAATAAAAAGTTGGGGACTAAAAGATCATGTTTGTGGAAAAAATATGATTTCTTTGTTTTCATGCTCGGGCGTTATAAACTTTAGTGAAACACCTGGGGGTTCAAAGTTCTCACCATACATCTAGATAAGTTCTTTGAGGGGTCTAGTTTCCAAAATGGTGTCATTTGTGGGGGTTTCCACTGTTTATGCAGATCAGGAGCTCTCCAAACACGACATGGCATCCAGCCAATTCTGCGTTGAAGAAGTCAAACGGCGTTCCTTCCCTTCCGAGCTCTGCCATGCACCCAAACAGTGGTTTACCCCCACATATGGGGTATCAGCGTACTCAGGACACATTGCACAATAACTTTTGGGGTCTTGTTACCCTTGGGAAAATAAAAATTGTGGTGAAAAGATCATTTTTGTGGAAAAAATATGATTTTTTAATTTTATGGCTCTAAGTTATAAACTTGTGTGAAGCACTAGGGGGTTCAAATAGCTCACCACAGATCTAGATAAGTTCCTTAGGGGGTCTAGTTTCCAAAATGGGGTCACTTGTGGGGGGTTTCCACTGTTTAGGCACATCAGGGGCTCTCCAAATGCAACATGGCATCCAATCTCAATTCCAGCCAATTTTGGTTGGAAAAAGTCAAATGGTGCTCCTTCCATTCCGAGCTCTGCCGTGCGCCCAAACAGTGGTTCCCCCCACATATGGGGTATCAGCGTACTCAGGACAAATTGGACAACAACTTTTTTGGTCCAATTTCTCCTGTTACCCTTGGGAAAATAAAAAATTGGTGACTAAAAGATAATTTTTGTGGGAAAAAAATAGGATTTTTTATTTTCATGCCGGGCATTATAAACTTGTGTGAAACACTTGGGGGTTCAAAGTGTTCACCACAGATCTAGATAAGTTCCTTAGGGTGTCTAGTTTCCAAAATGGGGTCACTTGTGGGTGGTTTCCACTGTTTAGGCACATCTGGGGCACTGCAAACAGAACATGACCCCCATCAACGTCTGCATTCCAAAACATTATTACTTCCTTTCCAAGCCCTGCCGTGCACCCAAACAGTTCCCCCCCACACACATATTTGGTATCATCGTACTCAGGACAAATTGGACAACTACTTTTGTGGTCCAATTTCCTTGGGAAAAATCAAAAATTTGGGACTAAAAAATTATTTTTGTGGAAATTTTATTTTTTTTTTTTTTTTTTTTACACCCAGGCATTATAAACTTTTGTGAAACACTTGGGGGTTCAAAGTGCTCACAACAGATCTATATAAGTTCCATAGGGTGTCTAGTTTCCAAAATGGTGTTACTTGTGGGGTTTCCACTGTTTAGGCGCATCAGGAGCTCTCCAAACGCGACATGGCGTCCAATCTCAATTCCAGCCAATTTTGGTTTGAAAAAGTCAAACGGCGCTCCTTCCCTTACGAGCTCTGCCGTGTGCCCAAACAGTGGTTTTCCCCCACATATAGGGTATTGGCGTACTCAGGAGAAATTGCACAACTTTATCTGTCCATTTTCTCCTTTTACCCTTGTGAAAATAAAAAAAAAAGTTTGTAAAAGATCATTTTTGTGACTAAAAAGTTAAATATTAATTTTTTCCTTCCACGTTGCTTCAGCTCCTGTGAAGCACCTGAAGAGTTAATAAACTTATTGAATGTGGTTTTGAGTACCCTGAGGGGTGCAGTTTTTAGAATGGTGTCACTTTTGGGTATTTTCTGCCATATAGACCCCTCAAAGTGACTTCAAATGTGAGGAGGTCCCTAAAAAAAATTGCTTTGTAAATTTTGTTGTAAAAATGAGAAATTGCTGGTCAACTTTTAACCCTTATAATTTCCTAACAAAAAAAAATTTTGGTTCCAAAATTGTGCTGATGTAAAGTAAACATGTGGGAAATGTTATTTATTAACTATATTGTGTGACATATTTCTCTGTTTTAAGGGAATAAAAATTCAAAGTTTGAAAATTGCACAATTTTCAAAAATTTCGCCATATTTGCGTTTTTTTCAAAAATAATCGCAAGTTATATCGAATAAATTTTACCACTCTCATGAAGTACAATATATCACGAGAAAAGAATCTCAGAATCGCGAAGATCCATTGATGCGTTCCAGAGTTATAACCTCATAAAGAGACAGTGGTCAGAATTGTAAAAATTGGCCCGGTCATTAACGTGCAAACCACCCTTGGGGTTAAGGGGTTAAGTCACATGCTGTCCACTTCTTTGTGATCCTCCTTGAGATGGTTCTACTCCTTCATTGGAGTCCAACTGTGTTTAGTTAAATTGATAGGACTTGATTTGTAAAGGCACACACCTGTCTATATAAGACCTCACAGCTCACAGTGCATGTCAGACCAAATGAGAATCATGAGGTCAAAGGAACTGGCTAAGGAGCTCAGAGACAGAATTATGGCAAGGCACACATCTGGTCAAGGTTACAAAAGAATTTCTGCAGTACTCAAGGTTCCTTATAGCACAGTGGCCTCCATAATCCTTAAATGGAAGACGTTTGGTACCACCAGAAGTCTTCCTAGACCTGGCTGTCCAGCCAAACTGAGCAATTGTGGGAGAAGAGCCTTGGTGAGAGACGTAAAGAAGAACCCCAAGATCACTGTGGCTGATCTCCAGAGATGCAATAGGGAGATGGGAGAAAGTTCCACAAAGTCAACTATCACTGCAGCCCTCCACCAGTCGGGCCTTTATGGCAGAGTGGCCCGACGGAAACCTCTCCTCAGTGCCAGACATATGAAAGCCCACATAGAGTTTGCTAAAAAAACACATGAAGGACTCCCAGATTATGAGAAATAAGATTCTCTGGTCTGATGAGATGAAGATAGAACTTTTTGGGGATAATTCAAAGCGGTATGTGTGGAGAAAACCAGGCACTGCTCATCACCTGCCCAATACAATTCCAACAGTGAAACATGGCGGTGGCAGCATCATGCTATGGTGGTGTTTTTCAGCTACAGGGACAGGATTACTGGTTGCAATTGAAGGAAACATGAATGCGGCCAAGTACAGAGATATCCTGGATGAAATCCTCTTCCAGAGTTCTCGGGACCTCAGACTTGGTCAAAGGTTTTTTCCAATAAGACAATGACCCTAAGCATACAGCTAAAATAACAAAGGAGTGGATTCAGAACAACTCTGTGACCATTCTTGCCCATGCAAAAAAGGGGGTTTGTTTATTCAAAGAATATCCAATCTAGGAAGAACAAATATCAGTGCCGTGTAAGACAGAATGTACAGTATACAAATACCCAACGTTTCGGCCCTTCCCGGGCCTTACTCATGGGTAACTTAATAGTATATGTACAAAGAAGGAATGGCACAGAGAAGATGAACTAGGATTCCTGGTAGCTTTCCTTGTGGCACACTGTATGTGGCAAAAAAGGGGAAAGGAACAGGTATATCCTAAGTATACATAGGAATAGTTCCGGATGCGGTGCCAATAGCCTTGGTGCTAAATCAGTTCTGAAAGCAGCTGGCGTTACGTTTAGTAGGAAGGCTGACACATGTGGCCTGGGAAGATTCTTCTGCTTGATTACAGGCGGCGCATCCGCGCCCTGCCTTAAGCTGAGTGACCAGCACCAAGGCTATTGGCACCGCATCCGGAACTATTCCTATGTATACTTAGGATATACCTGTTCCTTTCCCCTTTTTTGCCACATACAGTGTGCCACAAGGAAAGCTACCAGGAATCCTAGTTCATCTTCTCTGTGCCATTCCTTCTTTGTACATATACTATTAAGTTACCCATGAGTAAGGCCCGGGAAGGGCCGAAACGTTGGGTATTTGTATACTGTACATTCTGTCTTACACGGCACTGATATTTGTTCTTCCTTAGATTGGATATTCTTTGAATAAACAAACCCCCTTTTTTGCATGACCAACAGTCTTTGTGTGCGGTGAATCTTACCTTACTTATGTTTATTGGTACCGCTTTGGGCCAATTCACCAGCACCTAATTTCTATATACCCTGAGTGCACACCATTCTACTACACTACCATTCTTGCCCAGTCAGAGCCCTGACCTAAACCCAATTGAGCATCTCTGGAGAGACCTGAAAATGGCTGTCCACCAACGTTCAGCATCCAACCTGACAGAACTGGAGAGGATCTGCAAGGAAGAATGGCAGAGGATCCCCAAATCCAGGTGTGAAAAAACTTGTTGCATCATTCCCAAGAAGACTCATGGCTGTACTAGCTCAAAAGGGTGTTTCTACTCAATAATAAGCAAAGGGTCTGAATACTTATGACCATGTGATATTTCAGTTTTTCTTTTTTAACAAATTTGCAAAAATTGCTACATTTCTGTTTTTTCAGTCAAGATGGGGTGCAGTGTACATTAATGTGAAAAAAATGTACTTTTTTGAATTTACCAAATGGCTGCAATGAAACAGAGTGAAAAATTTAAAGGGGTCTGAATACTTTCCGTACCCACTATAATGAGTTTTCCTGATGCCGATCGACAGTAATTGAAATCACTTGATATCATAAATGGATATTTTACTATATATTGGAAAATATCTTCTGAATTACACAGTCCTTCCCTTTCCCCATAGACAATGGAATAATTGGGCCCTGAATGCTACATTGCATATATGGGAGTCTGAGAATAGGCAAAAGTTTTACCATCTCTGGGTGTTTTTTGTCTTTCAGCCTGCATGCTTACATATGCCATTACTTACTCATTAGCAAGTTTACTGCTAGGACCCTCACAGTCCCCAAAACAAAGAGGATACACTAGTAACAGACATCAAACCTTACAAAATATTCCCTGCCACTCTTGACCCAGTGTGCTTCAGAAGAGATTTCCAGCAATAAATGGTGGTCCCTAAAATTTGATCTTGGCATTGTATTCCACCTACTGTGATAGCAAAACTCTATAAATATTGACTTACATACAAAAATATTTAGAATTGAGAGTCCTCAGTGGTTGATACCTTTTCAATGGCTAACTGAAAAGATGGTAACAAATTGCAAGCTTTCGAGACTACTCAGGTCTCTTCATCAGGCAAAGACTAAAACAAAAATTGAAGAATCACATATTTATACACAACATCAGCACAGAAATAATGCAATAGGTAAGACAAGTGATGTGAAGCAGAACTGTCATTATGGGAGAGGAATGAACATAAATATTGGAACAGTTCATAGATAAGGAGTGTGAAAGTTTTATTGCCCTCTGATTGGGGTCTGGTATTGTGTTTTGATGCCCCCAAGTCAGAGAAGCAGATTCCTTAATTGATGTAAAAGGACATAAATCCATGGGATATATTCATTTCAGCACTGACAGTGTCAAAGGTCGTCTTTAGAATTGAGAGTCCTCAGTGGTTGATACCTTTTAATGGCTAACTGAAAAGATGATAACAAATTGCAAGCTTTCGAGACTACTCAGGTCTCTTCATCAGGCTCTTCATTGAGGATTCTCAATTCTAAATATTTTTTCTATCTACTGGCTAACACGGTACGAAGATACACGACTTATATACAGTATTTATATAGTGGATTGAAAAATGTAGTATTGAAAAAATATCTAAATGAAGGCAGAAAAAAATGTGAAAAATAGCAGTGTCACTGTGAAAAGGGTTTTTCTATTCTTTGGAGAGGCTTACAATGTTTTTGCCCCATTGCATCTCCTCAGTAGCATAGTTACCGGGTGGGCAGAGGGGGACGGTTGCCCGGGCCCCTGACCTGGAGAGGCCCACTCGTGGCTACCGCTACCCTTAACTGTATCAGTGTGCAGAGCATGGGGACTACTACTTAGGGGGCCATCATAATAATGAAGTGGCTACTTCTAAAATGCCAACATAATAGTGTGGGGGCTACTGCTAAGGGGGCCATCATACAGCGTGGGGGCTACTAAGCAGCCATTGTTTAGCATGGGGCTACTAAGGGGGCCCTCACACATAGTGAGGACTACTAAACGGGCATGATACAGTGTGTGGGCTAATATGGGGGACCATCATACAGCATGGGGGCTACAAAAAGGGGCCTACTATGGAGTGGTGGCTACTAAGGGGGCCATGATACAGTGTGGGTGTTACTAAAGGGGCAATCATACAGCTTGGAAACTACTTGGAGGCTCATGATACAGTGTTGGGTCTACTAAGTGGCCCTTCTACAGAGTGGCGGCTACTAAATGGGCCCTCCTGTAGAAGTGGGGCTTCTACTGGGGCCATCAGAGGGCGATTAAGTGGGCCATCTTACAGAGTGATGGTAGTAAAGGGACCAATATACTGTGGAGGCCATCATACAGTTAAAGGACTACTGTGGGGGCTTTAATACAGTGAGGGGGCCATGATACGGTGTGTGGGCTATAGTGGGGACATTGTACAGTGTGAAAGCCATCAAACAATGTGACGGCTACTAAGGAGCCATTATAGAGTGTTGAGACTACTAAGTGGCTATTATACCATGTGGAGGTTACTGTGAGGCCTGTCATACAGTGTGGTGACTACTGTAGAGGCATCATATAGTTATCGGGGCATTGTTCTGTTTCTAGTGGAGCTTTAGGGACATCATACTGTATGAAGGGGAGCTGTAGGCACATCATACTGTGTATAAGTGAGTTGTGTACAGGGGAAGCCTCGGGACATTATTAATGTTAAGTGGACACTTATTGTTATAGGGACACTTAAGGTATTTTGACTTTCAAAGTGACACATGGGGCATTATTTCTTTCTAGGGGGGGCATAATGTGGGCATTGTTTTCTAGGGCACTATCATGAGTAATATTTTCTAGAGGTCTGTGTTACCATCTAGAGGGCACAAAGAAGGCATTTCACATTGTAAGTGGCACAGTTATGGCATTACTCTGTGAAGCACCAAAAGGAGCACTGTTTTTGTACCACACAGCAGGTGCAGTAGTAGGGACACATACAGCAGCATTAGCAGCTCAGTATTTTGGAGTATCACAATGAGGAGTTTGTGCAGATTGGGAATAGATAGGGACGGTGCGGGAAAGATGAGAAGTCAAATATGTCTTTGTTGTAATCTCTACTGACGAGTTGTAGCTGGAGAAGTCTTCATGTCGATCTGGGCCAGATGGGAAAAGTGAATGACTCCATTAGAAAGAACGTCAGCTGTAAGTCACTATCTATGACTGTATTGTTATCTCTTATATGTTCTGCCGGACTGGTATCTAACACTATATGGTCACCATATGGTGGTACTATCAGTGTTGGATGATGTATAGTGATTTACTTTCAGTAGCAGTCTGATCATTGGCTGAGGTTCCCATATACAAATTATTAGGGGGCACCACCATAGTTGTAATTAGGGCCAACTCAGATGTTTCGCTCCCCTTAATCTGAATCCCTAGCTACACCTCTACGTCTCCTTCATACACAAAGTGGTTTATATATGCACATGGCTGTGCCTGGTACAGAACTCAGTTCTATTCAATCCCATTACAGTGAATGTAAATACCTACAGTATCAGGCACAGCCATCGGATACACAATCCGCTTTGCCTCTGTTAACAACAACATCAACCCTTTTATTTTGCTGATTGGCAACATTTCTGGAGGCCATAGTCCCAAGTATTGAAAGTTGAAAAAAACTTTTAAACTCTCCTCACAGCTCTATGACACAAACATACATATAAATATTTGTTTTATTTAATTTTTTATATTGAACGTTTAAACAGGTGACAATTTGATATCTGGAAATCTAAAGGTTTTTCATAAGTCCAAGTATTGCGAAATGGCATCTAAAAAAACCTTCGGAGTAGAGTGCTTACAGGCTTCTTCAGCAGTGACAGCCATTTCTGGATCATCTCAAGCATCTGTTTGGAAATTCTTAAGGATATGGCTGTTTCAGATCTTGCATCCATGTGACTTCCTTATCGAAAGTTGTACAGATCTGATTAGGAAAAGCAATTCATGCGGTTGATCAAATGAAGTCTGTGTTTTGACTCGGCTTGTTAACGCATATGGTACTCTTCTTGTTTTAGCAAGCTCCGGGAAGCAACCCAACAACAATCCTGAATTAAAACTACGAACTGCAAACAATCTGACACTAATTTGTAGATAAATGATTCAATGCGGCTTTTCATCTTGAATTTAAAGCACCTTTAAAAAAATGAAGCTCTAACAAGCATTTACGCAATGGAACGTTTTTGGGTTTTACTCACATTCATTCATAATCCGCGTCCAGATAAAAAACCATAACATCTATTTTTGGATGCAATTACAACTAAAAATACATTTTCCGTGTTTGTGTTTGCTTTTTCCACTTGTTTAGTTTCATGGTTATGCATTTGGACTATTTTACATGTAAGTCTGCTGTAGGGCACCATAGAATCATAGAATGGTAGAGATGGAAGGGACCTCCTAGGTCATCTGGTCCAACCCCCTGCTCAAAGCAGGATTCACTAAATCAACCCAGACAGATGAAGCCTCTGTTTGAAGACTACCATTGAAGGAGAGCTCACCACCTCTCGTGGCGGCCTGTTCCACTCATTGATCACTCTAACTGTTAAAAAGATTTTTTCTAATATCTAATCTGTGTCTCCTTCCATTCAGTTTCATCCCATTGCTTCTAGTCTTTTCTTGTGCAAATGAGAATAAAGCTGATACTTCTACAATGTGACAGCCCTTGAGATATTTGTAGACAACTATTAAGTCTCCTCTTAGTCTTCTTTTTTGCAAGCTAAACATTCCCAAATCCTGTAACCGTTCCTCATAGACATGGTTTGCAGACCGGTCACCATTCTGGTAGCTCTTCTCTGAACTTGCTCCAGTTTGTTGATATCTTTTTTAAAATGTGGTGCCCAAAACAGGACACAGTATTCCAGATGAGGTCTGACCAAAGAGGAGTAGAGGGCAATAATGACTTCACATGATCTAGACTGTATGCTTCTGTTAATACATCCCAGAATTGAATTTGCCTTATTTTGCTGCTGCATCACACTGTTGACTCATGTTCAGTCTATGATCTATTAACATACCCAAGTCTTTTTCACATGTGCGGTTGCTTAGCCCTATTCCTCCCATTTTGTATATGCTTTTTTCACTTGTATTGCCCAGATGTAGTACTTTGCATTTTTCCCTGTTAAAAACCAGTAGTACAGAGACAAGTGTGAACAAACATACATAGAAAATGGTAAGAAAAGCCCAAGAAGAGTAGAACAAGTCAAAATGCAAAAAAATGCTTTTATTGAGCATAATGTGACTGCACATTAAAAATTACACAAAAATTACAGAATAAGACAAGATTAAAAATAACATGATTAAGTAAGCAAAGATAAATTAATAATATCTAGTAATCAATTCAATAACATATGAATGATTGATTATATCAAGGAGAATGGGTACAAAAATGTATATACCGCAAGTATATGTATATTAAACTGCGTGATAAATAGTAACAATTAACTTAACAATAATCAATTATCCACAGAATATTATATCAAAATATATACATTTAATAATAATAAACTGCTTGTTTAAGGTAATATAGTGCTATACAGGGTTAATCAGTTCAGGTGATCTCCTAGAGCTCTCCATCATGGATTGCCTCAACTGTTGTGTGCTGAACACTCCCCTCTGGTATAAATGTTAGCCACTGGCATTTGGGAATTGCCAGTGATAGTTCATTCTGCCTAGTTTGGAGTTGGAGCAGTTGTTCTGAGTTGAAGTTTGGAGAATTGTTCTGGAGATTTCTGCATGGAGTTTGTTAGCATGTTCATCGTCATCCTCTCCTATTTGGTTTCACCTTACTTACTCCCCTGTGTTCCACTCTGGTGAGTGTATTTTGAATGATTGCAGTTTTCATTTATCCCTGTCTGTCTTCCCTTGTCTGTCTAGTTAGTGTAATCCTATACACTTTGACCTTAGTGAGGAAGGGAACAGATAAGGGTAAGACAGGAGCATAGCAAGGCACGTGACCCCGGCGTCGCCACATCCCGGGTAATCCGCGGTACAGGGATAGACTAGGGCGCACGCTAGTGTAAGGGATATGGAAGGAGCCCCTTGCCCTGAGAAATCTTGCAACAGTACCGACTGTGACATTCAGTCCATTTGCATATCAACTGAAATGCTCATTTCTCAGTAACGGAGGAATGGTCTGGCCATGTAAAGGTATTGCTGGAATTGTCTTTGAAAGAGTGCATGCACATATTAATAGTTTGGGGTGTGAAAGCTTGCTGATAGATTCCCTATAATGCTATGAAATTGTTTTCACTCTTAAGCTTTTTAAATGTCAGATGGCAACTCCCAGAAAAAAGAAGCAAAGTCTTATACATTTCCTATCAGACTTGTTTGCTAATGTTCCAATCGAGTGAGGATGGAAGGCCTGAGTCAGTTCCCCATGGCAGTCAATATCTTGTTTTAGTAGAAAAAGATTTTGTATGTGCTGAAAAAGAACCATAAGGTCTCCCTATCAGTGACATGCTCTTTAATCCAGTACTGGCTCAAAGTTTAGTCTTCTGATATGAAACATATTTAGAGTCATTCAGCTGTATGATGGAAAAAAACTGCTTTTATCTGTCTCTCTCTTTTTATCCAGTTTGTATCATCAGTAAGATTTTTATGTCTTACTGAACCTTAAATTTCATGAAACAGTTTATTTTATTTACTGCATTCTTGAAGTCAACTCCTCGGTATACGCAAATGATGTTCTACTTTTGTCCAAAATTACTAGGCAATAACGACTTGAGTTTTTTCAGAACTGTACATCTTCATGATGTTCCTCAAATAAGTTCACAGTGAATTCCTGCTGCTCCATGGCATGTAGTATTGATACATCTTGCCAACATTAGGGAGAGAGAAACAAATATTTCAAGTGTTTATTTTTTATTCTTGGAGAGCATGAATAGTAGAAAAATCATAAAAATGTAATTGAACATAACTAAGCAGCACACATAGTATAAAATTATTAAAACGACCTCAAATAGCTATGCAGCTCAGAGTATGGGCTCGTTCGGACGAGTGTCGTATACTGATATAAGCTGTCCAAGTAAAAATTGAACAGTACACAATATTTCACAAGGATCAATATCACAACGGATGTTACAAGAACATACAATACAGATACGTGGATGGCACACAGAGGAAAACAATCATCTGAGTTTTCGGGATGAAAATTGGATAATTTTTCATATGCGCAACTGACTTTGGTCTACATTATCCAGCAACATACAGTAGATACTCAAGGCCAAAGCGAACAATATACAGTACACAAAACAGTAATAAACGTTAACTAACGAATATTGTAAGGCATTTAAAAGGACATACAATCCACATCCCAAACTAGTCTTTAATCAGGAAAAAGGCCTCCAAATACATTAGATCATTGTTGGCCAAACCTACACACTTTGGTACAGCACAGCAGAAAAAAGCAAACTAGGGTTAAGGTGTAATGGAAGATCATTTATAGAAAATGAAAAGCAATAGCGATGGATAAGAAAAGACTTCAGATAGATGGTGAAGTCCGCAATCTCACATTGGGAATGTTCAATTATAAGGTGAACCAAAAGTAGTAGCTGCTGGTGGCCCTCTGAAGCTTTAGGATGCAGTTAGACGTTTGTATAAATTGAACCGAGATCAGATCATTTTTTTTCCATCTTCTCCTCGTCCAAGAAAATCCGATCACGCTATGATCAAGCTCTTAGAGTATGATTATCACAATCATGTCCGATTCTCTCGGATGAGAGGAAATACGCTGCTGTGACCCTAGCTTAAGACCTAATGAAAGTTTGCACCTTAATTTTCTCATATATCACCTTAAAGTGTTCAGATGAGAGAATAGGGGTATAAATAGGATTTTTAGGAAAAATTTTTACTGCTTGGCTTTCACAGCCCTTATTTTTCACAATCCATAGCAGTCTACAGAGTGGCTTAACAGTGATATCTGTCAGTGAGCTCATAGGATAGAAGGATTTATACCCCTATTCTCTCATCTGAACACTTTAAGGTGATATATGAGAAAATTAAGGTGCACACTTTCATTAGGGTATTACAAGAATGATTTGCTGGCCAAAAATCCAAGGTTTACATAAAAAAAAAATTGTCCCCCAACCTCCCTTTGAATGTGTTTATATCCTTTAAAGGTTAGTAGGTGATGAAATGAGCTCAACTTGAATGCTAAAGAAACAAAGGAGCATGTAAGGCTAATGTAATACGTCAGCTTCTGAAATAACATCAATTTATTCACCAATCTTTTAAACATCGCTCTCTCCAATTTTACAAGTTGAAACAAGTGTGAGACGTAGCTTAGATAAAAATCTATATATATTTATGTGAGCTTCTTAGTCTTAGCCCCTGAACAATGATGAATATTGTGACGGATAAATGGTCTATGCAGCTTTTCCTGCTCTCTGGTGAAGCCAATAAAAGACTGCTCTGCTGCAGTCTGGCACTAGAGATATTTATTAGTGACTGTTACGGTAGTAATTGTTCCTTTCTTATCAGGTGGGGTGAAAGGTACAGATTTACTAGCAAAACAGCTTATAAATGTGTTTCATGGAAGCCTGGAATATCCAGGGTCTTGTTTTTTGTGTGTTGGCTTGCGTTTAATACTTGGGGGTAGCTCCATTGCTAAAGTACACAGTTGAATACAGTACATGAAAAGGAAAACGTTTCCCTGCAATTTAAGTGCTCCCAGGTTTCTTTTTATGCGCAGCGCTTTGTACTTAGAAACATGTGCATAAGCACATTAAACAAGCCTAGACTGGTTGCTGAGAGGCAATTTGCTGGCACACATCAAAGATAGCTCAATATCACATTGCACCATAAAACCCTCCCTCTTCAGAAGAGCCCTTGGCTGTGACACATAACAAGGACTTGCATTCAAAGGCCCTGCAAACCCAAAAAGGACTCACAGGGGTACTAACGCTGAAATTTTAAGTGTCAATTTTATTGCCGTTGCATGTTTATTTCTCCGACTGTTTTTACGTTATATGTGGCGTGATATAATTTTTTGGAACAAGTCTCTAAAGGGTCTGGTTTACCATGAATAAAAGAATTGACCAGACGCCTGACATTGGGATACTGGTATGTACCCGAGTAGCCCCTTCAGCATTCAGCTACTTGACTCACTGTGACCACCTATTGTAGTGTTACATGAGATACAAACACAATAGAGGCATTTATTCATACAGGTCTGTGTCTATTGCTAATATATTATCATAATGACGGTTGTCCCATCCTGTGTTGTTTTGGTATGATTATTCTCTTGCCTTTCATGTTAGAACCGTAAACAATAGTGTTGTGACCAAGGATTCTGGAGGTAAATTCTCATTGTGCCACTATTTTCTTAGGGAAATGTGGCATTAAAGGTATAAATACTGCATCCAGACCAAAATTTAAAAAATGAAGGGTTAATTTATAGTACAGAAACCCCAAACAGGAGTATATGTTAAGAGCTTTAGGCACAAGCTGATTAGCCCATTTGTGCTATTTCTTTGCTTTGTGGGAGAAGGATGCCTTTGACCTTCAACTGGGAGAGAGAAATAGGATGGTCTATCTCATCTAAAACAGGAAGAAAACATTACTTTTTATCCAAAGGTTGTCTATTAATTATAACGTACAGGTGAATAGTTGCAAGATCCTGTATAGATGATATAAAAACCCATTCTTGCTCTATGCCTTGCAGCCCTTACACCTAGATTTTTGTTGGTGGTGACTGAGAGCTAGAGGGACATGCGTTAGATTTGGTGGCATTGTCCTCCAACATTAAAACAGTTTTGAGTTCTCAGAACACTACAAGGAATAATTTATCACTTGAACTGGCTCTACTAACTATCCTGCCTGGGTCTCTCACACTTGTAAAATGGATATGTTCAGAAATTTCCTCTTAGTCAATATTATTGGTTTCCTAAACTTTGGAAATCAACCTCTTCACAAAAGTTCACTGGGCCAACAAGGTACTCAGCAAAATGCTGAGGCTTGGTCACTTCAGAAAAGCTTTCCTATTCTGAATTCATCTGTATTTATTTTGAAAAAGGTTTAGTTTCAAACCAGAAATGCATAGATAGAGCAACTAAAGTCTAGTGTGGAACTCTCCTCATCTACAGCCGCGCTGTCTTCTTCAAATTCCCTTCTATACACATTGTACGCAGAATGGTATCTTCTACCTCCTGACGTGATTGCAGTGGCGGATTTTAATACAGGCTTTACCCTTAACATACACTTACCCTTAACGTACCAGTGTCACCCTACATATGCTTGTCTCCTCTCTCCTACTCTGACTTCTACACCTAAAGGACCTACTGGATGACCTACTGAGTCTCCACTCCATGATAAATCTTGGGGATCTGATTCTTTAGCTATATATTATTGATTCAAATACATGAATCATCCGCAGATTATTTCCATTAGTCACACTATATTTCTTTATAGCGAGTTATCCTTCCCTTCCTATTCTTAACTTTCCCTTTTCTTTCCATCTGTCTGATATTGGATTTGATATTGTTTCCTTATTTATAACATTAAATGATCAGTATGTATGATGTGATATTTAGGATGAATATTTTCAAAATCTAATTATTTTTTTACTTTGGATATTTTTATTCTAGTAAATAAATTGACTCAGTAAATTTTACTGCAATAAACTTTATCATAAGCTACAAATTCAGAGCAGGATGAAGTTAACCCTAGAATTCCATTCCCATAAAGGCATACTCAAAAATGTCTGAATGTGGGGAGCTGTTGGTCAGGGTCCTTAGTTTGAACAGTTGGTGGTCAGTCGTCAGTTTTCTTTCAAGAGTAGATGTTCCATATGGATTATTCTATATGGGAAACTTGAAGGCTTTTCCTTATATTTGCTTTTAGTTATCACTTTATTATATCATACAAACTAAAAATGATCAACTGCCTAAATCCAAATGCTTCTCTTGGGAAATTTCCAAAGACTGACTTGTGAGCAAAACAATTTTAGAATTATAAACTGCAGAGATGAGCTCATCTTTAAACATTCAAATGTGCCATCGTCACTGAATATTCATTGAAAATTCAATTCCCAGCAAATCGATTTGCGGTAAATTAAAAGTACTCCAAAGCGTCCAGTTGTCAAGAAAAGATGTGTGGCACTCTGAGGTTTCCTAAGACTGTATCCAACCGATTTAAAGCAAATGCAGCATTAGTAATGTCATTCTGAACTCAAAGTACAGTATATCACTATGGGTGAATGTATGGCAATGTCTGCCTTTCTCTCTTCCTATCTATTAAATCTGTATAATTCTGTTTTCCACACATAAATCTTTTTACATTGTTATGCTGTCATACACTGTACTGTTTCTTCAGTGTTTTATGGCTTTCTCTCACTATCTCTATGGCTAAGCTGTGACCTGTGACGTTCTATCATTATCCAGATTTACCATAAAATGGCCACTGTATTCTGTGCTTATACTTTGATGCAGGATATAGTAGCCTCTTCTGATTGGCTGAGCTATTCCATGTGATGTAGAAGTTGCAAGAAATTATAGAGAAATAGATTTTTCCTGGTTCAGTGAATTCCTAAAGTTTCTACACCAATTCAATTTGCATCGAATCAATTTGTTCTCAGCTAATAAGCTATAATGCAATAATAACTAAAATGGAATAGTATTTTTTTTACTTCTTTGATGCATATATCAATAAATGTAAGTAAATCAGTAAATAAATATAAGGTATTTTTTGATTTTGGAAGATTATTAACATAAATCTAATTTTACTAAAAACATACAGTTTTTAATTAAAATATACAGTTACTTATATAATGTCTTTAAACATTGTCCCCTGGAAAAGTTATTTAATGTTTTCTGAATTGTTAAAATAATAACTGAAATAAAAGTAAAATAAAAATAAAAAATATTATAGTAAAATCAAGAACCTAAATGAAAGGATAAAGGGTCTACACATTAATTTGCGTGTACTATTAACATAGTACATACAAATAGATATCTACACATGCACATGGCTAGGTAATGGAACTCATCATTCACCGACAGAAGAAAAGTTAGATGCTGTATTGCCTTTTAAGTTGAGGTTTTTCATTTTGAATTATAGGTTGTAGTAAACATACTGATTACAAGTGAAAGCAGATGTAAATATGTTGTATTCCAAATTATAATGATAAAGCTTTAGAATGAAACTTCTCAGGTGTACAAAGCTCAAAATCATTCCAAACATAATCCATCCAACTAAAACAAGATAACTGAAACATTAATTTAGCTACACCACCTGCAGAATGAACAAAGCTTTATACATGAGGTACATTTCCAGCATAAACAAAGTCCTAAAAATGGAATATTATTTTGGATGAATATTTATAGATAAAATAATAATAAAAAAATGGTTATTAATGGATCTTACTCTGATTGGATCACATCTAATATGGGTATTTATAGGGATGATTAATGGGTCCTTCATCTTGGGTTTAGGGAGTCAAGATTAAATATTTGTAGATGTTAGCGCTCTCAAGTTATCATGATAGAAGAAGACAGTATGGTATTATGGATGGTGTGTAGAAACGGGGTCAGTGGGTGCTTTCGTCCGCTGGTCAGGCTGCCTTTAGCAAGACTGCATAGACCAGGGCTCATACCACAAAACGCCTGCTCTCTCTTCCCGTGGGCAAAACACTACACATACAATACAGGGTTAGGATAAAACAGTGTGGCAATACTTTATTGAACCACAACACCCAATAGCAAACAGAACAATCCCAGCAGTTACCCTAAGATGGTGCACATTACAGGGTCTCACCCTTCCGCTGACTCACCGGGATAATGGTAGATGCTATGTCTGAGCTCCCAGGGTCACTACTCCACCTGTGGTACACACGCAGAGAGGAGGTAATGACAAGCATAGGGAGAGAACCGATAGCAGTCCTGTGTTCTTTCAGCCGGGTCTGATGTACCCTCAGCTGAGATCCTGAAGAGTGACACCAACCAGAAGAAAAAAAGTCTCTTTTATACCCGTGGCATGTGATCTATTTTTAGATTTACCCAGTGTCCTTCAGTCCACCCTCACAGCCTTTCCCTATCTACTTTTGAAGTCAACAAACTGGTTCCAGAATACAATACACAATTAGCATATCAACAGACATCAATAGTCAAAGATAAACGCACACTATGGTATGTGGTACATCAACTTGCAAGTCAATTCTTCTTGGTTTGCAAAAACATGGTTGTCTGGGAAATTAAGATACAATCTGGTTTCTTCACAGATGGATTTGGGAAAGCTGGGTGATTGGGTAGAGAAGTTACAGGTGAGGTTAAATGTGGATAAAGGTAAAGTTATGCACTTAGAATAAAAAAGCCCATTCATGTACTATATAGGAAAACACTGGGTAAAAGTGTCACTGAAAGAGGCTTTACGGACACGTAGAATAATCCTTTAGTGACCAGTGATAGGCAGCTGATGTCAAGGCAAAAACAATAATGGAACACATAAAAAAAGAGGCAAAAAACAAGAACAATTTAAGTTTTGCACCAAATAAAAAAAAATGACATTTTAAAAATTGAAAAATAAAAAGGGTATGAATTATGCTGAGTTCTGTTGCATATGAACCCAATACAACTCCATGGATCAGAAATGATGACAAAAATGCATCAGTTGCCATAAGGCTTTCACTGGTCCAGAGCCAGTTCTAACATTTCATCAAATGTTGTGACCAGTCCATCGGACTAGTGGCTGCAACTGTCCAGCGTAAAAAACTGATATATCATACTAGTGCAAACAGTCCCCCTTGCAAACAATGGGACTTATTCCTCCATCAGTTTCGATTTGTAGTTAAATGATGGATTGAAATGAAAAAGACGCAGTCATATGTGACCCCAGCCCTAGAGGACTTGTTAAACGCAGCAACCACTGGAACTGGAGTCAGCTTTTTAGCATATAGCATGCCACAGCATGTCATGAATTTGATGAGTAGGTGTCACCACATCTTGTTGCACCCCCGTCCTGTCCCAGCTTTCCCTATTTTGGAGGAGCTGGCCAAAACTGGTGTGAAAATGGCAAAAGTTGCAAAATTTTTGTGCAACTCTGCATTGCTGATAAACTTTGCGACTTTTCAGAACAATTTACACAAGAATTCTGGTGTAATTACTTTGATGAACCAGGACCTATGTGTTTACATTTTGCTTCCAAGATGTTGGTGCAACTTGTGCGATTTTTCACCATGTCATAAAATCCAACATTTTTTTCAAATTAATACATCTCCTGGTGGTTAGATGCAGCAGCACGAGTTACCATTGAAAGAAGTAAGCGACCATTTTTTATCACGAGGAGCAAATCTTTTAAAAATGACTTAGTAGTATATACAAAAAATATATTACGCATATCTGTATAAATATAAGGAGCATATCTGTATGATGCTGGTAGATTATAGGATAGCAAAGGCAACAACGGTTAAGAGTTTTTGGAGCTATTTCCTGTGGTTAGAGAATGGAGAAATGGTTTTGGCAGTAGAGGGTTGGGTATAGGTTCTTTTGGCAAACAGAAATCCCAGAGACAGGTCCCTGAAGTTGTAAGGATGACATTTAGATTTAATAAATGTCACAAACAGTTTCCGAAACGCCAAATGGGCTCCAAACAAGAGTGAACTAACTCGTAGCACATCTGTGTTATTCAGACGGATTTTTAAAGTTCATCCAAGTTCTTCTGAAAGAAAAATCTATCCCCTTCTGGAATTTAGTTCACACTGTCTGAATTTATGCTTCACAGAAACACGATGAGCTGAAACAGATTAAGAAATTCAGTGCAAATTAAAAGACTTTAGATGCATGTCGGAGATGAGCTGTGAGGCCGCAGCAGACGTTAAGAGAAAAATTTCCTGTCATGACATTTGCTGAATGACGTAGAAAATTCTGTCAGAAGCTCCTTAGCAACAGACTGCAAACCGCTACCGTCTGCAAGTCGTGTTACTAAAAAGAGTGTCATCTTATCTGTTGATAGCGCGTGCTTGTGACAGACGTTTAATGTCAGACAGTATCCCAGTGTGTGAACACGTATAGAACCTGATTCATTATTGCATTTGCGCATTTTTTTGCATATTTTTTATGGTTTGCATATTTTTTGTTTTTCTCCATATTTAATTTTTACATTTGTGTCTTCTTTGTAGTTTATTATTTTTATTTGCCTGTGTTTTTTTTTTATTTGAGTTCACCAATGTGGATGAACAAAATTGAGACTTTTTGCTCTAGAAAGTTGCAAGATAAGTCAAAGACAAAAATAAAATTCATGAACCATATTCCTCATTTTGAAGAATTTGGCACAAAAAATGTCAACAAATACCACAAGATTAAATAGAAAAGTGATATTACATAAATGTTTTCTATGTACCGTATTTACACTAAGGAGTCTCGGCTCCCACTCTACATCAGAATCACATATCCCCCACCCCACACTACCACACCCCTAAGTGCTCTTGGCGGCTCATATGTTACTATTAGAGATGTGCAGATCAGGCAAAATCCAAATTCTCCTGTTCGCCCACATTTTCCTGGAAAATTCAATTAACAGAAAAGTTATTCTCTGTCAGTTTTATGAAGGAAAATCCTTATAGTCACCTCACTGCTCATCTCTCTGGCCTCTCCACGCCTCACCATCACTTGTCCAGTCCTTGTCAGTTCTTCTGATCTCCGCCACTCACACTGAAATCCCCAGGCCTCCAACAGTAAACCAGGACTTCCATGTCTGATTCGGCCCGAGATGGTTCTGTACACGTCAACGGAATGTCACAATGTCAGAACTGTCCCAGACCTCATCACAGTTCCAGCTCAGTGTGAGAGGCCCGGGGATTTCAGCGCAAGTGACACGAAATAGAAGATCCGACGAAGACAAGGACGGGTGATGGTAAAGAGTGGAGGGGCCGGAGAGGTGACTGGCAAGGTGAGTGTAAGGATTTTTTTTTAACCTTTTGATGACCCTTTACAGTTCACAAAATGTCATCTGCTGGCCGCCATCTCGCTGGATCCACATTGAAAATGAATTACTAAAAGTCTGCAGTTTTGAAAATGTGGATTTTGTAAAATTTGAGTAGAATTCAATTTCACTCGAATTTATTCGCTCATCTCTAGTTACAATAGGTAAACTATTTAAAATAGCTTAAAATAATGTGTCTTTAAGTCTATTTGCAAATAATACATTGAAAATATCTCTGTGTTGTCCATAGTTATTAGAATAATATCTGTTATGTGGAAATCCATGGAAATCTTGATTTTATAGTTTAATCACCAAGTCTAAATGAGAAAACTTGCAGCATCTCTTGAAAATTTAGGCACATCTGGGCTGGAGGTTCTGTTCGATTCCCTCAGAAATGATCTTCCATGTAGCAGCCTGAAAGTGACATCTAAAATGACGTGGCCCAACAACTTGTGACCTTGACAAATTATATTTGTAATTATTGTGGCAAGACGACTCGCTCGGCTCTCCTGAAGGTAGACTCAGGACACACGTTCTCTGGGTTTTCTTTCTGCTGGTTTATTATCAGCCATAAACTCATGCAGGTTTCGCAGGAAAAGTAAACATGACCCTTCTCGGTTAAACGGGAAAAGCATAAAAAAAAAAACCAATAACTCAGTCCATAGATGAGAGGGTTCCGCCCGCTCTCAGTAGCATAAACGGCACAGTCAAAGTCCTTGTGGCAAGCTCTGTAGCTTCCACTATACTGTCTGGAGACCTTCCTCTCCAGACCACACTGAACACTGAAAGCTAGGGCCTTCAGGCATTTAAGCCCCAGACCTTGTGACTCCTGAATCTTGTGATGGATCACATGACTCTGACATCACACAGGTCCTGTCAGGACTTATACATGTAGAGAGTGTAAGCAGATAAATAAAGCAGGTCTTAGTTCACACAGGAGAGCATCCTGTGTGACACATACCTCCCTTCACATATAAAACCAGTGACACTGTCACATTATATAGCAGTAATATTCAGATACTATATGTCCATTAGAAGAATTGATCTGTAGTACTGCTGTTTGGTCACAGAATGGTACAATTTACATACACATTGTGCTCATACTAAGAAACTGTACAGTATATTTCTTGTAGTGTAAAGTGGTGACCACACGTAGTGTGTGGCCCAGCTGCGCTTGGTACACATGTCTCCAGGAGAGTGCACAGGAAAGGTAATTGTGAAACCTGATATTCATTCACAACACACATTTCCCAGTATTACCACTAGAGGGAACCTTAGACTATTTAAGGGTGTGTTAGGTAGCATTAGTGCAGATCTCCTCAGGACACCAGGAGATTAGTTCCTGTCAGTAGTCATTCAGATTAGAGATCAGTTCCTGTCAGAGTCTTGGAGGGAGAGGAGAGAAGACTGATTCCTGACAGAGCTTTTGTAGCTCATCTTGAACTGAAGTGGAGGCTAGTACGAGTAGAAAGGAAACTACTTTAGCCTAGTCAGAGCTATAACTGAATCTGCTATCTCAGAGCAAGTGGACTGTGTTCTCTAGAACGTGGAAAGTGACTCTCGGAGCTACAGCATGTATACAGTCTGACGGAACGTCCTGTGAGCTGCTCTGGACAGAGTATTTGAAGGGAAAGAAGGAAGGGGACTACAGTTTGCAGAACATCGAGTTAACTGAGAGCAGGTCAGTGAGCTTGGAAGAAGAGCTGACTACTACACCTACTGCCACCCGTGCTTATGTTAAGGGTGAGAGCAGGGCGACAGGCGAGTGGAGAAAGAAAGAAGGAGTGTTTTCGGTGACAGATCACCTTCACTCAACAAACCGGACACCGGGTCCAAAGCATTGCTAGTACTTCACGGCTAGTGATAGAAAATCCGGAGGCCCTGCTGGACTTCAAGTCGCAGAGGGTAGCCCTAAGTGTTGATACGTAACTGGAGTCAGGGAGAACAAGGACTTTTAGCAAGGCCAAGCTTAGAAGAACTTCGTTCTTGCCAACATCTGATTATCAGAGACAGAAAAGGCTCTACCACAATGTCGGCCGGGCGTAGCTGTTGCATCTGGAGTTAAACTTGACTTTATGCAAGTTAGGACTCACATACATTTCAAAGGTAAAGGAGGCCTCAAACCTGCTCAGCGATTACCTGAATGTGCATTCTCCACCCTAACCAGCTTCCCGGGACATACCTGCAACCATCTACAGTAAAGGTATGGAAAGAGAACAACTTGTGTGTGACTGACTTATTATCTGCACCCTGCACCACCATAGACTTTGAGGGACCAGTCCCACCTGTGGGGGACTTAACATCTAGCTGCCCAATAACATCCCCTCAGAAGATTCATCCTGCAGCGCTGGTCTATTTGATCAGAAACCACAGGTGGCGTCACAAACTAATCCTAAAATCCCCTGTAAATATTCTCCCCATTGCATGACCGCCCAGGGCCACGGACCGAGCTCTGCTGCCAGTGACCTTCCCCATAGACTTCCATGGGCTCGGTGCCGAGTACCCCATAGCCCTGGTGCCACCACGGTGTGCGCGTCATCTTGATTCATCAATCTCATGAGTATTCAACCAGCTGGTAAAAAGGGTTTTTTACCCACAGTTTGGCTCTGCTATTTGGGCACCTTACTATATTGCAGAAGTATGGCATAATCAGACATTGGTTATTCACACACTGTATGGCAGTACTCTTGGTGAGAGAGTGCTAATAGAAGGAAAAGCATATGGTATCCATCCAAAATAAACCCATTTCTGTACCGAGTGACCTCACTAACTTCATGAACAGCACAAAGGTTTTTTACACTGTGACTTAGAACATCACATCTTGCAAATTTTGCGGCTGAAGATGAAGGAATGCAAAAATGACAAAGTGTGAGATTCCCAGAAAATATCACAACAAACGAAAAGCTGAATAATTGGAAACACTTTAAAATTATTACAGAAAATGAAAAACGCATGTAAAGAAAGGCTAAACTGGGTCAGGCATTAAAATATGCTCACACATATGTATACAGTTGTTTAAGTACATGCAGAATAGACACCATCTACAATAGATTTATCTGTTTATTATCCATCTATATCTTACCTACAGATCCAGGAACGTTTACCTGTAATGACAAGTTGACAGAGCATTGACATATCATTATTAGAGTTGAGCGATACTTTCCGATATCCTAAAGTATCGGAATCGGAATGGTATCGCCGATATCACTAAAATATCGGCGATACCCGATACCGATACCGGAAGTCCCATGTAAGTCTATGGGAACAAAATATCGCAACTAAAAAAAAACCTTTATTTCCTTGTAAACACTAAATATACACACATAGAATACATATATATATATATACATGTCATTGTGACATATATATATACATATATGTATAGTTTATACACTTCTACATAGTAAAATATACTCTGATTCAATTGCCGGGTAAAGCCGGCTTCAGTGAAAAGACAGAAGCACCCGACATGAAATGACACTTGGTGTACATAGGGTTAACCATGTCTTTTCATGTCGTTTGCTATCTGATTTGCACAAACAATTAAATCAGACTATGTGTGCAAAATTTCACACCTGTAGGGGTTAATTAAAGGTGTAAATTCGTTGTAAAAAAAACGGACTTTTTTGCTACGAATTTACACCTTTAATTAACCCCTACAGGTGTGAAATTTTGCACACATAGACTGATTTAATTGTTTGTGCAAATTAGATAGCAAAGGACATGAAAAGACATGGTTAACCCTATGTACACCAAGTGTCATTTCAT
>JARQOD010000001.1:166744942-166935210 GCA_033576555.1 Oophaga sylvatica | reverse complement strand
TGGAGGTTGAAATGAAAAAGGCAGTCATATTGCCCCCAGCCCTAGAGGCTTGTTAAACGCGCAACATGGAATGGAGTCAGTTTTTTTGCATATACATCCCACGCATGTCATAAATTTTGATGAGTGGGTGTCCCCACATTTTTTGCACCCCGCCCTGTCCCAATTTTTCCATTTTGGGGAGGGGCCAAAAGGGTGTGAAAATGCAAAAGTTGCAAAATTTTTTGTGAACTCTGCATTGCTGATAAACTTTGCGACTTTTCAGAACAATTTACACAAGAATTTGGGTAATTATTTTTGATAAACCAGGACCTATGGTTTAATTTTGTTTCCCCAAGATTTTGGGGTGCAATTTGCGTTTTTTCCCCCATGTCATAAAACCCACATTTTTTTCAAATTAACACCCTCCTGGGGTTAGATGCAGCAGCACAGTTACCTTTGAAAGAAGAAGCGACCTTTTTTATCACGAGGAGCAAATTTTTTAAAAAAATGACTTAGTAGATATAAAAAAAAAATATATTACGCATATCTGTATAAATAAAAGGAGAATCGTATGATGCTGTGATTATGGGATAGAAAAGGCAAAAAGGGGGTTAAGTTTTTTTGGGAGCTATTTCCTGTGGTTGAGAAGGGAAAAAAAAGGGGTTTTTGGCGAAAGGGGGGTTGGGGGATAGGTTCTTTTGGAAAACAGA
The DNA here is from genome assembly GCA_033576555.1 of Oophaga sylvatica. Taxonomy (NCBI): domain Eukaryota; kingdom Metazoa; phylum Chordata; class Amphibia; order Anura; family Dendrobatidae; genus Oophaga; species Oophaga sylvatica. Next base: position 166,934,521 of record JARQOD010000001.1, on the reverse strand, counting down.
AAACCCCAGAGACAGTCCCTGAAGTTGTAAGGATGACATTTAGTTTTAAAAAAAAATGCACAAAAGTTTCCGAAAGCCAAATGGGCTCCAAAAAAGTGAACTAATCGTAGCCATCTGTTTATTCGACGGTTTTTTTTAAAAGTTCATCCAAGTTCTTTAAAGAAAAATCTACCCCCTTCTGGAATTTAGTTCACACTGTCTGAATTTATGCTTCAAAAAAAACACGTGTGAAACAGATTAAGAAATTCGTGAAAATTTAAAGATTTTAGATGCATGTCGGAATGAGCTGTGGGGCCGCGCAGCGTTAAGAGAAAATTTCCTGTCATGACATTTGCTGAAGACGTAGAAAATTTTTTTTCAGAAGCTCTTGCAAAAACTGCAAAAAGTACCGTCTCAAGTCGTGTTACTAAAAAGAGTGACCCATCGTTGATGCGCGGCTTTTGACGACTTTTAATGTCAACAGTATCCCAGTGTGTGAAACGTATAGACCCCGATTATTATTGCATTTTCGCATTTTTTTGCAAAATTTTTTTTTGGTTTTTCATATTTTTTGTTTTTCTCCATTTTAATTTTACTTTTGTTTCTTTGTATTTATTATTTTTATTTGGGCCTGTGTTTTTTTTTATTTGAGTTCACCAATGTGGATGAACAAAATTGAGACTTTTTGCTCTAGAAAGTTGCAAGATAAGTCAAAGACAAAAATAAAATTCATGAACCATATTCCTCATTTTGAAGAATTTGGCACAAAAATGTCAACAAATACCACAAGATTAAATAGAAAAGTGATATTACATAAATGTTTTCTATGTACCGTATTTACACTAAGGAGTCTCGGCTCCCACTCTACATCAGAATCACATATCCCCCACCCCACACTACCACACCCCTAAGTGCTCTTGGCGGCTCATATGTTACTATTAGAGATGTGCAGATCAGGCAAAATCCAAATTCTCCTGTTCGCCCACATTTTCCTGGAAAATTCAATTAACAGAAAAGTTATTCTCTGTCAGTTTTATGAAGGAAAATCCTTATAGTCACCTCACTGCTCATCTCTCTGGCCTCTCCACGCCTCACCATCACTTGTCCAGTCCTTGTCAGTTCTTCTGATCTCCGCCACTCACACTGAAATCCCAGGCCTCCAACAGTAAACCAGGACTTCCATGTCTGATTCGGCCCGAGATGGTTCTGTACACGTCAACGGAATGTCACAATGTCAGAACTGTCCCAGACCTCATCACAGTTCCAGCTCAGTGTGAGAGGCCCGGGGATTTCAGCGCAAGTGACACGAAATAGAAGATCCGACGAAGACAAGGACGGGTGATGGTAAAGAGTGGAGGGGCCGGAGAGGTGACTGGCAAGGTGAGTGTAAGGATTTTTTTTTAACCTTTTGATGACCCTTTACAGTTCACAAAATGTCATCTGCTGGCCGCCATCTCGCTGGATGCACATTGAAAATGAATTACTAAAAGTCTGCAGTTTTGAAAATGTGGATTTTGTAAAATTTGAGTAGAATTCAATTTCACTCGAATTTATTCGCTCATCTCTAGTTACAATAGGTAAACTATTTAAAATAGCTTAAAATAATGTGTCTTTAAGTCTATTTGCAAATAATACATTGAAAATATCTCTGTGTTGTCCATAGTTATTAGAATAATATCTGTTATGTGGAAATCCATGGAAATCTTGATTTTATAGTTTAATCACCAAGTCTAAATGAGAAAACTTGCAGCATCTCTTGAAAATTTAGGCACATCTGGGCTGGAGGTTCTGTTCGATTCCCTCAGAAATGATCTTCCATGTAGCAGCCTGAAAGTGACATCTAAAATGACGTGGCCCAACAACTTGTGACCTTGACAAATTATATTTGTAATTATTGTGGCAAGACGACTCGCTCGGCTCTCCTGAAGGTAGACTCAGGACACACGTTCTCTGGGTTTTCTTTCTGCTGGTTTATTATCAGCCATAAACTCATGCAGGTTTCGCAGGAAAAGTAAACATGACCCTTCTCGGTTAAACGGGAAAAGCATAAAAAAAAAACCAATAACTCAGTCCATAGATGAGAGGGTTCCGCCCGCTCTCAGTAGCATAAACGGCACAGTCAAAGTCCTTGTGGCAAGCTCTGTAGCTTCCACTATACTGTCTGGAGACCTTCCTCTCCAGACCACACTGAACACTGAAAGCTAGGGCCTTCAGGCATTTAAGCCCCAGACCTTGTGACTCCTGAATCATGTGATGGATCACATGACTCTGACATCACACAGGTCCTGTCAGGACTTATACATGTAGAGAGTGTAAGCAGATAAATAAAGCAGGTCTTAGTTCACACAGGAGAGCATCCTGTGTGACACATACCTCCCTTCACATATAAAACCAGTGACACTGTCACATTATATAGCAGTAATATTCAGATACTATATGTCCATTAGAAGAATTGATCTGTAGTACTGCTGTTTGGTCACAGAATGGTACAATTTACATACACATTGTGCTCATACTAAGAAACTGTACAGTATATTTCTTGTAGTGTAAAGTGGTGACCACACGTAGTGTGTGGCCCAGCTGCGCTTGGTACACATGTCTCCAGGAGAGTGCACAGGAAAGGTAATTGTGAAACCTGATATTCATTCACAACACACATTTCCCAGTATTACCACTAGAGGGAACCTTAGACTATTTAAGGGTGTGTTAGGTAGCATTAGTGCAGATCTCCTCAGGACACCAGGAGATTAGTTCCTGTCAGTAGTCATTCAGATTAGAGATCAGTTCCTGTCAGAGTCTTGGAGGGAGAGGAGAGAAGACTGATTCCTGACAGAGCTTTTGTAGCTCATCTTGAACTGAAGTGGAGGCTAGTACGAGTAGAAAGGAAACTACTTTAGCCTAGTCAGAGCTATAACTGAATCTGCTATCTCAGAGCAAGTGGACTGTGTTCTCTAGAACGTGGAAAGTGACTCTCGGAGCTACAGCATGTATACAGTCTGACGGAACGTCCTGTGAGCTGCTCTGGACAGAGTATTTGAAGGGAAAGAAGGAAGGGGACTACAGTTTGCAGAACATCGAGTTAACTGAGAGCAGGTCAGTGAGCTTGGAAGAAGAGCTGACTACTACACCTACTGCCACCCGTGCTTATGTTAAGGGTGAGAGCAGGGCGACAGGCGAGTGGAGAAAGAAAGAAGGAGTGTTTTCGGTGACAGATCACCTTCACTCAACAAACCGGACACCGGGTCCAAAGCATTGCTAGTACTTCACGGCTAGTGATAGAAAATCCGGAGGCCCTGCTGGACTTCAAGTCGCAGAGGGTAGCCCTAAGTGTTGATACGTAACTGGAGTCAGGGAGAACAAGGACTTTTAGCAAGGCCAAGCTTAGAAGAACTTCGTTCTTGCCAACATCTGATTATCAGAGACAGAAAAGGCTCTACCACAATGTCGGCCGGGCGTAGCTGTTGCATCTGGAGTTAAACTTGACTTTATGCAAGTTAGGACTCACATACATTTCAAAGGTAAAGGAGGCCTCAAACCTGCTCAGCGATTACCTGAATGTGCATTCTCCACCCTAACCAGCTTCCCGGGACATACCTGCAACCATCTACAGTAAAGGTATGGAAAGAGAACAACTTGTGTGTGACTGACTTATTATCTGCACCCTGCACCACCATAGACTTTGAGGGACCAGTCCCACCTGTGGGGGACTTAACATCTAGCTGCCCAATAACATCCCCTCAGAAGATTCATCCTGCAGCGCTGGTCTATTTGATCAGAAACCACAGGTGGCGTCACAAACTAATCCTAAAATCCCCTGTAAATATTCTCCCCATTGCATGACCGCCCAGGGCCACGGACCGAGCTCTGCTGCCAGTGACCTTCCCCATAGACTTCCATGGGCTCGGTGCCGAGTACCCCATAGCCCTGGTGCCACCACGGTGTGCGCGTCATCTTGATTCATCAATCTCATGAGTATTCAACCAGCTGGTAAAAAGGGTTTTTTACCCACAGTTTGGCTCTGCTATTTGGGCACCTTACTATATTGCAGAAGTATGGCATAATCAGACATTGGTTATTCACACACTGTATGGCAGTACTCTTGGTGAGAGAGTGCTAATAGAAGGAAAAGCATATGGTATCCATCCAAAATAAACCCATTTCTGTACCGAGTGACCTCACTAACTTCATGAACAGCACAAAGGTTTTTTACACTGTGACTTAGAACATCACATCTTGCAAATTTTGCGGCTGAAGATGAAGGAATGCAAAAATGACAAAGTGTGAGATTCCCAGAAAATATCACAACAAACGAAAAGCTGAATAATTGGAAACACTTTAAAATTATTACAGAAAATGAAAAACGCATGTAAAGAAAGGCTAAACTGGGTCAGGCATTAAAATATGCTCACACATATGTATACAGTTGTTTAAGTACATGCAGAATAGACACCATCTACAATAGATTTATCTGTTTATTATCCATCTATATCTTACCTACAGATCCAGGAACGTTTACCTGTAATGACAAGTTGACAGAGCATTGACATATCATTATTAGAGTTGAGCGATACTTTCCGATATCCTAAAGTATCGGAATCGGAATGGTATCGCCGATATCACTAAAATATCGGCGATACCCGATACCGATACCGGAAGTCCCATGTAAGTCTATGGGAACAAAATATCGCAACTAAAAAAAAACCTTTATTTCCTTGTAAACACTAAATATACACACATAGAATACATATATATATATATACATGTCATTGTGACATATATATATAACATATATGTATAGTTTATACACTTCTACATAGTAAAATATACTCTGATTCAATTGCCGGGTAAAGCCGGCTTCAGTGAAAAGACAGAAGCACCCGACATGAAATGACACTTGGTGTACATAGGGTTAACCATGTCTTTTCATGTCGTTTGCTATCTGATTTGCACAAACAATTAAATCAGACTATGTGTGCAAAATTTCACACCTGTAGGGGTTAATTAAAGGTGTAAATTCGTTGTAAAAAAAACGGACTTTTTTGCTACGAATTTACACCTTTAATTAACCCCTACAGGTGTGAAATTTTGCACACATAGACTGATTTAATTGTTTGTGCAAATTAGATAGCAAAGGACATGAAAAGACATGGTTAACCCTATGTACACCAAGTGTCATTTCATGTCGGGTTCTGCATTTTCACAAAAGCCGGCAATTGAATTAGCGGCTATTATACTATGTAGAAGTGTATGAACTACAAAATATAAATATATATATATATGTGTCACAAATTCAATGACATGTATATATATATATATATATATATGAGGTGTAAAATTGCTGAAAAAAAATCCGTGGGCTCCCGCCCTATTTTCGCAACCAGACAGACAAAGCCAGTGAGTGGGGGCAGATAATAATAGCCCAGAGAGGGACCATTTTTTTTGGCCCCCCCCGGCTACTTAACATCTGCCCCCAGACACCCCAGAAAGGGCAAATCTCTAATTAGATTTGCCCTTTCTGGCACTTTGCCCGTCTATTCCCATTGCCCTGTAGCGGTGGCGAATGGGTTAATAAGGGGTTAAAATGACCTTGCAATTGAAAGGTCACTTTAAGCCAGGTTAATAATTGAGAGCTGTCAATTAGACAACTATCAATTATTAATCCTATTGTATGAAAGAAAAATCAAACACACACACTTTAATAAAAAAGAAGTTTAATGAAATAATCACACAGTTTTTGACCATATTTTATTTACCTGCTAAAACCATTTCCTGTAATAAAAATAAAATAATAAAGCAAAATTATTCTTACCAATCCGATGCACAGTCAGGTCCCACGGTGTAATCCTTCAGAAAGGGTTAATGTTTACTGCAGGGACCGCAGCTAATGCTGCAGCCTCACAGTAAACCCCAAATGAATGAGTTCCTCTCCTGCCTGACAGGAGAGTAAAGGCTGGGTGTCACATAACGATACACCAGCGATCCCGACAACGATATGCACTTGTCAGGATCGCTGGTGTATCGCTACATGATCGCTGCTGAGCTGCCAAACAGGCAGCTCAGGCAGCGATCTGGGACAGCGACACTGCGGGTAACATCGCTTAAGGGCCCGTCTCACATAGCGATATCGCTACCGAGATCGCTGCTGAGTCACAAGTTTTGTGACGCAGCAGCAAGCTCACCAGCGATATCGCTGTGTGTGACATTCAGCGACGATCAGCCCCCCTGCCGGATATCGCTGATCGTCGCAGAAATGTCAGGACCTTTTTTTGATCGCTGGTTTCCCTCTGACAGGCACGCATCGCTGCGTGTGACAGGCGGGAGACCAGAGATCCGCTGGTAACCAAGGTACACAGCGGGTTTCCAGGCACCGCGCAGCGCTTGGAAACCCGCTGTGTACCTTGGATACCAGCTCCCTGCATCAGGGCGCTGGTATCCAAGGTACACAGCGGGTTTCTAGGCACAGCCCCGCGCCTGGAAACCCGCTGTGTACCTTGGTTACCAGCGGATCGCTGGTCTCCCGCCTGTCACACGCAGCGATGCGTGCCTGTCAGCGGGAAACCAGCGATCAAAAAAAGGTCCTGACATTTCAGCGACGATCAGCGATACCCGGCAGGGGGGCTGATCGTCGCTGAATGTCACACACAGCGATATCGCTGGTGAGCTCGCTGCTGCGTCACAAAACTAGTGACTCAGCAGCGATCTCGGTAGCGATATCGCTATGTGAGACGGGCCCTTAAGTGGAAAGCTTAATTGATTGCTTTCCACTTTCACTTCAGGTCAGCCAGGGACACAATCAGTGACGTCAGAGGGAACTGATTAACAAAAATAGGGGTTCCCTTCGAAAAAAAATGGCGTGGGGTCCCCCCTATTTTTGTTAACCAGCCAGATGAAGCAGACCGCTGAGGCCTGGATTTTCAGGCTGTTAAGGAGCCAAGATCCATGGACCTTGCCAGCCTGATAATACCAGGCCACAGCAGTCTGCATATCTTGGCTGATTAACAAAAATAGGGGATCCCCTCGAAAAAAATTGGCGTGGGGTCCCCCCTATTTTTGTTAACCAGCCAGATGAAGCAGACCGCTGAGGCCTGGATTTTCAGGCTGTTAAGGAGCCAAGATCCATGGACCTTGCCAGCCTGATAATACTAGGCCACAGCAGTCTGCATATCTTGGCTGATTAACAAAAATAGGGGATCCCCTCGAAAAAAATTGGCGTGGGGTCCCCCCTATTTTTGTTAACCAGCCAGATGAAGCAGACCGCTGAGGCCTGGATTTTCAGGCTGTTAAGGAGCCAAGGTCCATGGACCTTGCCAGCCTGATAATACCAGGCCACAGCAGTCTGCATATCTTGGCTGATTAACAAAAATAGGGGATCCCCTCGAAAAAATTGGCATGGGGTCCCCCCTATTTTTGTTAACCAGCCAGATGAAGCAGACCGCTGAGGCCTGGTTTTTCAGGCTGGTAAGGATCCAATATCCATGGACCTTGCAAGCCTGATAATACCAGGCCACAGCAGTCTGCTTAGCTTGGCTGGTTAACAAAAATAGGGGATCCCCTCGAAAAAAAAACGGCGTGGGGATCCCCCCTATTTTTGTTAACCAGCCAAGTAAAATGCAGACTGCTGTGGCCTGGTATTAAAAGACTGTCAAGGCCCATGGATTTTGGCCCTCAACAGCCTGATAATACCAGGCTACAGCAGCCCCACATTTGGCGCATCAAAAGATGTGCCAATTGTGGCACTTTACCCGGCTCTTCCCACTTGCCCTGTAGCGGTGGCAAGCGGGGTAATAAGGGGTTAATGTCACCGTTGATTGCACGGTGACAATAAGCCCGGTTAATAATGGAGAGGCGTCAATAAGACACCGATCCATTATTAATCCCAAAGTTATTAAATGCATAAAAAAAAGACACAACAAGAAAAAAGTCTTTTAATGAAATAAAAGAGACAACACAGTTTTCATTACTTTTATTACTCTCTCATTCCTGCGACGCCATCGATCTCCTGTAAAAAAAGAAAAAAAACAAACCAACAGTATACCACCTGTCCGACGCAGTCCATAACGATAGTCCCACGACGATCCAGCTCTGCTACATCGCAATGACAGGCAGAGCCTGTCATTGCAACGCAGCACAGCTGATTACCTGCTTCCCCGGCGGTGACGTCATCGGACTGACTGCTTTACGGCCGGGATTACCCAGCAGTCACTGCAGTTATCGCGAGAAACTGCATGTGACCGCCGGGGAAAGAAGATGGCGGCCATGAAGCAGTCCAGGACGTGACCGCCGGAGATCTTCTGCCAGGTAAGTGCCGCTGACTCCTGACAGACCCGACCGACGGACACTGACAGTGACAGTGACAATCCCGATTCCGGTATCCGATAAGACGAAAATATCGGAACTCGGAATCGGAATTCCGATACAGCTAATATCGGCCGATACCCGATATTTGCAGTATCGGAATGCTCAACCCTAATCATTATGCAAAACAGTGTAAATTGACAATTAACCTTCTGTGAGAAGTTATCAAGATGATGGTGACTTGTGAGTCATGAGAACATTTACTACTTATGTGTCTATCTATCCATCCATCCATCTATCTAACGATCAATCTCTGGCCACCCCTTAGTGGATGCCAGCTAAATGGATTTTATGTATTGCAAGTTGCAATATTTTCAATAGTTAGATTAATCTGCTACATTTGACCAGGCTTACACATTGGACAATGACAACTTTGTATAAAGAATAATGTAAATTAAATTGTAAGCTCATTTGTAGTCTCAGACCCGAGTGGACATACTGAGGATGCCTGGGCGTAGATATTTATTACTAAGCTCAGCAATAATACCAATCTTTTTCATTTACACACCCAAAGAACAATTACATTAACTTATAAAAGACTTGTACTGACCATATAAGAGCCTCTACTGACTATAGGAAAGATGTATATCTTCGTACCGTGTTAGCCAGTAGATAGAAAAATATTCAGAATTGAGAGTCCTCAGTGGTTGATACCTTTTAATGGTTAACTGAAAAGATGGTAACAAATTGCAAGCTTTCCAGACTACTCAGGTCTCTTCATCAGGCAAAGACTAATACAACATCTGAAGAATCACATATTTATACACAACACAGCACAGAAACAATGCAATAGATAAGACAAGTGACGGGGTACTTTAAATTAAATGATGCAATGTATTATGCATTTATTACACTATGTATACTACAGTTAGCCTCATATGATTTAGCATATCATTTTAATTCATTGTACTATTTCTAATTCCTTTTTGTATGCCGTTTTTACATTTATATATTTAATATATCCTTTAAAAAAACTAATGTAGTGGAAGCCATAGCACCCACACTATGTGGGTGCCATATGTTGACATAACAAAATGTATCGCATTTTATTTTTTTTTTCATGTAGCATTTCTAATTTCTTAGGAATGTTTTTCTCTGAGAGGTTAAATGCTTACAGAATCTCAAAGTCGCATTTTGGTAACGTAATTTCTTGAAGTATGGAAATACCAGGTATCAGCCACTTCAGCTAGGGTAAGAACTAGTTTAGTGTCCAGGTCTACAATCCAAGTGTGTATCCTGTCCTCTGAAATGCACAGGCTTGGAATGTCTTTCTGTTATCTGCGCCAACTAGTGGGAGTAAAATGCTATTTATAGAAAAAAAAGGAAGAGGAAGCGAAGAAGGTTATTAAAATGCAATAAAATTAAGATTATGTTAGATCAATTAATATACCAGGGATGAACATTCTACAGCTGAGTTTATGACATAGTGTGGTGTTCTTGGATAGCTGCTAAATTGCTGCATTTGCTCAAGGTTACAGCACCTTTTTATGTTGTGACTACTCTACTCAGTGCCAAACATAACTTTACAGCTTTCTTAAATATGTTGGTTAACTGTTTCCCCATTAAAACGTCCCTATAGCTGAAAATGGGACTACAGCTTTGTATAAATAGAGCAGCCCAGGTATTTATTAAGAAGGACTGTAAAAGGTAGAAAGCCGTCACTCATATTTTTATCAACCTTCAACATTTCTCTCCAGCGTTATTTTATTTCCGCATCCATTAACTATCAGTAATGTATGTTCAGTTTATGCATTAAAATACCTGTTGCGTTCTTTTGCCGTTTCCATATCAGCTGCGGTCCTCTACTGGATCACGTGACTGCAGTTGTGACCAGCCGAATCACTTCCATCTTTTGTGTGGACCAGAAGTCACTTTCTCAATGTAGGTCTATAAGACTCGTATACTTATATTAGGAAAGAAAATAATAATAATAATTTTATTTCTATGGTGCCAACATATTCCGCAGCACTTTACATTATAGAGGGGACTTGTACAGACAATAGACATTACAGCATAACAATAAACACATAGATCAAAACAGATACCAAGAGGAATGAGGGCCCTGCTCACAAGCTTACAATCTATGAGGAAACAAGGGAGACACAAGAGGTGGATGGTAATAATTGCTTTCATTGTTCGGACCAGCCATAGTGTAAGAATCGGGTGTTCATGTAATTCTGCATGAACTGGTTATCGGCCTAAGTATGTAACAATACAGACACAGAGGGCTATTAAATGCATATGGCGGGTGAGAACATGATATGAGGAACCTGAATATGGTAACAAATTTTTTGAATGGACCACACAGAGATAGGTTTCTCGAGCACGCTCGGGTGTCCTTCGAGTATTTGGGCGTGCTCGGAGATTTAGTTTCTGTCTGTAACGGGTCAGGGAGGTGGAACCTCTGAGCTTTATTATACAAGGAGGCTTTCCTTGTAAAGGAGCGGGTGGCGCCCGGGGAGACAGACAGGAAGTCACGGCAAGTGACAGGGACAGTCTTTGGACAGACGGGAAAGAGGTCACGGCAAGTGACCGGGGCAGTCTCTGGATAGACAGGCAGGTAGTCACGGCAAGTGACCGGGGCAGTCTCTGGATAGACAGGCAGGTAGTCACGGCAAGTGACCGGGGCAGTCTCTGGATAGACAGGCAGGTAGTCACGGCAAGTGACCGGGGCAGTCTCTGGATAGACAGGCAGGTAGTCACGGCAAGTGACCGGGGCAGTCTCTGGATAGACTGGCAGGTAGTCACGGCAAGTGACCGGGGCAGTCTCTGGATGGACAGGTATATACGACCTGAGATGGTGGAGCTCCCAGTAGGCTAGCAGGCAGATGACAGATGAACGCCCCCAAGTGAGCAGACGAGAGTCTCTGGAACAGACGATGGTCACCGCATGTGACGTCCGAACCTCCGGGTAGGTCTGCAGGCAGATGGCAGATGAACGCCCCCAAGTGAGCAGGCGAGAGTCTCTGGAATAGACGATGGTCACCGCATGTGACGTCCGAACCTCCGGGTAGGTCTGCAGGCAGATGGCAGATGAGCGCCCCCAAGTGAGCAGGCGAGATTCTCTGGAATAGCCGATGGTCACCACCGGTGACGGCCGAACCTCCAGGTAGGCTAGCGGACAGGTAGCAGACAGCAAACTGGCAGGAGACAGGCAGGTAACTGGTAACGGAACCTGAGGGCTGAAGCAGAGTAAACAGTGCAACAACATTGCTCGGGCACCTCCATTAAGGAGGAAGTACTTTATATAGGGTGGAGTCCTCCGGCATTGGCCGGGGACCTTTTTTGAAAGATGCGCGCGGCCCCTTTAAGAGCGGGGGAGCGCGCGGGCGCACGCCCTAAGTCCAGCAGCAGGGAAGGAGCGCCGACCCCAGCAGGACGGAAGGAGGACGCCGAGCGTGGGTAAGGGGGGCGACGTCCCTGCCTGGCAGAGGACGCTGGCGCAGGGGAACAGCGTCCCTGCCTGGCAGAGGGCAGGGATGCCGGCGCTACAGTACACCCCCTTTAGGCCCCCCTTTTTTAGGCCAGAAAGAAATTTAGCTAGGATGAGAGGGGCATGGATGTTCTCCCGAGGCTCCCACGTTCTCTCCTCAGGACCAAACCCCTTCCAATCCACCAGAAAATAGGTCTTTCTTCCTACCCTTTTGGTGGCCAAAATGTTCTCTACCTCAAATTCGTTCTCAGCAGACAGTGGAGCAGGAGGTGTAACTGTAGACTTGACAAAAGAGTTAAGTACCACCGGTTTGAGGAGAGATACATGGAAGGAGTTAGGAATCCGCAAATTGGCCGGGAGTTTCAATTTATAGGACATTGGGTTGATCTGACTGATGATCTCCAGAGGACCGATGAACCGAGGACCTAACTTGTAGGAAGGAATCTTGAGCCGAACATACTTGGACGAGAGCCAGACCTTATCCCCAGGATGGAATTGAGGGGGATCCAGACGTCTCTTGTCAGCATGTCTCTTCATGCGCTCGGATGACAGAATGAGTGCGGACCGGGTACTCTCCCATATGGAGGAGAATTCGTTAACCAGGGATTCCGCAGCTGGATTGTCCACAGAGATGGAAATAGGTACAGGGATCCGAGGATGTTGACCGAAGACTACAAGAAACGGAGATTTGGAGGAAGATTCACTCTCGTGATTGTTGTACGAAAATTCGGCCCAAGGCAGGAGATCCACCCAGTGAGAATGGTGGGCATTAACGAAGTGCCGGAGATAACTGGTCAGAATCTGATTGATTCGCTCGACTTGACCATTGGACTGTGGGTGGTAAGCGGAGGAGAAATCCAGGGTGACGTCTAGCAACTTACAAGTGGCTCTCCAGAAATGTGAGGTGAACTGTACCCCACGATCCGACACAATGTGACGGGGCAGACCATGAAGACGGAAGATGTGGCGGATAAAGTCTTTAGCCAACTCGGGTGCAGACGGAAGCCCTGGCAGGGGAATGAAGTGAGCCATCTTGGAAAATCGGTCAACGACCACCCAAATGACCATACAACCAGCAGAGACGGGAAGATCCGTTATGAAGTCCATGGCTATATGCTGCCAGGGGGCAGCGGGTACAGGAAGCGGGAGAAGACGGCCGGCAGGCAGGTGTCTCGGAACTTTGTTGCGGGCACAGGAGGCACAGGCAGAAACAAAGTCTATTACATCCTTGTGCAGGGTAGGCCACCAGTAATGCCGGGTAATGAGCTGGAGGGTCTTTTTCCGACCAGCGTGGCCAGCTAGTTTAGACGAATGACCCCAGTGGAGGATCCTCTCCCGATCAGGTACCGATACGAACGTCTTACCAGGAGGGAGACGATTTAGACTCACGGGAGTCACCTGCATCACTCTGGCGGGATCGATGATATGTTTAGGTTCCTCCTCGAGATCCGACACCAGGAAAGACCGGGACAAGGCATCCGCCTTGATGTTCTTGTCGGCTGGGCGAAAGTGTAAAAAAAAGTCGAAGCGGGCAAAAAACAAGGACCACCGGGCTTGGCGAGGGTTAAGTCTCTGGGCATGCTGGAGGTAAGCCAGATTCTTGTGGTCAGTGTAAATGATTACCGGATGAAGAGCCCCCTCGAGTAGGTAACGCCACTCCTCCAATGCCAACTTGATGGCCAATAACTCTCGGTCTCCTATGGAATAATTGCGCTCAGAAAAGGAGAAGAGTTTAGAGAAGAAGCCGCAAGATACCATTCTCCCGGAAGAAGACTTTTGAGTCAGTACCGCTCCGGCTCCAGAAAAGGAAGCGTCCACCTCCAGGAAGAACTGCTTGTTGCCGTCCGGGGATGCAGCACTGGAGCGGAATAGAAGGCCTGTTTTAAGGAAAGAAAGGCCTCCTCTGCTTCGGGCGTCCACTGTTTGGGGTTAGCATTCTTGCGGGTGAGCGCGGAGATTGGAGCAGTCCGGGAAGAGAAGTGCGGTATGAAGAGGCGGTAATAATTGGCGAATCCCAGGAACCGCTGAATGGCCTTCAATCCCTCCGGTCGGGGCCATTTCTCGATGGCAGATAGCTTCTCCGGATCCATTCTTAGGCCTGTCTGAGAAATGATGTAACCCAAAAACGGAAGCGAGGTCTGCTCAAAGAGACACTTCTCGTATTTGGCGAAAAGGTGATTCTGCCTAAGCCTGAGCAGAACCTGACGAACATCCCTCCGGTGAGACTGGAGATCCGGAGAGAAGACCAAGATGTCGTCTAGGTACACCACAACGCAGGAGTAGAGCAGGTCCCGGAAGATGTCATTGACCAACTCCTGAAAGACTGCAGGAGCATTACAGAGACCAAAGGGCATCACCAAATACTCATAGTGGCCGTCCCGGGTGTTGAATGCCGTCTTCCATTCATCTCCCCGACGGATACGGACCAGGTTATATGCTCCACGAAGATCCAGTTTGGTGAAGATTCTAGCCCCCCTCAGACGATCAAACAATTCGGGAATGAGCGGAAGAGGGTACTTATTCTTCACCGTGATCAGGTTTAGGCCTCTGTAGTCAATACAGGGATGGAGAGATCCGTCTTTCTTTTTTACGAAGAAGAAACCTGCTCCCGCTGGGGAGGTAGATTTCCGGATGAATCCCTTGGCCAAATTCTCCTCGATATATTCGGACATCGACCTGGTCTCAGCAGCAGACAATGGGTAAATACGCCCACGGGGAGGCGTAGTACCGGGTAGCAGGTCGATCGGGCAATCATAAGGTCTGTGAGGGGGTAATGTCTCTGCCTCCTTTTTATTAAAGACATCAGCGAACGACCAATATGGAATCGGGAGCCCTGGTAGATTAGTTGGTGTAGGAGAAGGACGGACGGGATGAACAGGAACCAAACATGTTTTATGACAGTCCTGTCCCCAGCGAAGGATCTCTCCAGTCTGCCAGTCGAGCACGGGTGCATGCTTTTGAAGCCAAGGTAGACCTAATAGGAAAGCATGAGAGAGTCCAGGCAGGACATTAAACGAGATGCTCTCAGAATGCAACATTCCCACCTGCAGGGTTATGGCTTCAGTGATAAGTTGGATGGGACGTGGTAGAAGACCCCCGTCCACAGCAGCAACAGATACTGGTTCAACCAGATGTTTGGTAGGAATGCGATATTTCTCTACTAGAGCCTGTGAAACAAGATTCCCGGCTGCTCCAGAATCAAGTTGGGCTTGTTCGAAATAACGGTTCTCACCGAGGAGAATTGAGACTGACAGCAGCAGAGATGAAGAGGATTTATTCTTGTCTAGGTTGACCTCTCCGAGCGAACCTAGACACAGGCGTTTCCCGACCTCTCCGGACAGGTACGGATCCGGTGCTCCTTACTGCCACAGTAGAAACAACTCCCCTCGGCACGGCGTAAGTCCTGACGGGCTTTGACCATCTTGGTCTGGTCGACCTGCATAGGCTCAGAAGTGTGTACCTGGGGAGAAGCGGAAGGAGTTACGGGTCTCTGAAAAGAAGGAGCTAGACGAGGAAACCTTCTCTCACGGGTGACTTCTTTGGTGCGTTCCTGGAACCGTAGATCAATTCGATTAGCCAGAGTTATTAGGTCATCGAGAGAGGTTGGAATATCTCGACCGGCAAGTTCATCTTTAATACGGCCGGACAGACCCTCCCAGAAGACTGATATCAGGGCATCATTATCCCAGGCCAGCTCCGAGGCAAGGGTACGGAACTGTATGGCATATTGCCCCACGGTGAGACTCCCCTGACGGAGACGCAACAGAGATGATGCAGAGGAGGTCTTCCGTCCGGGTTCGTCGAATACCTTCCGGAAGGCCGAGAGAAAAGCAGGCAGGTCAGACACCAGAGGATCTTCTCTCTCCCAGAGAGGATTGAGCCAGGCCAGAGCCTCTCCGGTGAGATGGGACATAATGAAGGCAATTTTGGCCCGGTCGGAGTTAAACTGGTGAGCCAGGAGTTCGAAATGCAGGGTACACTGGTTAATGAAACCCCGAGCCAGAGTAGGATCGCCTCCAAACCGTGGAGGAGCAGAAAGTCGAGGTCCAGGAACGGAAACCACGGAATTGGTAAGCAACGGAACTGCCGGATTGCGAGTCATGGCGCCAGTGGTGGTTGCTGGTGAAGTAGTCAGGGTGTCCAGGCGGGAATTAACATTCCGCAGATGACCCAGGATGGACTCCTGTTGAGACCTCTGACGAGACAGTTCATGACACAGGTCAGAGAGCGAAGGGGTTTGGGTGCCACCGGGTTCCAGGGCCCGAGCAAACTGTAACGGGTCAGGGAGGCGGAACCTCTGAGCTTTATTATACAAGGAGGCTTTCCTTGTAAAGGAGCGGGTGGCGCCCGGGGAGACGGACAGGAAGTCACGGCAAGTGACAGGGACAGTCTTTGGACAGACGGGAAAGAGGTCACGGCAAGTGACCGGGGCAGTCTCTGGATAGACAGGCAGGTAGTCACGGCAAGTGACCGGGGCAGTCTCTGGATAGACAGGCAGGTAGTCACGGCAAGTGACCGGGGCAGTCTCTGGATAGACAGGCAGGTAGTCACGGCAAGTGACCGGGGCAGTCTCTGGATAGACAGGCAGGTAGTCACGGCAAGTGACCGGGGCAGTCTCTGGATAGACAGGCAGGTAGTCACGGCAAGTGACCGGGGCAGTCTCTGGATAGACAGGCAGGTAGTCACGGCAAGTGACCGGGGCAGTCTCTGGATGGACAGGTATATACGACCTGAGATGGTGGAGCCTCCCGGTAGGCTAGCAGGCAGATGACAGATGAACACCCCCAAGTGAGCAGACGAGAGTCTCTGGAACAGACGATGGTCACCGCATGTGACGTCCGAACCTCCGGGTAGGTCTGCAGGCAGATGGCAGATGAACGCCCCCAAGTGAGCAGGCGAGAGTCTCTGGAATAGACGATGGTCACCGCATGTGACGTCCGAACCTCCGGTAGGTCTGCAGGCAGATGGCAGATGAGCGCCCCCAAGTGAGCAGGCGAGATTCTCTGGAATAGCCGATGGTCACCACCGGTGACGGCCGAACCTCCAGGTAGGCTAGCGGACAGGTAGCAGACAGCAAACTGGCAGGAGACAGGCAGGTAACTGGTAACGGAACCTGAGGGCTGAAGTAGAGTAAACAGTGCAACAACATTGCTCGGGCACCTCCATTAAGGAGGAAGTACTTTATATAGGGTGGAGTCC
The DNA here is from genome assembly GCA_033576555.1 of Oophaga sylvatica. Lineage (NCBI taxonomy): Eukaryota > Metazoa > Chordata > Amphibia > Anura > Dendrobatidae > Oophaga > Oophaga sylvatica. The sequence continues at coordinate 166,917,555 of JARQOD010000001.1, read as the reverse complement.
TCCGGTATTGGCCGGGGACCTTTTTTGAAAGATGTGCGCGGCCCCTTTAAGAGCGGGGGAGCGCGCGGGCGCGCGCCCTAAGTCCAGCAGCAGGGAAGGAGCGCGCGACCCCAGCAGGACGGAAGGAGGACGCCGAGCGTGGGTAAGGGGGGCGACGTCCCTGCCTGGCAGAGGACGCTGGCGCAGGGGAACAGCGTCCCTGCCTGGCAGAGGGCAGGGACGCCGGCGCTACACTGTCAATGCAGCTGCATGATTTGCGACTGCTAGACAGCCTGAATACATGTGGGGATTCTCTAACAAACAGGCATTCCTCACATGTATTCAAGCTGTCCAGCAGCCGCAAATCATGCAGCTGCATCGACAGAAACTAAATCTCTGAGCACGCCCAAATACTCGGAGGACACCCGAGCATGCTGGGGAAAACCCGAGCAACGAGTATACTCGCTCATCACTAGTGGCAGGGTATAGAGCAGGTTATATGGAATCCGTCAACAGGATTTTCTGTGTAATCTGAGAACACCATGTAGCAACAGAGTCTCTGATTACAGTGATGTTTCTCTTACTGGCCTGTGTGTTCCTGTTTCATTACAATCAGTGTTTTATCAGCAGGAGATTATCACTACAGAACAACTGACCTTGTGCCTCCTAGTCCAACCATACCCCACCACTCATTAGCAGCTGCTCTCTGTCACTATGGGGATATTATTATTATGCTTTGCTTATATAACCATCATATTCCTCACCGCTTTATATACATTATCATCTTGGTTCCCAATGTGGTTCACTGTCTATATAGCCTATCAGTAGGTGTTGGAGTGTGGGAAGAAACTGGATAAGGAAACCAGACAAACACAGGGAGAACATACAAACTCCTTGCAGATGTTGTCCTTGCAGCGTTGCAAAGCAGCAGTGCTAACCACTGAGCCACTGTGGTGTGGGTGAGGTTATACACAGATTAACAAACGAGCTCTACTAGATCTGCAGCAGAGAAAAGTGTGGTTTTATCATAACTGTTGCACCCAGTAAACTAAGTGATACATCGCTGGAATGAGGTTTTCTGTCCCTACGTCAAGCTGTTGTTAGATTATATAGCGAAAACCCACTGATAGGTTCTCTTTAAGGAGCTGAGTCCACTTGATACGTGGTGGGTGCAACAGTGACTATGACCCTCTACCACTCTGTGGTCCCCCTGTGCAGCATGAGTGCGGGAAGTTATGGGTAATCATGGCAGTTGAAAGAAGGGGTTAAGGTAAGTGTACTGAGCAGATGACACTGGTATTTCAGTGTACCAGTCACGATCACAAGTTCAATAGAGGAATAAAAAAATGTAAAATAAGTTAAAAAAGTTCAATTTAAATAAAAAATCTAAAAAAAAACCTGTTGCATCTACTGTTACAAATGTATAGGTATTGATTAAAATGTAATAAAATGCCACCCAAAAATGTTCTAAACCTCAAAACACTACCCGATAAAAACGACATTCACCCTGCCAAATACAAGCTCTCACACAGCTTCAAACTGAATTTTTGGGGCTCTGAGAAAGTTGCAAAGCAAAACATTTTTATTTTTTAGAAATCTTTTTATTTTTTTAAAAGCAGTAAAGCATAAAAACTATGAGATTTTTCATTACATTAGATGGTAAATTAAAGGAAGACATTGTACAAATACAAGTTTTGTCTAAAAAAAAACGAGCTTGAATACAAGTCGGTGGACAGAGAAATAAAAAAGGTATGAAAGATGAAAAGAGAAAAGAGACAATAGTTGCAGGATAAAGCCGTAACTCCATAAATGAATTGCATGTACAGTGAGTCTTCCATATATTTTCATTAGTGGGATTGATAATTTTCTACTGCGATCATAGTGTATACAAAATAATTTTCCATTATTTACCGTAATTCCCTAGTGTATAAGGGCAGGATTACGAAAAGTGAAAGAAAGCTCATCATATCGTCTCCTCTTCATTAGACACATTTACCATTGGAGAATAATGTGGATACAGTGAAGGGAGGTAAATATGTGTTTAAAGCTTGATCCCTCTTCCTCTAAATGAAAAAAAAAGCTTTGGATTATAAGTGAATATTTTACTGAACGCAGCTCAGTCCTAGCAACCACTGATTAAATTCTTTTCAGCTATATGACAGTTCTTTATTAGCTTCATTAATTACAGAACAGTCTCACAAATGGAGCTCTTGATGATTAAAGGACCAGAGACCTCAAACCAGATGTGCTTGCATCTCAAATTGGCTCCAAATTTGCCATTTTATCCAAATACATATTGAGAGAGGTGACGGTGCTTTGTGGGTGGTGCAAGTGCTAGGGAAAACTGTCTTCACAGCTGTGCTAATAGCTTAGTTTTGGTTGTAAGGAAACTGTCTGCGTTACTAAGTTTAATGATTATCCACTATCTCATAAGACTAGAGATAGGAACAGTGTATAGGATGTTAAGGCTATGTGCACACGCTGCAGATTCTGTGTGGAATTTTACGCGCAGATTTTGCTAAATCCGCAGGTAAAATGACCTGCGTTTTACCTGCGGATTTACTGCAGATTTACTGCCGATTTACTGCAGTTTTTGTGCGGATTTCCCCTGCCTTTTGAGACCTGCAGAATCCTATAATGGAGCAGGACTCAAAACGCTACAGAACTGCACAAAAGAAGGACATGCTGCAGTTTTAAATCCGCAGCAAATCTGCACGGAAAAATCCGCAGCATGTGCACTGCGTTTTTTGATTTCCATTGACTAGAATGGTACTGTACATTACTTGCAGTTCTGCAAGCAGAATCCACAACGTGTGCACATGCCCTAAAGGGGTTGTTCCCTTTCAGTAAATGAATGTCCTCGGCTGCAGGTACTCACCTTCCCTGGGTCCGAGTCTCGCTGCCCCTCAGGGTGTCCAACTTTGGCTGCATCTATAACATCACTTCAACAGGATGGCAGCCAATTAGTGATCTCATCTGCTCTGAGCGGTATATTTTTCTACATTGAAACACCCCGCTCAGAGCCGGTGAGCTCACTGATTGGCTGTGGCACTATCGATGTGATGTTAGAGCCGCAGCCAGAGTAGGACATCGGGAGCAGTGGCAAAACTTGTCGGTGGACCCGGGAAGGTGAGTACAGCTTGGTTTGTTTCTTTAGCATATTCGGCAGCCAGGAATTAAAGGTGTTGTCCGGGACTTTAACATTGACGGCCTATTCGCAAGATAGGTCATCAGTGTCAAATCGATGAGCTTGTGACACCCAGCACTGCCACCGATCAGCTGTTCCCGGTGTGTGTGACAGCCAGAACTGTTCAGTTGCTAACCTGCTCACCACAGCTCTGCTGAAGGAACAGTGGCCGGGGTCTTGTACTGCACATCTGCTACCTATTCAAATCAATAGGTGGTGGATAGGCAGTGTCTGGCCACAGACACTATTCCGACAGAATCGGGAATAGCCGATTGGCAGGGATGCTGGATGTCTCAACCCCACCGATCAGACATTGAGAACTTATCCTTAGGATAGATATGCTGTAGATATATACGGCACTCCGTTTAATGGACAATGTGGTGCTCGAGTAGGGGTACAGTCCACAACAACCTGGGACGCCATTCCACAGTATGGCTTTATCCACATATGACCCCTGCACTGCAGCATTAGTTCTGACGTAGGTCCGGATTGGGACCGAAACATTATAATATTGATTGCCATTAAAATAACTTTTATTCTCTTTTCTGCAAAACTCGAGAGCCGAGTCTCTCTTACTTATCCTAAGGAAAGGCAATCAAAAGTCCCGGACAACACCTTTAGCATTAAGTGAGAGGAAACAACCTCTTTAAGTCTGATGACAATAGTTTTTACTACTCTAGAAACCTCTTGAGTATACAGTAAATTGTAATTAGAGTTTAGTCCCATTAGTTAACGCCCCAAATCCCTAAGTCACAGTTTTATGTCAATGGGTGATGCCAACATTCTTTGCTGTCCTGTACACAGATTGTCACAATGTAATTTCAAAATGAATCTATCATTATGTCTTTGTAGTATGGGGAGAAACTAAAGTGCCAGGAGGTAATCCATACAAAGATGGGAGGAACATACAAACTCCATGACACAAAACATAATCACTGGAAAATGCCCATTAAATATCTAATTCATTTCAAATGTCTGGTAGGGCCGCTGAACCCTATATAAGAAAATGGGGCTGAGCTTCATGTAATGCCAGAAGCAAATATTGTATAAAATCCTATTAGAGGTTCCTGCCCGGACAGTATAAAAAGGCTACAGATGATCAGCAGCCACTCATGGCTAAAGGTGACATGAGCATGTTTTTTTTATTTTTAACCTTTTGCTAGCCCTCCACTGTTAAGCAGGATGGCGGCTGCCGCTGTCTGCCATTTTGCTCTACTCATGGGGAGTGAATTTACCAAAAAAAAATCTGTATTCTCCATAATGTGTATATCTGTAAAATTCGAGAATATTTAAATCCCAATCAAATAAATTTGTCCGTCTTTTGTTTCCAGCTATAACAAATCATAAATATTGATTAGATTAGAACAAAATATTTACTTTTTTTTATTGGTCATGGAGTAAGGACAATTGGTGAAGTTCCAGAAGGATGATGGCTTTTATTATTATTTATTTATTATGCATTGCTTATATAGCACTATCTTATTCCACATCTCTTTATAAACATTTTCTTCGCTGTCCCCATTGGGCTCACAATCTACATTCCCCATCTGTATGTCTTTAGAGAGTGGGAGGAAACCGGAGAACCTGTGGAAACCAACACAAACGGGGGGAACGTACAAACTCCTTGCAGATGTTGTCCTTGGTGGGATTTGAGCCCAAAGCAACAGTGCTGCTCACTGAGCCACCGTGCTGCCCACTGAGCCATCATGCTGCCCAAACTCACTGACGTAGTACAAATTACTAACAAAGTTAGAAAGATGCCTGATGTATGGGGCTGGGTAGCAGCAGACTGGTCAAGGTGCCCCTACCGACCTCTGCCCAGTGTTAAATGCACCTACAATGGGGGTGTGAGTATCCAAAATGGAGCAGTGGAAGGAAGAAAGTGTCGTAATCTTCTGAATTCTGTTTTCTTTTTCATGTGGATACCTTTAGATGCTTTGCAGAGCCCAGGCTCAATAGGCTACAGGTGTATTGGCAGCACAAAGGAGACCTATACAACATAAGGGAGGTGGTTTTAATGTTATGCCAAATTGGTGCATATGACCACTATGTAGGTATTACAAGATAAATATGTACATTTTTCATATTAAAATAGATAGCAAATTGCAATGGAAAAATGTCAGTGTTATCGTGTATTACTGCTATTCGCACACATCTGTAGTGTAATCCAGCATGCAGATGTTTGTCAGTGACAGCAACAATATAGGAATGAGAAGAATAGCAGTGATCTGCTTTATTTCTGCAGAAAGCCAGCATTTATTAGAAAAAGAGCTAGAAAGTCATGAGGACATTTGTGTGTTTGATTCCATTGTGATATTCTCCTGGCAGTACCACCAAAGCCTCACAAAGCCTCTCACAGCGTGCATTGCTGCAATGTAGACAGGATGACATTGATTGGTCCAGTCTAATATTTTCTGAGTCATTTTCTAGTTACCCAATAATATTAAATGCAATCATTTACAGCTTTTGATGGACTCGTTTATTACATACGTGTGTTACATGTCGTCATTCAATCATAATCGCACAATGACACCTTAGAGCAGTTTATCCGTAATGAGCTTTAATGGTTTTTATACTCTTTTATTGTGTGAAAAGAAAGGCTAATTTTTTAGGTTTGAGTAACCATAGTAATTTTTTGCTAAAGGAAAATTTAAAAGGCGTCTTTTATTACCATGTCATTTTCAGCTCTAGAATTCTGTTCAGATTGATTTATTAATATGTCATAGATCTGTTTCTGATACACAAGTGTCAAATCCATCAGCAAAACATAGAATGAAATGATAAAACTGTAGCTGTCTGCAGCCACCACAAGGGGCAGCATATTGGCTTTATACAAACAAATTTATGAGTTCAATATTGTAAAAATACATGGTGATAATATATTTTCCTCTTTTGTAGGGCTGAAAGCGGTCTGATTTTCATTCATCTATGTGTATGAATTTGAAGATCTGTATCAGAAAACCAACACAAATTGCTATATTAGGAAATTAATCAGCACTAAATTTTGGATGTTCTTAGATTAATTGCTTGAGGACCTCCCGACAACTTTAAGACATATTACTCTGCAATGACGTTTTTGTTACGTTATTGCAGAGTAAGCAGCTGCAGGAATGGGGAGCCGGCTATCAAACTCCCCATTGGGAAGGCAGAGATGGTTTATTACCACCTCTACTCTCCTGATCACTGTAAACAGCACTGCCGGAGCTTCCTCCTCCGGTCCCAGCAATCATGTGATCACTGGGTGCCAGGAATGAGCAGGAACTGATAGGTCCTAGCAGAGCCAGATCAGATCTGTAGTGCAGCCAGGAGGTTGAATTTGGCTTGTAACTGAAGCTAATAATACCAGCCCAAGTTAGGCCTCTTTCACACATCCGGTTTTTGGCTTCAGGCACAATCTGTCCAAAAACTGAAAGGACGGATCCGGCGCTGATTTGTAAAAAACTGATGCAAGGATCATTTTTTTTGCCGGATCTGTCCTGAACTTTTGAACCCGGAATTGCTTGGTACGCATGTCCAGAGAGAGAGAGAGAGACCTTGGTTTCCAGAATCTGGATCAGTCTTTTGGGCGGATTGCACAAAAGACTGATCCGGCAGCATAGACTTCTATTGATTCTGGCCGCCTGATGCGCCACTTCAGGCGCTATCAGGCGGGTGCGGCAGAAAAAAAAAAACGTTGCAGTGACCGTTTTGTCCGGCCGCCGGAATGTACATTTCCACCGGATCCGGCAAAAAACGGATGCAACGCAATGACATCCGGCGCTAATTATAGACAATGACAAAAAAATGGATCTGGCGGATTAAAAAAAACGGATCCATTTTTTTACAAAAGCGTCGGATCGCGCCTGATGGCAAAAAACTGATGTGTGAAAGAGGCCTTAGTTAGGAAATCAGATATAAAAAAATATATATAGTTAAATATTGAAATGCTTAGCAAAGGTCTTTTATGATGTTATGGGGCACAATGTGTCTAAAATGAAAAAAAAAATACATAAAAAATTAACCTAAAGCAAAAATAAAATAAAAAAGTTGCTGTCAGTCCAAATTACTTTTTCTGTCTCTGCCCTCTAAAAGTAAAACAAACAAAAAAACAATATCTGACATATAAAAATAATTGTTTTAGAAAGAGCAAAATGGTTTAATATATCTGTTCTACTATTTTCTGACCATTTTCTGTCTTCACCATGTATTTTTATTTTTATAAACTCCTCCTTGCTATTTTGCACTATAACCCTAGTACGTTATCCCTATTTCCATACAGGTTCACTTGACTGTTTATATTTTATCTGTTTTCAATTGCCCTTATATGGTTCTATTATTATGAATTTAATAGTGGTTCTTTGTGGTCATAAAACATTTTAAAATATTTCCTATTTTTTCGTTACAGTTTCCTTTGATATTGGCAAAAAGAATATGTATATGACCTATGTATAGGATCTAAAAAGTAGGTCACATGTATCATGAAAAAAGTGGCAAAAATTGTTTGTATATCCAAGCAAGAAAATTTTGTATATCTTCTTAAAACCGAATGTATGAAAAAAACTTAAAATATGTGCTATGTCGGGTACCAGTCTTTAGCCGGGATCACACGGCCATTGATTTTCTCATGCAAGAGAATCGGGGGCCAATTATGCTAAGGACACTCTGATTAAACTTCATCAAACTTTGATCCAAGTGTCATCTTAATGAGATCAGATTCTCTGGCATGAGAGAATCGGAGCACAGGTGTGGAGAAGACGGAGAACTTAATTTCTCCATCTTCTCCATTGTCTCTGTGCACGTACATTGGAAATACGAGTGCAGTCTGATGTTTCCCAAGCACCCATAGACTTGAATGGGTGAGTGTGACCCGAGTATCAGATACACCACAAATTGGCATGAGAAAAAAATCACATCTCTGCACTGCCCCATAGTATAACACTGGGCTGACTGCTATCTGATAAACCCTAGGATAGCACTCGGCTGGTTTAATGCTTGTGTGAGCCATTTGGTGCAGTCTCAGGAGCTGAGCCTGTATCATACCAACAGACGTTACTGAATGAAAACATAGATTAAACTGACATCTGAGTGAGCTCTAATAGCAGCTAAGCTGTTAATCCTTTAGTGCTGCAGTACATTTCTGACAGTGGCATTTAATGTGCGTGGTCTGTAGATGGCTTCACTGGCCCATCAGCACCCCATTAAAAATAAAGAAATATACATGTATTTTTTAAATAAACATACTGTATGTGGAATTGCTGTGTTTGAAAAGGTCCAAATGATCAAAATATAACATTATACCAATTGTTAAACAGAATTTCAATTTTATTCTTTTCACCAATTAGATAAAAAATAACCATACAAGTTTGGTATATTTGACCTAAAACCTATTGCCTATTTGTACGGCATAATTAAACCTTAAAAAGTCATTCAAAACGACAACTCATCCCGCAAAAACAGGCCCTCAACTCAACAGCAAATAAACAACAAAGGAGTAAAAAACAACAAAGGAGTAAAAAACATCAAAGGAGTAAAAAACAGAAAAGCAGCTGCTGGTCTAGAAGAGGTTAAATGATTTTTTCTCATTATTGAAAGTTAGCACCTATCCAAAGAATAACCTATGGATTTATGGGGTTCAACCCCTGAGACCTGCACCTTCTCAGTGGGACTCTGAGGGGCGCCATCACAATGGAGTTGTCTTAGTGCATGTGTGCCAGAAATCAGTGCATTCAGTAATGATATGTGCACACGAGTGTTTGCAGCAGATTTTTCTGCACAAAAAGAATGTTGTCAGGAAAATCGCTGTGTAAATTACACACATTTTTTAGAAAAATATTTAGACTTGAGAGTCTTTTATTTATACACATTTTTTATGCATTTCTATGTGCATTTTTGATTTGTTTTTACATGAGTTTTTTTCTCTCATTCATTTGAATGGTTGAGAAAATGCTGCAAAAATGCAGAAACAGCATTTGTATGAGACTCCAGAAATCTCTTTTACTTTCCTAGTTTCTTTAAAAAAAAGTGCGGAAAAAGTTTGGCAAAAATGCAGTGTGTGAACAAGCTGTAATAAACTTTGAGAATGTGCAGAAAATAAATCAGTTGTAAACTATGAATAATTCATTTCTTTTCAAGTGTCTTCATTATTATGACCAAAAAAAGTACCAATTATAATTAGTAGAGATGAGCGGATTGAAGAAATTCGAATTCGCAAAACAAGTGGATTTTGCCAGTAAATTTACTTCACAGCAAATTCTCTGTGAATTGAATGTCTCTTCAGACCTGAGAGTATAATAAACATAAGATGTAGAAAACCACACAAAACAACTACCGTAATACTCACCTCACTGCTCAACCCCACTGCTCCTCGGCGCATCTTCTTTCCGCCTCTTGAAACCCAGGACATCTTCACGCTGGGCTGGGACTTCCAGCCATGATCGGATCATGACATCATGACTTAACGACGCTCATTCACCTGGTTGCCACGGAAAGTCCCAGCCTAGCGTGAAGAGTTCCAGAGTTGCAGTGCGCAACGATGGTAAGAAGATGTGCCAAGGACCGTAGGAGGGACAGTGGATAGGTGGCCCAGAGTGGTGAGTGGCAGTTGTTTGTCTTTTTGTTTTTTAACCTTTTGCAGACTCTGTAGGATCCTGTAAGATGGCGAATCAAATTTGAAAATAATCCGTTTTCTGGAGAATACACATTTTTGTAAAATTCAATTAGAATTCAGTTCCATTTGAAAATATTCTTCCATCTCTAATGAAGACGAAAGTTGAGTCTATCTTTTTTGTCATCCTGACAGCTTAAGTTTCTCTAAAAATGTTTCTAATCTTTTAGTTTTATAGTAACATCCTACAAATTTGTAGCAATAAATGTAATCTATACTGACGGAAATAATTTCTTAATGCTGCAGTTGCATAAAAAGAATTTATGGGTTTTATTCTAGAAATGTACGTTTTAATGTAGGTAAGTATATGTAGCTTGTAAAAATGCCGTTAACAATAGGAAACTCATATGAACACTAGGAAATTCATTCGGACTAGCTATTTTGTGCAGAGGAACACAATATTTGATAAATGTGTCAGGAACACACTTCGCCTACCTGCATTTTATGGAGGAAACTGCGAGGATCATATTCTAAAAAGTAAAAACATCTGAGTGAAGTTTAGCTCGGGGTAACCACTAATATTGTGCTGTTTTTATAAGTATAGTTTGTTTTATAGAAGTACAATAAGTTTAAATACATTTTTTAATAGGTTTTACATAAAGCTGGAAAAATATTATACCATTGCTCGGGTAATAGAGTTCCTTTTGTGCAGATCTGCTGCAAGACAAATCCCAGAGTTGCACTATAAATTTAATGTGGATATATATATATTACCATTTAGTAACAATATCTTATTTAAAAATCCACAATTCATTAAAGGGGTTGTCCAGTAAAAAAAAAAACATTTTAATTTCATTTAATTAATTTTAACCCCATAGTGACAGAGCCAATTTGCAGCTTAATGACCAGACCAATTTTTAAATTCTGACCACTGTCAATTTATGAGGTTATAACTCTGGAACGCTTTAATGGATCCCGCTGATTCTGAGATTATTTGTTCATGACATATTGTACTTCATGATAGTGGTAAAATTTCTTCGATGTCACTTGCATTTATGAAAAAAATGAAAATTTGGCAAAATTTTTTAAAATTTAGCAATTTTCAAAATTTAATTTTTATGCCCCTAAATCAGAGAGATATGTCTCACAAAATACTTAATAAATAACATTTCCCACATGTATACTTTACATCAGCACAATTTTGGAGACAATTTTTATTTTTTTTTGTTTTGAAGTTATAAGGGTTAAAAGTTGACCAGCAATTTCTAATTTTTAGAACAAAATTTACAAAACCATTTTTTTTAGGGACCACATCATATTTAAAGTCACTTTGAGGGGTGTACACGACAAAAAATACCCAAAAGTGAAACCATTCTAAAAACTGCACTCCTCAAGGTGCTCAAAACCACATTCAAAAAGTTTATTAACACTTTACGTACGTCAAAGAAACTGAAGCAATGTGGAAGGAAAAAATTAACATTAAACTTTTTTTTACAAACATTATACTTCAGAGCCAATTCTTTTTATTTTCACAAGAAAATGAACCACAAAATTTGTTGTGCCATTGCTCCTGAATGCACCCATACCTCATATGTAGGGGTAAACCACTGTTTGGGCGCACGGCAGAGCTAGGAAGGGAAGGATCGGCTTTTGACATTTTCAATGCAGAATTGGCTGGAATTGAGCTTGGATGCCATGTCGTGTTTGGAGAGCCCTTGATGTGCCTAAACAGTGGAAACCCCCGACAAGTGACACCATTTTGGAAGCAAGACCCCTTAAGGAACTTATCTAGATGTGTGGTGAGCACTTTAAACCCCCCCAAGTGCTTCACAGAAGTTTACAACGCAGAGCCGTGAAAATAAAAAATCTTTTTTTTCCACAAAAATTATCTTTTTTCCCCAAAATTTTTACTTTCACAAGGGTAACAGGAGAAATTGGACCAGAAAAGTTGTTGTTCAATTTGTCCTGAGTACGCTGATACCCCATATGTCGGGGGAACCACTGTTTGGGCGCATGGCAGAGCTCGGAATGGAAGGAGTGCGTTTTTGAATTCAGACATTGATGGAATGGTCTGCGGGCCTGATGTTGCATTTTCAGAGCCCCTGATGTGCCTAAACAGTAGAAACCCCCCCACAAGTCACCCCATTTTGGAAACTAGACCCCCCCAAGGAGCTTATCTAAATGTGTGGTGAGCACTTTTGGACCCCCAAGTGCTTCACAGAAGTTTATAATGCAGAGCCGTGAAAATAAAAAATCTTTTTTTCCACAAAAATTATTTTTAGCGCCCAGTTTTTTATTTTCCCAAAGGTAACAGGAGAAATAAGATGCTCAAAGTTGTTGTGCAATTTGTCCTGAGTACGCTGATGCCCCATGTGTGGGGGTAAACCACTATTTGGGCACATGGCAGAGCTCAGAAGCACCCTAACCCTAACCTCAACACACACCTAACCCTAATCCCAACCCTAACCATAACTCTAACCACAACACTCATATTTAAGTCACATGCTGTCCATTTCCTTGTGATCCTCCATGAGATGGTTCTACTCCTTCATTGGAGACCAGCTGTGTTTAATTAAACTGATAGGACTTGATTTGTAAAGGCACACACCTGCCTATATAACACCTCACAGCTCACAGTGCATGTCAGACCAAATGAGAATCTTGAGGTCAAAGGAACTGTCCAAGGAGCTCAGAGACAGAATTGTGGAAGGCACACATCTGGCCAAGGTTGCAAAAGAATTTCTGCAGTACTCAAGGTTTCTAAGAACACAGTGGCCTCCATAATCCTTAAATGGAAGAAGTTTGGGACCACGAGAAGTCTTCCTAGACCTGGCCGTCCAGCCAATCTGAGCAATCGTGGGAGAAGAGCCTTGGTGAGAGAGGTAAAGAAGAACCCCAAGATCACTGTGGCTGTGCTCCACAGACGCAGTAGGCAGATGGGAGAAACTTCCACAAAGTCAACTATCACTGCAGCCCTCCACCAGTCGGGCCTTTATAGCAGAGTGGCCCAACGGAAACCTCTCCTCAGTGCAAGACATATGAAAGAATATGCTTAAAAACTCATGAAGGACTCCCAAACAATGAGAAATAAGATTCTCTGGTCTGATGAGACAAAGATATAACTTTTGGTGATAATTCTAAGCGGTATGTATGGAGAAAACCAGGCACTGCTCATCACCTGCCCAATACAATCCCAACAGTGAAACATGGTGGTGGCAGCATCATGCTATGGTGTTTTTCAGCTGCAGGGACAGGACGACTGGTTGAAATTGAAGGAAACATGAATGCAGCCAAGTACAGAAATATCCTGGATGAAAACCTCTTCCAGAGTGCTCTGGACCTCAGTCTTGGTCAAAGGTTCACCTTCCAACAAGACAATGACCCTAAACATCTAGCTAAAATAACAAAGGAGTGGCTTCAGGACAACTCTGTGACCATTCTTGACTGGCCCAACCAGAGGCCTGACCTAAACCCAATTGAGCATCTCTGGAGAGACCTGAAAATGGCTGTCCACCAAGTTCACCATACAACCTGACGGAACTGGAGATGATCTGCAAGGAAGAATGGCAGAACCCCAAATCCAGGTGTGAAAAACTTGTTTCATCAATGCCAGATCTGTGCCTTGCCACAATTCTGTCTCTGAGCTCCTTGGCCAGTTCCTTTGACCTCATGATTCTCATTTGGTCTGACTTGCACTGTGAGCTGTGATGTCTTTTATAGACAGGTGTGTGCCTTTACAAATCAAGTCCTATCAGATTAATTAAACACAGCTGGACTCCAATGAAGGAGTAGAACCATCTCAAGGAGGATCAGAAGGAAATGTACAGCATGTGACTTAAATATGTGTGTCTGAGCAAAGGGTCTGAATACTTATGACCATGTGATATTTCAGTTTTTCTTTTTTAATAAATTTGCAAAAATTTCTACATTTCTTTTTTTTTCAGTCAAGAATGGGGTGCAGAGTGTGCATAATGAGAAAAAAAATGAACTTTCTTGAATTAACCAAATGGCTGCAATGAAACAAAGAGTGAAAAATTTAAAGGGGTCTGAATACTTTCAGTACCCACTGTATTTGATTATTCTCTTTTCTCTGCTCTATGTAGAAATAGGAATCTATTTTCCCTGAATTAATCATTCCTCTCTTCAACTCTTGACCCAACTGCCCCCTCCTCCCCACTACCAGAGACTTTTGCAGTGATGACTCACTCAGGGAAAAAAGACTTCCTGTTTCTATGTAGAACTTAGTGTTTTTTTAATCACGTGATGTTATAGAGCTAATGGAAAGTATGGTGATCCACATAGCTCCTCTATTTACAGTATGATGGCCTCCATAGGTTCCTATATACAGTATGATTGTCCCCACAGCTCCCTATATACAATATGATGGCTTCCACATCTCTCTATATACAGTATAATTGCCACAGCTTCCTATATACAGTATGGTGGCCTGACAGCTCTCTTTATACAGTATGATATCCCCACAGATGCCTGTATGCAATATAATGTCCCCACACCTTACTCTATACAGTATAATAGCCCCTAGAGCTTCCTATAAGCAGTGGCTTGCAAAAGTATTCACCCCCTTGGATTTTTCCTATTTTGTTACATTACAACCTGTGTTTAAATATTTTTGTTATCCGATTTCTGTGTGATGTATCAGCACTAAATAGTCTAAGTTGGTGAAGTGAGAAAACTACAGGCATATATTAAATTGATGGGATCAAATATCTATAATTTGTCATTTGCATATGTATTCACTCATTTGTTATGAAGCCCCTAACAATTTCTGGGCAAGCAATGACATTCATAGGTCACGTGTTTAGTGAAAGTAAGTCTACCTGTGTGCATTCTAAGTGTCACATGGTCTGTCAGTATACCGCTGCAACACCACAAAGCAAGAGGCTCCACTAACCAAAAAACATTATGAAGACCAAGGAGATCTCCAGACATCTCAGGGACAAAGTTGTTGAGCACTACAAGTCACAGTTGGGTTATAAAAAATATCCCAATCTCTGATGATTCTCCAGAACGCCATCAAATCCATTATCATCAAATGGAAAGAACATGGTACCACAACAAACTCTCAGGCTGGACAGGGAAGGCATTAATCAGAGAGGCAGCGAGAGACCAAAGATAACCCTGAAGGAGCTGTAGAGTTTCCAAACGGAGACTGGAGTATCTGTCCATACAACCGCAATAAGCCGTACTGTTGTGTTTCGGTAGCTGAGGAGGACAGGAACAACAGCAGGGCAGCAGAACACCTGAGATGTTGGTAACTGATGGGTTGCAGATTCCTAAACTAACGACACAACTAGAGGTAGCCGTGGAGCGTTCCTACGTTGATCCTAGACGCCTCGTCACAGCCTGAGAGATAACTACACCTAAAGGCAGAAAGATGAAAGCTATCTGCCCCGGAGCAGATCCCCAAAGAAAATAGGAAGCCCCCAAACATATAATGGCGGTTAGACAAGATGAAAACACAAACATAGGCAGAAAATAGATTGAGCAAACGCTGGGGCCACAAGCTGACTAAATAGGATAGGAAAGGAGAGATTACTTTCTGCAACCCAGAAAACCCTACAAAAATCCAACAATTCTGATTACAAAAATACTGAGATCACACGATTTCGCCACCCGCTAAATCAGATCTCTGTGTGAACAAAACCAAGCTGCAGCCGCTGAAAAAACAGGAAAAAGCAAATGAGCAAATAACAGTGGCTGCAGATAAACTGTGAGGAGCTCAGGCCCAGGAGGGGACCTGGCTGACCTCCACAAAAGTGCAGAAAACAATGCAAAAAGCAAGCACAAAAAGAAAAGCAAAAAATATCTTATCTGAAAGCAGGAGATGCAGGCAAGACTCCAGCAAACTTCCAAATGAACCAGGAACCACAATTGAGACAAGAACAATTGATCACCGGCAACCATCATGGGAGGGAACCTCCCTTATATCAGACCAGTCAGTGAACCCAGATTGCCATTCCTCGCTGAAAGGTTCAGTACTGTCTGTAACTACCAGAGGGAGCCTCTGCTCAGAAACCATCTCTAGCACATTCATAACAGTACCCCCCCTTGAGGAGGGGTCACCGAACCCTCACTTGTGCAACCAGGCCGATCAGGATGAGCTCGGTGATAGGCACGGATCAGTCTCCTAGCATGGATGTCCGAAGCAAACACCCAAGAATTGTCCTCCTGACCATAACCTCTCCACTTAACCAAATACTGGAGTTTCTGTCTAGAAAAACGAGAATACAATATTTTCTCAACCACATACTCCAGATTGCCCTCAACCAAAACAGGGTCAGGAGGCGCAGCCATAGGAACCACTGGCTCGACAAACCTCTTCAATAAGGACTTGTGGAACACCTTATGGATCTTAAATGTCCCTGGAAGAAGCAAACGGAAGGAAACAGGATTAAGAATTTCCATGATCTTATAAGGTCCAATTAACCTGGGCTTAAACTTTGGAGATGCAACCCTCATAGGGATATTTCTTGAGGACAACCAAACCAAGTCCCCCACTTTAAACCGAGGACCATCAGTCCTATGCCGGTTGGCAGACCGTTGGGCCCTCTCCCGAGAGAGAGACAACCCCTCCACTACCCGGTCCCAAATCTGCTGCATTCGCTCCACAACAGAGTCAACACCCAGACAGACAGAAGCCTCCGCCTGTCCCGAAGAAAATCGAGGGTGAAACCCAAAATTGCAGAAAAATGGAGACATCAAGGTGGCAGAGCTAGCCCTATTATTAAGAACAAACTCAGCCAAAGGCAAAAAAGAGACCCAGTCATCTTGATCAGCAGACGTAAAACATCTCAAATAAGTCTCCAAGGTCTGGTTTGTTCTCTCGGTTTGTCCATTGGTCTGAGGATGAAAAGCAGAGGAGAAAGATAATTGAACACCAAGTTTAGAACAAAATATCCTCCAAAATCTGGAAACAAACTGGACTCCTCTGTCAGACACAATGTTCTCCGGAATGCCATGTAACCGAACCACGTGCTGAAGGAACAAAGGCACCAATTCGGAGGAGGAAGGTAACTTAGGTAATGGCACAAGATGTATCATCTTGGAAAACCTATCACAGATTACCCAGATAACGGTCATTCTCTGAGAAACAGGGAGGTCGGAAATAAAATCCATAGAGATATGGGTCCATGGCCTCTTGGGCACAGGTAATGGCATTAACAAACCACTAGAGCGAGAGCAAGGCTTGGAGCGAGAGCAAGTCCCACAGGACTGCACAAATTCCCTGACGTCATGAGACAAAGTAGGCCACCAAAAGGACCGACTCACCAAGTCTCTGGTACCAAAAATCCCGGGATGACCAGCCAACGCGGAACAATGAATCTCAGACATCACACTCTTCTTCCACTGGTCTGGGACAAACAATTTCCCAATAGGGCAGCGCTCAGGTTTATCCTCCTGACACCCTTCCAAGGCCAGTCTCAAATTGGGCGAGATGGCGGAAAGAACTACACCCTCTTTCAAAATAACAGTAGGATCAGACAACTCAGGAGAGTCCGCAAAGAAACTCCTCGAGAGGGCATCCACCTTAACATTCTTAGTGCCAGGAAGAAAAGAAACCACAAAATTAAAACATGTGAAAAACAAGGCCCACCTGGCCTGTCTAGGATTAAGTCGCTTGGCTGATTCGAGATAAACCAGATTCTTATGGTCCGTGAGGACCACCACCTGATGTTTGGCTCCTTCCAGCCAATGTCTCCACTCTTCAAAGGCCCACTTCATGGCCAATAACTCCCGATTACCCACGTCATAATTACGTTCAGTTGGAGAAAATTTTCGAGAGAAAAAGGCACAAGGGTTACTCTTAGAGGTCTCTGGATCTCTTTGGGACAAAACGGCACCTGCCCCAATTTCAGAGGCATCAACCTCCACCTGAAACGGTAGAGAAACATCAGGCTGCCGTAGAACAGGAGCAGAAATGAATCTCTGCTTAAGTTCCTGAAACGCAGAGACTGCCTCAGGAGGCCAATTCACCACATCAGAACCATTTTTGGTCAAATCAGTCAATGGTTTAACAATACCGGAGAAATAACAAATAAATTTACGATAAAAATTGGCAAAACCCAAAAATCTCTGAAGAGCCTTTAATGAAGTAGGTTGGACCCAATCACAGATGGCCTCAACCTTGACCGGGTCCATTTCAATAACAGACGGAGACAAAATGAATCCCAGAAATGAGACCTTCTGTACGCCAAAAAGACACTTTGATCCCTTCACATACAGTGCATACTTTCTCAAAATCTGGAACACAGTCCGAACATGTTTCACATGAGAGTCCCAGTCATTGGAAAAAATCAAGATATCATCCAAATAAACAATCAGAAATTTATCCACAAAATCCCTGAAAATATCATTCATGAAGGATTGGAAGACGGAAGGAGCATTAGTGAGCCCAAAGGGCATCACTAGGTACTCAAAATGCCCCTCTTGGGTATTAAACGCCGTCTTCCATTCATCCCCGTGCTAATGCGAATAAGGTTATACGCCCCCCTGAGGTCAAGTTTGGTAAACCAACTAGCACTTTTCACCCTGGAAAACAGGTCAGAAATCAAGGGTAACTGATATTGATACTTCACAGTGATCTTATTCAAGAGACGATAATCAATACACGGCCTCAATGAATCATCCTTTTTGGCCACAAAGAAAAAACCGGCTCCCAAGGGTGAAGAGGATGGTCTGATATGACCCTTCTCCAATGACTCCTTGATATAAGATCGCATAGCATCATGTTCAGGTACAGACAAGTTAAAAAGGCGACCTTTAGGAAATTTACCACCAGGCACTAATTCAATAGCGCAATCGTAGCTCCTTTGAGGGGGCAAAGATGCAGATTTACTTTCACTAAATACATCTGAAAAATCAGTCAAAAAGTCAGGAACATCCTGAGACTTGGGAGAGGCAGAAAAAACAGGAGTGTCAGCATTAACACATTGGCAGCCCCAACTGGTCACAGACACAGATTTCCAATCCAAAACAGGATTATGAGACTGTAACCAAGGGAAACCTAGTACAATAATGTCATGCAGATTATACAGCACCAGAAATTTGCAACTCTCCTGATGATCTGGTTCAACCCTCATTATCACCTGAGTAGAAAACTGGGGTTTATTCTCCGCCAAAGGGGTAGAATCAATGCCCAGTAGGGGAATAGACTTCTGCAGGGGTATTATGGGAAACCCACAACGTTTGGCAAAGTCAAAATCCATCAGGTTAATAGCTACTCCTGAATCAACAAAAGCCTGAGCAGAAAATGTGGACAGGGAGCAAATCAGGGTAACAGTCAACAGAAATTTAGTCTGAACACTACCCAAGACAACTGAGCGTGCAAAACGTCTTCCCCGCTTAGGGCAGACTGAAATAGCATGAGAGGCATCACCACAGTAGAAACATAACCCATTGCGCTTTCGAAACTCATGACGCTGTGCCCCAGAAGTCACTCTATCACACTGCATGGGCTCAGAAGCTGGCTTACAAGGCAACACTATCTCATGCATACCTCTGCGCTCACGAAAACGTCTGTCAATTTGAATAGCCAATGACATAGAATCATTGAGACCAGAGGGAGCAGGGAATCCCACCATAACATCTTTACATTCTCTGACAGCCCCTTCTGAAAAAGGGCTGCCAAAGCATCATCATTCCATTTGGTCAGGACTGCCCACTTTCGGAGTTTCTGACAGTACAACTCAGCGTCTTCAAGACCCTGATTTAATGCCAACAAGGTTTTTTCAGCTTGATCAGTGACATTAGGTTCATCGTACAATAACCCCAGAGCCAGAAAAAATGCATCAATATCATTCAAAACAGGATCCCCAGGTGTCAGGGAAAAAGCCCAATCCTGAGGATCGCCGCGCAGGAGAGAGATGACAATTTGAACCTGCTGTGCTGCGTTACCTAAGGACTTAGGCTTTAAGGCAAAAACAACTTACAGTTATTTTTGAATTCAGAAATTTAACCCGATCCCCAAAAACAAATCTGGCATGGGAGTCCTAGGTTCCACAAGCGGCAACCTAGCAAGATAGGTAGCAATACTCCGAACCTCAGTGGCAAGCTGATCCACACGGCAGACAACTGTGCAAACTCCATTGAAAGAAAAAAAAATTCCTCCTCAGCACCCAGAGAAAAAGAGGGAAAAATGCAACAGATAGAAAAAAAAATCTCTGACAACTCTGACAACTTTTTTCTTTCCACACTATTTTTCCCTTCTGTGAGTACCATATAATTTTCAGTTATGGCCGGTGATACTGTTGTGTTTCGGTAGCTGAGGAGGACAGGAACAACAGCAGGGCAGCAGAACACCTGAGATGTTGGTAACTGATGGGTTGCAGATTCCTAAACTAACGACACAACTAGAGGTAGCCGTGGAGCTTTCCTACGTTGATCCTAGACGCCTCGTCACAGCCTGAGAGATAACTACACCTAAAGGCAGAAAGATGAAAGCTATCTGCCCCGGAGCAGATCCCCAAAGAAAATAGGAAGCCCTCAAACATATAATGGCGGTTAGACAAGATGAAAACACAAACATAGGCAGAAAATAGATTGAGCAAACGCTGGGGCCACAAGCTGACTAAATAGGATAGGAAAGGAGAGATTACTTTCTGCAACCCAGAAAACCCTACAAAAATCAAACAATTCTGATTACAAAAATACTGAGATCACACAATCTCGCCACCGCTAAATCAGATCTCAGTGTGAACAAAACCAAGCTGCAGCCGCTGAAAAAACAGGAAAAAGCAAATGAGCAAATAACAGTGGCTGCAGATAAACTGTGAGGAGCTCAGGCCCCAGGAGAGGACCTGGCTGACCTCCACAAAAGTGCAGAAAACAATGCAAAAAGCAAGCACAAAAAGAAAAGCAAAAAATATCTTATCTGAAAGCAGGAGATGCAGGCAAGACTCCAGCAAACTTCCAAATGAACCAGGAACCACAATTGAGACAAGAACAATTGATCACCGGCAACCATCATGGGAGGGAACCTCCCTTATATCAGACCAGTCAGTGAACCCAGATTGCCATTCCTCGCTGAAAGGTTCAGTACTGTCTGTAACCACCAGAGGGAGCCTCTGCTCAGAAACCATCTCTAGCACATTCATAACACCGTACACTCCATAGAGGTGGCCTTTATAGAAGAGTGGCCAGAAAAAGCCTTTACTTACACAAAAATTGTAAGTCTCTCCAACAAGAGAAATTTTACAATAGCTTTTGTATATGCATATAATTTTGGTCTTTGATCCTTGATGTTTTGCCTTGCTATGGGGTTTTGTTTACTGCTGTACCGGATACTATTTACACTGTATGGGATTTTATATGTTACTATATACTATTTATTTATTGTACTTTAACCATTGTAGTCTAGTAGTTTATGTTAATACCCAAAGTTTCTTGGATCCATTGATACCAGTGGCGTAACTACAATGTTATGGGCCCAGGTGCGAACTTTCAAATGGGGCCCCCCATGCCAAAATATTTTCCACCCAAATTCACATTTTGCCTATTCATTTTGCACACTATAGCTTTGTTGCAATGTTGTATAGTCTGACCTCAGTGTCGTAACTATCTGGTGCCCTATCCTGGTATATATTTGTCCCTCGTACTGCCATTGTTCTGTGATGTATAAAAGAAAATAAACCATTATACTCATCAGGGGCTTACATAGAAGTCATGGGGATCCATATAAGAAGTATAATGCACACCCATAGTCCTCCATATAATATAATGCACCCCCATAGTCCTCTATATAATATACTGTACAATTCATAGTCATCCATGTAGTATTATTATTATTATTATTATTATTATTATTATACATTTATATAGTATAGTATAGTATAGTATAGTATAGTATAATCAAATGCACCTCCATAGTCATAATTAAAGTATAATGCACCCCATAGTACTTCATAGTAGTATTATGCACCCCATAGTCATATATAGTATAATGCAGCAGCCTCATAGAAGTATAAAATGCTCAGTCCCATCGCAGTATAATGCATCCCCTTCCCCCCTACCCACCATAGCAGTATAATGCATCCCCTCCCCCCCACCCACCATAGTAGAGTGCACCTCCTTACCAGTATAATGTGCCCCATATCGCTGCTTTGCAAAAAAAAGTTTTTCCTTACCTGGCCGAGCTCCAGCCATGTCCTCACCCACAATTTGGCTGAAGCACGCAGTGTCGTTCTGGTGTATGACAGTGACGTCATACGTCAGCGACGTGCGCGCTGACGTCAGCTGCCGGCCTGTGATTGGCCGGCAGCTGTTAACTGTTGCCAGAGGTATATCTAGATTTTCTGGCCTGACCTTGCGCCACCTGCATTGCTCTGCATGCATCCCCTGCATTGTTCCGCCTGCATCCCCTGCGTTGTTCCGCCTGCATCCCCTGCCTTGCTTTGCCTGTATCCTGTGCTTTGTTCCGCCTGCAACCCCTGCCTTGCACTGGCTTCTGGAAGGCCACAGGCTGGGAGCAGTATATGGTCGGCTCAAGTGAAGTAATGGTAGTGCACCAAGGAGCCGACAGCTCTCTATTCTGCTACAATTGTCAAGAATATCCACTTTTTGAGATGCCGATAGTGTCATGAGTGTTGTCAGACCACCTATCTGGCATTTGCCAGTATTTCCAGATGACCAGTAGTTATGGTGAATGGCAGAGTAGGGAGCCATTGCTTATTCAGAAGCTAATCGGTAACTAGCTTTGATCTATGTTGTCATTTTTGCAATTTAAACTAAGCCCCTTTGTCCATAAGTTATTTTCTGTACCAAAGAATACACTCTGCAAAAAGATCAGATGACTTTTTACTTTGCATTGGTTCTATGGTGAGTTGTACATCTCTTCAATAAAGTCCATTTGTAGGTTTGGTTTAATACAAACCTGTGAATGTAAATTTTGACGTTTGTTCCCAAATCGTTTCTGCTTTCACAACTGGAAGTCTAAAGTAATAAAATCTGAGATACAAAATGTTAGCTCTCTAGTCATGTCTGCGCACAGCAGGGACCATTATCTGTGTTTCATTGTATGTGCCATCTATCTGGTATTCAGCTGTGTTAAGTCATGAAAAAAACATTAAAGAATGCTTGGTTTCCTTTGTCTACAACAAAACAGTTTCACCTTAAGGCACTGTCACACTTAGCGATCGCACCAGCGATCACGACAATGACACGACCTGGCGAGATCACTAGTGGAATCGCTATGTGATCGCTAGTTAGATTCTAAACACAACTCATCAGCGATCTGTGATTCCAAACACAACTCATCAGCGATCTGTATAACGACCTCTGCGGTCGTTGGGAAAACCTAGTCCCGCCTGCGACGCTGGTAAGTCGTTCATAAAGGGTGTCACACTCAGCGATTCAGGCTCACCAGCGGGACACCAACGACCAAAAAACGGCTCAGAACGTTTATAAGCGATCAACAACATCTCAGCAGGGGCCACATCGCTGCTACATGTCACACACAGCTAAGTCGCTAACGAGATCGCTACTGCGTCATGAAATCGGTGACTCATTAGCGATCTCGTTTAGTGTGACAGTACCTTTACTTTCGTCTGTAGATTTAAAAAAAAATTAGTTTAATTTAATTAAACTTCCCCCTCATATCATTGCATCATCTACAATAATCATCCAAGTTAGCTAATTTGTATAAAATTAATTATTATTATTATTTATTTATTTTTAAAGCCAGAGTGCGGTATATGTGAAAAGGGTTACATACATATAACACATATAAAATGAAGTAAACTGACGGAATGTGGTACAGGGGAGGGAAAGGACTCTGCCCTCACGGGTTTACAATCTAAAGGGTTACATTACAATGTTTTTTAATCTTTACTCTAATTATTTTTTTTAAAGTGAGTAATATTTTAGGACAACTTACAAAGGGATTCAGATTTTGATGTGATAAAAATTAAGGCTGTGTGCGCACGGTGCGTTTTTGTGGCGGTTTTTTCGACACGGAATTTACCCAAAAACTCTAGGGAATCCTTATGCCAGCAAAGTCAATGTGAATCCTGAAGTGTCATAATCAGTAATTTTCCTTTCCAGATTTGTGCTGCTTTTAAATCCTCAGCATGTCAATTCTCTGTGCATTTTTCATCCATTGACTTCAATTGAGCCAGTCAAATCTGCAGCAAAAATGCAGGTATAAAAATGGTTGCTGATTTGCTGAGTTTTTGCTTGCTTTATTGCTGTATACCTATTCATCTGTGTGACAGCGTGAGAAACACCGTAGTACAAAAAAAGGCCAGCGCTCCATCCAGGTGTATAATGTAGAAAAAAGTCTTTATTAAGCCATAAGACAACGTTTCGACCACAGTACAGTCATGGACAAAAGTTTTGAGAATGACACATATGATATTTTCACATGATCTGCTGCCCTCTGGTTTTTATGTGTGTTTGACAGATGTTTTTATCACAGACAGAAATATAATAATTGCAACCATATGAGTAACAAAAGCTTATATTGACAGTTAGAATGAGTTAATGCAGCAAGTCAATATTTGCAGTGTTGACCCTTCTTCTTCAGGACCTCTGCAATTCTCCCTGGCATGCTCTCAATCAACTTCTGGACCAAATCCTGACTGATAGCAGTCCATTCTTGCACAATCAAGCTTTCATTTTGTCAGAATTTTTAGGTTTTTGTTTGTCCACCGTCTCTTGATGATTGACCACAAGTTCTCAATGGGATTAAGATCTGGGGAGTTTCCAGGCCATGGACCCAAAATCTCTATGTTTTGTTCCCTGAGCCATTTAGTTATCACCTTTGCTTTACGGCAAGGTGCTCCATCATGCTGGAAAAGGCATTGTTGATCGCCAAACTGCTCTTGGAGGGTTGGGAGAAGTTGCTCTTGGAGGACATTCTGGTACCATTCTTTATTCATGGCTGTGTTTTTAGGCAAGATTGTGAAAGAGCCGATTACCTTGGCTGAGAAGCAACCCCACACATGAATGGTTTCAGGATGCTTAACAGTTGGCATGAGACAAGACTGGTGGTAGCGCTCACCTTGTCTTCTCCGAATGAGGCGTTTTCCTGATGTCCCAAACAATCGCCTCACAGTGCGTGCAGATGCACTCACACCTGCCTGCTGCCATTCCTGAGCAAGCTCTGCACTGCTGGTAGCCCGATCCCGCAGCTGAAACACTTTTAAGAGACGGTCCTGGCGCTTGCTGGTCTTTCTTGGGCGCCCTGGAGCCTTTTTGGCAACAATGGAACCTCTCTCCTTGAAGTTCTTGATGATGCGATAGATTGTTGACTGAGGTGCAATCTTTCTAGCTACGATACCCTTCCCTGTTAGGCCATTTTTGTGCATTGCAATGATGACTGCATGTGTTTCTTTAGAGATAACCATGGTTAACAGAAGAGAAACAATGATGCCAAGCACCAGCCTCCTTTTAAAGTGTCCAGTGGTGTCATTCTTACTTAATCATGACAGATTGATCTCCAGCCATGTCCTCATCAACACCCACACCTGTGTTAATGGAGCAATCACTGAAAAGAGGTTAGCTGGTCCTTTTAAGGCAGGGCTGCAATGATGTTGAAATGTGTTTTGGGGGATAAAGTTCATTTTCTAGCCAAATATTGACTTTGCAAGTAATTGCTGTTAAGCTGATCACTCTTTATAACATTCTGGAGTATATGCAAATTGCCATTAGAAAAAGTGAAGCAGTAGACTTTGTAAAAATGAATATTTGTGTCATTCTCAAAACTTTTGGCCATGATTGTAGGTCTTTTTCAAGTATATACAATACATACAACAGGGCGGATTTAAATAGTATAGGGCTGTGAACCAGCACCAATCATAAAAAACATACGCCCACTGCAATATACATATACAATGAAAACAATGAAAAACAGAGATCAGATCCATAAAGATACTGTATCGGTGAATATCAAACATATATATACATATCAATACTTAATATATAAACAGGCCCAACTGATATTTATAAAATCGATAAGTAGCTTCCTCATGTTGTCATGGCGATGTGGATTATTCTGATTTGTCCTTCATTTGCATCCATCATGCCGATCCAATCAGCGATAGAACAAAAAACGGCGCCAAATTAAACAGAATCACCTATGAAAATGAGTATAACATGCAACTCACCACCGTCAACCAGTCATAGCATCGCTGCCTAGCAGGGAAAAACGCTAACTGCGTCATACAGGAAATGACATAGAAAAGAGCAGACACACCATGTGAGCCGTGCTGACTTACCATCAATCCTAGAAGACCACCACTGGCGCGATGTGCGCGCTAATCGAATGACGTATCTACGTCACCGCCCATCGAGACCGTCACCAGGGAAACCCTGAGAGGGCCAGGACGCGGCACCAATCATGTGACGCATACGCGTCACCGCTTATCCAAGCCGTCACCAGGGAGACCCTGGAGAGAGCCAGGATATAGCACAGGTCAGGTGATGGTCAGGTGGTACGTCGGCATCAACGCCCTTCGAGTCTGTCTCCAGGGAAACCCCAGGGAGAGACAAGATACGGCGCAGGCGCACCTTTTCACAAAACAGGGGGATAAATTACTATACTCATGCTTAGCATATATCTTATTAATATAATAATATATAATGCACATATCAATTACATAGAGGCCATATTTAGAAAATCAATCGCCATAATAAACCACATATACCACAAAAAGGAATAACAAAAATATCATATATCAAAAGAAAACGCCCAGAAAAATATTTATACAAAAAATATAATAAAAAGGACCATGTAGAACAAGGGGAGAGATGGACACAAAAAAGCATATACCAACATTCAAAATTGTATACCAACACTTAGAGATATATAAAGCACCGTCTCAATACCCTTAGTTTGCCATAGGTCCTAAAAAGAAAAAAATGATACAATATCAATAATAATATCACGCAAAGAAATATAACGCAAAAGAAGGGAGGGAGGGGGGGGGGATTATGTACAAAAGAATAACATTAGATCAACAATTATGTAAATTGAATTCAATATTGAGCCCGGCAGGTTGTAGAGAACCCAATTTGTGTATCCATCTCAATTCTTTGTTCTTGAGCATTTTAACCCTATCGCCTCCCCTTCTTAACCCCTTCCCGACCCATGACGCCTACGTTGGCGTCATGAAAACCTGTGCCATCCCGACCCATGACGCCAACGTAGGCGTCATGCTATAAATCATGTTCCGGCGGGTCGGGTGACCGAAATCACTGAAAGGTCACTCGACCCGCAGGCACAGGACCCCCTGCGCATCACCACAGTGGGGGTGGCTTAACCCCCACGTGGTTATGATCGCTCTGATTGGCTGTTAAAAGTGAAACAGCCAATCAGAGCGATTAGTAATATTTCACCACTGAAAAGTTGTGAAATATTACAATCCAGCCATGGCCGATGCTGCAATAGCATCGGCCATGGCTGGACACTGTGTTCCCACCCTCCCCACACCGAGTAACGGTGGTGATCGTCCGCCGCCGCCGATTCATGGCGGCGAACGGTCACCGCCGTTACTATCATCTGCTGGCCGGTCCGATCGTCTCCCCTCCGGTGTGCTCCGCTCCCCCCCGCCCTCCGATCACCCCCCCCGATATACTCACCTCCTCGGTCTTCTGCGGCCTCTGATCCGTCCGGCGTCCGCCTGGGACTCTTCATGGGCGCCGCCATCTTGGAAAATGGCGGGCGCATGCGCAGTGTGCCCGCCGGCCGGCGCATGCGCAGTGCGCCTTTCAAAGTACAATTTATTTTGATCACTGTGATAAACTCTCACAGTGATCAAAATAAAAGTAAATGAACCCCCCCCCTGTCATAGGTAGGGACAAAAAATAAAATAAAGAATTTTTTTTTTCCTTTTAGGCCCTGTCCACACGTTGCGGATTTCGCTGCAGATCCGCAGGGATTTCGCTGCTGATCCGCAGCTGATTTCGCTGCTATGCAGGATTTCGCTGCTGATCCGCAGCTGATTTCGCTGCTGATTTCCTGCGACCAGCGGATTTCGCTGCTGATCTGCAGCTGATTTCGCTGCTGATCCGCAGCTGATTTCGCTGCTGATCCGCAGCAGATTTCGCTGCGTATCCGCAGCGGATTTCGCTGCTGATCCGCAGCGGATTTCTCTGCTGATCCGCAGCTGATTTTGCTGCTGATCCCAGCGGATTTCGTTGCTGATTCCGCCACGCTGATTTCGCTGCTGATTTCGCTGCTGATCCGCAGCGGATTTCGCTGCTGATCCGCAGCTGATTTCGCTGCGTATCCGCAGCAGATTTCGCTGCTGATCCGATGATTTCGTGTGATCCGCAGCGATTTCGCTGCTGATCCGCAGCTGATTTCGCTGCTGATCCGCAGCTGATTTCGTTGCTGATCCGCAGCTGATTTCGCTGCTGATTTCGCTGCTGATCCGCAGCGGATTTCGCTGCTGATCCGCAGCTGATTTCGCTGCTGATCCGCAGCGGATTTCGCTGCGTATCCGCAGCGGATTTCGCTGCTGATCCGAAGCTGATTTCGCTGCTGATCCGCAGCGGATTTCGCTGCTGATCCGCAGCTGATTTCGCTGCTGATCCGCAGTGGATTTCGCTGCTGATCCGCATCTGATATCGCTGCTGATTTCGCTGCTGATCCGCAGCGGATTTTGCTGCTGATCCGCAGCTGATTTCGCTGCTGATCCGCAGCGGATTTGCTGCTGATCCGCAGCTGATTTCGCTGCTGATCCGCAGCTGATTTCGCTGCTGATCCGCAGCAGATTTCGCTGCTGATCCGCAGCGGATTTCGCTGCTGATCCGCAGCTGATTTCGCTGCTGATCCGCAGCGGATTTCGCTGCTGATCCGAAGCGGATTTCGCTGCTGATCCGCAGCTGATTTCGCTGCGGATTCCGCAGCGGATTTGGCGCTGCGGATCCACAGCAGATCCAGAAACCATGTACAGTACAATGCAAATAAATGGTAAAAAAAAAACGCTGTGCACATGCGGATTTGCTGCGGTTTCAAAACCGCAGCATGTCAATTGTTTGTGCGGATTCTGCAGCGGTTTTACACCTATTCCATTATAGTTGTAAAACCGCAGGGAAAAAACCGCAGCAAATCCGCGCTAAATTCGCAGGTAAAAGGCAGGTCATTTTACCTGCGGATTTTAGAAAAATCAGCAAGTGAATCCGCAACGTGTGCACGGGGCCTCAGGGTTAGGCAGGGTTCATATTGCATTATGGCAGTCCGTTAGATGGACTGCGTTTCACCGCGGTAAAACGCGGTGTAACGCAGTCCGTTAACGCTGACATTCACCCCATTTGTGTGCGCATCGCAACGCATGCCGTAAAGTGGCATGCGTTCGCTACGTGCTGTCATTCAGTGACGGAGCCTCGGACACGGGCTGCAGCGTCTGGGCTCCGTCACCGCTAGCGCAGATGAATCATCTGATGATTCATCTGCGCTAGCGGGTATAGCATAATGCGATCGCGTTATGCTATACCGTTACCAGCCCGTCAACGCTACGTGTTGAACGGGCTGGTAAAACGCAGTATGAACCCAGCCTTAGGGTTAGAATTTGGGTTAGGGTTGGAATTTGGGTTAGGGTTGGAATTAGGGTTAGGGTCGGGATTAGGGTTAGGTTTGTGGTTAGGGTTAGAGTTAGGATAAGTGTTAGGGGTGTTTTGGGGTTAGGGTTGGGATTAGGGTTAGGCTTGTGGTTAGGTTTATGGTTAGAGTTGGGATTAGGGTTAGGGGTGTGTTGGGGTTAGGTTATGGTTAGGGTTTGTATTAGGGTTAGGGGTGTGTAGGGGTTAGGGTTGGGGTTAGGGGTGTGTTGGGGTTAGGGTTGGAGTTAGAATTGAGGGGTTTCCACTATTTAGGCACCTCAGGGGGTCTCCATACGCGACATGGCGCCACCATTGATTCCTGCAAATTTTGCGTTCAAAAAGTCAAACAGTGCTCCCTTTATTCCAAGCCCCGACGTATGCCCAAACAGTGGTTTACCCCCACATATGGGGTATCAGCGTACTCAGGACAAATTGGACAACAACTTTTGGGGTCTAATTTCTCCTGTTACCCTTGGGAAAATAAAAAAATTGGGGACTAAAAGATACTGATCATGGAAGAAATATGATTTTTTTTATTTCATGCCCGGGCGTTATAAACTGCTGTGTAGCCCTTGGGGGTTCAAAGTGCTCACCACACATCTAGATAAGTTCTTTGCAGGGTCTAGTTTCCAAAATGGGGTCACTTGTGGGGAGTTTCTACTGTTTAGGCACATCAGGGGCTCTGCAAACCTAACATGACGCCCGCAGATCATTCCATCAAAGTCAGCATTTCAAAACGTTACTACTTCCCTTTCGAGCCCCAACGTGTGCCCGAACAGTGGTTTCCCCCACATATGGGGTACCAGTGTACTCAGGACAAACTGTACAACAACTTTTGTGGTCCAATTTCTCCTGTTACCCTTGTGAAAATAAAAAATTGCGGGTGAAAAAAATCAGTTTTTGAGGATAAAAATGATTTTTTATTTTCACGGCTCTGCATTATAAACTTCTGTGAAGCACTTGGGGGTTCAAGGTGCTCACCACACATCTGGATAAGTTCCTTTGGGGGTCTAGTTTACAAAATGGGGTCACTTGTGGGGGTTTCTACTGTTTAGGCACATCAGGGGCTCTGCAAACGTAACAAGATGCCCGCAGACCATTCCATCAAGTCGGCATTTCAAAGCGTCACTACATCCCTTCCGAGCCCTGACGTGTGCCCAAACAATGCCCCCCCCCCACATATGGGGTACTAGCGTACTCAGGACAAACTGACAACAACTTTTGGGGTCCAATTTCTCCTGTAACCATTGTGAAAATAAAAAATAGTGGGCTAAAAAATCATTTTTTGAAGAAAAAATCTATTTTACGCTCTCGTTAAAACGTAAAGCACTGGTTCAATCTACTTTGCATCTAGAAGTCCTAGGGTCGTTCAATGGGTCATGTGGAGTTAAACTTGCACACAGTGCTCTCAAGCACGACATGGCCTAAGATGGAGAATTCTTCAAAAGTCATGCGCCTTCCTTCAGCCCTGCGTGCGCAACAGTGTATGCCCATTAGGTAATGTACTAGGAAATTGCCCACAATTAGGGATCCAATTTACGTTTGCCCAGTGAAATGGGTCACTTGGGGGAGCTCAAGATTTAGGACACACAGGGACTTTTTCCAACATGCGACATGGTTCAAATGCTAACTGATTGAGATAATTTTCATTCAAAAAGTCAAATGGGCGCTCCTTCCCTTCTGAGCCCTCCGTGGCCCAAACATGGTTTATGACACATTTGAGGTAACTTTGTACTCAGGAGAAATTGCCCAACAAATTTTAGGATCCAATTTTTACTGTTGCCCATGTGAAAATGAAAAAACTGAGGCTAAAAGAAAATTTTTGTGAAAAAAAAGTACTTTCTTTTTTTTACGGATCAATTTGTGAAGCACCTGGGGGTTCAAAGTGCCCACTATGCATCTAGATAAGTTCCTTAGGGGGTCTAGTTTCCAAAATAGGGTCACTTGTGGGGGGGGTCCATTGTTTAGGCACACAAGGACTCTCCAAATGCGACATGGCAACCGCTAAATATTCCAGCATATTTTCCATTCAAAAAGTCAAATGGCGCTCCTTCCCTTCTGAGCCCTGCCGTGCGCCCAAACAGTGGTTTATGACCACATATGAGGTATCGGTGTACTCAGGAGAAATTGCCCAACAAATTTTAGGATCCAATTTTTACTGTTGCCCATGTGAAAATGAAAAAACTGAGGCTAAAAGAAAATTTTTGTGAAAAAACAGTACTTTCTTTTTTTACGGATCAATTTGTGAAGCACTTGGGGGTTCAAAGTGCCCACTATGCATCTAGATAAGTTCCTTAGGGGGTCTAGTTTCCAAAATAGGGTCACTTGTGGGGGGTCCAATGTTTAGGCACACAGGGACTCTCCAAATGCGACATGGCAACCGCTAAATATTCCAGCATATTTTCCATTCAAAAAGTCAAATGGCGCTCCTTCCCTTCTGAGCCCTGCCTAGCGCCCAAACAGTGGTTTATGACCACATATGAGGTATCTGTGTACTCAGGAGAAATTGCCCAACAAATTTTAGGATCCAATTTATACTGTTGCCCATGTGAAAATGAAAAAACTGAGGCTAAAAGAAAATTTTTGTGAAAAAAAAAGTACTTTCTTTTTTTTACAGATCAATTTGTGAAGCACCTGGGGGTTCAAAGTGATCACTATGCATCTAGATAAGTTCCTTAGGGGGTCTAGTTTCCAAAATGGGGTCACTTGTGGGGGAGCTCCAATGTTTAGGCACACAGGAACTCTCCAAATGCAACATGGCAACCGCTAAATATTCCAGCATATTTTCCATTCAAAAAGTCAAATGGCGCTCCTTCCCTTCTGAGCCCTGCCGTGCGCCCATACAGTGGTTTATGACCACATATGAGGTATCTGTGTACTCAGGAGAAATTGCCCAACAAATTTTAGGATCCATTTTACTGGAATCACTGGTTTATCAACAATTAGATATAATCAGACAATTTCTGGTCAATGAGATCGGAGTTCAAAGCTTCATTCACCAAAATACGAAGTTCCCTCAATTAGTTGGAAGTAGGATCATGTGGCAATCGTTCATATACTTCATCATCATTCAGTTGGCGTAAGATCTCAGCCCTGTACTTAATGCTGTCCATCACTACAACAGCTGTTACTGAGTTTGACTCTTTACCTATTATGTCCTTCCGTAGGGGCCACAACCTACATGACAAGCTAGTTAAGTCTGATATGGGTACATCAAAAGTATTGATTCAACGTACTCTCCGTACCCCCGCAATGGTAACTATCCATGTTTAAGTTGTGCATGTTGTAACAACATGATTAAGGGAGATTTCTTTTGTCATCCACAGTCTGGCAAAAAGATATTTTTGAAGGAGAGATGCTCCTGCACATCTAGTTTTGTGATATACATGATTGTGTGCCCCTGCGGTTTGATTTATGTCGGTGAGACAACTATGGAGGTACGTGCCCGTATTAGTAAGCATAAAAGCACAATTAGAACTAAGCTGATAGATTTACCGGTTCCTAAACATTTTGTGGACCATAGACATTCAGTAAATCAACTTAGATTTAGAGTCATTGATAGTGTCCCGACATTAAGAAGGGGAGGCGATAGGGTTAAAATGCTCAAGAACAAAGAATTGAGATGGATACACAAATTGGGTTCTCTACAACCTGCCGGGCTCAATATTGAATTCAATTTACATAATTGTTGATCTAATGTTATTCTTTTGTACATAATCCCCCCCCCTCCCTCCCTTCTTTTGCGTTATATTTCTTTGCGTGATATTATTATTGATATTGTACCATTTTTTTCTTTTTAGAACCTATGGCGAACTAGGGGTATTGAGACGGTGCTTTATATATCTCTAAGTGTTGGTATACAATTTTGAATGTTGGTATATGCTTTTTTATGTCCATCTCTCCCCTTGTTCTACATGGTCCTTTTTATTATATTTTTTGTATAAATATTTTTCTGGGCGTTTTCTTTTGATATATGATATTTTTGTTATTCCTTTTTGTGGTATATGTGGTTTATTATGGCGATTGATTTTCTAAATATGGCCTCTATGTAATTGATATGTGCATTATATATTATTATATTAATAAGATATATGCTAAGCATGAGTATAGTGATTTATCCCCCTGTTTTGTGAAAAGGTGCGCCTGCGCCGTATCTTGTCTCTCCCTTGGGTTTCCCTGGAGACAGACTCAAAAGGGCGTTGATGCCGACGTACCACCTGACCATCACCTGACCTGTGCTATATCCTGGCTCTCTCCAGGGTCTCCCTGGCGACGGCTTGGATAAGCGGTGACGCGGATGCGTCACATGATTGGTGCCGCATCCTGGCCCTCTCAGGGTTTCCCTGGTGACGGTCTCGATGGGCGGTGACGTAGATACGTCATTCGATTAGCGCGCACATCGCGCCAGTGGTGGTCTTCTAGGATTGGATGGTAAGTCAGCACGGCTCACATGGTGTGTCTGCTCTTTTCTATGTCATTTCCTGTATGACGCAGTTAGCGTTTTTCCCTGCTAGGCAGCGATGCTATGACTGGTTGACGGTGGTGAGTTGTATGTTATACTCATTTTCATAGGTGATTCTGTTTAATTTGGCGCCGTTTTTTGTTCTATCGCTGATTGGATCGGCATGATGGATGCAAATGAAGGACAAATCAGAATAATCCACATCGCCATGACAACATGAGGAAGCTACTTATCGATTTTATAAATATCAGTTGGGCCTGTTTATATATTAAGTATTGATATGTATATATATGTTTGATATTCACCGATACAGTATCTTTATGGATCTGATCTCTGTTTTTCATTGTTTTCATTGTATATGTATATTGCAGTGGGCGTATGTATTTTATGATTGGTGCTGGTTCACAGCCCTATACTATTTAATCGCCCTGTTGTATGTATTGTATATACTTGATAAAGACCTACTGTGGTCGAAACGTTGTCTTATGGCTTAATAAAGACTTTTTTCTACATTATACACCTGGATGGAGCGCTGGCCTTTTTTTGTACTACGTTTTTTCCAAGTGGGATTCCTTGGACTGGTTTGTGCGCCCCAAGTCTGTGAGTGCTGTCAACTTGCCTTTTTTCAGCGTGAGAAACACCGGCGAGGCTGTTCTGATTGGCGGTGATGCTACTGCCGGTATATCGTTACCGTCGATCAGAGCGCTGCGGGGTCACACTGCCAGATGTCAGCGCGACCCCACAGGTGTGACTGTGACCCGGGGTAAAAAGCTTACCTCAGGTCACCGGCGTTGGCTGATGAGAGACTACTACTCCCATCAGTTGACGCCTGCTGTCACTGATTACAGCGGGAACAGGTTTGCAACTGATGGGTGTAGTCATCAGCTGGCGTCTGTGCTCAAAGTTGAAAAAAAAAATATTGACATAAAAATAAAAATACAGTATGTACACATCTTACATATAATCCCTGAAGCCCTTTGTCTCCTGTAAAAAATAAAAAACACCATATACTCACCTTAACACCTAATCCCTGATGCACTTGTCACCTGGAAAAGAGAAAAAATAATAAACCACCATATCTTTCACCTATCCGATATAATCTATAATGCCTCACAACAATTCAGATCACTTGTAGAGCAGTCACAATCACATCAGTGACTACTCTCAAAGTCAGCAGGATCGTCGTGAAATATTTTGGATTATCTTCTTCTAGATAGGTGGAGAATATTGTTATTTATTATTTTAACTCATTTACAGGAGACGGCTTCAGTGGAATGTGCGATGATGTAAGTATGGTTTAATTTAGATTTAATACAGGAGTCTGTGTCATTATTTCAATTAAAGGACTTTATTCTGGATGTATGTGTTTTTTATATCACTATGGGGCTAGTAATGGGGACACCTTATAGATGCCTCTCCATTATTATCCTCTGGGCTTGATGTCTCCTGACAATACAAACATGACATCAACCCCCCAACTATTACCCCACTTGCCACAGCACCAGGGCAAGTGCTGATGTTTATAGTCATGGATGGGGCCAATATCCATGGCCCCTTCCCAGACTATTGATATCAGTCCGTATCTGTCTGCCTAGCCTTTGCTGGCTATTAAATATAAGGGGACTCTATTTCATTTTAATAACTGGGAAAGGATAAGTATACAGCTGTGAGCTGACTTTAATGGCTTGGGAAGCTCCATGGTTATTACCTTCTTCCCATGGCTATAAACATCTGTCCCAGCTCTCTGCTTTACCTCTGCTGGTTATAAAAATTACACAGGAGCCCACGCCATTTTTTTCAGAAAACTAATTTATTAAATGTACAGTAAGCTGCACATGCACTGTACTAATTATATATGTCACTGATATTAATTATTATTATTATTTATTTCTATAGCACCATTGATTCAATGGTGCTGTACATGACAAGGGGTTACATGCAAATTACAGGTATCACTTACAGTAAACAAACTAACAATGACAGACTGATACAGAGGGGAGAGGACCCTGCCCTTTCGGGCTTACATTCTACAGGATTGTGAGGCAGGAGACAGTAGGTCGGGGGGTTGCAGCAGTTCCGGTGTTGGTTGAGGCAATATCTCCGGTAGTGGTGAGGAGGTAGCAGGGTCATTGCAGGCTGTAGGCTTTCCTGAAGAGATGGGTTTTCAGGTTCCGTCTGAAGGATCCAAATGTGGTTGATAGTCGGACGTGTTAAGGCAAAGAATTTCAGAGGATGGGGGATATTCGGGAGAAGTCTTGGAGGCGGTTGGGTGAGGAGCAAATAAGTGTGGAGGAGAGGAAGTCTTGGGAGGATCGGACCTCTATCTAATAGGATCAATAGTTCATGCATTTCCTTTATTGAAAGTCATCAATCTATTGTGTTTCACTGTTGATATGACTATTAGCAGTAGTTCAAGTTATTCCTGAGGTATTTCATGATTCTTTCATCCCTGAATAGAAAGTTTGAATATTTACTGTATTTGATACATTTCCTGCTCCTAAAACACAAAAAATAAATAATAATACATTTATAATTGGCATATATTATTAGAAAATGAATTACCATTTGTCACTTTCTTTCTCCAGCTGTACATTATATGTTGAAAAAAAAATCAGTACAATTTATATGTGAAAAGCAAATATAATTATTATTGAAACTTTAATAGGCATCCAAGGCAGACATCTTTTGAACCTCTAAGTGTTTCTGTTAGCGTGACATCGGTCTTCATTGAACATAAGTTTTTGTTTTGAAGCTTTTTGTGTCTACACATTAAAGCCTGAAATAAATACAGTAAATTAATATAAACCATTAAGAAGAGGCTGTTTTTTATTAGCTCTCAATGTGATGCGAGTATTAAACTGAGGAAGGAATGTGGGAACCGGCCAAGATACTAGTGACTAGTACTCTGCTGCAGATCTATTATTTCACTGGCTAATATGAAAACAGAAAACAAGGGTTTTGGATAATACTATAGAAGTTAAATGGCCATTTCTACAAATTTACAGGAAAAAATAGTTTTGTCACTCTTGTTAGGGGTATAAAATACTTACAGATTATGATCTGGAGTGTCTGGTAGACTCTTGGAATAAAAGGGAGAACTGTCTGGTTCCTGTTGGAGTTGTCGAATCCACTGGGCACCACTAAATTCTCTTGAAACTGTTCTTGTGTGAAAGGGGCATGAAAGTGGCATGGACAGGTAAGAGAAGTGGAGTAAAGAGGGCATGGGAAAGTAATGTAGACTAATGGGTAAACATTTTTTATGACTGCCTCATGCACTGTTCCTCAGAAGGGCTGAGCTAAAAGTTGTCAATTATGATCTGAAGTCAAGAGCTACACCCAGTATGGCTTGCTGCAATGGAGGATGAGAGCCTGGTTGCATTGTCATACTGTACTTCCCCTTTAGCAGTGCTTTATTTAAAATGACCAGTGTCATTGTAGCTCCCCAACTCTTAACAGCTGATTCTGTCACTACTATTCTAACCCTATTCCCCAAGTATAGTATGTTAATAAAGGATCTGAAATGTGGTAAAAAGTGGTCTAGCAACCTGGTTTCTTATTATCTACAAATTCTAATGAAAATTAAAAACTGAAATTATATTGTGTTAATTGTGCTCCTAATCACTGAGCCATCTCATTTACACACGTGGTCAAAATTGTTGGTATCCCTCGTTTAATAACAGAAAAACCCACAATGGTGACAGAAATAACTTGAATCTGACAAAAGTAATAATAAATAAAAAATCTATGAAAATGAACAAATGAAAATCAGACTTTGCTTTTCAACCATGTTTCCACAGAATTTAAAAAAAATAAAACTCATGAAATAGGTCTGGACAGAAATGATGGTACCCCTGAAAATAATGTGACAAAAGGGACATGTTAAATCAAGGTGTGTCCACTAATTAGCATCACAGGTGTCTACAATCTTGGAATCAGTGAGTGGGCCTGTATAGAGGGCTACAGATACTCACTGTGCTGTTTAGTGACATGGTATCGCACTCAAAATGGACCAGAGGAAGCAAAGGAAAGAGTTGTCTCAGGGGATTAGAAAGAAAATTATAGACAAACATGTTAAAGGTAAAAGTTATAAGACTATCTCCAAGCAGCTTGATGTTCCTGTAACTACAGTTGCACATATTATTCAGAAATTTAAGCTCCATGGGACTGTAGCCAACCTCCCTGAACGTGGCCGCAGGAGGAAAATTGATGACAAATCAAAGAGACGGATAATACGAATGGTAAGAAAAGAGCCCAGAAAAACTTCTAAACAAATTAAAGGTGACGGATGGTGCGATCTGAACATCAGTTTCAGATCGCACCATCCGTCGTATGAGCCAAAGTGATCTTCATGGGAGACAACCAAGGAGGACACCATTGTTGAAAAAAAATCATAAAAAAGCCAGACTGGAATATGCCAAACTAGAAGTTGACAAGCCACAAAGCTTCTGGAAGACTATCCTATAGACGGATGAGACAAAAATGGAACTTTTTGGCAACGCACATCAGCTCTATGTTCACAGATGGAAAAATGAAGCATATCAAGAAAAGAACACTGGCCCTACTGTGAAACATGGAGGAGGCTCTGTTATGTTGTTGGGGTGCTTTGCTGCATCTGGCAGAGGGTGTCTAGAAACTGTGCAGGGTACAGTGAAATCTCAAGACTGTCAAGGGGTTCTAGAGAGAAATGTGCTGCCCAAAGTCAGAAA
Source organism: Oophaga sylvatica (assembly GCA_033576555.1). Taxonomy (NCBI): domain Eukaryota; kingdom Metazoa; phylum Chordata; class Amphibia; order Anura; family Dendrobatidae; genus Oophaga; species Oophaga sylvatica. Next base: position 166,879,078 of record JARQOD010000001.1, on the reverse strand, counting down.
GCTTGGTCTCAGTCGCAGGTCATGGGTCTTGCAACAAGATAATTACCCAAAACACAGCTAAAAACATCCAAGAATGGCTAAGAGGAAAACGGCCTATTCTGAAGTGGCCTTCTATGAGCCTTGACCTAAATCCTATTGAGCAGCTTTGGAAAGAGCTGAAACATGACGTCTGGAAAAGGCAACCTTCAAACTCGAGACAACTGGAGCAGTTTGCTCTTGAGGAGTGGGCCAAAATACTTGTCGAGAGGTGCAGAAGTCTCATTGACAGTTACAGGAATCGTTTGATTGCAGTGATTGCCTCAAAAGGTTGTGCAACAAAACATTAAGTTAAGGGTTCCATCATTTCTGTCCAGGCCTATTTCATGAGTTTTTTTTTTTTTTTTAAATTCTGTGGAAGCATGGTTTGAAAAGCAATGTCTGATTTTTTTTTTGTTCATTTTCAAAGATTTTTGATTTATTATTACTTTTGTCAGATTCAAGTTATTTCTGTCACCATTGTGGGTTTTTCTGTCATTAAACGAGGGGTACCAACAATTTTGACCACGTGTGTAATTGTATACTGTGCTCAGAATGTAATAATGCAGAATATACAGTAGGTAGATATAAGTAGACATGAATAGACTGACCAGAATTGGAATTAATTGGGAAGTTTAAAAATTCAAATGTTCCTGTAGAACCTAATTCCAGGGCTCGGCTTTTATTTTACTTCGCCTAAAACTTTAATAAAACTTAATAAAACAATTATGCAGGAAATTATATCTGCTTTTGTATATAAGAATTCAACTACTTGGGAGGTAATTGGCAGAAGGAAAACAAAGAATGCCTGTAAGGCACATGCCATAAGCAAAATCCAATGTGTTTTCAATATGGTCCCAGCACCTAGAAACATGGCCAATATTTTGACTTCTCCTTCATTAACAGTTGATTTTACTGACTTCCCATTAGCATCTACTAAAATAGACATTTACTGTACTTTACTGTAGCCATTATTCTTGCTTCTAATAACTTTTTTTTAGCAATCATGTGACACTTTCCATCCCCGCTACTCTACTGGTGCTTTTGGTATATGTACTTTATATGCACAGGTGCTACCTTTATTTTCCAGAATAAGTTAATGGGTTATTTTAGCATGTTAAATAAAGAAAGGTAAAAATCTAAAAAGGAAAATTAGTTACCTTGTTCATCAGAATAACTTACAGCAAGAAGCCAATAAGCTAGGGACAACCATATCGCATAATGTCCAACCCTAGGAAATACTTTCCAAGAATACTGCTATTGGGCCAAAATTATTAGAGTGGGGTATTACCACTATACGATTAACATAGAAAATGTTACAAAATGAAAACATAGAAAATGTTGATAGTTACCAGTACAATCATAGCGTAGAAATGCAAACGGGCAAGTCCTATTTTTTGCAATTTCAGGATTTTGGTAAACATTGGGAATTGTATTTGGTAAAATACTGGATAAACTCTATAATATAGTATACCATGTCATCAGCGTCAAATGCAAATAAAAAACTGCAATATTTTGTTATATTCTAAATTTGAGAGACAATTCATCCATATTGATGATGTTTCATCTCAAATAGTGAATGCATAAAAAGAATGCTGTATATGACCTTAAAGTACCCAGGCGCTATTGCAAAATCTGTAATACTGTAGGGCTGCCATCTACTTATTTGATTTAACTTACTTATATAGCTCTATTAATTCCGCAACGCTTTACAAATTGTCATTTATATGACTGGTGGCTTCTTATGTGGCAGTGATGTCTGAGTTCCCACTATCATCAGAGCCTGGGTACGACTACTACATCAGGATCTCCTATAGCAATGTCACTGCCATCCATCAAATTTTCTCTGTGACTTACTTTACGCTAATTATTTAGGTAACATGATAGAAATAAATGAATTTACATTGATTGGTATGTAAATACAAATAATCACATACACAACATTGTAGCTACATAATAATAGAAAATGCCCAATGCTACAACATAATACTATATGGACATAATAACAGGTTCAGTACAATATTAGAATAACATCATATAACAAAAAAATGTACAGTACAGACCAAAAGTTTGGACACACCTTCTCATTTAAAGATTTTTCTGTATTTTCATGACTATGAAAATTGTACATTCACACTGAAGGCATCAAAACTATGAATTAACACATGTGGAATTATATACCTAACAAAAAAATGTGAAACAACTGAAAATATCTTATATTACAGGTTCTTCAAAGTAGCCACCTTTTGCTTTGATGACTGCTTTGCACACTCTTGGCATTCTCTTAATGAGCATCAAGAGGTAGTCACCGGAAATGGTCTTCCAACCATCTTGAAGGAGTTCCCAGAGATGCTTAGCACTTGTTGGCCCTTTTGCCTTCACTCTGAGGTCCAGCTCACCCCATAACATCTCGATTGGGTTCAGGTCTGGTGACTGTGGAGTGCAGGTCATCTGGCGTAGCACCCCATCACTCTCCTTCTTGGTCAAATAGCCCTTACACAGCCTGGAGCTTTGTATTTTTGTTGAAAAATAAATGATGGTCCAACTAAACGCAAACCAGATGGAATAGCATGCCACTGCAAGATGCTGTGGTAGCCATGCTGGTTCAGTATGCCTTCAATTTTGAATAAATCCCCAACAATGTCACCAGCAAAGCACCCCCACACCATCACAACTCCTTCTCCATGCTTCACGGTGGGAACCAGGCATGTAGAGTCCATCTGTTCACCTTTACTGCGTCGCACAAAGACACGGTGGTTGGAACCAAAGATCTCAAATTTGGACTCATTAGACCAAAGCACAGATTTCCACTGGTCTAATGTCCATTCCTTGTGTTCTTTAGCCCAAACAAGTCTCTTCTGCTTGTTGCCTGTCCTTAGCAGTGGTTTCCTAGCAGCTATTTTACCATAAAGGCCTGCTGTACAAAGTCTCCTCTTATCAGTTGTTGTAGAGAGGTGTCTGCTGCTAGAACTCTGTGTGGCATTGACCTGGTCTCTAATCTAAGATGCTGTAAACCTGCGATTTCTGAGGCTGGTGACTCAGATAAACTTATCCTCAGAAGCAGAGGTGACTCTTGGTCTTCCTTTCTGGGGCGGTCCTCATGTGAGCCAGTTTCTTTGTAGCGCTTGATGGTTTTTTCAACTGCACTTGGGGACACTTTCAAAGTTTTCCCAATTTTTCGGACTGACTGACCTTCATTTCTTATAATGATGTCCACTCGTTTTTCTTTACTTAGCTGCTTTTTTCCTGCCATAATACAAATTCTAACAGTCTATTCAGTAGGACTATCAGCTGTGTATCCACCAGACTTCTGCACAACACAACTGATGGTCCAACCCCATTTATAAGGTCAGAAATACCACTTATTAAACCTGACAGGGCACACCTGTGAAGTGAAAACTATTTCCGATGACTACCTCTTGAAGCTCATCAAGAGAATGCCAAGAGTGTGCAAAGCAGTCATCTAAGCAAAAGGTTGCTACTTTGAAGAACCTAGAATATAAGACATAATTTCAGCTGTTTCACACTTTTTTGTTAAGTATATTATTCCACATGTGTTAATTCATAGTTTTGATGCTTTCGGTGTGAATTTACAATTTTCATGGTCATGAAAATACAGAAAAATCTTTAAATGAGAAGGTGTGTCCAAACGTTTGGTCTGTACTTTACACTAGAATCAAAAGAGTACAAACCTATAAAGTTTATTGAATATCAAAAAAGATAAACATACATAGACTAAACATATTAAAATATATGATTGGTATATGTAATATGTATGTAGTGCGTGTGTGCAGGGCTGCCACTAGGATTTTCGGGGCCCCCTTGAGAGTCCGGCCAGGCTCCGTACAAGCTACGCCTTACACCTCGAACCGTCCACAGTTCCACCGCCCACTCTTGGAAAAACTCCACTTCTGTACCACATCCTCAACAAGCACACATTAACAGTTAGCCAGCAGCTTTTGTTTTGGCCAAATGATTTTTTAATCCACCACCAAGGTAGACTCTTCTGGCCGGGCTCTACTCTACTGTAACTTATTAAACATCTGTTAAAATATCCAATACTCTTTAGGTATATTTTTATTTATTTTTCAATTTTTAAAATGACCAATAATATCACATACAAGAAACAAATACCACCACACCATTACCAGACCACATATTACCACCAGTGACTGAATAATATCACATACAAGGAATAAATACTGCCAGACCACATACAGTCATGGACAAAAGTTTTGAGAATGACACAAATATTAATTTTTACAAAGTCTACTGCTTCACTTTTTCTAATGGCAATTTGCATATACTCCAGAATGTTATAAAGAGTGATCAGCTTAACAGCAATTACTTGCAAAGTCAATATTTGGCTAGAAAATGAACTTTATCTCCCAAAACACATTTCAACATCATTGCAGCCCTGCATTAAAAGGACCAGCTAACCTCTTTTCAGTGATTGCTCCATTAACACAGGTGTGGGTGTTGAGGACATGGCTGGAGATCAATCTGTCATGATTAAGTAAGAATGACACCACTGGACACTTTAAAAGGAGGCTGGTGCTTGGCATCATTGTTTCTCTTCTGTTAACCATGGTTATCTCTAAAGAAACACGTGCAGTCATCATTGCAATGGAAGAGTATCGCAGCTAGAAAGATTGCACCTCAGTCAACAATCTATCGCATCATCAAGAACTTCAAGGAGAGAGGTTCCATTGTTGCCAAAAAGGCTCCAGGGCGCCCAAGAAAGACCAGCAAGCGCCAGGACCGTCTCTTAAAAGTGTTTCAGCTGCGGGTTCAGGCTACCAGCAGTGCAGAGCTTGCTCAGGAATGGCAGAGGTGTGAGTGCATCTGCACGCACTGTGAGGCGGAGACTCTTGGAGCAAGGCCTGGTCTCAAGGAGGGCAGCAAAGAAGCCACTTCTCTCCAGAAAAAACATCATGGACAGACTGATATTCTGCAAAAGGTACAGGCAGTGGACTGCTGAGGACTGGGGTAAAGTTATTTTCTCTGATGAATCCCCTTTTCGATTGTTTGGGACATCAGGAAAATGCCTCATTCGGAGAAGACAAGGTGAGCGCTACCACCAGTCTTGTCTCATGCCAACTGTTAAGCATCCTGAAACCATTCATGTGTGGGGTTGCTTCTCAGCCAAGGGAATCGGCTCTCTCACAGTCTTGCCTAAAAACACAGCCATAAATAAAGAATGGTACCAGAATGTCCTCCAAGACCAACTTCTCCCAACCCTCCAAGAGCAGTTTGGCGATCAACAATGCCTTTTCCAGCATGATGGAGCACCTTGCCATAAAGCAAAGGTGATAACTAAATGGCTCAGGGAACAAAACATAGAGATTTTGGGTCCATGGCCTGGAAACTCCCCAGATCTTAATCCCATTGAGAACTTGTGGTCAATCATCAAGAGACGGGTGGACATACAAAAACCTAAAAATTCTGACAAAATGAAAGCATTGATTGTGCAAGAATGGACTGCTATCAGTCAGGATTTGGTTCAGAAGTTGATTGAGAGCATGCCAGGGAGAATTGCAAAGGTCCTGAAGAAGAAGGGTCAACACTGCAAATATTGACTTGCTGCATTAACTCATTCTAACTGTCAATATAAGCTTTTGTTACTCATATGTTTGCAATTATATTTCTGTCTGTGATAAAAACATCTGTCAAACACACATAAAAACCAGAGGGCAGCAGATCATGTGAAAATATAATATTTGTGTCATTCTCAAAACTTTTGGCCATGACTGTATTACCACCACATAGCGACTAAATAATACCACATACCGGGGACAACAACGCCACACCATGGATGAACCACATATTACCACCACATAGTGATGGAATAATACCACATACAAGGAACAAATACGCTACACCATGACCGGACCACATATTACCACCATATAGCGACCGAATAATACCACATACAAATACTGCAATACTGATCATTAATAGAAAAACACAATACTAATATCACCGTAAGTGACATTATACACAGGAACTCTGTATACAGTTTCAGTGTACAGGTAATTTAGTGATCACCGGTGACATTATACACAGGAGTTATGTATATAGTGTCAGTGTACAGGTAATACAGTGATCACCCGTGACATTATACACAGGAGCTCTGTATATAGTGTCAGTCTACAGGTAATACAGAGATCACCAGTGATATTATACACATGAGCTCAACATGCACACACACCATACACACTGTATATACACATGTATACTCACATTACAACACACAGCCTGCACACACACCATACACATTGTAATTACACATATATACTCACATTACAACACACAGCCTGCACACACACCAAACACACTGTAATTACACATATATACTCACATTACAATACAGCCTGCACACACACCATACACACTGTATATACACATTTATACTCACATTACAACACACAGCCTGCACACACACCAAACACACTGTAATTACACATATATACTCACATTACAACACAGCCTGCACACACACCATACACACTGTATATACACATTTATACTCACATTGCAACACACAGCCTGCACACACATCAAACACTGTATATACATATATATACTCACATTACAACACACAGCCTGCACACACACAATACACTGTATATACACATACAGTACAGACCAAAAGTTTGGACACACCTTCTCATTCAAAGATTTTTCTGTATTTTCATGACTATGAAAATTGTACATTCACACTGAAGGCATCAAAACTATGAATTAACACATGTGGAATTATATACTTAACAAAAAAGTGTGAAACAACTGAAATTATGTCTTATATTCTAGGTTCTTTAAAGTAGCCACCTTTTGCTTTGTTGACTGCTTTGCACACTCTTGGCATTCTCTTGATGAGCTTCAAGAGGTAGTCACCGGAAATGGTTTTCACACACAGGTGTGCCCTGTCAGGTTTAATAAGTGGTATTTCTGACCTTATAAATGGGGTTGGACCATCAGTTGTGTTGTGCAGAAGTCTAGTGGATACACAGCTGATAGTCCTACTGAATAGACTGTTAGAATTTGTATTATGGCAAGAAAAAAGCAGCTAAGAAAAACGAGTGGCCATCATTAATTTAAGAAATGAAGGTCAGTCAGTCCGAAAAATTGGGAAAACTTTGAAAGTGTCCCCACGTGCAGTTGCAAAAATCATCAAGCGCTACAAAGAAACTGGCTCACATGAGGACCCCCCCAGGAAAGGAAGACCAAGAGTCACCTCTGCTTCTGAGGATAAGTTTATCCGAGTCACCAGCCTCAGAAATCGCAGGTTTACAGCAGCTCAGATTAGAGACCAGGTCAATGCCACACAGAGTTCTAGCAGCAGACACATCTCTACAACAACTGTTAAGAGGAGACTTTGCGCAGCAGGCTTTCATGGTAAAATAGCTGCTAGGAAACCACTGCTAAGGACAGGCAACAAGCAGAAGAGACTTGTTTGGGCTAAAGAACACAAGGAATGGACATTAGACCAGTGGAAATCTGTGCTTTGGTCTAATGAGTCCAAATTTGAGATCTTTGGTTCCAACCACCGTGTCTTTGTGTGACGCAGTAAAGGTGAACAGATGGACTCTACATGCCTGGTTCCCACCGTGAAGCATGGAGAAGGAGTTGTGATGGTGTGGGGGTGCTTTGCTGGTGACATTGTTGGGGATTTATTCAAAATTGAAGGCATACTGAACCAGCATGGCTACCACAGCATCTTGCAGTGGCATGCTATTCCATCCGGTTTGCGTTTAGTTGGACCATCATTTATTTTTCAACAAAAATACACAGCTCCAGGCTGTGTAAGGGCTATTTGACCAAGAAGGAGAGTGATGGGGTGCTACGCCAGATGACCTGGACTCCACAGTCACCAGACCTGAACCCAATCGAGATGTTTTGGGGTGAGCTGGACCTCAAATGAGTCCAAATTTGAGATCTTTGGTTCCAACCACCGTGTCTTTGTGCAACGCAGTAAAGGTGAACAGATGGACTCTACATGCCTGGTTCCCACCGTGAAGCATGGAGAAGGAGTTGTGATAGTGTGGGGGTGCTTTGCTGGTGATACTGTTGGGGATTTATTCAAAATTGAAGGCATACTGAACCAGCATTGCTACCACAGCATCTTGCAGCAGCATGCTATTCCATCCGGTTTGCATTTAGTTGGACCATCATTTATTTTTCAACAGGACAGTGACCCCAAACACACCTCCAGGCTGTGTAAGGGCTATTTGACCAAGAAAGAGAGTGATGGGGTGCTACGCCAGATGACCTGGCCTCCACAGTCACCAGACCTGAACCCAATCGAGATGGTTTGGTGTGAGCTGGACCGCAGAGTGAAGGCAAAAGGGCCAACAAGTGCTAAGCATCTCTGGGAACTCCTTCAAGATTGTTGGAAGACCATTTCCAGTGACTACCTCTTAAAGCTCATCAAGAGAATGCCAAGAGTGTGCAAAGCAGTCATCAAAGCAAAAGGTGGCTACTTTGAAGAACCTAAAATATAAGACATATTTTCAGTTGTTTCACACTTGTTTGTTAAGTATATTATTCCACATGTGTTAGTTCATAGTTTTGATGCCTTCAGTGTGAATGTACAATTTTCATAGTCATGAAAATACAGAAAAATCTGTATGAATGAGAAGGTGTGTCCAAAGTTTTGGTCTGTACTGTATATACTCACATTACAACACACAGCCTGCACACACACCATACACACTGTATATACACATATATACTCACAGTACAACACACAGCCTGCACATACACCATACACACTATATATACACATATATACTCACATTACAACACACAGCCTGCGCATACACCATACACACTATATATACACATATATACTCACATTACAGCACACAGCCTGCACATACACCATACACACTATATATACACATATATACTCACATTACAACACACAGCCTGCACATACACCATACACACTATATATACACATATATACTCACATTACAACACACAGCCTGCACATACAGTCATGGCCAAAAGTTTTGAGAATGACACAAATATTATATTTTCACATGATCTGCTGCCCTCTGGTTTTTATGCGTGTTTGACAGATGTTTTTATCACAGACAGAAATATAATAATTGCAAACATATGAGTAACAAAAGCTTATATTGACAGTTAGAATGAGTTAATGCAGCAAGTCAATATTTGCAGTGTTGACCCTTCTTCTTCAGGACCTCTGCAATTTCCCTGGCATGCTCTCAATCAACTTCTGGACCAAATCCTGACTGATAGCAGTCCATTCTTGCACAATCAATGCTTTCATTTTGTCAGAATTTTTAGGTTTTTGCTTGTCCACCCGTCTCTTGATGATTGACCACAAGTTCTCAATGGGATTAAGATCTGGGGAGTTTCCAGGCCATGGACCCAAAATCTCTATGTTTTGTTCCCTGAGCCATTTAGTTATCACCTTTGCTTTATGGCAAGGTGCTCCATCATGCTGGAAAAGGCATTGTTGATCGCCAAACTGCTCTTGAAGGGTTGGGAGAAGTTGCTCTTGCAGGACATTCTGGTACCATTCTTTATTCATGGCTGTGTTTTTAGGCAAGACTGTGAGAGAGCCGATTCCCTTGGCTGAGAAGCAACCCCACACATGAATGGTTTCAGGATGCTTAACAGTTGGCATGAGACAAGACTGGTGGTAGCGCTCACCTTGTCTTCTCCGAATGAGGCGTTTTCCTGATGTCCCAAACAATCGAAAAGGGGATTCATCAGAGAAAATAACTTTACCCTAGTCCTCAGCAGTCCTCTGCCTGTACCTTTTGCAGAATATCAGTCTGTCCATGATGTTTTTTCTGGAGAGAAGTGGCTTCTTTGCTGCCCTCCTTGAGACCAGGCCTTGCTCCAAGAGTCTCCGCCTCACAGTGCATGCAGATGCACTCACACCTGCCTGCTGCCATTCCTGAGCAAGCTCTGCACTGCTGGTAGCCCGATCCTGCAGCTGAAACACTTTTAAGAGATGGTCCTGGCGCTTGCTGGTCTTTCTTGGGCGCCCTGAAGCCTTTTTGGCAACAATGAAACCTCTCTCCTTGAAGTTCTTGATGATGCGATAGATTGTTGACTGAGGTGCAATCTTTCTAGCTGCGATACTCTTCCCTGTTAGGCCATTTTTGTGCATTGCAATGATGACTGCACGTGTTTCTTTAGAGATAACCATGGTTAACAGAAGAGAAACAATGATGCCAAGCACCAGCCTCCTTTTAAAGTGTCCAGTGGTGTCATTCTTACTTAATCATGACAGATTGCTCTCCAACCATGTCCTCATCAACACCCACACCTGTGTTAATGTAGCAATCACTGAAAAGAGGTTAGCTGGTCCTTTTAAGGCAGGGCTGCAATGATGTTGAAATGTGTTTTGGGGGATAAAGTTCATTTTCTAGCCAAATATTGACTTTGCAAGTAATTGCTGTTAAGCTGATCACTCTTTATAACATTCTGGAGTATATGCAAATTTCCATTAGAAAAAGTGAAGCAGTAGACTTTGTAAAAATTAATATTTGTGTCATTCTCAAAACTTTTGGCCATGACTGTACACCATAAACACTATATATACACATATACTGTATACTCACTCTTTTCTTCATCATAAAGGACAGGAAATGGAGGGGGTCATGTAGATAGGCATCAGCAGCGCAGGGAGCGTGTGAATAGCAGCCATACAGGAGAAAGTGCTGTCAGGTTTCTCCCCTCTCCTCAGGAATATTACTTTCCTCTCCCCAGTACTATGTATCAACCTCCCTTCAGTAGCTTCTCCCATCTCAGTACCAGTACCATCATCACCCCTCTCATCAGCATTGTATCTTTCCTTCCTCTATATACCTGGCTCCGCCAACCTCTTCCCTTTCTTGCTCATTGCCATGGACCGCTCTGCACACACAGGGAAACCTCTCTTGTCACTGGAGCCGAAGAGGAGGTCCAGGAAGCGGTGAGGAGGAGACACAGCCAATCACAGACACGCACCATGCAGGGCTGTGTTTATACATCCTACATGTGTGCGTGGCTGAGTTAGCAAATAAAGATGACTGATGCTACCCCTGGGGCCCGGTGAGGAGAAGCAAAAGACATGGGCCCGGATTGGATCAGACACTCTGCCTGCGTGTCTCAAGCAGTCCGGGCCCCTCCTCCTTTGCTTCTGCTCATTGGACCCCTTACACCAGTAAGCGTAGTAATGCCCTGATGACCGCCTGCGTGTGTGAGTGATTGTGTGGTATGTATGTGTAGTTTGTGAGTGATCATGTGTGTAAGTTGTGTGTGTAGTGTGTGTATATGTTGTGTGTTTGTGTGTATGTGTGGGGTTTGTGTGTGTATGTAGGGTGTGTGTATATGTGAGGTGTGTATGTATTGTGTGTGAGTCAGTGTACGTTTATATGCGGTGTGTGCGAATCAGTGTGTGTGATGTGTGTCTGTGTGTGTATCTGGGATGTGTGTCTGGGGGTGGTGTGTTTGTGTGTTTCTATATATATGGTGTGTGAGTCAATTTGTGTGGTATGTGATTTAGTGTGTGTGGTGTATGTATGTGTATTTGGTGTTTATATTATTGGACATTAGATTTTAGCTTTACTTTTCTATTTAGAAAGTTAACATGTGGATGATGAGGAGATGATTACTATTCGTACAGAGCAGTGTTTCCGTAACTCCAGTCCTCACAGCCCCCAACAGGTCATGTTTTCAGGATTTCCTTAGTATTGCACAGGTGATGGAAGTATCATCAAGGCATCAGGAATCCTCACACCTGTGCAGTACTAAGGAAATCCTGAAAACATGACATATGGGGGGCCGTGAGGGCGGGAGTTTGGGAAATCCTGATATAGAGGGTCATAGCAACAAACATTTATTATGTTAATTGGATTTAATTAAATGTGTTACCTCCTGTGTGTTTTGTTCTCCTGTATTCAATCATGGTAAGACACTAAAGAACAATAGTCAATAAGATAATTTTAAACTGTTCATAGTTTTCTTCTACATAATTAAAACACATATAGACAAACATTAAGTTACAATAAAGACAACGCTCAATATAAAAGGTAGCAATAACTGGATGACAACTACATATAGGGCAAGAATATTAGCCAGAGTAGTAAGCCGTCACATATTGATTAATAAGAAATGATTCAGGTTCAGCTATGTAAGAGGAACAAATAGCCATTCTTAACCCCTGTATATTGTGTTGTGCCAAAAAATCTGCAAATTCATTACAGACTCGTAAAAAATATTGAATCGTTTATGAAATTGTTTTCAAATTTCATCCTGATCGCTGTTTCACCTGACATGGCATAACGTAGGCATTGTGCAGTAGAACTTTGTAAATGTAATCCGATTTAAAGGTCTACTGAGCCATGCTTAATACAGGATTTCTGGAGATTTTAGCAATTAGATCTTACTTGTGACTCATATTTTACCAACTCTATCACCTTTACAAATAACATGAAACCTGGAAAAGCCATGCACATTATTATTTCTTTATCTGGTCCCTACAGATACTAAGATAGATGCAGAACATCCACCCATGTGTGTCAAAGAGGCTTTTATTCCATTCTTCTTCACTAAGTTATTATAACTGTTCGGTAATTACTGCTGAAAATGAAAGTTTCTTGAAAGTGTCAGTAAACTGTGATTTTTTTTATGCACACTCCAAAGCAGAATATTTCGAAGACGGTACCACTGTGTATATATACTGTATATATAGTACATACACAGTACAGACCAAAAGTTTGGACACACCTTCTCATTCAAAGATTTTTCTGTATTTTCATGACTATGAAAATTGGAGAATCACACTGAAGGCATCAAAACTATGAATTAACACATGTGGAATTATACATTACACTTTACAAAAAAGTGTGAAACAACTGAAAATATGTCTTATATTCTAGTTTCTTCAAAGTAGCCACATTTTGCTTTGATTACTGTTTTGAATCATAGAATCATAGAATCATAGAATGGTAGAGTTGGAAGGGACCTCCTGGGCCATCTGGTCCAACCCCCTGCTCAAAGCAGGATTCTCTAAATCATCCCAGACAGATGTCTGTCCAGCCTCTGTTTGCAGACTTCCATTGAAGGAGAACTTACCACCTCTCGTGGCAGCCTGTTCCACTCCTTGATCACCCTAACTGTCAAAAAGTTTTTTCTAATATCTAATCTGTGTCTCCTCCCATTCAGTTTCATCCAATTGCTTCTAGTCTTTCCTTGTGCAAATGAGAATAAAGATGATCCTTCTACAATGTGACAGCCCTTGAGATATTTGTAGACAGCTATTAAGTCTCCTCTCAGTCTTCTTTTTTGCAAGCTAAACATTCCCAAATCCTGCAACCGTTCCTCATAGGACATGGTTTGCAGACCGGTCACCATTCTGGTGGCTCTTCTCTGAACTTGCTCCAGTTTGTTGATGTCTTTTTTAAAATGTGGTGCCCAAAACTGGACACAGTATTCCAGATGAGGTCTGACCAAAGAGGAGTAGAGGGCAATAATGACCTCACGTGATCTAGACTGTATGCTTCTGTTGATACATCCTAGAATTGTATTTGCCTTTTTTGCTGCTGCATCACACTGTTGACTCATGTTCAGTCTGTGATCAATTAGTATACCCAAGTCTTTTTCACATGTGCTGTTACTTAGCCCTATTCCTCCCATTTTGTATATGCTTTTTTCATTTTTATGCATGCAGAAAAGGTGAACGGATGGACTCTACATGCCTGGTTCCCACTGTGAAGCATGGAGGAGGTGGTGTGATGGTGTGGGGGTTCTTTCCTGGTGACACTGTTGGGGATTTATTCAGCTCACCCCAAACCATCTCGATTGGGTTCAGGTGTGGTGACTGTGGAGGCCAGGTCATCTGGCGTAGCACCCCAACACTCTCCTTCTTGGTCAAATAGCCCTTACACAGCCTGGAGGTGTGTTTGGGGTCATTGTCCTGTTGAAAAATAAATGATGGTCCAACTAAACGCAAACCGGATGGAATAGCATGCCGCTGCAAGATGCTGTGGTAGCCATGCTGGTTCACTATGCCTTCAATTTTGAATAAATCCCCAACAGTGTCACCAGCAAAGCACCCTCACACCATCACACCACCTCCTCCATGCTTCACGGTGGGAACCAGGCATGTAGAGTCCATCCGTTCACCTTTTCTGCATGCAAAGCAGTAATCAAAGCAAAAGGTGGCTACTTTGAAGAACCTAGAATATAAGACATATTTTCAGTTGTTTCACACTTTTTTGTTAAGTGTAATGTATAATTCCACATGTGTTAATTCATAGTTTTGAAGCCTTCAGTGTGATTCTACAATTTTCATAGTCATGAAAATACAGAAAAATCATTGAATGAGAAGGTGTGTCCGAACTTTTGGTCTGTACTGTATGTATCTCTCTATGTATATCGAACATTCCACCAATTTTCTAAGTAAATATATTTCTAAAGGAGCTATTGACATGAATTTCTCCCAGATGTCAGTGATAACCCATCCAATCCACACAGGCAAAGAAATCAAACCATAAATGTCCATCAGTTAAGCTATGTGTAATAATAAGAAATGATACAAGGAAAAAGTATTGAACACATGAAGAAAGAGAAATGCAAAAAGTCATGGAAAGTCATGGGACCAGATGCTATCAATCAGTAACATATACATATACAGTCATGGCCAAAAGTTTTGAGAATGACACAAATATTAATTTTTACAAAGTCTACTGCTTCACTTTTTCTAATGGCAATTTGCATATACTCCAGAATGTTATAAAGAGTGATCAGCTTAACAGCAATTACTTGCAAAGTCAATATTTGGCTAGAAAATGAACTTTATCCCCCAAAACACATTTCAACATCATTGCAGCCCTGCCTTAAAAGGACCAGCTAACCTCTTTTCAGTGATTGCTCCATTAACACAGGTGTGGGTGTTGATGAGGACATGGCTGGAGATCAATCTGTCAAGATTAAGTAAGAATGACACCACTGGACACTTTAAAAGGAGGCTGGTGCTTGGCATCATTGTTTCTCTTCTGTTAACCATGGTTATCTCTAAAGAAACATGTGCAGTCATCATTGCAATGCACAAAAATGGCCTAACAGGGAAGAGTATTGCAGCTAGAAAGATTGCACCTCAGTCAACAATCTATCGCATCATCAAGAACTTCAAGGAGAGAGGTTCCATTGTTGCCAAAAAGGCTCCAGGGCGCCCAAGAAAGACCAGCAAGCGCCAGGACGTCTCTTAAAAGTGTTTCAGCTGCGGGATCGGGCTACCAGCAGTGCAGAGCTTGCTCAGGAATGGCAGCAGGCGGGTGTGAGTGCATCTGCACGCACTGTGAGGCGGAGACTCTTGGAACAAGGCCTGGTCTCAAGGAGGGCAGCAAAGAAGCCACTTCTCTCCAGAAAAAACATCATGGACAAACTGATATTCTGCAAAAGGTACAGGCAGTGGACTGCTGAGGACTGGGGTAAAGTTATTTTCTCTGATGAATCCCCTTTTCGATTGTTTGGGACATCAGGAAAACGCCTCATTCGGAGAAGACAAGGTGAGCGCTACCACCAGTCTTGTCTGATGCCAACTGTTAAGCATCCTGAAACCATTCATGTGCAGGGTTGCTTCTCAGCCAAGGGAATCGGCTCTCTCACAGTCTTGCCTAAAAACATAGCCATGAATAAAGAATGATACCAGAATGTCCTCCAAGAGCAACTTCTCCCAACCCTCCAAGAGCAGTTTGGCGATCAACAATGCCTTTTCCAGCATGATGGAGCACCTTGCCATAAAGCAAAGGTGATAACTAAATGGCTCAGGGAACAAAACATAGAGATTTTGGGTCCATGGCCTGGAAACTCCCCAGATCTTAATCCCATTGAGAACTTGTGGTCAATCATCAAGAGACGGGTGGACAAACAAAAACCTAAAAATTCTGACAAAATGAAAGCAATGATTGTGCAAGAATGGACTGCTATCAGTCAGGATTTGGTCCAGAAGTTGATTGAGAGCATGCCAGGGAGAATTGCAGAGGTCCTGAAGAAGAAGGGTCAACTCAACACTGCAAATATTGACTTGCTGCATTAACTCATTCTAACTGTCAATGTAAGCTTTTGTTACTCATATGTTTGCAATTATATTTCTGTCTGTGATAAAAACATCTGTCAAACACACATAAAAACCAGAGGGCAGCAGATCATGTGAAAATATAATATTTGTGTCATTCTCAAAACTTTTGGCCATGACTGTATATATATAGTAATTGGCAAAAGTGTTAGCACCCTTGAAATTGTTCCAGAAAATGAAGTATTTCTCT
This sequence comes from Oophaga sylvatica, assembly GCA_033576555.1. Classification (NCBI taxonomy): domain Eukaryota; kingdom Metazoa; phylum Chordata; class Amphibia; order Anura; family Dendrobatidae; genus Oophaga; species Oophaga sylvatica. The sequence goes on along the minus strand of JARQOD010000001.1, from coordinate 166,862,765 downwards.
CAGAAGATTATTGCAATTACACATGTTTATTTCCTTTTGTGTTTATTGGAAGAACTAGAAAAAAGGCACATCATTTTGCAAAAAACCCCCAAAATGCTTAGGACAAAATTGTTGGCACCTTTCAAAATTGTGGGTAGACAGCTTTGCTTCAAGCATGTGATGCTCATTCAAACTAATTTTTTTGGCAAGTAAAACGTGTGATCAATATGAAACATAGTGTGTCTGTGTGTGCCAGACTAAGCATGGAGAACATAAAGAACAGAATGAAGAGAAGAGAACTGTCCCAGGACCTAAGAACCAAAATTATTGAACAATATCAACAATTCCAAGGTTACAAGTCCATCTCATGTACACAACATAATCAAGAAGTCTATCTCCCTGGACGTTAATGGATGGTGGATTGATTGGTGGATAAGCAGCCCCAATCAAGTTCCAAAGAAATTCAAGCTCTCCTGCAGGCTCAGAGTGCATCAGTGTCAGCATGAACTCTGCTGACATTTGAATAAAATGAAACACAATGGCAGGAGACCGATGAGGACCCCACTGCTGACACAAAGACATAAAAAAGCTAGACTGCAGTTTGCCAAAGTGTTTGTGGATAAGTAAAAATCCTTCTGGGAAAGCATCTTGTGGACAGATGAGACCAAGACAGAACTTTTTGGTAAAGCACAGGATTGTACTGCTTAGCTTAAATGGAATGAGGCCTACAAAAAAAGAACACAGTACCTACAGTCAAATATGATGGAAGTTCAAAGATATTTTGGGTGTGGTTTGCTGCTTTTTGCACTAAGTGCCTTGCCTGTGTGCAGGACATCATTAAATCTGAAGATTACCAAAGGATTTTGGGTCCCAATGTAGTGTCCAGTGTCAGAAAGCTGGGTTTGCATTCTAGGTCTTGGGTCTTCCAGCAAGACAGTGACCCCAAACATGCTTCAAAAAGCACCTAGAAATGGATGGAAACAAAGTGCTCAAGAGTTCTGAAGTTGCCAGCAATGAGTTTGGATCTAAGTCCCTTTGAACACTTGTGGAGAGATCTTAAAATTGCTGTCTCTTATTACCGTATATACTCATGTATAAGCCGACCCGTGTATAAGCCGACCCCCTAATTTTGCCACAAAAAACTTGGAAAACCTATTGACTCGCGTATAAGCCGGGTGTATAAGTTGCCGTCTTGCTCTGTGCTCCCCCATCCAGCTCTGTGCGCCCCCATTCTCCTCTGTGCTCCCCTCCTCCTGCTCCATTATCCTGTCCTGCTCGTGCTTTCCATACTCCCCCGTCCTGCTCCGTGCTCCCCCATCCAGCTCTGCCCTCCCCCATTCTCCTCTGTGCCCACCCCGTCCTGCTCCGTGCTCTCTGTCCTCCCCCCGTCCTGCTCCGTGCTCTCCGTCCTCCCACTGTTCTGCTCCGTGCTCTCCGTCTCCCCCCGTTCTGCTCCGTGCTCTCCGTCCTCCCCCCCGTCCTGCTCCATGCTCCTTGTCCTCCATGCTCCCCCCATCCTCCTCCATCATACTCACCCTCCCCGTGCCATCGCTGAACGTCCCGGCCGGCAATCCTGCGTTCTCCCCGGCTTCCTGCAGCTCTCCCCGGCTTCCTGCAGCTCTCCAGCGCTGAGCGGTGATGTAATACCGCTCATTAAGGCCATGAATATGGAGGCCACGCCCATGGGAGCGGCGTCGCGTCCATATTACATGACCTTAATGAGCGGGTATTACGTTACCGCTCAGCGCTGGAGAGCTGCAGGAAGCCGGGGAGAGCTGCAGGAAGCCGGGGAGAACGCAGGATTGCAGGGACGTTCAGCGATGGCACGAGGAGGGTGAGTATGATCTCCCAGCCACCGGCTCCTGCCACCGCATCCCCTCCCTCGCTGTTTTCTGCCCTATAACTCGTGTATAAGCCGAGGGGGCATTTTCAGCACAAAAAAAGGTGCTGAAAATCTCGGCTTATACACGAGTATATACGGTAACTCCGATGTTGCCAAAACACATGACATCATGGACAGTTCATAATTGTTTAAGGGCATAGTAATCTTAGTGTATGTAAACTTTTGACTTTGCAGTAGGTAATAAAAATGCCTTAAAACACACACTCTCTCTCTATCATTATTCTGGCATTTGGCAAATATTAATAATTCTGGTAATCCTAATTGACCTAAAATGGGAAAGGTTTATTCTGATTTCATATCAGATATTGAGAAAAACATGCATATGTGTCTTTTTATATATAGTGTATGTAAACTTCTGGTTTCAACTGTATATGAAGAGAGGTAACTTATCCATATAATCATTTTTCTAGTCATGCAGACATGTGACTGCTACCGTCAGTTACTGGTCACAGCGAGCATATTCCGTCCCTTGAAAAAGAGATAGCAATGAAATCATTGAGGAACTCAAGCACCACTAGATAATGTAGAGCAGATGATCGCTAAATTAGTTTGCCACTTAGTATGCTTTTTTATTTGCTGTATATGCCTGTTTAAAGTTTGATTATTAGAGCAGGTGAGAATCTGAGAGAATTGGGATGATTATGCAAATGTTACTGATCAATCGCCGATCAGAGTTTAATCAGAGTTTGAGCATAGCGCTATCTGATTCTCTCAGATTAGGAGAAGATGGAGAGAAAAATTTCTCCATCTTCTCCATTGTATCAGTTCATGCACATGTCATCGAAGTGCAGTCTGATGGTTTCAATGGACTCATTGACTTTCACGGCCAAGTACCATCTGAATATTAAATGAAAGTCGAGCATGCAGCAAGATTGGGCATGTGTATTGCCCCATAAAATAATATTGGTCTGACTGTGATCCAATGTTTTGTCTGATAGCACTCAGACCAAAAATACGCTCATCAGCACCTGTCAGCACGCTATCATTATTTACTGAGATTATGACTATGTTACTGTAAATCTACTGACCAGTCTACAGGAATAGAATAAAACTTGCTGAGGTGTAGACTAGCTGACTTCTTTTTACTTTTTTTAGCTGCTTTTCCCAATATGTGGACTGAGTAGCTATGCCCTGAAGATTGCCTGACATTTTCCTTTAGCAGTTGCTGCCATAATTCAAAATTCATTGTTCCATTAATGATGTCACATTGTTTTGGCCCAAATTTTGCCTTGGATATTGTTGCAGTAAAACATCACAACTCGCCTTTTGTATTGCTCCTGCTTGTTAGTATGAATTAAATGTTACAATAATGATGAGTTTTTCTTAAATACGCTTCTCCTTGCAATCATTTGTCTTCCCCTTCCCATACTGGCTGTATTACAGGTGACAAGCAGTTGCCTGTGTATATGAGGGCATGGGCTGATGAAGAAACAAGGATTTTATGTCAGTATTAAAAATATGATTGATGAAAATGAGTGAATTATCTTTTCATAGCTGGCTTGTTTAAACTGGATCTTGATTCTTATAAATTATCACTTGGGCAATTATTACCCATTTGTAATAAAACCCTTAACAAGTGTTTTTCTTCCTGATATTTGTAGGTGGCCAAAGCTATGCTTTTTCTTATATTATCTGTCACTGATTATTCTTTCTTTCAATAAAATTACATTTGCTTTTTTGTATTAAAAAATGTACTAATGGAATAGTTGCATGAAAGGAAGTAAAGCTTCCTTTCGTGCAAAATATCAAGTTTCAAAATACCTTGGAATATTCATTTTATTAAAAAAAACTTATTTAAGCTGATTTTTAACAAGTTTGTCCTAAATCTGGGTAAGAGATAAGAAAAACATCTACACAGATGTTCATTTAGTTATCACGGTACAGGAAAACAAATACATCTTAAAATATTAACTGAGCTAAAGTGTCCCACAGTCTCACTCAATCCAGAAAGTGAGTGCCATGGGAAAAGTGGGAGACGTCTAAGCCTTGTTAATGCAGAGGAGTCTTTTGGAACATATTTGTCCACATGCCTTTTTACATGATTTTTTGCAACAAAAAGTAAAATAAAATAAAAAGACCATTTAACAAAACAAAATACTAAACCTGGCAGAGTTTCTAAAACTCTGAAATACTAAAGATTAGCATTATTTTAGCGTCTAGACACCTATTGGTTACCGGTGTAATAATTCATTAAAGGGAATCTGTCAGGCAATTCATGTTGTCCACACCCTGGCTGCACAGATACAGCCAGACATTTTATTCTCTAAAACGGTCCGCAAATTCAAAGAAGATATACTTTAAAGATCTTGTCAGGGACCATAGTCGGAGATCAGACTAGTCTGGCACCAACCCGGCTGGCTTAGCTCGGCGCAGCTACAGGTGATTTACAGATCTTTTCCTCCTGTATACTTAGGGAAAGACTTGTTAATCACCTGCAGTGGCTTTGGTTAAAAAGCCAGCTGGGGGGCAGCCCGACTATTCTGGTCTCTGGCTACAGTCCCCTCCAGATCTTTAAAGCATATCCTCTCTGAAACGCCAGGGTGCAATTCATGCTGGCCACAGGCGACAGGTTCCCTTTAATAAAGGTCCGGTCTATGATATAATGATTCTGTAACCTTTGTAAATAAAATAATCCTTCCTACAGCTTCTGATTAGCAGTGTAGGATATAAGACGATGTGCAACGCATTCAAATAACATTTGTTTGTTTAGTTTTGAACATTTTTTGTACTTGAAATTTTAAAGCTTATTTTTCGACAAGTTACATTAGGTTTTCAATAAGCAGCTGATCATATAAGATTTTCATGCTCAATAGTCTATATAGTTTACAGATTATGGTAAAACTGAAAATATCCAGCGAGAAAAGCTCTAAGAGTAACTATGAAGGGATATATGGAGTATGTTGTGTCAAATCAAATAAGAGGCGCACACTTATTAATCAATTTGGTTCATATTAGACCGTCCTTGGGCCAGAATAGATTTTTCCGTTATACTTTACCCCGCTTTCTATCTTTAATTATTTTGAATCTAACAGGGGGTGTATTTGGCTGCACCCTTCTTGCTAAGTCCCTCCCATTTAAAAAAAAAATATTCTACATAAAACTCCCAATCACACAACATTTGTACCACTACATGTGGCATGTAAATTTGCAATTTATGCAGTATCCATTGCTTTAGTACCAAGACAGGAGAAGATTTGAAGGTTACTGCATCGTTCTTCTAAACTTCAACTCAGCATACAGCTCTGTTGTGCAACTGCATTTTTTATATTATATCTCAGCATTTATCATTTTTATTTCAAAGTTATCAAATGTAGGGAACTAATCAGTATCTCATTTGTTTTTCTATTATTATCTAGTGGAATCATTTGGAAACTTTAGATTCAGCATTGATTTATTATACTTCATTTATTCTCTTTTTTTATACTGTAATTTTATTTTTGAACTTTAAGCTGTAGTTTAAATGTATTTATTGGTAGACACAATAATAAACAAAATGTTTGCAGATATTACCTTTTTTTAACCTTTTTTTCAGTTTTGTATCTGAGTTTTATTTAAAAATATTAAATGCACCAAATTAAATCACAGAGGGCATGCAGAAAATAGGTGAACATGTACAAGGTAAAGCCCAGTATAAAATATGTTCTAATTGCACCCATTTGACACCTAACCTTATTGCAATTCTGAAAAACATGTAACCAGGAATAATCTTTCCATGTTTGCGCGTCGCAGGGATTTTACAGTGATATACAAGATTTATTTGTTGAAGGGCACATATCTTCTGTTACTAATACACTAAAAGTAATTTAGCCTGTCCATTTGCCTGACTAATTTGTAGTATCTGCTCTATCATGGCAATTCCATCTTAATGCCTATAAAAGCAAACATTCAGTTCTTGGTCTCAAAAATTATGTTTTTTGGAACCTACTGGGAAATTAGTTTGGAGATGTGTGGAGGAGACAGATTATAGGCAGTCTTGCAAATCATTATCAGTAGTTTAAATTGGATTCACTATGGAATGGGAAGCCAGTGAATAGATTGGCAGAGGGGAAAGGTGGCGGAGTAGCTAGGGGAGAGATATATTATTTGGGGAAGGAAGTTAAGGGCAGACTGTAGAAATGTGAGAGTGTAAATTGGAAGGCCACATAGGAGGATATTGCAGTAGTCAAGGTGGGAGATAATGAAGGCATGAACTAACATTTTAGTCAATGAAAAATCTCCCAAAAATATTCTGGAAATATTTTTGGGTTGGAGGCAGCAAGAGATGGTAAGGACTTGGATGTTTGATTTGAAGGGCAGGACATAGTCAAAAACTTACAACCAATCATCATACTTGTGATACAGGGGAAAATGTGATGTAATTTATTGCGATTGATCAGCTAGGGAGGTTGAGTGAGATGAAGGAAAAATTATGAGTTCAGTTTTGTCCACATTGAATTTTAGAAAATGTGATGAGAAGAAGATGTAGCTGACAGGCTCTATGGGATTTTGAACAGCAGAGAGGTGACATCTCAACCACAGAGGTAAATTGAGTGTCACTGTCATATATGTGGTCCTGGATGCTATAGGGACTTTATAAGTTGTCCCAGGCCTAGGATTTAGATGGAGAAAAGTAGAGGTCCTAGGATAGAGTCTTGATGAACACCAACAGAATAGGAGACGCAAATTGTGCGATTAGTGAGTAGTGAGGTATGAAGAGATCCAAGAGAGGGCGAGGGCCAATATGGCTCTCCTTCCTTTCTGAGCTTTGCATTGTGCCTTAAAGTAGTTTTTGACCACACGGAGTATTGTCGTACTCATATGAAATTGCGTAACAAATTTTACTGTTCGTTTTCTCCTATTATCCCTTTTAAAAATTGAAAACTTTGGGCTAAACCAACATTTTAGTGGAAAAAAAATCTAAATTTTTTAATTTACTGGCAGCAATGTTATACAGTTCTGTGAATCGCTTGATGGTTGAAAATGCTGTCTACTCCCCTAGATCAGTTCATCGAGAGGTGTAGTTTCCAAAGTTGGATCACTTGTGGGGATTTCTGCTGTTTTGACATATCAGGGGCTTTTCAAATTTGATATGGCATCCGCATTCTTTTCCAGCCAATGTGGCCTCTCCAAGCCATGCACACAAACAATAGTTTTTGACCACATATGGAGGATCAGTGTACTGGTAAAATATTGAAGGAAAGTTGTGTGTCACTCAGGATATTAGCTCAGTGATATAAGCCAAGAAAAATCTTCCAGCATACTAAATGTTTAATAGGCCATATTAAGGGCTAGGTTTTTGAGAAGAGCTGAAGAGTGGGTGGGAGGATGGTCACCATGTCTCCACCCCAGTGTGTGGTCCTGAAGGTAAATGTTGAGCCTTTGTACTAATTCAGTGGTTGGTGTCTATGAAGATGAGACTTTCCAGAGCTGTTCTCATTTTAAAGAGAACTGAACCTCGTTTTGTTCCCCTGAGCAGGCAGATACCCGCAGCCGCACAGACTGTACTGTATACTATTTTGCTTTTCCCATTATTCCAGAAGGTCTGCCTTTGTTTACCTAACTTTAGACTGGTTTATCCAGTAAGGTTTTAATAAACAGTTGAAAACTTAAAAGTGTTCCTGTGTTCCTACCTCTTTAAGCAGCCAAGTGAGTCGATCTACACACTGTTTTGTGTGCCATAGCTATTTGGTTTAAGGACATAAAAATTCAAAGTATGAACATTTCAAAGTTTTCCCATTTTTTGTAAAAAAAATTATATTTTCATATGTAAATGCAAATCATATCGACCAAAATTTATAACTAACATGAAGTTCAACAGGTCACGAAAACACAGTCTCAGAATCACTGGAATATATTGAATTATTCCATAGTTATTACCTTATATAGTGACATTGGTCAGAATTGAAACAAAATTGGTCAGGAAGCTGAAAAAAGCCTCTGGCGCGAAAGTGTTAAAGAAGCTTATTTTTAGAAAACAACGTTTCAATCAGGTTTTTGTGCTACATGTATTTTTTTATTTGGCAATATTTTTTTTTCACGTCCAGCTCTTTATTATGAAAGGCAGGATTACAATGACAGGTAACGGTTTTATACACCCCTAATAGCACAGGATCCACCAACCACAATTGGCGATATTAGAGCAGATTCTGCTCCCCCTCCCTTCAATCTCTGCACACACACACATTCATTAGATTCTTCAATACTAGTAATGGGAGAACCCGTGGTTCTTCGGGTCTGGCGGGTTAGGCTGAACCGTTAAAAAAAAGTTTGGTTCGGGTACCAGAACAGTACGCAAACTCAGACCCCATTCATATGAATGGGGGGCCGAATATCCATTGTTTGCCACGCTGTCATCTGCATGACAGTTCAGGAAACACTGGCTCTGATCAGCAGTACAATCATTACCGCCGGTCAGAGCGCTGCAGCTCCCACACTGACAGCATGAGCCGACATGGGACAGAAGGTCGGACAAGTGAAGGATATGGTTGTTTTTTATTTTTGTTTTTTTACAGGAAACCAGGGCTTCAGTAGAATGGGCGTAAGGTGAGTATTATTGTTTATTATTTTCTGTCTTTTACAGGGTATGAGGGCTTCAATGGAATGGGTGTCAAGTGAGTATAACTTTGTTTTTTATTTTTAAGTAAAAAAATAATATGTTGTGTATTTTCATTTCAAATAAAGGACTTTATTCTGGCTGTGTGTTTATTTACAATCGGACTATGGGGTTAGTAATGGAGAGGCGTCTGATAGATGCATCTCCATTACTAACTTGTGGGCTTCATGTCAGCAGCCATAAAACAGCTGACGTCAACCCTGCAACTATTAACCCCACTTTCTGCCACCACAGGGCAAGTGGGAAGAGCTGGGCAAAGATAGATGCACCTTTTCTGGAGCAGCTGCGGGCTGCTTTTTTAGGCTGGGGGGCCAATATCCAAGGCCCCTTACCAACCTGAGAATACCAGTCCCCAGCTGTCTTGCTGGTTGTCAAAAATAGGAGGGAACCCCAAAACGTTTTTTAAATTGTTTGAGCTGAGGGTCAGTTTTGTCATACTGGTTATTAAAAATGAAAGTGATTCCACTCCAGTTTATTTATAGCACAGGCACCGGCTGATAAATACTTCCATCAGCAACAGCAGGCATAGGCTGATGGGACAAGTACCCTCACATCATCCGATGCTGGCTCATGCTGCCATTTGACAGCGTAGGAGCTGCAGCGCTTTGACCACCACCATCACCACCAACCGATCAGAGCCGGCGGTGTTTCTCACCCTGTCATACAGATAACAGTGTGGAAAACACCTGATGTTCGGGGTGCCAAAGAGTAGGTGTTCGGTACGGACCACAAACTTTACTGTTCGGATTCGCCCATCTCTATTCAACGCGAAAGATAGGGTCCAAGCCTATTCATTTGGCTGTGTACATTTGGAGTTTCCTGCAATAACAGGACGTTAGAGTCTAAAAATCCCCAGTGGTCAGTGTGAGAATTGCAAGATTTCTATTTTTTTTTATTATAGATTGTGACATGGAAAAAATAAATGCATGAATAAATTTAACTCAAAAACCTGATTTAAACAGTCAGCCATTTTCTGATGATCGCTTCCTGTAAAAATTTAGCATTTTACTATTGTCATTGAACTCTTATACATAGATATGAAAAGCCAGTACTGCTCAAACTCTTCACATATCCCTAAGGAACTGAATCCATTGAATAGACGACAGATCATAAACCTCTCCGGTCATTCACTTTCCAAAATTGAATATGATGTTCTAACAAAGGGTCTCACTTTCGTTCCCACTAGTGATGAGCGAGTATACTCGGTGGTCTCTGAGTATTTTGGCGTGCTCGGAGATTTAGTTTTCGTCTTCTCAGCTGTATGATTTGTGACTGCTAGACAGGCTGATTACATGTGTGGAATGCCTATTTGTTAGGCAATTCCCACATGTATTCAGCTTGTCTAGCAGCCGCAAATCATGTAGCTGAGACAAGGAAAATTAAATCTCCGAGCATGCCAAAATACTCGGAGATCACCCGAGCATGCTCGGGAAGACCCGAGCAACGATGCTACTCGATCATCACTAGTTCCCACTAAAAGTTTCAATTGCTTCAACTGGGTGATAGATATCAATTTGCTTTAGAGGAAATTGAAATGGAGAAAGTTATTTAAAAAACAACGACACAAACTAGGTCTCACTGATAAGGAGGTTTTGCGTGATATACTAGTAAGGGCACAAGATGATCATCTCATCTTCACTAATCAGTATAATTTTCTCCTACATAGCTTTCCCCTCATATCCATTCTATACTGTCCATTCACAAGGGTATTGAACCCCTGAAGGGATGCCCTATCGTCTCAGGAATCGATTCAGTCTCACAAAATAGTGGTATCTAGATTGATGAAATCCTATGCCCATTTGTCAACTCTCTCCTCTCATACACCAGGGATACATTAGTCTTGTTGACAAAATTGCATGGTGCATCTGTGGGTGAATATGTACTGCTATACAGCTCAAGGGCACTATGATGGAAAGCCCATATGACCCCTGGTATGCCAACTTGGCTGTGGGCTGGAGGGAGAAAAAGTTGCTTTTTGTAGTTAGGATTAGGAGAAGTGTTGGTACCCCTATATTTTTATGTCATCGAGATACATTGACGACATCTTCATCTTGTGGACAAGATCCAGGCAGGAATTCCTAACCTTTGTGAATAGTTTGAACATAAATAACATACTCTGAGATTTACTTCAGAGACTAACATGAATGAACTATCTTTTCTTGATATATTGATTATAAAAAAACAGGATGGCACCTTGGTTACCAAGACTTACTGAAAACCAACAGCTACCAACAATTTGCTAAAGTGGGATAGAATATCCATCACCCTATACCCCTTAAAAAGGCATACTGAAGGGTCAATATTACTCAAATATCTCTGATTTTAGAACCCAAGCATTGAATATGACCAACAGATTCAGGAATGTTTTAGACTCAGCCCGTTCTAATTTAGAGAGACAAGATTAGCAATCACTCCTTAGTACACGAACAAGAGGACAGGACTTGGATGATATAACAAGAGTTATAGACCCTTTCAATCAGAATGAACAAGTATATAAAACTCGAAGAGACACTGAGGCATTTTATTTTCTGACTCAGATCTGAAAAGGCACCATCTCACCAGTATGCACCATTATGTTTAGAAATGGGCACTCTGTTAAGGATCATTTGGTTCATAGTTTTTATAAAAACCCCACTAACAACAGGGATATATAGGCTTTAGCTGAAGAGAGGATTCACACAAGCAGGTTCCCAGTATACTTAGGCTCTCTGACTGAGCGCTCCACCCCTCAACCTCAGATGTTTTTAATTACAGCAGGATCATACCTTCCCATATAAATGTAGGATTTAGCCCAAGGGAGGATTCACACAGGCAGGTTTCCAGCAGCGAGAATCGCCTTGTCGTGGCTTCTAGGTACTCATGAGTTGGCCAATTTTTGCTCTAAGTATTTTCAATTTTTTAAATTTTCTAGAGCAGTAATGCAATTCAGATTTCATATATTCCATGTTTGCATGCTATAGCACAACAGAGTGCTACTTTATTTGTTAGTTATACGTGGAGATGGCTACTCTTATTAAGCACCTGATCACAACTGTTTTCTGTTTGGATGTGCCGGTCAGTCTTTTGATATTTGTATACTTAGGCTCTCTGACTGAGCACTCCACCCCTCAGCCTCAGGTGTTTTTAATTACAGCAGGATCGTACCTTCCCATATAAATGTAGGCTTTAGCCCAAGAGAGGATTCACACAGGCAGGTTTCCAGCAACGAGAATCACCTTGTAATGACTGCCGGATACGCATGAGCTGGCCAATTTGTGTGCTAAGTCTTCTCAATTTTTCTAATTTTGTAGAACAGTAATGCAGTTCAAATTTCATATATTTCATGTTTACATGCTTTAGCGCTACAAAGTGCTACTTTATTTGTTGGTTATATAAGGAGTTGGCTACTCTTATACGAGATTTGTGTAATTTATCAATTTCTTAACTTCATATGTGCCCCACATCACTTTATCCATTCTACTGATCTCTTTATCCTAAGAATACAAGAGTATAAGTTTTGTCCAGCCCTTTTTATGCGTTACAGCAATGAGACACATACTTTGGGTTCACTTCATGTAGAATGCACCATGGGAATTGATGATGCGCCGCAGCTCTGCAATGCACAGACTTGACTTTCAGGTATGTGCATAAGAATTGTAGGACAGCTATGGTGCATTCCAGAGTGGAACACACTTTTCTGTTTATGCACACATGGGAACTGATGTGCTTAGGCTATGCATTATGTGTTCTAGAGTGGAATGAATCCACCTTCTGGTCATGCACATAATGGATTTGACAGATAAACAATGGTTTCGGCACCAGAGATGACAACACTGCAGACCTCTAGGGGATAGATAGAGGGGGGCGCATGCATAATAGTGATTTGCAGACACTGCAGTTCTGTCAGATTCACTACTCAGCATCACTCTCTGGTGGGATCTAAAGTTTCTGTGAGCATATTGCATGATTACTGGCAGACTATTTAAACTTGGACATACTGTCCTTAGCTAGTGTCACAGGAGTGCCAGGTGCGACAGACAGTCATTTTGGATCCTGCTGTAGAAGATCATTGCATTTAGCTTTACAAGCACCTTCTTGATTTTTGCATCTCTGTTATCGAGTGATATCCTTCTCCCTGTAGGACCTAGCAGTGACCTCCACCTTCTGCTGCTTATTGACACACCCATGCTGGATGTTTAAATACCTTGAATCCCTTCAGCTAGACGCTATTGTTAGCTCTATTCACCTCTGTCTGTTAGAAGTAATAGAAGTAAATTAGTTTCTTCTTGGAACCTCTTGGAGGATTGCTGGTATGAACTCTCTTGTGTCGTCTCAAGCTAAGTGTGTTCCCTAATTTGTCTTCCAGCTTTGTCTTAAATTGTAGTGGGGGCTGACTAGCGCCTACCCTGTCCCCTCCATATCCAGCATTTATCGGTAGGGGCAGTCAGGGATTAGGTTCCTACTTGTCGATAGGTGCGGAACCTATTTAGGGACATTAGGACAGACAGGGTGTTGTCAGATCTGCCTAAGGGTCTCCACTCCCCCCTTTCCTAGTGTTTGGGTTCCCCCACCCTCTTCCCATTGTTGTTCACCTAGCTTCTCCCTCACCCAGCGTGACACCTAGACTTACTGCATTGAGCATCCTGCTACCATGACACTATAATTGCCTCATGATGAACCATTTGGGGAAACGCATCAAGCCAGTTTCTAAAGATATGCTTTGATAAGCATCCATGTCATTTTTTCATCCCTTAGTTTGCATTGGTATCTTGCATTGTCTAACAACACTAACTACACTATACTTTTGGATAACATTGTAAGTGTATTATCTTAATGTATCCACATGTTCACAATTGGAAATGTAGTCTGCATGGCGTTATATGTAAACCTATATTGCTTCATCTATCTAAGACGTTAGGGTTATACAGAGAACACTAGGGATATTCGACGAGGAGCAAAGAAGCCAATATCGTTACATCTTTACTAGGGTGTCAACCTCTGGGGCTAGGCAGGTTTAATGATTTAGGATATAAGGTAGGGACAATTAACCCTAGTTTTCTACTGTTTGTTATTTTTCTCTATATGTCTGTTAGTCCCATATTTTTAATGCACATTGATTAAAATATGTTTTTATAGAGGGTTTCCTTATGTTAGCCTACACTTAATTGACCCCTGGGTCAAACTGTTTTTGATCATTTGAATAAATAAATAAATAAGTATATTTAACTAAAAAACCTGACTTAAACAGTCGGTCATTTTCTAATGATAGCTTCCCATTAAGTTTAGCATTTTACTATTGTCATTGAACTCGTACATAGATGTTAAAAGTAAGTGCTGCTCATACTCTTCATATATATGTTTTTTTAATGTTTGTGACATGAATTACTTAAAGGCATGTTATTTATTATTAAGAAAAGTTTTCTTCGAATTTGCATTAGAATTGATGGAAATCAGTGTGGTCCTGATTGTTCCATTTGGAGAGTTAATTTTGTAATGTTTGCTTGCTTTTTTCATGTTTTTTTTATTTGTAAGAGGGTTTTTTATAACCGTTGCTCAATCAGTCTGGAAGTTTAGCACAGATGTTACCCAAATGTATTTTTTTCTAATTTAGCTTGTGAATGTTTCAGAAGCATTCTAATTAAGGTATTTATTCAAGCTTTTGCATGTTTTTACAATTCTCGACAAGAAAGAATCATATAGCTATTGTAGGATTACTCATTGCAGAAGTCAATTTAAAGGAAAATTCCGGTGCTCACCCAATGTGCCCGCTTTCAAAATACATTAGTTGAAAACTAAAATTATACTTACTTTTTATTTTTACCTTTAGGCTAAGTGCACACGATCAGGAATAATTGCGTTTTTTTCGCGGTTTTCCGCTGTAAAAACGCATAAAAACGCAAGCATTAAGCATCCTATACATGTTAATTGATTCCGCATGTTTTGTACACATGTTGCGTTTTTTTCCGCGAAAAAAACGCTTAGCGGAAAAAAAAGCAACATGTTCATTAATTTAGCGTAACCGCGGTGATTCCGCCGCCATAGGAATGCATTGAACCGCTTACTTTCCGCATGTGGCTATGCCCACCATGCGCAATGTAAGCGGTTCATGTGCGGATGGTACCCAGGGTCTGGAGCAGAGGAGACTCTCCTCCATGCCCTGGGTACCATATCCCTGGTAAAACAATAATTAAAATAAAAAATAATGATATTTCTCACCTTCCGGCGGCCCCCGCAGCCTTCCCGCGGCCCCCGCAGCCTTCCCGCCTTCAGCGACGCTCCCGGCAACTTCCGGTCCCAAGAGTCCTTTGCGAGAATCACCCAGATGGCGTAGCGGTCTCGCGAGATGCTACGTCATCGGTGTGATTTGTCGCAAAGCACTCCTGGGACCGCGAGTTGCCGGGAGCGTCGCTGAGAGGCGGGAAGGCTGCGGGGGCCACCGGAAGGTGAGAATATCATTATTTATTATTTTTTTTATTATTTTTACATTAGATCTTTTTACTATTGATGCGGCATAGGCGGCATCAATAGTAAAAAGTTGGTCACACGTGTCAAACACTATGTGTGACTCGTGTGACCAACCTGTCAATCAGTTTTCCAAGCGATGCTACAGATCGCTAGGAAAACGCTAGCATTCTGCAAGCTAATTACGCTTGCAAAACGCTATTATTCTGGCGGGAATCAGCATAAAAAAACGTGCGTATTTCCTGCGGGAGAAGTGCGGGATTGCCGCGGAAATTTCCGCGGCAATTCCGCAACGTGTGAACTTAGCCTTAATGTGGAAACATCTAGATAGTAATGTGTGACTTGTATAGGAGTTGCCGAGGAAAGCCTAA
This sequence comes from Oophaga sylvatica, assembly GCA_033576555.1. NCBI lineage: Eukaryota > Metazoa > Chordata > Amphibia > Anura > Dendrobatidae > Oophaga > Oophaga sylvatica. The sequence continues at coordinate 166,847,479 of JARQOD010000001.1, read as the reverse complement.
AAAACTGCTCCAAATATCAATGGGAAACGTTTTATAGTTTTCTGTTACACAGTTCGTACGTCCACATAAAAAGTTAGTTTTTGAAAAACAATGGGATCTTTAAGCACATTTTTACATATGGTGGTATGACTATATTGAAACCTGTCTCAAAAATAAAAATGATACATCTTTTGTAGAGATCTGATGTGTTGGTCATGAGAAATCTAACATAGAAGAAGTCATATACAAATGAGTGGATGTTCTAAATTAACCATGACTGACAGATCCCTACACAAAAAAGATCATTTTTAAAAATCCATCCCCGGACTAGAAAAGCCATCCCTGGACCAGAACTGCGCTGCTAACTATAGACCTGTCTCTAATCTTCATTTCATCTCTAAAGTCCTGGAACGCTTATTCCACTCCCATCTCATCCGCTATCTCTCAGATCACTCTCTTCTTGACCCTCTACAATCGGTTTCCGCTCTTCACACTCTACTAAAACTGCCCTCAGTAACGTCTCTAATGACCTACTAACAGCAAATCCAATTGTCACTGCTCCCTGCTATTTCCCCTGGATCTATCTTCTGCATTTAACACTGAGTATCACCAGCTCCTTCTCACTGTTCTCCGCTCCTTCAGCCTCAATGATACCATTCTCTCCTGGTTCTCCTACTAACTCTCTGATCACTCCTTCACAGTATTTTTTGCCAGCTTTTCTTCCTCTAATCTTCCCCTTACTATTGGAGTTCCTGAAGGTTCAGTCCAAGGCTCCCTCCTCTTCTCCTTATATACTGCACCTATTGGTCAAGCCACCAGATTTGGTTTCCAGCATCATCTCTATGCTGATGACGCCCAACTATACACTTTTTCACCTGACATCAACCCCACTTTAATTCGAAGTACCAGGGATTGTCTGTCTGCCGTCTCTAACATCGTGTCCTCCCTCTATTTGAATCTGAATATCTCCAAAACAGAACTCCTTGTGCTTCCTCGCTCTACTATCCTACCTAAACTTGACTTTGCAATTTCCTTGGATGGTGCAACCATAACTCCCAAGAATCAAGCTCGCAGTCTTGGGATCATTTTTGACACAAAATGTTCCTTTATTCCCCATAGGTAATCACTCACTCGCTTGTATCACCTGCACCTTAAAAACATCTCCAGAATCTGACCTTTTTTCACGTTTGAAACTGCAAAATCTCCTACTGTCACTCTTATTCACTCTCATGTGGACTACTGCAACTCTCTTCTGATTGGTCTCCCTCTAACCAAACTCTCTCCTCTCCAGTCCGTTCTGAATGCAGCAGCCTGGGTCATATTTCTATCATGCTGCTACACCGATGCCTCTACCCTGTGCCAGTCATTGCACTGGTTACCCATTCGCTACAGAAACCCACAAACCTCTCCACAGTTCTGCACCACTCTATATCTTCTCCCTCATTTCTTTTTATCACCCTACCCATACACTCCGTTTTGCAGCTGATCTAAGACTAGCATCCTCCATAATCCGACCCTCACACCTCCATCTCCAAGACTTCTCTTGTTTGGCACGCACTACTCCAAACGTTCTGACTAATATCTTACCCCCATGTTTTGAAGCGTGCTTTAAAAACACATCTGTTTAGACAAACCTATCACCTCAACTCGCTAACCTACAGGGGTTGGACAAAATAATGGAAACACCTAACGTTTTGGTATCATAACCTTCGAACATGTTATAAACATGCAAATCGTGACATATGGTAATGTTTTGTAGTTGATTATTTGTGTTATGTGATATGTGTATGTAAATTAACTGTTTGTTTTGCATAATTGTAAGAACATTGATGAGAACCTGATACCAATGGCAGACCTCTCGGATTTTCAAAGAGGCCAAATTGTTGGTGCTGGTATGGCAGGTGCTAGTGTAACCAAAAGTGCCCGAATGCTTGGCGTGTAAGAGGTACTGTCTCCAAAGTAACGACTGCGTTTGAAAGAGAAGGAAAAACGTCCGCAGCAAAGCACAGGTCCGGTCGAAAGTCGAAGTTGACTGAGAGAGACCGTCAGACTCTAAAGCGAATTGTGAGAGAGGATCGCAAGACCACGGCTCCGAAAATCACTGTTTAGCTCAATGAACACCTACAGAACCCAGTTTCCACGAAAACTGTTAGTCGGGAGCTGAACATATCTGGATTCCATGGAAGAGCTGCAATTCGAAAACCGCTGCTCTCAATGACAAATGTTTCCAATCGTTTAGAGTGCTGAAGAACCCTCCAGAATTGGTCCCTCAAGCCGTGGTAACATGTGATATTCTCAGACGAATCATCGTTTACCCTATTTCCGACCTCCGGCCACGTGTACGTTTGGAGACAGCCGAAAGAAGCATTCCATCCAGACTGCCTTCTCCCAACCGTAAAATATGGCGGATGTTCTGTGATGATCTGGGGTGCTATTTCGTGGAGATCCGCCGGGCCAATGATATCCCTTCATGGAAGAATTAACAGCCGTGATTATTTAGGCATTTTGGGCGACCAAGTGCATCCTATGGTTCAAGCACTGTTCCCGAAGGGGAATGCCATCTTTCAGGATGATAATGCACCAATTCATACAGTTTTAGAATCGTTAAACCATGGCACGAGGAACATTCTAATGAAGTTGAGCATCTCATCTGGCCCCCACAATCCCAGACCTCAACATTATTGAGCATTTATGGTCGATTTTAGAGATTCAAGTTAGACGTCGATTTCCGCCGCCATCGTCGCTCAAAGAACTGGAGGGTGTTTTAACTGAAGAATGAGCTAAAATTCCTTTGGAAACAATTCACACCTTGTATGAATCCATACCTCAGAGAATTGAGGCTGTAATCGCCGCAAAAGGTGGACCTACACCATATTAAACTAACTTTTGTTGATGTTTCCAGGTGTTTCCATTATTTTGTCCAACCCCTGTATCTCTCCCCTGTTAATCATAATCTGCTTCTGCCTATTCTTCCGTCTCAACAGTCTCCATGCACCCAAAGCACATGGTAACTGCACTCAGACAGATCCTGGCTGATGACCGGATCATGCAGCTTAATATGAAAACCCTTATTTATTATAATGATGGTCGAACCGTACATAACAAGCATGTTCTACCGATTGTGTCCCCCATCTCCTTCTCGATTGTAAGCTTGCGAGCAGGAGCTTCACTCCTAATGTAACTGTTGAAATGTATTACATTGTATTGTTTTTATTGTCTGTACATGTCCTTACTTAATTGTAAAGTGCTGCAGAATATGTTGGCGCTATAAAAATAAAAATTATTATTTATTGTTAAAAGAAACAATCACCTATACCAGGGTTCCCCAACTCCAGTCCTCAAGGCCCACCAACACATCATGTTTTCAGGATTTCCTTAGTATTGCTCAGGTGATAATTGCATCACCTGTGCAATATAAAGTAAATCCTGAAAACATGACCTGTTTCCTTTTAGGGATGTCATGATTAACCCCAATTTCTGACCTAGACCATTAGATGCTTTACAGGAGACTTAAAGGGGTAATCTGGTTACAAAACATTATCATCCATCCACTTACACTGTATAGTCGATAACGGGGTTCTTGTAGTTCTCCTCAGAATAGAATAGCAGTGTGCTTACTTGACTGCACCTCCATTCATTTTCAATGGGACTGCCAGAGAAAACAAGTGTTGTTTTTGGCTTTCTCCAGGAATAGTCCCTTAGAGAATGAGTGGAAAGATGGAAGAGCATATGTCCTGCTCCTCCATTAATACAGGGGACATAAATGCCTCATTCTGGCAAATGTTGGAAGTCTCAGGAATTGGACTCCCATCTTTATAGAAGTTCTCACCTACCCTGTGAATGGGTGATAAGTTCTTGTAATCAGAATGCCCATTGAACAGCAAATAGCACAATGTTTAAAAGGAATCTGTTAGTGGGATCAACCCTCCTAAGTCGTTTTTATGGCCATGCAGGTCAAAGGAAGCTGAATAAAATCATACCTTGATATCTGCAATACGATTTTTTATTCCAGAGAAATCCACATTTTTCTTAATATATAAATGAGCTGTTAAGGACTATGGACCGGACACTGATCTTCCAGACAATTTTCCTCCTATTTATCTATTTTAAAGGGAATCTGTCACCTGGAAAAACCCTATTAACCTGCAGATATTGGGTTAACCTGCAGGCTAATAGTGTTGTTAGCTGTTTGGTGCTGGCACAGCACTAAACAGAGAGCAGCTCAGCATTAGGGCTGTCAGGGCCGGGGATGAGGTTACAGCCGCCATTCTCTATACACAGAGTGATGACTGAACCCGCATGACAGCGCCGCACCCATGACTGAAACGCTGCTGGGGTTATAAATGTAATTTCCTCCTGGCGGCGTGGGTTTAAGTGCCAGCGCTGGGAAGCTTCATAACGCTATTAACTTGCAGATTAACCCCATATCTGCAGGTTAATAGCATTTTTTTTCAGGTGACAGGTTCCCTTTAAATGAAAGATATGTGGATCCGGAGAACAGACTATGTCATTCCATGTTCCACACACCTGTATATATGTAGTTTTTAACCATTTTTTGTTATATACCTCAATAGAAACTTAATGCTGATGAAAAAATGTAAACATTTTCTAAGGCCAGAGTTTCTGCATAATACAGAATAATTATTAAGGGGGAAGATGTTGCAACTTCAGAAGATGTAATTCTGTATCTAACTTCCTATCCAGTACTAAAACTGCTAAATCAATCTATATGCTTTATGTTTTTTACAAATCTGGTATATGCCACAACAGAATAGATCATAGCAGCCAAAGAAAAACTGTCATAGAAAAGTCACAGTTTTTGCACTATGTGGACTTATGTAAAAATGTGACTTTTGATGGTTGGTGCCAGCTTGGCCAACTTTTTGAAAAGTTTGAGGACTTTAGTGGAGGATGGAGACTACTGCTGTCGGGCTGATTGTCTGTAATTTATTGCCACAAAAATAGAGTAAATTATCGCTGACATGAACTACTGCCAATGACTGGAACACATTTCTCATTCTCGGTCGCATGCAGCTAAAAGATTTGGCAAATTCATTAAGAGGCATGTGCCTCATTAGTATTTTGGTGCATCAAATACTCCAATGAACCTCGTGTTAACACTGGCTTACAAAACTCCTGAAATAACAAAGGCATGGGAGTAGTAGATGAATCTTGTGGCTTTTTTTTAGTCTGATTTTATTGTTGATCCTCCACAAAAAAATGTCTCTTGACAGTCAGTAATCTTGTAAATTTGTTTACATCCTTGATTGTTTGAGAAAGATTGAATTTCCTGCTAGGGACAAAATTAAGTCCTTTAGCGAAAACATCCATTTGATCATGAGAAATAACCGTGAGTGACAAAACAAGGACATTAGTATGATTTAATATTTTTTGTGTCTCGTGGGATAACGTTTTCGTGAACGACCTTGTATTTCTACATCCATTGCGTTTTTTGTCATGGAAGATTTGCGATTTTCCTGTGCGTCCCAGGTGTACTGCGTGTGGAATTGTCTGTGTCATATTCAGAGGTATTATACTCGGACGAAGAAAAATAAATGGATCTATTTTGTCTATGATTTGACGAAAAATGACCTGTTGAATTTCTCAAAATAGATTTTCCATGAGTATTTTGCGAGGAAGTTTTTCTCCAGGTATATACCTGGTTGTTTTCGTAATCCATAGTATCTCTGGAAAACTTGTTTTTATATCCTATGATTAAGGGCGCTTTTCACGCGCCAGAAACGTGTCAGGTGTTTCTTATGTTTTTAACTTGGTTCGACAAGCCGAAATAAAGTTTTTTTCTTTTATTCCTTTTATTCCTGGATTGGAGTGCTTTCACTTCCTTCTTCCTTTCCAATTAATTCCTGTTGCTCAAACCACGGAGCGACATGATTGCAGCCAAGAATGAAAACAAACTTTCAAGAGAAGTAGCTTATGAGGACCGTAAGGAGAGATGAGACTAGTCCGACATGGCCTGCCAGCTCCCTCCTCCAGTTGATTGACAGGTCCCTCCCATTTAAAGAACATATGGGAAATGAAAGAACTATGTACTTGGTAGTTAAAGAGAACCTGTCAGCAGGATTTTGCTATGGAAACTGCAGACAGTGCCATATTAGTGCTGTAATACTAATTAAAATGATACCTGCGGTGAAGAAATCCATTTTCGGGTAGACTCCTGCTGGAACACTATGTCGTCCTTTTCATACCCATAGTACTTGAGTGTATGAAGTAACTCATCTTGTAGGATACTCACATGTAGATCAGCATTGAGACCATCATCGATCACGGTCAAGCATCCAATGCCTTTGGCTGTGAAACAACCCCATATATTCAGGCTTCCTCCATCCAACTTGACAGTTCCTTCAGTTTCTCGATCCACTAGCTCCTTTTTACCTTGTTTCTTCCAGACCCATTTGCACCCATCAGATCCTAGTCTATTGACTTTCGGGCATGCGCATATTGAGAATTAATATAGACTTTTAGATGCAAACGCCCATGCACCGCCGCCAGCACCATTTTGTGGGAGACCTAATGATTTTGTCACATTTTCTTTAGTAAATCTTCCCCTCTGCACCCATCAATATTCTTACAATTCCCTCTCTTGGAAGAAGATGCATGGTATCTTGTAGAAAATGGCTCTTTTCTACATTAGAACTGCCAAATCGTAAAGATTTAGTGTAATTCTATATTTTGTGCATACAAATAAAGTATATGAACTGAAAATGTATATAATTAATGCAAACATAAGTCATTATAAAACAAAAAAACAGAATCAATAGAACCTGCCCACAAACTCTGCTATTTTAGCCTGGGAAAACAATCTGTCTTTTGTGAAATATCAGATGCCCTGATCCGCATCTGTGAGGTTTATATGGAGCCAATAAGATTTTTGTTTGTTTTACAATCTTAATGAATCCCTTTTGCTATGAGTTTGTTGCAGAGGCAGGCGGCCAAGTAAAGCGCCTCATGTCTGTGTCCCTGTGACCAAAGGGACTTTGGATAATTACAAATGATACTCAGATTTTAAGGTAGAAAGCTGCATCAAAATGAACTTTGGCCACTTTAGTCTGTTACATCATTTACTCTATAACATAGCAGTTTTGTACACCCAGTGCATCCTCATATTACTTACATCCTGACGGCCATTACGTATCTGGCGTTTCTGACATTGTCCTTAGATGTTACCCCTGTGTGCTTTACTGTGCAGTAAAGGTTATACTCGTTAAATCTGGACAATAGCCAATACGTCATCCTCAACAACCTTTAGTAGATACGAAACCTCACAATAAACTTGTCCTGTGTGTCAGGGTGAAATCATTGTCTAAATTGAGATGACATCTTTATTTCCTCCATTCTTCTGCATCTTTTCGACAAGTGGTATTAGTAGAATTGTGTAGTTTATAACAAGGGAATGGATTGGGTATAAAGCAAATTCATGCAAAATAGCAATAGATTATTGTAGGACTGTGTTCACAAAGGGTATTCCTGGTCCGATGGGCTGTTTTAGTAAAGGAATCTGTCATGTAAAATCACGCTATTATCCTGCAGGTATGGGGTTAATCTGCAGGTTAATAGTGTTCTGAAACCGTTCGGCGCTGGTGCTGAAAGCCCCACTGCCAGGAGGAAATTAACTTTATTCCCCCCAGTAGCATTTGGCTTCCAATCATAGGGGTGGTGCCAGCATGGTTTCAGTCACCCCTTTGTACATAGAGAGTGACGGTTGTAACTGCGCTCCCGGCGCCCCACTGTCAGCCAGTGCTGGGGGTTCGGTTACAGCCACCGTTCTCTACACACAGAGCAGTGACTGAAACTGTGCCAGCGCCACTCCTATAACTTCCATCCAGCAGAGGGGGTTTCAGTGCTAGCGCCAAACAGTGTCAGAATGCTATTAACCTACACATTAAACCAATATCTGCAGGTTAATAGCGTTATCTTACATGACAGGTTCCCTTAAAGGGGTTGTCCGGTCAAAAATGCTAAGTCTGTCTGTGTTGCGGGGATTCGCAGGTTTCAGACCGGGGAAAGGAGGATATGTATGAATTATATATACCCCTAGCCAATGGGCACAGCCTCATTCCCCATACACTTGCATTGAGCCGGGGCCGAGCCCTGACCAGTGGTGCAGACGGCTAGTGGGCATGGCCGACTAGAAGGCTCGACCTCGCTCCATACAAGTGTATTGAGAGCGAAGCTACGCCCACTGGCCGGGGCTATGTATAACTCATACATACCCTCCGTTCCCAGGTCTGAAACCAGCGATTCATAAGTCTGCAGTCACACAGAGTGACTGCAGATTTATCGGTTTTGACCGAACAACTCCTTTAAGTGTTTGAATTGCTATACACATATACACACTGAAGTCAATGTTAAAGGGTTTGTGCTGGACTAAGGTATTGTTGACTTTTCCTTGGAATAAGTCTTCAATATGAGATCAGTGGTGGTTGGATATTAACTAGATAAAGCACAGCTCTGTAAATTGTTTCGTGGTCACTCCTTGGTTCTGCACCATGTAAATAGGAGATAATGTTCAATACCTATCCTAAGGATAGGTCATCAGTATGTTAGTACAGGATGACCCCTTTAAGGACTTAAGGGTTATTGTCACTTCATTCTCAGGTGAGACATAAGTTATTTGTCATTGTTCATACCACTGGAGATGGTGCAATGGAAACAGCCTAGAGCCACTAAAATGTACTATTTCTATAAAATTCTTATAGAAATATGTGGCAACTAGAGAAATACAATAACTCAGCGAGCTATACTGTTTCTATATCTCAGGCCTCATATAGGGCTTAGATGGGAAAACCATTTAACCTCAATTTGTTACACATTATGCCATAAAGGTTTAAAATCCTACAGTGCCTGCAAGGTCCCCCTGCTCTAGAAGGCACATGTGCAGGCCCATATGAAGTTTGCCAATAAACAACTGGATGATTCTGTGAGTGATTGGGAGAAGGTGTGGTGGTCAGATGAAACAAAACTTGAGGTCTTTGGCATTAACTCAATTCGCCGTGTTTGGAGGAAGAGAAATACTGCCTATGACCCAAAATGATACAGGAAAGATGTATATCTTTGTACCGTGTTAGCCAGTAGGTAGAAAAATAATTAAAAGCCATTAAAAGGTATCAACCACTGAGGACTCTCAATTCTGAATATTTTTCTATGATGCAAAGAACACCGTCCCCACCGTCAAGCATGGAGGTGGAAACAATATGTTTTGGGGGTGTTTCTCTGCTAAGGACACAGGACTACTTCACCGCATCAATGGGAGAATGGATGGAGCCATTTACCACAAAATCCTGAGCGACAACCTCCTTCCCTCTGCAAGGTCATTAAAAATGGGTCGTGGCTGTGTCTTCCTGCAAGACAATGACCCAAAACATACAGCCAAAGCAACAAAGGAGTGGCTCAAAAAGAAGCACATTAAGGTCATGGAGTGGCCTAGCCAGTCTCCAGATCTTAATCCCATAGAAAACTTATGGAGGGAGTTGAAGCTCCGAGTTGCCAAGCGACAGCCTCAAAATCTTAATGATTTAGAGATGATCTGCAAAGAGGAGTGAACCAAAATTCCTCCTGACATGTGCGCAAACCCCATCATTAACTGCAAAAAAGTCTGACTGCTGTGCTTACCAACAAGGGTTTTGCCACCAAGTATTAGGTCTTGTTTGCCAGAGGGATCAAATACTTATTTCTCACTGCAAAATGCAAATAAATTTTTATAATTTATACAATGTGATTTTCTGGGTTTTATTTTTGATATTCTATCTCTCAATGTTAAATTTAACCTACCCTTAAAATTATAGACTATTCATGTCTTTGTCAGTGGGCAAACTTACAAAATCAGCAAGGGATCAAATAATTATTTCCCCCACTGTATATATACAGCTCTGGCAAAAATTAAGAGCCTGCCACATCAAAACCCTGTCATGGGCAGCCCATTCTCCAGACCTGAACCCCATTGAAAGCCTCTGGAATGTAATCAAGAGGATGATGGATAGTCTCAAGCCATCAAACAAAGAAGAACTGATTAATTTTTTGCTCCAGAAGCAGTGTGAAAGACTGGTGGCAAGCTGTTTTTAAAAATCATGGTTATTCCACAAAATATTGATTTCAGAACTCTTCCTGAGTTAAAACATTAGTATTGTTGTTTCTAAATGATTATGAACTTATTTTCTTTGCATTATTTAAGGTCTGAAAGCACTGGGTTCTTTTTTTAAATTTTGACCATTTTCTTTGTCAGAAGAAAAATACAAAATTTATTGCTTGGAAATTCGGAGACATGTTGTCAGTAGTTTATAGAATGAAAGAGCAATTTACATTTTACTCAAAAATATACCTATAAAGAGAAAAATCAGACAAACTGAACATTTGAAAGCGGTCTCTTTATTTTTGCCAGAGCTATATATTATATATATATATATATATATATATATATACATTGCATTATTACTTCATTCTATTTTTGTAAGTACAGTTAGGTCCATAAATATTTGGACAGAGACAACATTTATCTAATTTTGGTTCTAGACATTACCACAATTAATTTGAAACAAAACAAATCAGATGCAGTTGAAGTTCAGACTTTCAGCTTTCATTTGAGGGTATCCACATTAAATTGGATGAAGGGTTTAGGAGTTTCAGCTCCTTAACATGTGCCACCCTGTTTTTAAAGGGACCAAAAGTAATTGGACAATTGACTCCATAGCTATTTCATGGACAGGTGTGGGCAATCCCTTCATTATATCATTCTCAATTAAGCAGATAAAAGGGCTGGTGTTGATTTGAGGTGTGGTGTTTGCATTTGGAAGGTTTAGCTGTGAAGGAAACATGCGGTCAAAGGAGCTCTCCATGCAGGTGAAACAAGTATCCTTAAGCTGCAAAAAACAGAAAAACCCATCGAGAAATGGCTACAACTTTAGGAGTGCAAATCTCAGTTTGGTACATTCTGAGAAAGAAGAAAGCACTGGTTGAACTCATCAATGCAAAAGACCTGGGCCACGAAGACAACAGATGGTGGATGATCGCAGAATACTCTCCATGGTGAAGAGGAAACCCCTTCACAACAGCAACAAAGTGAACACACTCTCAGAGGTAGGCATATCAATATCAAATTACCACAAGAGAAGGACTGCTGAAATTAAATACAGAGGGTTCACTGCACGGTGCAAGGCATCATAAGCATCAAAATAAAAGGCTAGGTGGACTTTGCTAAAAAACATCTAAAAGCAGCACAGTTCTGAAGAACATTCTTGGAAAATTTGAACCAGATCACCTCTACTAGAATGATGGAAAGAAAAGTATGCGAAGGCGTGGTACAGCTCATGATCCAAAGCATACCACATCATCTGTAAACATGGCGGAAGCAGTGTGATGGCTTGGGCATGCATGTGCCAGTGGCACTGGGTCACAGTGTTAATTGATGATGTGACACAGGACAGAAACACCGAATGAATTCTGAGGATTCAGAGCCATTACTGTGTGCTCTGAACCAGCCAAATGCAGCCAAACTGATGGTCGTCGTTCATACTACAGATGGACAATGACCCAAAACATAAAGCCAAAGCAACCAGGAGTTATTAAAGCAAAGAAGTGGATTAATTCTTGAATGGCCAAGTCAGTCACTGATCTCACCATTGAACATGCATTTCACTTGTTAAAGACTAAACTTCAGACATAAAGGCCACAAAAACACAACTGAAAACCACCGCGGTGAAAGGCCTGGCAGATGCATCAAAAAAGAAACACAGTGTCTGTGATGTCCATGAGTTAAATACTTCAGCAGTCATTGCAACAAAGGGTTTTCAACAAGTACTAGAAATGACATTTTATTTACAATTATTTAATCTGTCCAATTATTTTGGTCCTTTAAAAACAGGTGTGCATGTTAAGGAGCGAAACTCCTAAACCTTATCAATTTAATGTGATACCCTCAAATGAAAGCTGAAAAGTCTGAACTCAACTGCATCTGATTTGTTTTGTTTTCAAATTCATTGTGGTAATGTCTAGAACCAAAATAGATAATGTCTCTGTCCAAATATTTATGGACTAACTGTATGTAATTAAAAAATATTCAAGTAAACATTGAAAAGGTAAAAATTGCCTTTTTCAATGTTTACTTGAATACTTTTTAATTAAATATTCTTGTTTTCACAAAATAATATATGCAAGCTCCCCAGGTCTTGCATCTAGAGATAATAGCTCTGGATATTAACCTGTAGTATAGACTAGAAGAGCTAAAGAGAATCTGTCCATTTTCCTGACATTTTCTGATTTAGTTATGGAATAATACTTATGGAGCATTTTCTTAGAACTCTGGGATGTGCCGTTCCTCCTTTACTGCTCCTAGAAATTTAGGAATAAATTGACAATGGGGTGTTACCATTCCCTCTGATCAAAGGGGGCGGGGTCTCTACACAGTCTAAAACTATCATCAGTAATTGGACAGTGCTAGGCCGCACCCCTAGCTGGTAACAACCTAGTTGTCAATGTTTATAGATTCTAGGAGTGTTACCATAGTCTGTGACAATTTAGAGTTACAGCACGGTCATTTTATGGGAAATATTTACTACAACAGACAAGTCGGAGTGGTGATGTGTAGAGATGAGCGAACCCAAACATGGACGTCTCCTGGAAGCCCGTTTTACAGTTCAGGAGTCCGAGGAGAGAGGGATAGAAAGGGAGAAGGAGACATAAAGTTTGTGTCCCCATTGATTTCAATGGGGTTCAGGTTCAAGTTTGTCTACAGTTCTGCTGCCTGAACCAAACTTTGGGCTACAGTTCTGTAGGCACCAGAACCCGAACTTCCATGGGTCCGCTCATCTCTAGTGATGAGTACTCTTCTAACTTAGTGACTAGATGGTTATTGGTGTTATGGGGAGCATTTTCTTTATTTTTTTTCTATTTTGGGGAAATATTGAGATCTTCCTCATTATAATAATATATTATAGTGTAATGTCATTAACATTTTTATTTGAAATGTGAAAATTCTGAGCTTTGATTAATACGGTAACTGGTTTTATAAATAAAGCGAGTAATGAAGCGGCATTTCTCATTCCCACAGTCTTTCAGCATGTGATTATTCTGCCATCTATGACGACTCACGGCCAAATGACAAACATTGCATCCTAGTAAAGAAGAAGAGCATCACACAAAGCGTGGTCAAATCCCGGTAGCAATGCAGAGATGACATGGCGGCTCCCGGCCCTCACTATTGCTGCACAGCTGGGCGATCCTACATGTCAGAGGGAATTTAATAGCACAATGTAAGGCCAGGGCTGCTTTCATATGAAGGACTCCGTTCAGCTACATCTGCGGTGTTTTTACTGTTTGCAGTTCTTTAAATCATGCTTCATTTGCCATTGAAAAGCCAATGTCATAAAACAGATCAATGCTATTAATGTAGGAGTGGGTGGCACTATTAATGAGAGCTCTGCTGCTTGTAAGACCGAGGTTCAAGTTACTTTCCTGTGGAGTACCATAAAGCTCTTATTGTGCCTAAACTACATATGCAATTAACTCCTTACAGTGCAGCCATTTCAGATGGCTGTTTTCTCTTATAAGTCTTTACAATCCTTCGTCTTCCGCTGAGTTTGTTTACTAAAACAATAACTGTGCTTTACTCACCCTCTCCAGGTCCAGCGCTGAGTTTCTGCAGTGCTGAGTTTGTCTACGGCACTGTCGTCACAGCCGCAGCGCTGAAGCCAGTCAGTGAGCTCAACGGCCCTAAAGCCAGTCAGTGAGCTCAACGGCCCTAAAGCCAGTCAGTGAGCTCAATGGCCCTAAAGCCAGTCAGTGAGCTCAACGGCCCTAAAGCCAGTCAGTGAGCTCAACGGCCCTAAAGCCAGTCAGTGAGCTCAACAGCCCTAAAGCCAGTCAGTGAGCTCAACAGCCCTAAAGCCAGTCAGTGAGCTCAGCGGCCCTAAAGCCAGTCAGTGAGCTCAACAGCCCTAAAGCCAGTCAGTGAGCTCAGCAGCTCTGAGCGGCGCGTGTAGTGTACACAGGCAGAGCTGCTGAGCTCACTTAATAACTTCAGAACTGTTGATGTGACAATAACAGAGACGGTGAGCAGCAGTGGACACTGAGCAATGGACCTGGGAAGGGTGAGTAAAGCAAAGTTTGCTTTTAAAACCATCCGGAGCTGGATGACAGGGGTTTTTCCAAAACCCCAAAAGTCCCTTAAGCCTATATAAAAATGACAACAGGGTAGAATGGAACTTTCCATCATCATTTTGCTCCTTCTTCAGGGAGTGCAGGAGACACTCATACATATAAGCAAGAAAAAACCTTTTACAAGAAAAGTGAGCTGTTAACAGTAATTTCCATTTTTTTTACCACTAAAAATATTTTCTGCTGCTGGAAGACCCCGAGAGCTACCCAACATGTACTAGGATAGTGGTAGAGCCGATAGCTTCCAGGAAACCCCTAACTTGCTTCTGGGAATCCCAAAGGTCCCATAGAGCCATCGTTGAAAACTCTGCCCTAGTTTTGGACATTTGTGTGTTGTGAAATGCCCAAAGAGATATTTTCAGCTAAAAACAATTAATATGCACTGAATTCATTTCTGCTCATTGCTTAATATTCCTACAACATTGGAACAATAAATCTGAAAAACAACAACTATTATTTCAAGATGTTTTGGAACAGTTTGGAACTTCCAGCTGAAAATCGTCGTATACAGCGATGATAATGTACGAGAAAAGAGCGGAGCGCCGCGGTGAGATCTGTTCACAGACTCTAGAATTCTAGCAGAGTAGAGATTGTGATTTTCTAAAAGGTATTGAAAAGTACAGTCCACCGTGTTCTTCACTGTCGAGCGATAGGAGACATGCACAGACTGATTCCTGCATGGACAGTCAGTGTACTTTGTAATAGGGGTTGTTTGTATATAAAATAATTATTGTTTCACTTAAAAGTGATTATTTACTGGGCCCGATGATTTTTTTTATGGACGATGTGTAACAGATGGCATGCAATGAAACGTGTAAGAAGACTTCATGTTCTGCTTTCCCATTGGATCCCCCTGATGACAATCTTTCTGCCTTTTCTGTAGAGTCGCTTGCACACATCTGCAGCATATGTTTGTCAGTACTCTTTATGTGCATGTTCAATGTGTACTCACTGTTCTTAGGTCGCTGTGTGAACAGAGACTAACTTAGAGGAAAGCTGTACATAAAAAGTTACTCTATGGAATCATTGCATAACTTAACCGTTTTATTAAAGAGGATTTCTCCCAAGATTTCACAGTGGAAACTGCATACATTACAAAATATAACTCTTAAACCTCTTTAAATCCATGCCAACATGGCTGTATAATTCTACTAATACTTTCTAAGTCTAGCTATAGAATAAAGTATCTCAATCCAAATGTAATCAGTCGCCACCCACCAGCCGGCCTGACTGACTATTGTAGCTTGTACTGAGCAGTGTGAGATTTGAGCAGCAGCAAGGAGGAGGGACACTGAGGAGCCATCATCAGGTCAGTTGGGCAGAAATTGAGTTTACACTTTAAAACTACAGTAGATTTTAGACCCTTTCTTACAACTTTTTAAGTACACCAGTCTCTCAGGTCTAAGAAATCTACTTACTACAGTATGCCGCTTTTATGCTGAAATTTGGTCCGCCTTAAGTTATATAAGAGGATGCTAGCACGGCTTATTTTTCAGGCTCAAAGGCTGAATCTCTAATCCATAGATGCACACGCTGATTAGCCCCGTTCATTGCGGCTAATCTGTGTGTGGCTACTTCTGCTAGTTTCTAAATGGAAATCACCTCAAGAATTGACATATAAATTATTTTTTTACACAAACACAGTAATCCAATCCATGTGTGGAAATATCTTTGTGTATAAACTACCATTTGTGTTCCCATTGAGAACAATAAAAGAATAGAATTCCAGCTGATTTCAGCATGAATAATCAAAGTTTGAACCTCCATTGTAGTACAAAAATACCATCATATGGTATTCATTGTGGAAATATAAAAAATAAGTGTCCCTCTACATCAGACCTGGAAAAACTACAGACCACGGGTCACATTGGGCCCTTTGACTGCTCCAACCCGGCTGTGCTATCCTTTACACACCTCTACCACTCTCCTCAGCTCCATCCGAAGTCCCTACTTAACTGGGCTTTTCATTGTCAGGATGTAGAGTCCAGTGGATATAATGGTGGAGGAGGGAGCACAGAGCAAAGACCAGAGCAGAGGGCTGGGGGAATGGGGGATAGGTGAGACGTGTTTGTTACATTTATTGTCATTCACTTGGGGGAATATGTAGGGCCATAATATTGCGTTTGGGGGCTGCGTTGGATCACACTGTGTGGGGAATTGTTGGGCCATCATACTGTGCTGGGGAGCTGTGGGATCATACTGTTTGTGGAATCATACTGTGTAGGAGATTTCAAGGGAAATCATACTTTGATGGGACCATACAGTGTGGGGGATGTGAATGCCATCAAACTGTGTAAAGGGGCAGCGGGGACATAATATTGTATGTAGGTGCATCATACTATGTGTGGGTAATGTGGGTAATGGATACTGTGTGGGTAGCTGTGGGACTATCATACTGTGTTGGGGACTGTAGGGGCATGTGTGGGGGCTGTGTAGACCTCATACTGTGTTTAGGGAGCTGTTGATTATGGTACAAGAGCTGAATAACAGGAGCAGTAATAAGCAATAAAATTAATATTACAATAAAATAATATGTTAATATTGAGTGTAATTAATTCCAGGATACTGGTTCAATCCTCTGCAATCGACATGGTCTCTCATTAATTGTCCGCCCCTGCTCTACATTATAGCAACCCAGCTAAGCTGTAATGTGTGTCTCTGTTGACATGTTTTCTGCATTTTTCAAGCAGCAGAATTATGAATGCAGCTCTGGACTCTTACACAGGCTCCGGATTAGTAAAAGGTCCCCACTGCTGTGTCTGTGTGTATACGTACGGTATGTTTCTGTGCTTGTGTCTGGTGGGTTAATAGGACTTGATGAGTTTCTAGATCTCTTACATTACCATTTCTTAACATCAGCACATTTTTTTCTCCTGCGGCTGCTAAAAACTCTTAAACCATTTAATAATAATATAATACCTTACATCGTAAAGAGTGCACCTATTGTATTACCACACACTCCTTAAAACCTCTTGGCATTTTAACAGTTGGGGTGGGAAGAGGAGATTTTAGAAGTTGTGACTTAATCTTTTTTGACAGCTTTATGCTACTGTAGGGTTAATATGTGTTTCAACACTACAGATGCCTCAGATCACCTTAGAGCTAATGTGTTTAAAGGATAAGGATTATAATACAGAGGAACAAAGATAGAGGGATAACAAAGACTTATAAGTGCCATATGGAAGGAACATTCACGCACCTGCGGTTAGACAATAAATGTGTGTTCCCTGCTTGGTTAATCTAAATTCTCAAATCTGTCTGGATTTATACCTTTAATAAAGACTATAACTGTATTTTATTTCCGCTCCTTTTAGCCGACCTGTTAATGCATGTCTGAGCTGTTTTGTATAGATGATAGACACGGCAAACTTATCTAATGCGTAATTGCAGCTATTAATAAGGAGACACAATATATGTCTGTGGCTAACCCAACTGCTCGAAATAAAGGCAATAGTAATATTATAATATTAACATTTTTACTTTTTATTGGAATATAATCTATTTTTGCATTGTAGTAATCTGAAACGTCTTAAATTTCCTAATATGTTACAGTCCTCGACTACCAAAAATATGAGCAGAGGCTCAAGTGCCATCCCATAAGTGTACACCCCTGTGTTACGGTAACTGGGAGAAAGCTGTAAATGAGGAGTTCAATGGTTTTAATTTTAGGAAATGTATGAACTACATCATTATACTTCTTTTTTCTCGTTTTTCTCCATTCTTGAGACGTTCACACAGTGGTGGATCATTTTGCATTTGTTTTTATAAGGCTAGGCTTCAGTCATATGTATGTGAATCATTATTTTACATCAGTATTTGTAAGGGTCCATTTACACCTGCACTAAACAACTGATGATCAGCTACTTTGCTGATCGGTGGTCATTTAATATCCTGTTTACACAGGTAGACGGGTTTCAGACGCACACTGAATGATCTCCAATAGATCCCTCAGTGTGGAGAGCCTACCGTTGTTCTCGGCAGTGCGGTGAGAACGATGATCTTTGGTTTTATGACAGTAAAATTGTGATGTCACAGCCTAGCCTCCACAGCCAATTACCCTAGTTCAGAAGGGGTCTCCACACCCTCTAATACCCCTTTTAGCGTTAACTTCCAGGACCTTATTACCGCTCTAAGCACCAAGTCAATGAACCAATACTCTGGGCCAGATTATTATTAGTCTGGTGTGTTCTCTGGTCCTAATGCCATCAGACTGATAGGCTGTACCAGCTCCTTTCTCCATTTTTTTCTTTCTTTTTGCTACATTTTTGATTTTTGCATACAAATACATACAGTGGGAAAGAAAAGTATTTAGTCAGCCACCAATTGTGCAAGTTCTCCCTCTTAAAAAGATGAGAGAGGCCTGTAATTGACATCATAGGTCGACCACAACTATGAGAGTCAAAATGAGAAAACAAATCCAGAAAATCATATTGTCTGATTTGGCAAGATTTATTTTGCAAATTATGGTGGAAAATAAGTATTTGTTCACCTAAAAACATGCAAGATTTCTGGCTCTCACAGATCTGTAACTTCTTTAAGAGGCTCCTCTGTCCTCCACTCATTACCTATAGTAATGGCACCTGTTTGAACTTGTTATCAGTATAAAAGACACCTGTCCACAACCTCAGACAGTCACACTCCAAACTCCACTATGGTGAAGACCAAAGAACTGTCGAAGGACACCAGAAACAAAATTGTAGCCCTGCACCAGGCTGGAAAGGCTGAATCTGCAATAGGCAAGCAGCTTGGTGTGATGAAATCAACTGTGGAAGCAATAAGAAGAAAATGGAAGACATACAAGACCACTGATAATCTCCCTCGATCTGGGGCTCCACGCAAGATCTCACCCCGTGGGGTCAAAAATGATCACAAGAATGGTGAGCAAAAATCCTAGAACTACACGGGAGGACCTAGTGAATGACCTGCATAGAGCTGGGACCACCGTAACACAGGCTAACATCACTAACACACTACGCCGCCAGGGACTCAGATCCTCCAGTTCCAGATGTGTCCTCCTGCTAAAGCTAGTACATGTCCAGGCTCGTCTGAAGTTTGCTAGAGAGCATTTGGATTATCCAGAAGAGTATTGGGAGAATGTTTGGTAGAAACAAAACTGGTCGTGATTGGAGGAGACAGAATGCTGAGTTGCATCCAAAGAACACCATACTTACTGTGAAGCATGGGGGTGGCAACATCATGCTTTGGTGCTGTTTCTCTGCAAAGGGACCAGGACAACTGATCAGTGTACATGAAAGAATGAATGGGGCCATGTATCGTGAGATTTTGAGTGCAAACCTCCTTCAATCAGCAAGGGCATTGAAGATGTGGATGTATCTTTCAGCATGATAATGATCCCAAGCACACCGCCAGGGCAACAAAGGAGTGGCTTCGTAAGAAGCATATGAAGGTCCTGGAATGGCCTAGCCAGTCTCCAGATCTCAACCCCATAGAAACCTTTGGTGGGATTTGAAAGTCTGTGTTGCCCAGCGACAGGCCCAAAACATCACTGCTCTAGAGGAGATCTGGATGGAGGAATGGGCCAATATACCACCAACAGTGTGTGCCAAACTTCTGAAGACTTACAGAAAACATTTGACCTCTGTCATTTCCAACAAAGGATATATAACAAAATATTGAGATGAACTTTTGTTAATGACCAAATACTAATTTTCCACCATAATTTGCAAAATAAATCTTGCCAAATCAGACAAGGTGATTTTCTGGATTTGTTTTCTCATTTTGACTCTCATAGTTGTGGTATACCTATGATGTCAATTACAGGCCTCTCTCATCTTTTGAAGTGGAGAACTTGCACAATTGGTGGCTGACCAAATACTTTTTTTCCCACTGTAAATACGTATGCAAAATTGACCAAAATACATTAGTCTGAAAGTGGCATTTTTTCACAAAATCTGTACTATAGGTACAGTTAGGTCCATAAATATTTGGACAGAGACAACATTTATCTAATTTTGGTTCTAGACATTACCACAATGAATTTGAAACAAAACAAATCAGATGCAGTTGAAGTTCAGACTTTCAGCTTTCATTTGAGGGTATCCACATTAAAATTGGATGAAGGGTTTAGGAGTTTCAGCTCCTTAACATGTGCCACCCTGTTTTTAAAGGGACCAAAAGTAATTGGACAAATGACTCCAAGGCTATTTCATGGACAGGTGTGGGCAATCCCTTTGTTATGTCATTCTCAATTAAGCAGATGAAAGGGCCAGAGTTGATTTGAGGTGTGGTGTTTGCATTTAGAAGGTTTTGCTGTGAAGGAAACATGTGGTCACAGGAGCTCTCCATGCAGGTGAAACAAGCCATCCTTAAGCTGCAAGAACAGAAAAAAACCCATCCAAGAAATTGCTACAACATTAGAAGTGGCAAAATCTACAATTTGGTACATCCTGAGAAAGAAAGAAAGCACTGGTGAACTCATCAATCCAAAAAGACCTGGGAGCCCACGGAAGACAACAGTGGTGGATGATCGCCGCATACTTTCTTTGGTGAAGAAGAACCCGTTCACAACATCAACTGAAGTCCAGAACACTCTCAGTGAAGTAGGTGTATCTGTCTCTAAGTCAACAGTAAAGAGAAGACTCCATGAAAGTAAATACAAAGGGTTCACATCTAGATGCAAACCATTCATCAATTCCAAAAATAGACAGGCCAGAGTTAAATTTGCTGAAAAACACCTCCAGAAGCCAGCTCAGTTCTGGAAAAGTATTCTATGGACAGATGAGACAAAGATCAACCTGTACCAGAATGATGGGAAGCCAAAAGTTTGGAGAAGAAAGGGAACGGCACATGATCCAAGGCACACCACATCCTCTGTAAAACATGGTGGAGGCAACGTGATGGCATGGGCATGCATGGCTTTCAATGGCACTGGGTCACTTGTGTTTATTGATGACATAACAGCAGACAAGAGTAGCCGGATGAATTCTGAAGTGTACCGGGATATACTTTCAGCCCAGATTCAGCCAAATGCTGCAAACTTGATTGGACAGCGCTTCATAGTACAGATGGATAATGACCCCAAGCATACAGCCAAAGCTACACAGGAGTTCATGAGTGCAAAAAAGTGGAACATTCTTCAATGGCCAAGTCAATCACCAGATCTTAACCCAATTGAGCATGCATTTCACTTGCTCAAATCCAGACTTAAGAGGGAAAGACCCACAAACAAGCAAGACCTGAAGGCTGCGGCTGTAAAGGCCTGGCAAAGCATTAAGAAGGAGGAAACCCAGCGTTTGGTGATGTCCATGGGTTCCAGACTTAAGGCAGTGATTGCCTCCAAAGGATTCGGCACAAAATTTTGAAAATAAAAATATTTTGTTTGGGTTATGTTTATTTGTCAAATTACTTTTGACCTCCTAAAATGTGGAGTGTTTGTAAAGAAATGTGTACAATTCCTACATTTTCTAACACATATTTTTGTTCAACCCTTCAAATTAAACGTTACAATCTGCACTTGAATTCTGTTGTAGAGGTTTCATTTCAAATCCAATGTGGTGGCATGCAGAGCCCAACTCGCGAAAATTGTGTCACTGTCCAAATATTTCTGGCCCTGACTGTAAAAACTGTTTTTAGGCATAATTATGTTATCAATATTGTTTTATGCAGAAGACTATACCGTAGTATGCACAATATAACTAGATTGCAATTGTCCTAAAGAAATGCCACCTCTTTTTCCAGGTGAAGGCCAACGATGCTGACTCAGGTTCCTTTGGCATAGTCCACTATTCTCTGTATGATCGGTTCCACAACACTAAAGAGTCTCAGAAGTTCTGGATTGATCACGATTCTGGACGTATTTGTGTATCTCAAGATATTGATAGAGAAGGAGAACCTGGAAGTTATGATCTTATTGTAAAAGCAGAAGATGTGGTAAGTTTCTATTCCTCCTGTCTTCCTTTAGAATGTACAGTGTCTTCTAAACAAGATGTCATAACCTCATTTAAGAGTCTTAACTAATGAATCAATGATACTTAAAGGGGTTCTCCGGTCTAAATTGATAAGTCTGCAGTCACTCTGCATGACTGCACACTTCTGAATAGCCCCAGCGCACCACTATGCGTTGTGAGGATTTGCTGCTTTCTTTTAGTTTGTAGAAATTGGACTGCACTCAGATGTCATCCAAGTGCAGTCAAGTGGTTTCCACTGACTCACTGACTTGCATGACCAAGTACGATCCAAATGTCAGATCAAAGTTGGGCTTACCGGCGTGGAAAAATTCTGTCATGTGCACGGCTCCATAATATAATGTTGGTCTTAGTCCGAGTGCTATCCATAATTTTGTCGGATCATACTCTGACTAAAAATACAGCTGTCTGCACGTGCCATTAGGCTGAATTCAGGTGGACATTACTGGTCTGCAACCACAATGTGTTGTGTTTTTAAAGGGCAACCTATGTAGAAAATAGAAAATCGTATCCAAGCTTCTCCATTTATTTTGGCACCAAAAAGACTTTTTACTCTCTTGCACTGGCACCAGCATTTTTCTAAGGGCTCATACCCACTTGCTAGAAATACGGACGAGTGCAAGCCGATAAAAAATCAGATTGCACTCGGACTAATGTTATTCAATGGATGACATCTCATCTGCGATTTTTTTCTCAGCTGAAATCGGACTGAGAAAAAAATCGCAGAATGCTGCGTATCTCAGACGAGACTCGCCAATGCGAGTTAATGGGTGCGAGAAAAAAAAAACGCACAGCACTTGCACCATGCGAGTGCTGTCCAATTTTTACACATCGGTATCCTTTGAAAAGCCGGCAATTCATATGCGGCTATACAGTAAAATTACACTGACATATTATAATATAAAAGATAGAATAGATATATACACATAGAATAGGTGTCATTTATATACACAGTACAGACCAAAAGTTTGGACACACCTTCTCATTCAACGATTTTTCTGTATTTTCATGACTATGAACATTGTAGAATCACACTGAAGGCATCAAAACTATGAATTAACACGTGGAATTATACATTACACTTTACAAAAAAGTGTGAAACAACTGAAAATATGTCTTATATTCTAGGTTCTTCAAAGTAGCCACCTTTTGCTTTGATTACTGCTTTGCACAGCAGAAAAGGTGAACGGATGGATCTACATGCCTGGTTCCCACCGTGAAGCATGAGGAGGAGGTGTGATGGTGTGGGGGTGCTTTGCTGGTGACACTGTTGGGATTTATTCAAAATTGAAGGCATAGTGAACCAGCATGGCTACCACAGCATCTTGCAGCGGCATGCTATTCCATCCGGTTTGCGTTTAGTTGGACCATCATTTATTTTTCAACAGGACAATGACCCCAAACACACCTCCAGACTGTGTAAGGGCTATTTGACCAAGAAGGAGAGTGTTGGGGAGCTACACCAGATGACTGGCCTCCACAGTCACCAGACCTGAACCCAATCGAGATGGTTTGGGGTGAGCTGGACCGCTCACCGCTTCAATTTTGAATAAATCCCCAACAGTGTCACCAGCAAAGCACCCCCACACCATCACACCACTCCTCCATGCTTCACGGTGGTAACCAGGCATGTAGAGTCCAGCCGTTCACCTTTTCTGCGTGCAAAGCAGTAATCAAAGCAAAAGATGGCTACTTTGAAGAACCTAGAATATAAGACATATTTTCAGTTGTTTCGCACTTTTTTGTAAAGTGTAATGTATAATTCCACATGTGTTAATTCATAGTTTTGATGCCTTCAGTGTGATTCTACAATTTTCATTGTCATGAAAATACAGAAAAATCTTTGAATTAGAAGGTGTGTCCAAACTTTTGGTCTGTACTGTATATATATATATATGCCATTGACACACACATATACAGTATATATATATTTATATTTCATAGAGATATATATAGCAGAATACTGTAGGTGATAATTCAATTGTCGGCTTCTGTAAAATCATTGCAGAACCCAACAGAATATGACACATGGGAAGAGAGAGGGTAAGTGCCGGATTTGGCACATCTTACAAAAGCGCCTTTTCTGGGTGGCTGGGGGCAGATGTTTTGAGCCGGGGGGCAATAATAATGGTCTATCTCTAGGCTATTAAAATCTGCCCTCAGTCACTGGCTTTCCCTCTCTGGCGCAATTTTTTTTCCGTGAATAAATACTTTAATTTAACACCTACATCTCCAAATTTTTACACACATACACTAATAACATTAGTAGTCAGGGACATATATAAATCAAAATGATATGCAATGGTTTACTGTGTGTAAACCATGTATCATAGCCTGTCGGGTTCTGCAATGATTTTACAGAAGCCGACTATTGAATTATCACCTATTCTGCTATATATATCTCTATGAAATATTAAATATATATATATATAACAGTATATATGTGTGTCATTGACATATATACACATATATATACCTATTTTATGTGTATATAGCTATTCTATCTATTCTATTCTATACTGTACGCGGCATCTGCCGGGTTTAAATAAATAAATATATATATATATATATATATATATATATATATACAGTACAGACCAAAAGTTTGGACACACCTTCTCATTCAAAGATTTTTCTGTATTTTCATGACTATGAAAATTGTACATTCACACTGAAGGCATCAAAACTATGAATTAACACATGTGGAGTTATATACTTAACAAAGAAGTGTGAAAAAACTGAAATTATGTCTTATGTTCTAGGTTCTTCAAAGTAGCCACCTTTTGCTTTGATTACTGCTTTGCACACTCTTGGCATTCTCTTGATGAGCTTCAAGAGGTAGTCACCGGAAATGGTTTTCACTTCAAAGGTGTGCCCTGTCAGGTTTAATAAGTGGGATTTCCTGCCTTATAAATGGGGTTGGGAACATCAGTTGTGTTGTGCAGAAATCTGGTGGATACACGGCTGATAGTCCTACTGAATAGACTGTTAGAATGTGTATTATGGCAAGAAAAAAGCAGCTAAGTAAAGAAAAACGAGTGGCCATCATTACTTTAAGAAATGAAGGTCAGTGTTAGAGTTCCCGCTGCTGCACAAGAGGAGTCTCGAACCAGTCCCGCTGCAGTCCCCCATTCATCTCCAGCCACAGTGGAGCCTGCTCAACAGAGACGTCAGTCCCAGCATCTTGCCCATTCCAATACTGTGCAGAGACTTGCTGCTGTCTCTCCTGGATCTGCTATTATAGCCAGTGCTGGAGCAGACGTCTTTGGGACGAAGTCCTGCATTTTCCATTCTGAGCATGCCCAGGGTAAAATCTCTCATTGGAGATCAGGGGTCACATGTTCAGTACTGCAGCAGCTCTATTGGTCCGCCAGGAAGGTCTGAACTACATGTGTTTGAACAGTTTCTCATTGTCCTTGTTCTGCAGTCCTGTAGCTGTTATATAAAAGGGTGGCAATGCTGAGCCACCATGCGCTAGTATCAACCGTTATATGCTTTGCGCCAGTGTGGTCATGCGTGTGTGTGGTTAGGGCCCAGCTGAAATAAGCCCCTAGAATACCGACTTAATCGGTGAGAGTTTGGTATGCTAGCTGGTCAGGGTCGGTGTCCTAGATGCCCTAGATTACCGGCATAACCGGTGAGGAGTTTGATTGCCGTATTCAGAGCCTGGCGTTCAGACGCCATAGATTGCGGGTGACTCCCGCGAGGATATTAGCGCATGATCACGTTCTATGTTCGCTTAGCAGTCAACTGTGTACCTGGGTGCCTGACAGGACACAGAAGTTTGTCTCAGCGGCTCTGTGACGTAACAGGGTTCGCTTTCAACGCTAGACAGCGCCCTAGCGTGTTTATTTTGCGACTCAGTGGTGTTAAGTGAGTTTGCACACATCGCCATATAGCGCTGCGGCACTCCTTCTAGCGGCTCTGTGGAATAACAGAGTTCGCATATATTGCCACAGCGCGTTACGGCGTTTATTTTGGCGACTCTGCGGGATAACAGAGTTCGCTTCTTGCGCCATTTTACTAGCTGCAGGCTCTGCCTGCACGGTGGACCCCGGGCTGCGAACGCACCTCTCTACATCAAATATTTGGTGCGTTCCGAAGACCCTTACATAATACTAGCGCCAGGGTCTGGCTGGTAAAATGGCGGACGACCAGCGTCTGCAGCGGTATATCCAGCAGCTGGAGGGTAGGATGGCGACTCTAGAGCGCACAACCTCAGCTGTGGATGTTACCACAGTCTCGGTTCAGGCTGCTAGTGTGGCCGCCGCCAGTTTGTCCTCTGCCACTCCTGCTCCGACTATTTCCCGCCTCCCACTTCCACACAAGTTTACCGGTGACAGTAAACAATGTCGGAGTTTCGTCAGTCAGTGCTCCATACATCTAGAGCTTCTGGCTACACGTTTTACCACGGAGCGGGCGAAAGTGGGTTTTATCATATCCCTTTTGTCGGGCAGGGCGTTGGAGTGGGCAACGCCGTTGTGGGAGCGCAATGATCGTGTGGTGCAGAGTGCTCCTCTCTTCTTGGACACTCTGAAATAGGTCTTTTTAGGAGCTCGCGTCACCCACGATATGGCTCTTCAACTGTTGGCAATCACCCAGGGTTAATCCATGGTCAGCCAGTTCGCCGTCCAATTTCAGACTCTGGTCTCTGAGCTGGACTGGCCAGATAAAGTCCTTATACCAGTGTACTGGAGGGGACTGGCAGACCATGTGAAGGACGCCTTGTCCACCAGGGAGATTCCTGCCACACTGGAGGAGCTCATTACCATATTTACCCGCATCAACCTCCGTTTTAACGAGCGGAGGTTGGAGCGGGCCCAGTGTAGGCAGAGGTTCCGGCTGGCGCCCACCTTCGCCAGACCTCTTGAATCTTCCATTCAGGCGTCCGATTCTTCTGAGGCCATGGAGATTTCTCGAGCGAGACCTAAGTCTCGGGCCGCTCGAGTATCTGTGACTTGTAATGCTTGCCAACAAGTAGGGCATTATGCTAATAAATGTCCACAGCGGTCGGGAAACGACCGCATCTAGTAACCATTGGGGGGTTCACTAGACACAGCAGTACACGCCTCCAAGTTGTCCTTTGGGGGGACAATCAATTTTGGCTCATCCACTTTAACAGTCACGCTTTGTGTGGATTCTGGAGCCGAAGAAAATTTCATGTCTTCTACCTTCGCTCTCCTCCACTCTATACCTCTGGTGATGCTCGCCAAATCCGTGACTGTTCGAGTAGTGAATGGGTCGACACTGCCTTCACCAATCACACATCAGACCATCCCTTTCACGTTGTCAATGTCCCCTTCCCATCAGGAGATTATCTCACTTCTGGTCATTCCCGAGGGAATAGACGAGATTTTGTTAGGGATGCCCTGGCTCCATTTCCACTCCCCACACATTGAGTGGAACTCTGGGAGGATATTGGGTTGGGGTGAGTCATGTAAAGGCAGATGTATGAGGGAATGCATTCAGGTGGCCACTACAGAGATGCCCGCAGATCTTACTTCACTTCCTAAATACTATTGGTCGTATGCAGACGTATTCTCCAAAAAGGCTGCGGAAGTCCTTCCACCTCACCGTCCTTATGACTGTCCTATTGACCTCTTGCCTGGAGCAGAACCCCCTCGGGGACGGGTCTATCCCCTTTCTCTCCCGGAGACGGAGGCTATGTCTCAATATATTCAGGAGAACCTGGCAAGAGAATTCATTAGGAAGTCAGTGTCATCTGCAGGGGCAGGGTTCTTCTTTGTGCAGAAGAAGAACGGAGAATTACTCCCATGCATCAATTACAGGGGTCTTAATGCCATCACCGTCAAGAATAAATACCCGTTGCCCCTGATTTCTGAGCTATTTGATAGGCTACGGGGGCAAGGGTATTTACAAAATTAGATCTGCGGGGTGCTTGTAACCTGATTCGCATCCGTGAGGGGGACGAATGGAAGACGGCTTTTAATACCAAGGACGGGCACTATGAATATATGGTGATGCCCTTCAGGCTCTGTAATGCCCCAGCCATCTTCCAAGACTTTGTTAATGACATCTTCCGGGATATGCTCTCCACCTCAGTCGTAGTCTATCTGGATGATATTATCATCTTTTCCCCAGATATTGACTCCAACCGGAGAGATGTCTGCAGAGTATTCGACCTCTTACGGGCAAATTCCCTCTACGCAAAGTTGGAGAAATGTGTGTTTGAGCAGGAGTCCTTACCTTTCCTGGGCTATATCATCTTCGCCCAGGGATTGGCTATGGATCCTGCCAAACTACAGGATCTTTTTATTTCTCCAAGTTTAGTTTAGTTTAGCCCACAATTTGGAGAAATAAAAAAGATTATTAATAAATTTCTACCGCTCCTATATGAAGATGACACTCTATGTGAAATTTTACAACCAGGTGTAAACATCATAGCCAGAAAAGCCCCGTCCATAGGTAATAGGATTTCGCCCAGCATGTTCCATGCTCGGATTAAAAATGATACATGGTTAAAATTCAAGGTTTTTTTTAAGTGTGGCGTAAACAATTGTAGGACATGTAAACACGCATTAATCACCAAAACCTTTAGCAACAATAACCAATCTGTCAGTTATGACATTAAACAGTATATTAACTGTAATTCGACGCATGTGGTTTACAAGATTAATTGTACTTCTTGTAGCCTGTCATATGTGGGGTGTACAACCAGGAAATTAAAAACAAGGATTTCGGAGCATTTATCTGATATTGGAAATATCACTAATTCAAATCGAAATGTATCGGCAGCTGCCAAACATTTCATTCTTTTTCATGATCGCAATACCATGTCTTTCCAGGTTAGCGCCATAGAAAGAGTTAACAAATTCGTGCGAGGTGGAGATATCGGCAGACATCTATTGACTAGAGAGGCTTTTTGGATCTTTTCCTTAAACACGAGATATCCAAATGGATTAAATAAAAGAAACAAACTAATGTATCATTATAATTATTGATTGGATCTCTTGCCATAATGTATTTTATTATTTTTGTGTATTTTTAATGATGTCAATTCATTGTTTCTTGAGGACCTTTGATTATTTTTGATCGCAATTTACCTTCCAGGACCTTCAATCTATCATGTGATTGTCAGTTCAAATTTCATTGGTCCGTGAGTAGTATATAGGTCTGCATGTTTTATATATGTATAGCAGCCTTGATGAAGATCGACTGATCGAAACGCGTTGCTGTATGTGGCTTCCTTCTATGGAGCATATACCACTTTGTATTTTATATCGAATGGACGAATAAAATTTTGGAATTTTAAGGAGCTGGAACATTTCTTTTTCTCTGTTACTTTATCCATTGCCGGTGGCAGACAGGCCTTGGGAAATGGTCGGGATGGACTTTGTCGTAGGCTTGCCCAAATCTCGTGGGTGTACCATCATATGGGTTATCACCGATCACTTCTCTAAAATGGTGCACTTACCCCGGTTACCTTCTGCACGGGCCTTGGCGACACTGTTTATCAAACATATCTTCCGCTTACATGGTATGCCGGACAAAATTGTCAGCGATCGGGGTCCCCAGTTTGCGTCTCGGTTCTGGAGAGAGCTTTGTCGCCTTCTCAGTGTTAAGTTAAATCTCTCTTCTGCTTATCATCCCGAGACGAATGGGTTGGTAGAGAGGGCCAACCAGACCTTGGTCACATATCTGCGACATTTTGTTTCAGCTAGGCAGGATGACTGGGCATCCTTGTTACCGTGGGCGGAGTTTGCATTAAACAACGCTGTGGCTGATTCCACTGGACAAACCCCATTTCTCCTTAATTACGGTCAGCATCCGCGGGTTCCCGTACCTATGCCCGTGTCTTCCGCCGACTCCAGGGTGGCAGACTGGGCTGTGGAGGCACGGGACATTTGGGACCGCACTCAGGATGCCATTCAGGCCTCCAAGGAAAGAATGAGGTCATCCGCCGACGCAGATCGGCGCCCCGCTCCGACTTTTGCCCCTGGCGATTTAGTGTGGCTCTCCACCCATAACATCAGGCTGCGCGTAGAGTCCACTAAGTTCGCACCTCGCTTCTTGGGTCCCTTCAAGGTCCTTGAACAGGTCAATCCTGTGGTCTACCGGTTAGCTCTTCCGCCACACCTGGGTGTCACCGACACATTCCATGTCTCCCTCCTGAAACCCGTATACTTGTCCCGGTTTTCCGAGTCATCTGCCGGGACATCGGGTTCGTCTACGGACGATTATGAGGTGAATGCTATTCTGGGGTGCAAGGTGGTACGTGGCAAAAAGTTTTATTTGGTGGATTGGAGGGGTTATGGGCCTGAGGATAGGTCATGAGAGCCTGCTGAGCATATTCAGGCTCCGCAGCTCATCGCTGCCTTTGAGCGCAGCGAGGCCCAAAGAAGGGGGGCCCTAGGAGGGGGGGTAATGTTAGGGTTCGAGTTCCCGCTGCTGCACAAGGGGAGTCTCGAACCAGTCCCGCTGCGGTCCCCATTTATCTCCGGCCGCAGTGGAGCCTGCTCGGTCCCAGCGTCTCGCCCATTCCAATACTGTGCAGAGACTTGCTGCTGCCTCTCCTGGATCTGCTATTATAGCCAGTGCTGGAGCAGACGTCTTTGGGACGTCTTTCTGAGCATGCCCAGGGTAAGATCTCTCATTGGAGATCAGGGGTCACATGTTCAGGTACTGAAGCAGCTCCTATTGGTCCGCCAGGAAGGTCCTGAAACTACATGTGTTTTGGAACAGTTTCTCATTGGTCCTTGTTTCTGGCAGGTCCTGTAGCTGTTACTATAAAAGGGTGGCAATGCTGAGCCGCCTTGCGCTAGTATCAACCGTTATATGCTTTGCGCCAGTGTGGTCATGCATGTGTGTGGTTAGGGCCCGGCTGAAATAAGCCCCTAGAATACCGACTTAATTGGTGAGGAGTTTGGTATGCTAGCTGGTCAGGGTCGGTGTCCTAGATGCCCTAGATTACCGGCATAACCGGTGAGGAGTTTGATTGCCATATTCAGGGCCTGGCGTTCTGACGCCATAGATTGCGGGTGACTCCCGCGAGGACATTAGCGCATGATCACGTTCTATGTTCGCTTAGCAGTCAACTGTGTACCTGGGTGCCTGACAGGACACAGAAGTTTGTCTCAGCGGCTCTGTGACGTAACAGGGTTCGCTTTCAACGCTAGACAGCGCCCTAGCGTGTTTATTTTGCGACTCAGTGGTGTTAAGTGAGTTTGCACACATCGCCATATAGCGCTGCGGCACTCCTTCTAGCGGCTCTGTGGAATAACAGAGTTCGCACATATTGCCACAGCGCGTTACGGCGTTTATTTTGGCGACTCTGCGGGATAACAGAGTTCACTTCTTGCGCCATTTTACTAGCAGCAGGCTCCACCTGCACGGTGGACCCCGGGATGCGAACGCACCTCTCTACATCAAATATTTGGTGCGTTCCGCAGACCCTTACAGTCAGTCAGTCCGAAAAATTGGGAAAACTTTGAAAGTGTCCCCAAATGCTGTTGCAAAAACCATCAAGCCCTACAAAGAAACTGGCTCACAGGAGGACCGCCCAGGAAAGGAAGACCAAGAGTCACCTCTGGTTCTGAGGATAAGTTTATCCGAGTCACCAGCCTCAGGTTTACAGCAGCTCAGATTAGAGACCAGGTCAATGCCACACAGAGTTCTAGCAGCAAACACATCTCTACAACAACTGTTAAGAGGAGACTTTGTGCAGCAGGCTTCATGGTAAAATAGCTGCTAGGAAACCATGCTAAGGACAGGCAACAAGCAGAAGAGACTTGTTTGGGCTAAAGAACACAAGGAATGGACATTAGACCAGTGTAAATCTGTGCTTTGGTCTGATGAGTCCAAATTTGAGATCTTTGGTTCCAACCACCGTGTCTTTGTGCGACGCAGACAAGGTGAATGGATGGACTCTACATGCCTGGTTCCCACCGTGAAGCATGGAGGAGGAGGTGTGATGGTGTGGGGGTGCTTTGCTGGTGACACTGTTGGGGATTTTTTTTCAAAATTGAAGGCATACTGAACCAGCATGGCTACCACAGCATCTTGCAGCGGCATGCTATTCCATCCGGTTTGCATTTAGTTGGACCGTCATTTATTTTTCAACAGGACAATGACCCCAAACACACCTCCAGGCTGTGTAAGGGCTATTTGACCAAGAAGGAGAGTGCTAGGGTGCTACGCCAGATGACCTGGCCTCCACAGCCACCAGATCTGAACCCAAACGAGATGGTTTGGGGTGAGCTGGACCGCAGAGTGAAGGCAAAAGGGCCAACAAGTTCTAAGCATCTCTGGGAACTCCTTCAAGATTGTTGGAAGACCATTTCGGGTGACTACCTCTTGAAGTTCATCAAGAGAATGCCAAGAGTGTGCAAAGCACTCATCAAAGCAAAATATGGCTACTTTGAAGAACCTAGAATATAAGACATATTTTCAGTTGTTTCACTTTTTTGTTAAGGATATAATTCCACATGTGTTAATTCATAGTTTTGATGCCTTCAGTGTGAATGTGCAATTTTCATAGTCATGAAAATACAGAAAAATCTTTGAATGAGAAGGTGTGTCCAGACTCGCATAGCACTCGGCCGTTTTTTCGGTCCGGAAATCGGACCGTTTTTTTTCTCGCAAATGGGTATGAGCCCTAAAGAGGGTAGCGGTGTTAACAGAAAGAGCCAGAAAATGGGCCTACAGTGCAGCTTTCTTGGCACATGACAGCCAAGAAACATTTCTTACAGGAGATGTCCAGTCTTAGGTTACAAGCCTGTAGTCACTCTCTGGACTTTCATCATTTTCACTCTTCCAGTAATAACTATAATATATTTTATTCTTAATTGTTATTCATAGAGTTTTATTCTTACATTAATCAAAAGTTATAGTTAGAATCTGCTCGTGTGGAATTTACACTTTCATGAAAAACACAGGAATCTGTGCCAAATGCTAGCCATCGACTACTCATGATGGGAAAAACATCTTATTGTAAATGTATGTGCCAGTTTTTGCACTCTGTTAAGAGTCGTCTAACTAAAACTCAATGTAAATGCAACCCTAGGCGAAATGTAGAGCTTCATTGGCTATAATGGAACAAAGTCAGGCATCACATGTCATAAAGCAATATTTATAGGCATCGAGGAATTTATTGTTATTGATTGGATTTAATCTTACCATATGAAACATGAAGAAACATGCCGCCATTATTATATTGTTCATTGCTTATGTGACATAACAACACTTTACAATTAGATGGCACATAATGGAAGACGTTTGCAAAATACCATGTAATATGTTCTGCTTTGAAGTTCTAAAAAAATAAAATAAAAAAGATCATAAAATTTTATAAGGCAAGAATATTTTGGGAAAAATAGACAGTTTTTAAAAATGTTTATGCTTAGAATGATGTTTGTAAAATGCATTGTTTGGCTGTACATACATTTTACAGCATTTTGTTAAAATCTTTTAAAAAAAAAACATGAATTCCTTGTGTTTCCATTGCATCTTCCATTTGTAACATGCATTTTTATGGTGTTTTTCAGTCCTGCAGAGGATCATAGAGAAAAAATGCTACACAAAAAATAGCACATAAAAGTAGACATTTCAATAAAGTCATGTAGACTCACAATTTACCATTTGGACAAGGGGACTGTCCAAATGGCTTCTTAGATACAAGTTTTTGTCCCTGCATATAATGTGGTTTGAAGTTTACAATTCTTACAGTCCATATGCACAAAACACTGATAAATACAGTTACTTGTTAGCTAGCAATGAAATGAGAGAAAATGAATTCATTTTACTTGTATGCTGAACATCCCCAAATACTCTGCTGAATTAATTACCCCATGACAGAATAATCTGACTGTAAACAAGTTTGATCTTTGTATACGCTAAAAAGATTGTAATACATGAAGAATAACAGATGCTCGATGAAATGTCATGTTCCTTTTCCTAATAGAAATGCTCTTTATAAATACATGCTAAAGACATTAAATGAGTATTTTGCAATTAAAGTTTATGATACACCTGAATCTCTATCTGTTTAATGTCACAATCAAATTGTTTTTCTAATATACTTTAATAAAAAATTCACTGACATCATTTGCGGGGGCGGCGCTGGTCTCTGTTCTCTCGTTCTTTACTTACATTGTGCAGTGACAGTGCGCTCTGTTGCTTGCTGATCAGAGTCAGTGAGACAGTGCATTGTCACTGTGCATTGAGAAGAGCAGTGCGCAGTGAAAAGATCTTACCAAGCATCTGTTGGAAACGATATCCAATGCATGCTCCCTGATGATGACTTGTTTGAGTATCTCAATATGCATTGGGATTCTCAAAGGAAGCATCATCAAAGAGGAAGTAGTAGAAAAAAATAAAGCCTTTAACTAGAGTAGAGATGGGAGGATCTGGAATTTTTAATTAAAGAATATTAGAAAAAAGATTAGATTATGACATCACATATAGATTTACGAGTAAAATAAAATTTATCCCTTTAACCTTTTCATTGTGTTTTTTGTGTATTCATATTTCACTATGCTAGTATCTCCAGACAATCTGGTATCTCCAGAGAAGCGCTTTATTTAGCATTGAATGGTGACATGAGGTACAAATAGTCAAAAATGTTGGGAAGGTTAATAAATGTTGAAAAGACCTTCAAAGGGGGACGCCAAAAATTCTTCTTCAGACCCAATAATGAATCATTTACTTACCAGTTCATGACAGGGCCATATTCCCGCATTCATAACCAAACAAATTTTTGGCCATACAGCAATCAGGAAGGCAGAGATGATAAAACACCATCTCTGCCTTCTGTATGGGTAATCTACAGTGGGGAAAAAAAGCATTCAGTCAGCCACCAATTTTGCAAGTTCTCCCACTCAAAAAGATGAGAGAGGCCTGTAATTGACATCATAGGTAGACCACAACTATGAGAGTCAAAATGAGAATACAAATCCAGAAAATCACCTTGTCTGATTTGGCAAGATTTATTTTGCAAATTATGGTGGAAAATAAGTATTTGGTCACCTAAAAACATGCACGATTTCTGGTTCTCACAGACCTGTAACTTCTTCTTTAAGAGGCTCCTCTGTCCTCCACTCATTACCTGTAATGGCACCTGTTTGAACTTGTTATCAGTATAAAAGACACCTGTCCACAACCTCAAACAGTCACACTCCAAACTCCACTATGGTGGAAACCAATGAGCTGTCGAAGGACACCAGAAACAAAACTGTAGCCCTGCACCAGGCTGGGAATACTGAATCTGCAATAGGCAAGCAGCTTGGTGTGATGAAATCAACTGTGGGAGCAATAATAAGAAAATAGAAGACATACAAGACCACTGATAATCTCCCTCGATCTGGGGCTTCACGCAAGATCTCACCCCGTAGGGTCAAAATGATCACAAGAATGGTGAGCAAAAATCCCAGAACCACATGGGGGGACCTAGTGAATGACCTGTATAGAACTGGGGCCACTGTAACAATGGCTACCATGAGTAACACACTATGCCGCCAAGGACTTAGATCCTGCAGTGCCAGACGTGTCCCCCTGCTTAAGCCAGTACAGTCCTGGCCCATCTGAAGTTTGCTAGAGAGAATTTGGATTATCCAGAAGAGTATTGGGAGAATGTCATATGGTCTGATGAATCCAAAGTAGAACTGTTTGATAGAAACAAAACTCGTCGTGTTTGGAGGAGACAGAATGCTGAGTTGCATCCGAAAAACACCATACCTACTGTGAAGCATGGGGGTGGCAACATCATGCTTTGGTGCTGTTTCTCTGCAAAGGGACCAGGACGACTGATCCGTGTACATGAAAGAATGAATGGGGCCATGTATCGTGAGATTTTGAGTTCAAACCTCCTTCCATCAGCAAGGGCATTGAAGATGAAATGTGGATGGGTCTTTCAGCATGATAATGATCCCAAGCACACCGCCAGGGCAACAAAGGAGTGACTTCCTAAGAAGCATATGAAGGTCCTGGAATGGCATAGCCAGTCTCCAGATCTCAACCCCATAGAAAACTTTTGGAGGGATTTGAAAGTCTGTGTTGCCCAGTGACAGGCCCAAAACATCACTGCTCTAGAGGAGATCTGCATGGAGAATGGGCCAACATAACACCAACAGTGTGTGCTAACCTTGTGAAGACTTACAGAAAACGTTTGACCTCTGTCATTGCCAACAAAGGATATATAACAATATTGAGATGAACTTTTGTTAATCACCAAATACTTATTTTCCACCATAATTTGCAAAATAAATCAGACAAGGTGATTTTCTGGATTTGTTTTCTCATTTTGACTCTCATACTTGTGGTCTACCTATGATATCAATTACAGGTCTCTCTCATTTTTTTAAGTGGGAGAACTTGCACAATTGGTGGCTGACTAAATACTTTTTCCCCACTCTACGTAACTATCAGACCTCGTGCAGCTGCTTACTAAGTGATGTTTTGGAATGTTATTGCAGAGTTAGCCATGGCCGAAAATGTTATCACACTTGAAATTGTTTCAGAAAACAAAGTATTTCTCCCAGAATTATTGCAAATACACATATTTTTGCTATACATGTTTATTTCCTTTGCGTTTATTGGAACAACAGAGAAAAAAAGGAAAATTGGACATAATTTCACACACAACCCCAAAAATGGGCGGGATAAAAAAGTTGGTACCCTCAACTTAATATTTGGTTGGATACCTTTTGGAATAAATAACTGCAATCAATCGCTTCCCATATTCTATAACCATCAGCAAGCTTCTTACACCTCTGAACTTGAATTTTGGACCACTCTTGTTTTGCAAACTACTCCAGGTCTCTAATATTTGAAGGGTGCCTTCTCCTAACAGTAATTTTAAGATCTCTCCACAGGTGTTCAATGGAATTTAGATCCAGACCCATTGCTGGCCACTTTAGAATTCTCCAGTGCTTTGTTTCCATCCATTTTTGGGTGTTTCTTGAATTATGTTTGGGGTCATTGTCCTGCTGGAAGAAATATGAGTTAGATGCAAACCCAGCTTTCTGACACTGGGCACTACATTGCAACCCAAAATTCTTTGGTAATCTTCAGATTTCCTGATGCCTTGCACACAGTCAAGGCAACTGGGGCCAGAGGCAAAAAACAACCCCAAAACATCTTTGAACCTCCTAGATATTTGACAGTAGGTACTGTGTTCTTTTCTTTGTATACCTCATTCCGTTTTTTGGTAAACAGTAGAATGATGTGCTCTACCAAAAATGTCTATCTCGGTCTCATCTGGACGCTTTTCCAGAAGGGTTTTAGCTTACTAATATACTTTTTGGGAAACTGCAGACTAGCTTTTTAGGTCTCTGTGTCAGCAGTGGGGTCCTCCTGGGTTTTCTGCCATAGCGTTTCATTTCATTAAAATGTCAGTAAACAGATTGCATGGACACTGATGAACCCTGAGCCTGCAGGACAGCTTGAACTTCTTTGGAACTAGGTTGGGACTTCTTATCCACCATTCGGATTTTCCTGAGTTGCAACCCTTCATCATTTTTCTGCTATCCACATTCAGAAAGACTAGCTACAGTGTTGAAAATTTTTTGATGATGTTGCTCACCATGGACAAAGAAACATCAATAACTCTGGAAATGGATATATTGTTGATATTTTTCAACAATTTTGGTTCTCAAGTCTTCAGATAGTTCTCTTCTCCTCTTCCTGTTCTCCATGCTTAATGTGGCACACACAGTGACACAATGCAAAGATTGAGTCAACAATGGTTTCAGGTGTGATTTTCATATTGTCCACACCCATTACTTGTCATAGGTGAGTTTCAACTAGAATCACACAAAGTTGTTTATCCACAATTTTGGAAAGGTGCCATCAATTTTGTCCTGCCCATTTTTGGAATTTTGTGTGAATTGATGTCCAATTTGCCTTTTTTCTCTGTTTTGTGTTTTTCTTATTCCATTACACACAAAAGAAATAACATGTTGTGATAGGCTGACTAATCAGCTGCTTTCAGAGGTAGACACTGGAATTCTTGGGTCAATCGCCTGCTGGTTTATTAACCCTTTCTGACCTTAGACGTACTATCCCGTCCATGTGACCTGGGTCTTAATGCCCATGGACGGGATAGCACATCATATGCGATCAGCCGCGCTCACAGTGGGAGCTCGGCTGATTGTGGCCGGGTGTCAGCTAATTATCACAGCTGACACACGGAACTAAGTGTCAGGAGCGGTCACAGACTGCTCCAGGCTCTTTAACCCCCGGAACACTGCGATCAAACATGATCACAGCATTCCGGTGCCAACACAGGGGCTGACAGCCCCTCTGCCTTTGGATCAGAGACCCTGCGGCACGTCGCTGGGTCCCGATTGCTGCCATGGAGACCCAATATCGTCATGATGACTTCTGGGTCTCCAAAGCTGTGAAGCTTCCTGTCATGCACAGTGCATGTCAGGAAGTCTCACAGGTCAGTGTACAGAAGCAGCAGCGCTGACAGCTTCTGTAGCATGCAGATGCTTCTTAATCTGCATGCTATATAAGCAATCAAACTGCACAAAATCATTGTCCCATAGTGAGACAAAGTGTAAAAGTTAGAATTAAATAAAAAAAATTAAATAATTTTTAAAATATTTTAAAAAATAATCAATATTTATTATGTCATTAAATAAATATTTGAATAAAAAAAAATCTAAACAATAAAAGTACACATATTTGGTATCGCCACATCCGTAACGACCCTACCTATAAAACTGTCCCACTAGTTAACCCCTTTAGTGAACACCGTAAAAAAAAGGCAAAAAACAATGGTTTTTCATCATACCGACAAACAAAAAGTGGAATAACAAAAGATGGATATAAATAAACATGGTACTGCTGAAAACGTCATCTTGTCCCGCAAAAAACGAGCCACCAAAGTGTCATCAGTAAAAAAATAAAAAAGTTATAGCTCTCAGAATAAAGCCATGCAACAATAATTATTTTTTCTATAAAATAGTTTTTATTATATAAAAGCGCCAAAACATAAAAAAATATAAATAAGGTATTGCTGTAATTGTACTGACCTGAAGAATAAAGCCGCCTTATCAATTTTACCACACGCGGAATGGTGTAAACGCCCCCCCAAAGAAATTCATGAACTGCTTTTTTTTTCTCATTCTGTCTCCCAAAAATCGGAATAGAAATCGATCAAAAAATGTAATGTGACCGAAAATGGTACCAATAAAAACGTTAACTCATCCCGCAAAAAACAAGACCTCACATGACTCTGTGTACCAAAATATGGAAAAATTATAGCTCTCAAATTATGGTGATGCAAAAACTATTTTTTGCAATGAAAAGCGTCTTTTAGTGTGTGACAGCTGCCAAACGTAAAACCCCGCTATAAATAGTAAATCAAACCCCCCTTTATCACCCTCTTAGTTAGGGAAAACTAATAAAATAAAAAAATATATGTATTTCCATTTTCCCATTGGGGTTAGGGTTGGGGCTAAAGTTAGGTTTAGGGCTCGGGCTAAAGCTAGTGTTAGGGTTGGGGCTAGAGTTGGGGTTAGGATTTGGATTACGGTTACGGTTGGGATTAGGGTTAGGTTTGGGATTATTGTTAGGGGTGTGTTAGGGTTAGGTTTTTGGTTAGGGTTATGGTTAGGGTTGGGATTATGGTTAGGGTGTGTTGGGGTTAGGGTTAGTGTTAGAATTGGGGGGTTTCCACTGTTTAGGCACATGAGGGGCTCTCCAAATGTGACATGGCGTCCGATCTCAATTCCAGCCAATTCTGCGTTGAAAAAGTCAAATGGTGCTCCTTCCCTTCTGAGCTCTGCCTTGCTCTCAAACAGTAGTTTACCCCCACTTTACCCCCAATTTGTCCTGTTACCCTTGGTAAAATAAAAAAAAAATTGGATCTGAAGTAAATTTTTTGTAAAAAAAAAATTAAATGTTCATTTTTTTAAAACATTCCAAAAATTCCTGTGAAGCACCTGAAGGGTTAATAAACTTCTTGAATGTGGTTTTGAGCACCTTCAGGGGTGCAGTTTTTAGAATGGTGTCATTTTTTTGTATTTTCTATCATATAGACTCCTCCAAGTTACTTCAGATAAGATGTGGTCACTGGTCACTAAAAAAAAGGTGCTGTAAAAATGAGAAATTGCTGGTCAAATTTTAACCCTTATAACTTCCTAACAAAAAAATTTTGGTTCCAAAATTGTGCTGATGTAAAGTAGACATGTGGGAAATATTATTTATTAACTATTTTGTGCGATATAACTAATATTTTAAGGGCATAAAAATTAAAAGTTTGAAAATTGCAAAATTTTAAAATTTTCACCAAATTTCCATTTTTTTTTACAAATAAATGCAAGTTATATCGAAGAAATTTTACCACTAACATGAAATACAATATGTCACGAAAAAACATTCATAGAGTCACCAAGATCCGTTGAAATGTTCCAGAGTTTTAACCTCATAAAGGGACAGTGGTCAGAATTGTAAAAATTGGCCTGGTCATTAATGTGCAAACCCTCCTCCGGGGTTTAACATGACACTTTGTGAATATATTTATGTACCCCGATACAGTTGCTGTGAACTCCACGATAATACAAGACTACTCGCTGCCACCATCAGTGGTGTTTTATACAGGCTGGCTGGAGGCCTGGTTCTAGTAGCGTTTGGCTTCAGGGTGAGCGTTACAGAACAAAAGAAACAGAACTGTTAAATTTTATATTTAATCCAAAACGATAGGCAGTGTTTGTAAAACCTTTTGTATATTTTTATAAAGGGGACAAAGTAATAAAGCATATACAATTACAGGAAATAAAACAGCATTAAAAGAACTTACTACACCGATCACAGAGATAATTCAGTTTAGCGAAGGAGAGCACTTCGATTGTAGACGTTCAGTGAACGGGATTCATGCATACACTGAAGTGTATCTCTCTATAGGAACCCATATCATAATTTGTCTGGACCTTTTAACAGCACCTGAGTTATACCCACACACCCCCTTTGATGACCTTACGTGGGTCTGGTTGTGGGATGTTCCCAGTCTTTCTTCATTTTATGAAAGTCGCAGCTTATGAAATAACTTCACTCCTGATGATCACAGACGTTCGAAATCACCGCCGTATTTTTTATCGGGATTTTACCATTACCCAGAGACCAAATACGACATGGCTGTTGGCAGCGATCTGCCCACTAATGATTTGTGGCTTATAGGCAGGGAATACAGTTATGAGAAAATATGCATCTCCTTCCCTGATTCGTCCTGAATCTGAAACTGTATGTCCTATCACTATCGTATCTATACAATCCACAATATTCATAATTTTCTTTCGGAGACCCCAAGCTGGGGAACAATAGCTTCTTCCACATGTAACCTTATTATCCCAACCTCTGAAAAGACCTTTCCAGCCTTAATTGAATGTCCAATCTATATACCTTTGTCTATGCACAATAGACATCTTCTTTGGCACTGCAGGTGTTCATTGCTTTAAAAAGGAGCTGCCTGCATGTTGATGAAGATTTTCACTGAAGCTTGTACCTAATTTCCTGATTCTTTATGCCCATTGTACCAGTCTAATTCTAGGAGTCTCATATTGGCAGCTATTTTTGCTACTGCAATTCCGTTTGAGAGGTGGAGGAGGGAGGGGGTGACTGCCCCTCTCACTAGGGGCTTCAGATATTTTAATATTTTCTATGGCAATAACCTTAATCAATAGGGATCTGATCACTTAAATGAAGAATGAGTCCGGCTTGTGTCCTGATGATCCATTCAAAATCAATGTTCTGTGATCAATGGGGGCTGATTGGCAAGACCTCACAATCGTTAATATTTGTTATCCATCTTGTATATAGGTGACAAATGCTTCTTGTTAGAATACTTTTTATTACAATATTCACAAAATAGAACTGGTTACAATAAAAGTTTTGCATAAATGAAAAATTCTGCATACGTTATGTTACTTAATTGTTGCTCTGCCGAAGTCTCAAAGACTTTGTTATATGCCTGTTATTACACAGGAAGATTAGTTTCCATATGGTACTTTTTATCCCAGCTCAGCTTCTGCCTATAAAACATTATATCCAAACAGATACCATAATGGAATGGAGGAGTGAAGAAACATTTGTATATGTAATTCATCACCATCCTAAAACGGCATCTCACTATGTCAAAACTCCAGAACTTGACAGGTTTAATCAATTGTACTGAAAATTTGGAACACAGAGATACAACACATTAGCCATTTTCCTCGGTTGCATCATTCCGAGGCTCTTTCTGTCTCTACAATATCATTCTTTACCTGTCTCCAATTGCTGAGAAGGATTTCATGTTAGGATAATATGGATTGCCTTGAAGGAGTAATTCATAATCTGAATTTGTGTTTTTAGATTCTCTTCGTGTTTCTACATACTTTATTCCTATTTAATCCTCATTTAGATGGCCATGATGCGGTTACATTTTTGTAACCCTACTATGACAGGCAATAAAGAATTGTCCACCACACACTCACAGTTTAATTACTACATATTAAAAGGAATATAAGTTTTTAATATACCTTATTCTTCACTTCTTCACCCAGTTATTCTTTTTTCTTTTCTTTTGCTGTCAGTGATCCAGACCTCTCTGAAATTTGTACACTGAACAGCTGAGAAGTGGATACAATTGTATCCAGTTTAGATAATCCTGGTGTAGGAAACAGTCTTGGAGCCAAACTGATGCATTTTTCCTACACTGACACTTTGTAGTAAACTATCAGCAAGATTTGTGTTGCTGCTGAATTAATAGCCTGTGTTCACTGGAGTATCAATTTAGGCCACAAGACACTTGGCACCACTATACATGAATGAGTGCACTTCCTCTATTATTCAGACACAATCCAATCTTTAACCCTTTGTTATCTACCGGAGCAAAAATAGTCAATTTATTAAATAAGGTATGGAAAAGCCAGGTAATGTATAAATTATTAGTGAAATACCTGTAGCCTTTAGGCCTAACATCTATCTTAGACACTATTAAAGGGAACCAGTCACCAGGTTTTCCCCATATACAGTAGCTCCAGAACTACTGTAAGCCGTCTGTTACAGAATATTAGAATGCTGTACATATGTCCCCAATCTGCTCTGCAAGGCCCCCCAAAAAAAGCTTTTATTATACTTACAAACAGTGTGGTTTGGTCTGATTTGCGTCTCTGGCCTTGATCCTCTCTTTTTATGATTGCCGTCCTCCTTCAATGCTTTGTGTGAATGAGGTGTCCTACATCATCCACACAGTGTCCTCCATCGCACTCCTCTGCAGGAAAACTTCTCTCTGCCTTGTTAAGGGCAGATAACAGTAGTACAGTGCGCATGCGCCGGCGCCGGTTTTAACCTACAGATGAACGGTGCTCTTTGTCCTTTCCTCAAGCATGTGCAATGCGGTACTTTGCTCTACCCTCAGCAGGGCAGAGAGAAATAGGCCTGAACAGGTGCGCGATGGAGGACACTGTGAGGATGACGTAAAATGCGTTGTCCACATGAAGCAAAAAGAAGAATGGTGACTTCAAGAAGAGAAGATCAAGACTAGAGATTGCCATTCGGACCATGGCTTCTGTAAGTATAATAGAAGTTATTT
Source organism: Oophaga sylvatica (assembly GCA_033576555.1). Taxonomy (NCBI): domain Eukaryota; kingdom Metazoa; phylum Chordata; class Amphibia; order Anura; family Dendrobatidae; genus Oophaga; species Oophaga sylvatica. The sequence continues at coordinate 166,803,874 of JARQOD010000001.1, read as the reverse complement.
TTTATGCCTGGCATAGCGGAGTAGGGACATATATACAGCATTCTAGAATAGTGTATATGAGGGCTTTCAGGTACTGGCCCTACTTTATATGGGAAAAACCTGGTGACAGGTTCACTTTAATTAATAAACCCATTGCCGTAAAGTATGATATATTAGAACCTCAACCAATCTAGGAATCATTTACAAGTAGTTATGTATAGTGTATATAGAATCTGAGATACTACAGAAACAACTCAGAATGAATGTGTAGTCTCCAGTCCTGATCCTTATCAACAGGTGTCCTTCCCCATGGGGCCTCCATAGTCGTGTATCCCTTATGTCTGAAAATGAAACCATGACCAGAGATAACATTGTCAATGCACCGAAGCTGATTTACTTTTTCCCATAACATATGATTTCAGTTATTTACTCCACTTAGTGTATTTGGCCTCACTGTAGACCTTATCAAATCTTTAGTGGAATGACAGATCTGTACTCTTCATCCATGACATGCATACTTTTATTCCCTTTGCCTACTGAGAATATTTGATTTTATTTTCGGGCTAAGTATCATCCTCTTGTAGCTACCTGTAATTTCCTTTACTTGATAAAGAATTACTAGCTAACTAGAATTTAGCATTCCCTGTGATGGACAATAGGAATACATTTTTTAAAGGTTGCCTCTACTTTTCTATAGATGGAGTAATTATACAAATTATCTATAGTCAGATAGGCACTTATCTAATGAAAAGGAGACTCCAGCCCATTTACATAGGTAGCAAAGTGAATTATGTGCATTTTAAGGCAGATTATATGGCTTCCAGCCCAATATGTACAATGGTATTACCCACTGAGGTTTTAAACGGAAACACTACAGTGGGAATTGAGAGACTTGCCATGATATCATGGGAAGAACTCATGGAACAGCAATTACTTAAGAAGTGTTTGCCAAAGTATAAATCATTGGTTTAGTATGCAGTCATTACAGGGACTATGTGTATCAGATATGATGTTTCATTAAAGAAAACCTGTTATAAGGATTTTCTAAACCAAACTTCAATACTGCTTCAGTGCTGATTAAATCCTTACCTTTACTGTAGAAATGCATTTTGCTGTTTTAGAGAAATCCATAGTTGAAATTGTATGATAATGAGTTGAAAGTGCAGCGGGATGGACAATATGCCAGCTTCTCTACTTAGTTCCCGCCTGCTACCTTTTTCCTGTCTCTTACTGACAGGTCACTAAAACAGGAGTGACCTGTCAATCAAAGACAGAATTCAGGCAGCGGGTGGGGAATAGGGAGAGAAGGAACACTGACTGCACTTGCAAATCTTTATCATACATTTTCAACTATGGATTTATCTAAAAAAGCAGAATGCCTTGGTTGCTTTGTACTGTGTATGGGAGACATCATAGAAGCTAATAACTTCCCACCAGGTCAGAGTTAACTAAAGATTAAGTGGGTGATTCAGCAAGACTGGCATTATGCGAGTGTGCTTGATGGAGTACAGGAGGCAATTCATTCATTAAAAGGCACACCCCACTTAAATATTTGGTACCTCTGCTGAGTGGTGAGTGCCGCACCAGAAATGCTACTTCAGTTAGAGAGTAGCATTTCTGGTGTAGAAAATGCTAGCACATTTGATTTTTCTAACTAGAGATATGGACACATCCCCTGTTCTGCCCCAGCTCCACCCATACCAGCGGAAGTGATTCAAACTGGTTTGAAATTGCCATTAGTCACAAAACTTTTGTGCAACTCAGCATTGTGCAAAAATTTGTGACTTTTCAAAGCTTTATGACAGTTTTATGGCATAAAAGCTTTGATGAATCAGCCGTAAAGACTGGAGAGGGGAAATCTGGTGAAAAATGCAGGATACAAGTCATATAATAACCAGAAAATGAGGTTACATTTTATGTACATACTGTAGTAGATAAGCTCTCTCAGCTGTACAGGGAGATAGACAGGAACACTGTCTCTTTAAGATCTTCACTGGTTTATTATATATGCAGCATAAACCATAGTGAAGTCAAAATAAACATGGCTCTTTTTTCAAAACAATACAAAGATGTAACATAAAGCACAGTCCTTGTGGTAGCGGGGATCCACACTCTCAGGGTTCAGCAAAAACACACGAAACACTGAACACCTCATGAGGCTCTCTGTTTTAACCGCAGACCATACTCTGGGGTGGAGATAAGGTGGACAACCTCCCACTCGCTCTATGGTTGTCCACAAAAACCCAACCCTTAAAATGGCTGTTTAACCCTTCTCAACACCTAGTGTGCTGGTGAAAACTTCTGGGTTTAATATCACTGAAGCTAATAGCCTCAGTGAAACGTATCTCACCTCCAGCACTTTGCCAGTGACTTTGTCGTAATGCATATGACAACTTATTTTGAAAAGTAACTTGAAATGACAGGCAAGCTTCACGTGCAAGTACTTGAAATGATAAATACATTTCCAATTATACATATACTAATATATTTGAGTAGAATTGTAATATATCTTGCAAGTACTCACTCAGGTGTGTAGGAGGAAACAGGAGGCACGTTCTCTTGAAAGTCCATGTGGGTTTATTTGCTTCATAAACCTTGATGACACCAACAAACGGTAAACAGTCTTTACATCAGGCAGACAAAACCTCAATGTCCAGCACGCAGGCTCGGTCTAGAGCCACACACACAGGAAGGCTTCTTCCTCTCTGCACACAGACCACTCTGTAATGTCCAGCCTGGACACATGGAAATCTGTTCACACTGACAGACTCCCAAACACTCACTGCCATGTGCCAAAGATACCTCCATTATGTAGGCTGTAACCACACCCACAGGAGAGGTACATATCACATGGGCTGATCACATGATCATGACATCACTGCAGGTCCTCAAACATCTGCAGGTCCTGCAGGGAAAAGGGGTACAGTGAGCACCCTCACCCAGAGGTGAGGTATGTGGGTAGCCAGACCCACCATCTCTCAGAGCTACCCGCAACCCGGACCAGGTGTACTAAACGACAACTTATTGCTTACGTGCACTAAAGAAAATACACCTGGTTACATCACAGGGAGCAGCCACCTACCATTGATTACACGGCCATTAGCCTCTTAACAATATGTATATATAATGATGGCCTATATTTTTGTGAAATAATAGGGGGAACGAGCAATTAAGACTAAAATTTAACTTTCAATTAATACATTTAAAAGTTTTAAAAAGAGACCAAACAAGACGCTATACCTTGACGCTATAAAAACAGATCAGTATTTCTACTCATCAATCAGTCAAACTGATACTGTGCCTTCCATAAATACAACCCAATTTATATTCAGTGTATTGAGTACTTGACATCAACAGTATAGATGTATCCAATTCACATCATCAGAATGTGATCCATGAAGGATAAGTCACCGTCTCCGAGTATTCAGGATTGGGTGAATATTCAGAGCCTATGAGTTAACCTTCATGGATCACATTCTAATACCCTGATGAATATGTCGCAGTGGTCAGCCATCTAGTTGGATAACATAATTCCCTTTTTTCCTTCAGTTTATACACAAAATGGATTGATTTTATGATGTGAATGTACTGTTGATATCTAATACCCAAATACTGAATATAAATTGGGTTGTATTTATGGAAGGTACAGTATCAGTTCCATTTGAGATTGTATAGAAGGGAACTGTGACTGACTTTTGAGATAATTAGACGCATTTATTGTCTCACCTTATCACTCATTAATGAGTACAATGTGCCATACTTAGTGTGACAACTGATTGATGCACTGTGACTGGCATTGAGAAACTGGATTTACTGCATATCTCACCTTTTTGACTGATTGATTAGAGGAAGTACTGATCTGTTTTTAAGATGTCAAGTTTTTTCTTGTTTCGTCTCTTTTAGAAATTTTAAATGTATTAATTTAAAGTTACATTTTAGATCTACTTGCTGGTTCCCATTGTCATTGTAGTTGGACTCACTCCTTTCGGTATAAAAGGAATATTGTCTTTTTTTTGTGAAAAAAGAGGGGCCATCATAAGGTTAAAAAAATAAAAAGCCTTATACTCATCTCTAGCCTCTCCGCTCCTCACTGTCACCTGTCCAGTCCTGTTTGCATATTTGTAAGGTTCTGTGTACATGTTCCTGAAACTCAGTTTGTTCGTCAGCCATTTTACTTTCTGTCTTGCTGCAGCTATCTTGCCCTCAGTCAAAATGGAGTTTCCAGCTTGCATGTTCCCGCCCTGATTCTCTCCTTTTGCTTCTTAAGCAGCCACAGCTGAGCAATCAGTGCTTCAGAATCTAGCCTGCAGTGAACCTGTGACCTGACTCCTAAAGCCTTGGACCTTGTACTCCAGCTATTCCTACTGAGGAACTCTGAAGCACTTGTGGACTCTGAACCCTGCTCTTTGAAAGACCCACGTTTGCATGGACTTACGGTAACAGAGAAGAAGATCCTGAACCTGTTGTGGAGAGTGATTGCTGAGCTTAGATTACTCTGGCCTGCTGTGTCTCCTGCTTCTGTGTCTGCAAACTGTGTGACTATTTTTGCCAACTTGTATGAAGTAATACAAGACTTTCTATATCAAACCTGTGTCTCATGTATTTTCATCGCACCCAAGCACAAGACGCTATATGAACTGTACTACATACATTACAATATTCTTATCACCACTGCGGAGACTTGAGTCCCCTTATCAGTGTTGAAAGTCCTGGCCTAAGTAAAGAGGCCCTGAACCGTTGTGTGCATGTGTCCAAGGTTATGGCGCAAGTCGGGATGTCAGGAAGTTGTGACCTTTTGCGTTTGACTGGGCCCCATTAAAGCCAGAAGTTCCAGCCAAGCAAGAGGGATTAACATGAGCTGGTACAATTAGAAGATGTAACGAGGACCGTACAGGTGACGGTGAGGAGCAGAGGGACCGGAGAGGTGAGCGATGAGATAAGTATAAACAGTTTTGTTACTTTGTACATCTTATGGGGGTCTGGAGAGATCCCATGTCATAATAAGGGACATTAAGTTTGGAGAGAATAACTTATATGCAAATCCAATTTTCCTGGAAATTCCAAATTATTAGGCAAATTCATATTTTGCCTGATCTGAACATCACTATAACAATAGAAATGTCTGTCTGGAAAGAGTCATTACTAGTTAGCAATGATTCCTCTTGCTTGGCATTGAGAATTGTCCTGATGGAAATGGCCATAAAATACTTGTACAATTTTTTTTACCACAGGTTGCTCATCAAAAGTTGGAACATATTGGATTATGCAGAAGATATTTTAGAATGAGCAATTAATTATAGCAAGTCTTGTGGTTGCATGGCTAATACAAATGATGCATTTTGAATACTTTTATATTTTCTTATTATTAAATTAAATGAATTTACTTGTAGAGCTTCACTATCTGTAAAGTAATGAGCGTGGGAAAATTAAACTTGAATTACAAAATTTTATAAGTTTATAATGAATTATGGGTTTTACAATAGAAAACCCATATTTCAAGCACTGCCAACTCTTATTACTTCTGTACCAATTTTTTTGCAGACATTCAAAGACAAGGTCAGTTATAATTGCAATCAGACTGCCAGACATTGCACTGTAAAAGTATATAGACAGTGAATTATTCTAATATTTATTATTAAGCAAAACTAGTCTCTCATTCCCTTAAAGGTTAACTTGTAAAATATTCTTACATTTTCATAATATACAGTATATATGTATATATATATATATATATATATATATATATATATGTATACAGGGTGGTCCAAAAGTAGGTGGACAGAAAATAATAACATTTATTTAGATTTATATACAGTATAAAATTATATTTACTAACACAAGCATAACATTGACAATTAAATTTTATTCTGAACAATAATACAAAAGCCCTTAAATTTTATCAACGCTGGTGCTGTTTCACTTAACACCATGTTTGATAAATCTCCCCCTTCATAACCCTATTACACATACTGTCCACCTACTTTTGGACCACCCTGTATATATATATATATATATATATATATATATATATATATAATCCTGCAATTTAAAATAACACTATTAGCCTGCAGATGTTGGGTTAATGAGAGCCCTGCTGCTTAAAGAAAGAGTGGTGAGTGATACTAAGCCAACGCCAAACCTATGAGTGGAAGCCGAATGCTGTCAGGGGAATAAAATTTCTTTCCTCCTGGCAGTGGGGCTCTCAGTGTGTCAGAACACTATTAACCTGCAGATTAACCCCAAATCTGCAGGTTAATAGCATCATCTTACATGAAAGGTTCCCTTAAGATACAGTTCTGTTTGTGAAGGAAAGAGGAAACCTGCAAATACCCGGTGAATAGTAAGCAGTGGCCACTATATTGTGTAATCAGACACTGTATACAAGTGAATTTGTATTGAATATACCTCTAAAAAATGACCGAACTCTGAGCAGCAGATTCCAAAAATAATTAACACTGCACAGTTGATATAAAAAGTTTAAGTTTTTATAATGTAAAAAAAACATACCAAAAAGAATAATTTCAGCAATTTTTCCACCTTTAATGTCACCCATCAGTACAAATACATTGAGAAACAAACCAAAATTGTTTTTAGAGTGAAAATAAAAAAAACAAAACTAAAATAACTTTGTTGCATAAGTTTGAACACTTATATTTAAGGATGTGGTTGTATTCAGAATTAACTAATTAGATTTATGTTCATGTTAAATAGTATTCAGTAGAGTTGAGCGAAACAGGTCGGTCAGATTAAAAAATCACCGACTTTCGCCAAAGTGGGGATTCGCCGAGCGAAACCCAACCATAGCATGAGGTCGGCCATGCGGTCGTCGACCCGAGCGCCAAAGTCGGTTTTCCCAGAATGCTTGCAGGTGCCTTTTCTCCGCCAATGAGCTAGGACGTACACTGTGGGCAACGAGATGACGTGGGCAGCGGCCACCACCATCTTAGAGAAGGGCATTGCAGTGATTGGCTTGCTTTGGGGGGCATCATAGTGTCTATAAAAGCCCTGATCGCTGACCGCCATTTTACTTCTGCTGATCTTAACAGTAGGGAGAGGTTGCTGACGCTGTTTATCAGTAGGGAGAGAGTTAGGCAGGAAAAAAAAGTTATTCTGTGCTTGTGCTGATAGCAATTGTGCTGTACAGTTACTGTGCAGAGACAGGGGAGGATTTTGTTGTGTGCAGCAGCACTGGTTATTAGGCCGCCTGCCAGTGACAGGGGAGGAATTTCTTGTGTGCAGCAGCAGAGCTGATTATTAGGCTGCCTGCCAGTGACAGGGGAGGAATTTCTTGTGTGCAGCAGCAGAGCTGATTATTAGGCTGCCTGCCAGTGACAGGGGAGGATTTTCTTGTGTGCAGCAGCGCTGGTTATTAGGCTGCCTGCTAGCTGTATTGCTGTGTGTACACTGCTGTGCAGACTGCTTTTTACACAGCACTAATACTTTTATTCTTTTTTTCTGCACAGTTACCGAGCGTTCATTTTTTCCCACACCGTATAGAGCTGTACGCTCCTCACACACTATCGTGTACCGGCTGGTATCACGGACAAATATATGCTGACTATCTGTGTGTGACTCCGGAAATATATACGGAGATTTCAATTTTCCCCAAAACCGTATACAGCTGGTATCTTCTGATACAGTACCGTTTTTCTGCCTTCTGTATTATGGTCAAATCCATACTGAGAGAGCGTCTGTGTGTTACTCCGGAAATATATACGGAGATTTACAATTACCCCTACACTGTATACGCCTGGTATCTTCGGATACATTAGCTTTTTTGCTTTTTATATTCTGGTCTACTCCATACTGCGCCTGTGAGCATTTGTGTGTTACTCCGGAAATATATACGGAGATTTCAATTTTCCCCAAAACCGTATACAGCTGGTATCTTCTGATACACTACCGTTTTTCTGCCTTCTGTGTTACGCTCAAATCCATGCTGAGAGAGCGTCTGTGTGTTACTCCGGAAATATATACGGAGATTTACAATTACCCCTACACTGTATACGCCTGGTATCTTCGGATGCATTAGGCTTTTTTGCTTTTTATATTCTGGTCTACTCCATACTGAGCCTGTGAGCGTCTGTGTAACACTCCGGAAATATATACGGAGATTTACAATTTACCCCTATACACCTGTTATCTTCAGATCCAGTACCCTTTTTCTGCTTTTTATATTCTGGTCTAATCCATACTGAGCCTGAGAGCGTCTGTGTGTATCTTCTGAAATATATATGGAGATTTACAATTTTCCCCAATACTATATACACCTGGTATCTTTTGATACAGTACCCTTTTTATGCTGTTTATATTCTGGTCTAATCCATACTGAGGCTGTGAGCGTCTGTCTGTGTCTCAGAAAATATGTATGGAGATTTACAATTACCCCTACACTGTATACACCTGGTATCTTCTGATACAGTACCCTTTTTCTGCTTTTTATATTCTGGTCTAATCCATACTGAGCCTGAGAGCGTCTGTGTGTGACTCCTCAAATATATACAGAGATTGAAATTTTCCCCTTCACCGTCTACAGCTGTACGCTTGTGATACAATACCATGTATCTGCTTGTAATATGTGTACATTTTCCCAAATATGAGGAAGTATGGTGGAAGAGGCCACGGACGTGGGCGGGGGGGACAGCTGGTACTCATGTTGTTGGAGGTGCATCTGCTAGTAGTGCCAAAAGCACAATAGCACCTAAGGCAGGAGATGTTGAACCTGCGTCATGGTCTGGCTCCAGAAGGCCTGGAAGGCTCCCTTTTCTAGGAGTAAGTAAACCGCTTTTAAAGGCGGAGCATCAGGAACAGGTTTTGGCTTCCATTGTCGAAACAGCCTCCAGCTCTATCGCCTCCTCTTCTGAAGTTTCAAAAACTGCAAGCACTGAGTCGTTAGTGCAGGCTCCTTATCAGGAACAACACCTTTCCTTGTGTTCTTCACCCCCACCAAAAGTGAAGGATGCGGCAGGCCACACTTCTGATTACTCCATGGAGCTATTTTCACATACCATGCCTGGGTTATCAAGTCAAATCCTGAATTCCCCAGTCCAAGATGAATCTGACATGGAGTGCACTGCTGCACAGCCATTGCTAGATGATTCTGCTGGTACATTGACCCAGAGCACTGCATTGCACTCGCAGTCTACTGAGCCAGAATCTGACTCTGATGAAACTCAGGTGCCCCTTCCCGCATACTATACCACCTTACACAATGACACAGAGGAAGGTGCACATGAAATTGAAGAGGAGATGATGGATGACCAAGTTTGGCATCTATTGGGGGAAGAGGGTGCCGCTGGCAATAGCTCAGAAGAGGAGGAGGATCCGCAGCAGGCATCGACATCGCAGCTGCGGTTATCTGGTAGGACCGTAGCAGTCCATAAACGTGTTAAAACAGCAAAAAGAGTTGCAGGACAGTTTGGCCAGATGGTCAAATTAGTACAGCGTGCAAGCCCTGAAAAGTTGTACCATATTAGGAAGAGTGCAGTGTGGCACTTTTTTTACCAAAATCCTATTAATGAGGCAAAGGTTATCTGTAAGAAGTGCGGAAGGACCTTGAGCCGCCGGAAAAATCTCCGAAATTTGAATACCAGTTGCATGCTTAGACATTTAAACACCATGCACTTTCAAGCATGGACGGACTACAAAACCTCAGGTAGCACATGTGCACCTGCTCCGACTGAAGGTAGCCAGCAACGCTACATCACTTCCCCACTGTAAGCCCACCGGTTAGCACACCACCAGCAAGAAATGTTGAGGTGTCGTCGCAAGGCCAAATCAGTCAGGGAATCACAATGTTTATGCACTGAAAGACTGAATCTGGGCCATCACCACCACCACCACCTCCATCACCATCACCAACCCATGGCTGGGCAGTCTACATCTTGAGCCAGGCAAGGTAGTCAGTGATAACGGCCGTAATTTTGTGGCGGCCATAGCACTGGCCAAACTCAGACACATACCTTGCCTGGCTCACACTTTGAACCTGGTGGTGCAGTGCTTCCTAAATAATTATCCGGAGTTAACAGCCCTGCTCCATAAGGTGCGAAGACTGTGCTCGCACATCCGTCCAGCCTACACCAGTTTTTGCTCCTCCCCAACTGGGCTGTACCCCCCCAGGGCCGGCGTCAGCACCTGGCGCACCCGGGCGAGTACCGTTGTCCTGAGCAGGTGGGGGGCCCACTCGTGGGCGACGGCACTGGCACAGGGCCCCTCATAGTACGCAAAAGTGTCTCTGACGTGGGGGGGCCCACTCGCCGTCAGACACACCGGCGTACTATGAGGGGCCCTGTGCCAGTGCCATCGCCCACGAGTGCGCCCCCCCCTGCTTGCTCAGGGCCCCATCACTTGCAATACTTACCTTTCCCTGCTCCACCGCTGTGACGTCTTCCGCATTTCCTGACAGTGACATTCTGGTCAGAGAGCGCAATGATGTCACGTCTGTGCGCCCTCTTCCTGAACAGTCACAGTGCAGAGAGCTGGAAGATGGCGACGCTGAGGAGTCCAGAGTAGAGCAGTGCCCTGCGAGGAGAGGTATTTCATTTTTTTTAATGTTTGGAGCAATATATGGGGAGTATTATACACTGGAGAATTATATATGGGGCCCGTTGTACACTTGAGCATCATAGATAGGGCCCATTATACACTGGAGCATTCTAAATGGGCACATCAGACACTGGAGCAGCATATACGGGGCCCATTATACACTGGAGCATTATTAATGGGGCCCATTATATATGAAGCATTATATTGGCCCATCATACACTGGAGCATCATCCATGGGGCCCATCATATACTGGAGCATTCTAAATGGGGGACATCAGACACTGGAGCTGCATCTACGGGGCCCATTATACACTGGAACTTTATAAATGGGGCCCATTATATATGGAGCATTATATTGGCCCATCATACACTGGAGCATCATCCATTGGGCCCATCATATACTGGAGCATTCTAAATGGGGCACATCAGACACTGGAGCAGCATTTACGGGGCCCATCATACACTGGAGCATCATCCATGGGGCCCATCAAATACTGGAGCATCATATGTGGTTCATTATTTATGGGGCATCATATAGGGTATGGAGCATCATATGGAGCACATATGGGGCCTATTCTGTATGGAGCATTATATGGAGCCCATTCTGTATGGAGCAATATATGGGGCCCATCATATACTGTATGGAGCTTTATATGCAACTCATTATACTGTATGGAGCAATATGTGGGGCTCATTCTACTCTATGGGGACTGTCCTGTACCCCTATGGGGCTCATTATTCTGTATGGTGCACTATGTGATGGCCATAATACTGTATGGAGGAATATACTGTCCGGTTTTTGAGCTATTGTAGAATTTAAAATAGATATCAGTCATGTAATGTAAGAAGTGAAGTATTTGGCATTGTACTATACCTATATTTCTCTGCCGTATCGGAGCATCATGAATTGTGGTATGTGTTAAAGGGGCCCACTGACCCTCTTTCGCCCGGGGCACAGGAAAACCTGGAGCCAGCCCTACCCCCCCACAACTTTAGCCAAATAACGCCCAGTTTTCAATGCGTAACTATTATTATAAAGTAAATGAAGGTTGACAAGCTTAATAAGAATAAGAATTGATGTCGTTGGCATTGAAATGGGCACTGTAGGTGTGTTTACTGTCCTCCACTCCCTGCCAACTTTGCTTCCCCATTGACTTGCATTGGGTTTCGTGTTTCAGTCGGACCTCCGACTTTTCCCGATAGTCGGCCGATTTCGTTCGACTCGACTTTTGAGAAAGTCGGGTTTAAAAAAGGCAAAGTCGCTCATCTCTAGTAGTCAGTAAGCATCTACCATCATTTATACTGATTCTGATTAACGCCATATAAACTTTAACTGTTCTTGTAGGATTTTCATGACATTTTCTGTGTTGCATTTTACAGCAGAAACAGCTTACAATACAGCAAAGGGATCTCATTGTTGAAAGTTATTAGGCAGGAGAAGTCTGCAGAAAAAATTCCAAGGCATTAAATTTACCGTGGAAAATTGTGAAGATGGGCATTAATAAGTGGCTTAAATTTTGTACAAAAGTGATATTACCTAGACCTAGACATCCCTCCAAAGTTAATGAACAGACATAATAATAATAATAATAATAATAATAATCTTTATTTATATAGCGCCAACATATTCCGCAGCGCTTTACAGTTTAACAGTTTCAAAACACAAGTCATAGGTAACAACGTTAACAATACAATAATTAAAGCAAAATAAGCCAACCCTGCTCGTGAGAGCTTACAATCTACAATGAGGTGGGGGAGATACAAAGTACAGGTGTGTATATATAATGGTGCATTTACAATGATGGTCCAGCCATCTTGAGGGAGTGAGGCATGGATGGAGATAGTGAATGGGCTACACATACACACTTAAACATAGAACGACTTTGGTTAGTGAATGTGATAGGCCACTCTGAACAAATGTGTTTTGAGGGAGCGCCTGAAACCATGCAAATTGTGGATAGTCCTAATTTCTTGGGGTAGAGCATTCCAGAGGATTGGCGCAGCGCGGGAGAAGTCTTGGAGTCGGGAGTGGGAGGTACGGATTAGTGCAGAGGTTAGTCGAAAGTCATTTGCAGAGCGCAGCAGTCGGTTAGGCCGATAGATAGAAATGAGGGAGGAGATGTAGGGGGGTGCTGCACTGTGGAGAGCTTTGTGGGTGAGAACCAGTACTTTGAATTGGATCCTATAATGAATGGGCAGCCAGTGTAAGGACTGGCGAAGAGCGGACGCGTCCGAGTACCGATTAGCCAGATGGATGACCCTGGCTGCTGCATTAAGGATGGACTGGAGAGGGGATAGTCGAGTAATGGGGAGGCCAAGTAATAGAGCGTTGCAGTAGTCCAGGCGGGAGTGGATCAATGCTACAGTGAGGGTTGACATGAACTTGTGCTAAATCTTGGCAAAGATAACCAACAAAGTACAGTTAGGTCCATAAATATTTGGACAGAGACAACATTTATCTAATTTTGGTTCTAGACATTACCACAATGAATTTGAAACAAAACAAATCAGATGCAGTTGAAGTTCAGACTTTCAGCTTTCATTTGAGGGTATCCACATTAAAATTGGATGAAGGGTTTAGGAGTTTCAGCTCCTTAACATGTGCCACCCTGTTTTTAAAGGGACCAAAAGTAATTGAACAAATGACTCCAAGGCTATTTCATGGACAGGTGTGGGCAATCCCTTTGTTATGTCATTCTCAATTAAGCAAATGAAAGGGCCGGAGTTGATTTGAGGTGTGGTGTTTGCATTTGGAAGGTTTTGCTGTGAAGGAAACATGCAGTCACAGGAGCTCTCCATGCAGGTGAAACAAGCCTTCCTTAAGCTGCAAGAACAGAAAAAACCCATCCAAGAAATTGCTACAACATTAGAAGTGGCAAAATCTACAATTTGGTACATCCTGAGAAAGAAAGAAAGCACTGGTGAACTCATCAATCCAAAAAGACCTGGGAGTCCACGGAAGACAACAGTGGTGGATGATCGCCGCATACTTTCTTTGGTGAAGAAGAACCCGTTCACAACATCAACTGAAGTCCAGAACACTCTCAGTGAAGTAGGTGTATCTGTCTCTAAGTCAACAGTAAAGAGAAGACTCCATGAAAGTAAATACAAAGGGTTCACATCTAGATGCAAACCATTCATCAATTCCAAAAATAGACAGGCCAGAGTTAAATTTGCTGAAAAACACCTCCAGAAGCCAGCTCAGTTCTGGAAAAGTATTCTATGGACAGATGAGACAAAGATCAACCTGTACCAGAATGATGGGAAGCCAAAAGTTTGGAGAAGAAAGGGAACGGCACATGATCCAAGGCACACCACATCCTCTGTAAAACATGGTGGAGGCAACGTGATGGCATGGGCATGCATGGCTTTCAATGGCACTGGGTCACTTGTGTTTATTGATGACATAACAGCAGACAAGAGTAGCCGGATGAATTCTGAAGTGTACCGGGATATACTTTCAGCCCAGATTCAGCCAAATGCTGCAAATTTGATTGGACGGCGCTTCATAGTACAGATGGATAATGACCCCAAGCATACAGCCAAAGCTACGCAGGAGTTCATGAGTGCAAAAAAGTGGAACATTCTTCAATGGCCAAGTCAATCACCAGATCTTAACCCAATTGAGCATGCATTTCACTTGCTCAAATCCAGACTTAAGAGGGAAAGACCCACAAACAAGCAAGACCTGAAGGCTGCGGCTGTAAAGGCCTGGCAAAGCATTAAGAAGGAGGAAACCCAGCGTTTGGTGATGTCCATGGGTTCCAGACTTAAGGCAGTGATTGCCTCCAAAGGATTCGCCACAAAATATTGAAAATAAAAATATTTTGTTTGGGTTATGTTTATTTGTCCAATTACTTTTGACCTCCTAAAATGTGGAGTGTTTGTAAAGAAATGTGTACAATTCCTACATTTTCTAACACATATTTTTGTTCAACCCTTCAAATTAAACGTTACAATCTGCACTTGAATTCTGTTGTAGAGGTTTCATTTCAAATCCAATGTGGTGGCATGCAGAGCCCAACTCGTGAAAATTGTGTCACTGTCCAAATATTTCTGGCCCTGACTGTATCTCACCTTACAAAAAACATACACGTTTTATTAGATGAACCTTTATTACCTTACTAAATGCAAGGTAATGTGAATAATCACCTTGCAGCTAGTGAGCCAATACAGCACTTATTGTCTTTTGGATATTGGTCATTTTTTAAACCCTAATGAACCTCCCGACAGAAGGGAAATGCGTTGGATACAGTCATGTGGCATGAAGATATCTGGGTTTCTGAGATAAGTCTGTCTTCTACTAGTAAATCAATACTTGGCTTGAGGTGACGTGTGGTACTGAAGTGCTGGATATATGTTATGGCATGTGATGGATTAGTTATATTGCATAGTCTCTTAGCCTTGGCAGTTTTATCATGGTACATATTGGGCCACTAGCAGAGAAACTGACATTGGAATGGGGCGCTGTATCGTTTATCTATCTAAGCTGCCAATCTCCACATTTAGGAAGGGCCTTCAAATAGGGTTAATATGAACAGTTTCTGGGTCTGTGCTCAGTACTTATTATTTTTTGCATACTTAGTATCTAGTGGTGGATAATTTGGCTGAATTTCTCATATGGAATTTTAGTGTTCACCATTCCACTAGTGTCTTTTGATGCATTTGTCTGTCTTCCATCGAGCTGTTTTAGCTTTTTTTTGAGGATGTATATAATTTTTTAGTTTTCTTATATTTAATTTTTACATATGTTCATACATAGTTCATACATAGTACATGTCTTATGTGTACAGCAATCATTTGGCAGGTACGAGCTGATTCGGAGGTCTTCTTCCACACTTATCTGGTTCAGTGGTGTATAGGGTATTTACTCTATTTTCATTTTGTAAATTGGTTTTGTACGTGGGTTGGGTCTTTAATGTGGACTTTAATATAAATCAGATAAACTAGCTAGATGCAGTCTCCAGCATCCCTTACAAAGTCACAGAAAACGGTTGAAGGAGGAAGCAGAACGCCGAGATATCTGCTAAACTTCCTTTTCTCCTTCAATACAATTATTTTTCAGACTGTGGGATTGAGAGTTTCAAGGACACGCATGAGGCTGAAAGGCATCTCCGAAAGTGTGCATCAATAGGGGGCTGCTGAAGCCCTCCCCATGTCCTAGGTATAAAACATTCTAAAATGCATTTTCAATTTGGGCTATAAATGCCTTTAGACTGAGTTTTAAATGATCTGTTTCATTAGAACAGTTTTACATTTTCAAGGTGTCTCCAAATTTTCATCTAAATTGCTTGTCTGTGTCCAGAATCTACATAATTGGCTTTTGATGGAAGCACGTTAGTCCTTGACACTGACAAGAATAGCCTCAGAATCTGACACAAATGTATACTCGATAAAATGTAAAACCCAATATAATGCAAATATATTCTACCCATAATAACAACATTATGCCTGCCTCCTTGTCCCTGGTAGCCATTATTTAGTCAGCTGAGATATTCTTATATTCAGCATGTGAGCAGTCTCAGATAACTGATGTGTCGTCTATTCCCGTAGATCAATCCACCATAATCAATATGCATTAACTTACCTTCGGAGAAAATTAACTAATATTTCTAGCACAATGTCTGGCTGTGGCAGTGCGCACATGCCTGCTCAGAATGCAAAGTAGGGTTCTTATCGATGGTCTAGAACATTTACTGTCACTATAGCCATAAAATGGCAGCTGCCGTCATTGCAGTGACAATGAGTTAAGATTTCTTTCTTCTGTTTTCTGGTTGTATATTCCTTGAGACTCAGAAAAGAATCTTAAGGGGATAACCGATTTATAATATAGAAAAAAAACTAATGCTTTTTTATATTTCAATTTATGCATTTTCATTTAATGAAAGGTTACGGGTAGAATATTGTGCAAATCGATTTGCAAGTCCTAGTCTATTAGCCAGGTCAGTTGATGGACCACCATCTGCCAAGTGAGTAATCTGAGGCTGCTAGATGGGAGCCCTGAGAACCGCATCCGACCTGCCATCATCCACGTTTCCTGTATGAATGAAATGTTAGGGTTGTGCGTCATGATGCGCAAGTAACTTTTTACATTAAATAGGAGACCTAAGGTATCGGGCTCTTCATTGCCGCATGTACTGCACAGGGTGATACAGACTGGGAGGAATGGATGGGCAGACGGCGGCTCTCACTGCCGCAAAGTCAAACAGTTTGCCACTTTAGATAGAAGCAGAGGAGGAAGAGGAGAAGGGCATGAAAAGAAGACGGGGCAGGAGAAAAATAAAGAAAATATCCCAAAAGGGGAAGGAAAAAAAATATAATATGAAGATGATTGGAGTCTCATATCTGATTCCGGAGCAAGAAGAGATGTGGATGCTCGCTGGTTAGAGGCGCTTCTCAGGGCTCCCACCCAGCGGCATCAGATTGCTAACTTGGTCAATGGTGGTCCAGTGAGACAACTTGCACCAACTCTAGTTACTGGTTTAGGTTTATATGGCAAACAAATATAATCACGTTTACCAGTATGCCAATTAAAAGAGTTGAACAAGTCTGCACAGTCATTAATTTCTGCCATTAAAGAAGCACTTCCTTGTATACATTTTTATTAAATGTGTGTGTATGTGCATGTATTGTAGTGTGTGCATGAACATACTCACCTACTGCTGCTCTCTCTGGGATCCAACGACAGTCTTCTCCTATTCTCAGTGACATGCTATGCTGTGTAATCCGGTAGTGACCTATACAATGTAAGCCTATGGAGCGTCAGAACGAGAAGCCACAGGATTTTATGGTAAAATAGACTTCTTACTCACACATAGAGCATATAGTCAGCCGGCTAGTGGTAATTGCGGTGAGGTCACTGAGAAGAGGAGAAGAATGAAAAGAGAAGAATGGCATTTGACACTAGAGAAAACCACGGTATACACTCACATTGCATTACATGCACATATACTCATATTAAATTACATGCACACATGCTCACATTTAATAAAACAAATATACATGGGATTGCTTCTTTAAGAATATTCCTTACAAACACCAAAAAATAGTCCTTCAGAGAAGTCATTAGGTTCCCTGCAATGTTTAGTACGATGGTAACGGTAACAAACTAAAGAGGTTGTAGTCAATTATTCATTATTACAACCTTCAAAATATCATGTAATTAAAATATGGTGTCATCTGAATGAGTCTTTTGTGATCTGCTACTCAAGGAGTCAGACTACTTAGGCCAATATAACAATTGCTAGAAATAATACACCTCTTCAGCAGAATCATTTCATCATCTATGAAGATCATTTTGCTGCCAATTCATCTGAAAAGGACAACCTTTTCTATTAAAATTTCAATGGGTTGCTTAAAAGTTGGAATGAAGCCCTAGTTAGACATTGGCACTGAAAGTCCTGAGTAATAGAGAAAGATGCGTAAAATACAGATCGAAATGATCCCGTTTATAGGTAGCACGGAATATTCTGGAAACCAAATTGAAATATATTGCCTGATCTAATTATCACTGCTCATATCACAGGATGATTGAATAACACTCATGTCCTTTGATTTAGCTATAAATATGGAGAATTAATTTACACTATTTTATGAACATCTTGAATGGGAAACCTGAAGACCTCCCAGCGACAGCTCTACTTATGATAAGCTATAATTAAAGGCGTTGTATGGTCTTATGGGGAAAGTCTGTAGTCACTCTATGAATTCTTACAGTGCACACACCGCACACTGTCAGGATTATCCAGTGTCCCTACTGAGACTGCGTGATCATGTGACCTCAAGTATGAGATTTGCCACATTCTGTGTAGACGTGCTTGGCCTCGATCAAGTCATTTGTATTGATCAAGTCCCAGCACGTCTAGCCCGCATGAGTGGTTTCTCCAAATTCAACACAAAATGGCACTTTTATTAACTACTACAGTCTCAGAATTAATTGTTCCCCTGAATAGAATCTCTGATATGGTCATGTTCCCACGTAGCATAAATACTGCATTTTTTCTGTTGCTTTTTTGAGGAGGGAGAAAATCTGGTCTGTTTAGCCGTCCAAGCAAAGTGAATATGATCTTATGAAAACTCATGTCCACTGCGCCTGCGCTTCTATAGGTGATGCTCAACTGTGATTTTTTTGTTTTCCATCATCATCCTATATTTTTTTTTTTTAACAGGGCGGTCTGAGTGCTCAAGCATTTGTTCGAGTCGATATAGAAGATATAAATGATAACACACCAGTTTTTGATCAAACAAGTTATGTGACAAGCATTAGCAGTCATACTCAACCAGGAACAGAGATACTTAACGTTGTGGCTAGTGATAAAGATGGAGGAATGTTTGGGGAAGTGCTGTATGAGCTAATACCTGGAGATAAGACACCCATGTTTACTATCGATTCATCTTCAGGTAAGTGCAAGATTCTTACTGAGTAATGACTTTCTTTTATTATCACCTTATTGTCATATTCTGCACAAATCCTTCAATCTGTAATATAATCGGAGATGTGTCCTTCTGTCTGAAGCCTCCAGTGCATGCGCACTGTGAGTCAGCGCATGCCGCACACCATTATGTCCAGGACATGAGAGAAGGAGGAGTGAGAGAGAGAAACAGGAGAGAGACACAGGAGAGAGAGACAGAAGAGAGAGAGAGACACGAGAGAGGGAGACAGTAGAGAGAGAGAAAGACACAGGAGAGAGAGAGACAGGAGAAAGAGGGACATACACCAAGATGGAGGGACATATACCAGGATGGGGGAGCATATTCCTTTATATCTGCAGTCTGGTACCCTGCTCCTGTCTGTGGTTGCACTTCGTTGTCCCTGCCTGCACTCTGTTGCCCCCCGCCTGCTCTCTACTTACCCCGTCTGCTCTCTGTATGAGTTGTTTTTTCTAAACGAAAACCTCAGTATTTAAGTTAAATTGCCATGCTGGCACTTAGCAATAAATACGTTTGTTTTGGGTTGCAGTTTGGGCACTCTGTGTCTAAAAGGTTCGCCATCAGTTTTTTACTACATTACTTCAATAAAATGGCGCTGGAGTCATACTGTGATCTCCAACGCCATTTTATTGAAAACGCTGCATATGCGAATTTACATATACCAATAAAAATGCTCGCCACACGGGTGTAGAACAGGTTCAATAGCTAGTAAAATATAAGAAACTAAGGTTCATGGTATACAGAGTAAGTATTATCTATTTCTCTCATGGACTGTATACAAAAAAACAGGTTACTTAACCTTGATTCATCAAGACTGGCATTGTTCAAACCAGTCTTCATTAAGGGGCATGTTGGAGTCAGAGGTACCTGATTCATTAATTAGCGCATGCGTCTTAATGAGTAAGGCGCATCTGAAAAGTGGCATGCGCCTTTGTGTGCCTCGCCACAAATCTTACTCAGAGCAGAGACTGGACTAGTGACCCTGTTTCGCTGCCGTCCCGCTCTAGTTCTGTTCATTTTGGTGGAGCTGGGTGAAACTAGTGTGCAAACGCCAAGAGTTGCAAAGTGTTTGTGTATCTCTACGTTGCCAAAAATTTTGCATCTTTTCAAAGCGATTTACTTATAAATTTCTGGTGTAATTACTTTGATGAATCGGAGCTTTGTCTGTGATATCCAGAATAAATGCAACTGAACTGTGCATAAAAAGAAAATGATACAAACAACTTCATAAAGGTTCATGCTTTTTACACACACTGGTTGGGAAAGGGTGCAGTCATATACTCAAATGAAGTGTCATCAGGGTGCAAAGGCTACCCCCTTTTCTGAAACAAACCATCATCAGTAATACACGTTTCAGGAACTGGGCTATTTGCTGCGCTGATGCGCTCTGTGCGATGTGCACAATGACAGCGCACTCTCTGTTGTTGGCTCCGATCTGCAGTAACGAGCTGGTAGCAGAGTACAGAGTACAGGCGCCTCATTAGGTCTTAAAAATCTATTTCATAATATATCTTGTTTGTTTTCCTGAAAAAGCAAATAAGATTTTAAGGTGTATAAAAAAGATAAAATCTCATGATCAAAATATATAGTTACCCCTTTATAAATCACTGGTGAGGCCATATCTAGATTACAGGATCCAGTTTTGGGCTCCACGTTTTGAAATGGATATTCAGAAGTTAAATTCATTTCACAGGCGGTCAACTAGATTATTAGAAGGGATGGAAGGCCTCTCATATGAGGAGAGGTTGGAAAAGTTGGGCTTGTTTAGCTTAGAAAGAAGACGTCTCAGAGGAGATCTCATTTACATGTATAAATATATGTGTGGTCAGTACAAAGGGCAGGCACATGACTTATTTCTTCCAAACACCATGCAAAGGACAATTACGGGTGGAAGAAAGGCTATTAGGGCAGCTAAATAGGAAAGGTCCTGAATACATGTGAGGATTGCCTGTTTGAAAGGGAATCCCCACATGTATTCAGGCTGTCGCAAATCAAGCAGCTACGGGGATCCAAACTAAATCTCCGAGCACGCCAAAATACTCAGGGGACACCCGAGCATGCTGGGGAAAACCCGAGCAACGAGTATACTCTCTCACTATTAATTGTGAGTTATAGATAATTTTGTGACAAAGAATGTATAATTGGTGGAGAAAGGTTCAACTTGATGGACCTAGGTTTATTTTCAACCTATATAACTATGTTATTATATATTGACATATCGGCTTTTAGGTAAAATTGAACAAACATGTTTGGTCCCCCAAAAAACAATATCAATTAAATGTGTTTAAATAAGTCTCATCCGTCATAAAAAGGGATGTGATTTCTCCATATGGTTTTAATCAATAAAGCACTTGAACAGAGCTGTTCACTTGATACGTGCACTTCATTTCCTTTATGTCGTTTTTCTATGTGGAGATGTGTTCCTGAATTGCAGTGAGATACATTGAATTATTTTTTCTTTTAAGGAATTACTTTTTAATCCTTACACATTAACATAAGCTACAACTTTGTGAAAAAGTAACATAAAATGCAGTCTATGATGAAGCAGAGAAGCTGAGAAGTGACAATGCCCACCCACTTTGTGGATATCCTGCCGGGTATAATAATAATAATTATCCACAACATGTGAGTCATAACTCATATTTGATGATCCTGAAGAACCAGTCCATATGGCAGACACATGCACTCACATGCATATGTAGTGGAGGAGGCTGAGACTATTTTCAGTTTAGTGAATTTTAATGCTAGCTTATATAACACCCTGTTATCATGGATCATATATGCAGGGTGGGGCCGGCAGGGCATTTGCTGGGTGGTATAAAGGATGCCAGTGAGGAGTTAATGTAAACTGTTCTGGAGTCGTCAGAAACTTTGCCTGGGGTTAACAACACTTTTGACTTTTCAGGGAACTTCAGCACAGCTCCTTTCAAGTGAATGGTGTCTGGGAGCTCTGCACGCAGGGAAAACTTACAAAAGGGCCAAATGCTCTGGACACTTTATTCTCCAGAAATTGACTCAGAAACTCTTCAAATGGAATCTGTCAGCAGGATTCTGCCATGTAATCTGAGGGCAGCATGAGGTAGGGGCTGAGAGCCTGATTCCAATGAGGTGTCTCTTTTTAGGCTGTGTACTTTTGTTTTAATACAGTCAGTGTTTTATCAGCAGGAGATCAAGTGTTTTTATAAGTGTGGGACCAGCTGCCCACGTGCCTCCTGGTCAAACCACACCCCCAGCAGCAGTGTACATTCAATATACAGTACAATGTACACAGGGAGCTGCTAATCAGTGGTGTGGGTGGGTTCAGCTTTCAATGCACTGCTATATATGCAGCAGAGAAAACTCTGATTGTATCACAACTGCTGCACCCAGTAAACTAAGTGATACATCATTGAAATCAGGGTCTTTTTCCCTATATCATGCATCTCTCAGATGATGTAGCAAAAACCTGGTGACAGATTCCCTTTAAGGGAATAACAATGTACTATTTGTCACCAAACACAGTATTTTCCAGGACATGTCTTACTTATTAGCCCCCTTTATCTGCAGATGAAAATACTGAGTCCGCCTCATACATACAGATTATGTAACTGTATCAGTGATCCCCAGGTAAGAAAAGATTACCGCTGTAGTGCGCCATGGTGTATTTATCCTGCAGAACATGTAGTATGATGTGATAAATCATTTTAAAAGTTATGTGGATGCAAGAATGGAAGAGATGTATTTGGACCTTCCGAAAATCAGTCCCTTGTATGACATCCCCCGCTGTTCTGGTGACGCTGGTGGCTTTCATGTTTGAGTTAAGCGCCTGTTCTCATTTCTATAGTTGTAGAGCTCTGAACACTATGTGGTGCCTCTCGGCTCTGTCGGAAGGTCGGCTAACGGCCAGATTGCTGCAGTTGTGTGAGCGGAATATAATGTCTACAGTTATGATCGTCCGCCATGATAATTTCTTAGCTACGTGCATAAACTTGGGAACACTAGCAGCAGCGATGAGATCAGCAGCTTTATTCACAGATGTGGATAAAAAGTCTACATTGCGAGCGTCAATCATTGTTTAACATGATAAGTTTTATTGCAGACACGTGATATCTGTGAAGTCTACTTTATCTTGTGTTCTACCAGACATATATTATGTGGACGCACCTGTCCCATGATTTCTGAGTAGACGTCGAGAAATAAAAATAGGTCTCTGGAAAAACTGAGCCTTTTTTTCTGGATGGATAAATCTTTAGTTTTTTTTTCCTTGTTCAAAGAAGAATATAGTTTTTTTATTCTAAGGATTAAATAATATGAATGTTGAATATTATGCAAAAGTGAATTACTTCTTCACAATGTAAAATATTCACAAAGAAAAATGATGATCATTGTTTAAGACAAGAAAAGCAACCAAAGCAAGAGCAATAACGGACTTGGAAGTGCCTGGAGCCTACACCTGCACCTGGATTTCCACAAAACAAGTTTCCGCAGGTAGTGTAGGAGACAGGCCGAGAGCGTTCCTTACTAGCAAATTACAGAGCAGACATATGTAAGTATTTGGGTGACATTATTCAGCATTATTTAATATTTCCTTGGGATTCACATGTGGCTTACCCATTGTACTTATCAAGCAGTCTGCCTTCTGTATCAGGGTCTTTTCTCTTTGTGTCTCAGTTTCTCTCCAGTAGGACGTTTTAGGAAGCTACATAGGTGCACACACATACAGTATGTTCATGTGTATTGTGGTGTAATGACCCCTGATGCAGCTAGGGGGCACTGTGTATGGCCCTCGGGATATGCATGGAGGCATGTGATGGATGGACGTTATGTATCACAGAGGTGGGGTGGCCCTGTGATGGAAGCCTGAGCATGTTTTGTTCAGCAGATATACTGCTGAGAGTTTTGCTATATATTGGGAGGCTTCCAGGTGACTAGGAGAGCTGGGAGGGTCCAGTCACCTACAAACCCACCCAAGGGTATGTGTCTGAAAACCCATGATAAAGCCAGTATGTTTGTGTATCAAAAGGACCTATGGTGAGGTCATAATCATGTGATACTGACCTCACCTGGGGGTGGAGTTACGCCTATGTAACGAAGTGTGCTTGGCCCCTGTGAGGGAGTGTGTGGGAGTCTGCCAGTGTGGACAGACTTCCATGTATGTGTCCTGGCGGGACAACACAGAGAGGACTCTGTGTCTATGAGGAGTGAGGCTCCAGGCAGGAGCTGAAGCACTGAAGACTTGTACTATATGTGCTTTGAGATTTATGAAGCAATAAACCATGAACTTTTGATATAAAAGTGCGTCCTGATTACTTCTGTCACAGCTGAGTGAGTTGGAAACCTTACAATTGGTGGATGGAATGCTGGCAGCGGCCCAAGGAGCACATGTTCCAGGACTGGGAATGAGGAATCGGATGCAGGAACGGACGGTCTGTGAAAACCGTGAGTGTGACCAGTGGTCACGAATAAACTGTGCATTTATGTTGATGTGGTGCCGCTGAAGATATGAGGTATCTGAAGACGCTGTTAAGCAGTGGTGACAGACAGGAGTCTGTGTTATGTTGACCGGGGTCATTGAAAGTGAATTAAGGAAAAAGCATGCTGAGATGATACCTCAGAGGAGGTGTCCGGAAACCTGCGTGGCCAGCAGGTAACAGACAGGAGTCTGTGTTGTACTGACGGGTCAGTGAGACTGTTTTTCCTTTGTGGGATGCCTCTATGAGAAAGGAGGTGTCTGGAAAATCTCTGTGGCCAAGAGTGACAGACAGGAGTCTGTGGTGTGCTGACGGGTCAGTGAGAAAGACTGTATTTTTTGTGTTTGCTGGGTACCTCTGAGGCTGAGGTCTCCAGGAACCTGTGTGGCTGAAGCCAACAGGTGACGGTTTTGACAACCGTGTTGGGCTGATCGGGATCAGTGAGAAGAGTTGGTGAGAAACGATTTTTTTTTCTTTTTGGTGTTTTTTTTTCCTTCTGGAGCACGTGTGAGGTGTGTGCTGTGGCTCATGGAGTCATGAAGGTGACAAGCGGCTGGCTGTGACTCGTGGGGTCACGAAGGTGACAAGCGGCAAGACAGCGCAGCGTGCAGAGACTTATGGTAGCAGGAGCTACAGTGACTTGCAGCAAGAGGTTCTGCAGCAGCAAGAGCTGCAGTGGCAGCAGCGGCTTGTGCGCGGTAGCCGGAGGTGCTGGCGGAAGGTGACAGTACCAGCAGGAGCTGGGGAGATACCATAAGGACATCAGAGGTCCAGAGTGGGTGACCTCTTAAAGTGACGGTACCAGCCCGAGAGACGTAAGGGTCTGTGAGAACTGGGGTCTGGTAGAGCCGTGGGGGGAGTCCACGGTGTATAACCCAAGGAGGGGTGATGGCCCAAAAGGGGGCGGAGTCCCAAAAGGGGGTAGGCAACCCAAAAGGGGATGATGGCCCAAAAGGGGGCGGAGTCCCAAAAGGGGGCGGCAACCCAAAAAGGGGCGGTTGGGAAAAAGGAGGTGGAGGATCCCAACGTTAAAGGGGAGGTTCAGACACACTGTTGCCCGAGACAAATATCTTATATGTTTCCAGTCTGCCTTAGGAACTATCCGCCCGGCACATTACTACGGGGGTGTGCTCTGCAGATACACGATGACGAGGTGGTGGGTCTGGTCGACTCAGGGAGTCCGGTGACTATAGTAAGGGTAGCACCTGACGGGTTTCAAATCCCTGGAAGAAAGGTCGGGGTCACCTGTATCCATGGGGACACCAAGGATTATTCAGTGGCCAGGGTAATCTTTGAGACAGGCTGGGGCTTTGCAGGACAGGATGTCGCTATAATCCCTAATTTGTCATGTCCAGTGGTCATAGGTCGGGACTCTAAACTGTTCTCTGGCTTGTGGGACAGGGGAGTTCCTCTACAGCAGGAGGGAGGCCTGTCTACTGTTGGGGTGACAGACATTGGGACAGTGACACTGTGACGCTTCCCACGGCTGCGGGGCGTTGGGACATGGCATAGCTTGCCTAACTAGCCAATGCTCCCATGCCGCCAGTCCACGACGACGTGAGGCATGCGTCCCAGATGGTAAGAGAATGTGGACCCACTGGACCACGGAGGGAGACCCGGGCCTGCCCGGATCAGGGAAGGGCAGCGACCGGGATCCGTGGCAGCTGAGCATGTGGGCAAGGTGGCGACCTGCAGGACTAGACAACACCGCACAACTTCAGGTAAGAAGAAACATAAAGTTTACTTAAAGAAACACAGTACATAAACAGAACATATGACCGGGCTCCCGATTCCGCACATCAGAGAAGGTACACGACTCAGGATCACAGACGAGTGCTGGAGGACATCACGGGTAGATGCAGTCCAGGGTTATCTGGCACGGGCATACTTGGGCGGCCTCTCTCTCAGGCCTCAGGCGTAGCACAGGCTCAGCAGGAGAACATCAGACACCGACCTCAGACAGACTTCAGATGATGGCGGGGTCATCACGGGTTGATGCAGTCCAGGATCATCTGGCACGGGCATACTAGTATGGCCTCACTCTCAGGCCTCAGGCGTAGCACAGGCTCAGCAGGAGAACATCAGACACCGGCTCAGGACGAACGTCAGACGATGGCGGGGTCATCACGGGTTGATGAAGTCCAGGGTCATCTGGCACGGGCATACTAGGACGGCCTCTCTCTCAGGCCTCAGGCGTAGCACAGGCTCAGCAGGAGAACATCAGACACTGACCCAGGACAGACGTCATCACAGGGTAGACCAAGGAGGAACCGGCAGGACATCGGAACATCAGGAACACGGACTGGATCACAGGGACACAGGAACACGGACAGGAACATCAGGAACAAGGATTGGGTCTCAGGGAGTCAGGAACACGGACAGGAACATGGATTGGATCTCAGGGAGTCAGGAACACGGACTGGAACATCAGGAACACGGACTGGATCTCCAGGAGTCAGGAACACAGACAGGAACACGGATTGGATCTCAGGGATCGGACTCCGGACATCTGGCACCGATCAGCAGGCTCCGGACATTTGGCAACGATCGGCAGGATCCGGACATCAGGCAGGAAGGATAGGATCCGGACATCTGGAAGTGGTCATCGGACATCGGATATCAGGCCGTGGTCATCAGGGAGGACACGGTCCTTGGACTCCGGACATCTAGTATCGATCTGAAAAGGAACTCCAGCGGTCTGGTGCAAGCCCCGCCAGGCTCAACGGGAGCTGGCCGGGAATTGCACAGAAGCTGAGCACAGAGTAACAGAAGCTCAGCACACACCGGACTCCTCCTTCCAAGATGGACTCAGGTTATATAGCAAGGATTCACAGTCACTGGCACAGGGTTCAGGACACAGCAGGATTTCAGGAACATAACACAGAGGACACAGTTCAGACAGTCAGGTACAGGATGCGATCCAGGTTCAGGGATTCAGGTAATTAGACACAGCAGGAACAGGCCTGGATATACAGCCTCCAGGAAGGGCGATCTGGGTAATCAGCCCCCAGCATAGGCGGAAACACAAGACACAGTTCAGACATTCAGGTACCGGGTTAGATCCAGGATCAGGGATTCAGGAAACAGGATACAACAGGAACAGGCCTGGATATGCAGCCTCCAGGAACGGCGATCTGGGTACTAAGCCCCAGGCAGAAACACAAGACAGGACAAGGGGAATCAGCTCTCCAGAGCTGATCCAACTCAGAGCAGGAGCTGAACACACAACCACATACGGCTAGGTTCAGGAATTCAATGTGGATTCAATGTGAAGCTCTGGCAACGCCCCTCAGGGCTGGGGAACTTTATATATGAGCTGCTTCACAGCAATAGGCTGGAGCAGTAATTCTAGTACACACCCAATCCTCATAAAAGCAGGACAGGTGTGGGCCGCGCCCCCTATGCAGAGCCAGACAACTCATCACAGAGGAACACCTGACCGTGGCTGCTGCCACACACGTAGTAAGTCATGCACCACTGCAGAGGACTTTGCAACCTACGGATGGTCTCTACAGCAAGTCAGGGACCGCACATGCGGGTGGTCATGCAACGCAGCAGAGACACTCACGCAAGTACGGCTACGCAGCAGAGCTGGGAACTGAGCAGCATCCATACAGGTAACAGACAACAGTATCCCAGCTGGTTAGGGGAAAGGAGCAAAAGAGTTAAAGCAAAGACATGCAGAGTAACGCTGGAAAACAAAGTACAGACAATACCAGCATTACAGTATCCCCCTCCTCAGGCCCCCTCTTCTGAAGACCCAAGTAAAAAAAATTCCCCAGAAAATTCACTTGGGTTTGGCGGTAAGTCCCACAGTTCACAATATGGCAGCAGAGTTCATAGCTCGAAAAGTCCGAACCGCTGACCAAGCGGAGAATCGAGCAGTCTAGTCCACTTACCATGTGGGGACCAAGCAGTCTAGTTTGTACATCAGGTGGAGCTTGGAGAAAAGTCCTGCAGACCACACATGCTCAGCGGAGTCCATGGCCAGAGCTTTCTGTGACGCTTCCCACGGCTGCGGGGCGTTGGGACATGGCATAGCTTGCCTAACTAGCCAATGCTCCCACGCCGCCAGTCCACGACGACGTGAGGCATGTGTCCCAGATGGTAAGAGAATGTGGACCCACTGGACCACGGAGGGAGACCCGAGCCTGCCCGGATCAGGGAAGGGCAGCGACCGGGATCCGTGGCAGCTGAGCATGTGGGCAAGGTGGCGACCTGCAGGACTAGACAACACCGCACAACTTCAGGTAAGAAGAAACATAAAGTTTACTTAAAGAAACACAGTACATAAACAGAACATATGACCGGGCTCCCGATTCCGCACATCAGAGAAGGTACACGACTCAGGATCACAGCCGAGTGCTGGAGGACATCACGGGTAGATGCAGTCCAGGGTTATCTGGCACGGGCATACTTGGGCGGCCTCTCTCTCAGGCCTCAGGCGTAGCACAGGCTCAGCAGGAGAACATCAGACACCGACCTCAGACAGACTTCAGATGATGGCGGGGTCATCACGGGTTGATGCAGTCCAGGATCATCTGGCACGGGCATACTAGTATGGCCTCACTCTCAGGCCTCAGGCGTAGCACAGGCTCAGCAGGAGAACATCAGACACCGGCCCAGGACGAACGTCAGACGATGGCGGGGTCATCACGGGTTGATGAAGTCCAGGGTCATCTGGCACGGGCATACTAGGACGGCCTCTCTCTCAGGCCTCAGGCGTAGCACAGGCTCAGCAGGAGAACATCAGACACTGACCCAGGACAGACGTCATCACAGGGTAGACCAAGGAGGAACCGGCAGGACATCGGAACATCAGGAACACGGACTGGATCACAGGGACACAGGAACACGGACAGGAACATCAGGAACAAGGATTGGGTCTCAGGGAGTCAGGAACACGGACAGGAACACGGATTGGATCTCAGGGAGTCAGGAACACGGACTGGAACATCAGGAACACGGACTGGATCTCCAGGAGTCAGGAACACAGACAGGAACACGGATTGGATCTCAGGGATCGGACTCCGGACATCTGGCACCGATCAGCAGGCTCCGGACATCTGGCAACGATCGGCAGGATCCGGACATCAGGCAGGAAGGATAGGATCCGGACATCTGGAAGTGGTCATCGGACATCGGATATCAGGCCGTGGTCATCAGGGAGAACACGGTCCTCGGACTCCGGACATCTAGTATCGATCTGAAAAGGAACCCCAGCGGTCTGGTGCAAGCCCCGCCAGGCTCAACGGGAGCTGGCCGGGAATTGCACAGAAGCTGAGCACAGAGTAACAGAAGCTCAGCACACACCGGACTTCTCCTTCCAAGATGGACTCAGGTTATATAGCAAGGATTCACAGTCACTGGCACAGGGTTCAGGACACAGCAGGATTTCAGGAACATAACACAGAGGATACAGTTCAGACAGTCAGGTACAGGATGCGATCCAGGTTCAGGGATTCAGGTAATTAGACACAGCAGGAACAGGCCTGGATATACAGCCTCCAGGAAGGGCGATCTGGGTAATCAGCCCCCAGCATAGGCGGAAACACAAGACACAGTTCAGACATTCAGGTACCGGGTTAGATCCAGGATCAGGGATTCAGGAAACAGGATACAACAGGAACAGGCCTGGATATGCAGCCTCCAGGAACGGCGATCTGGGTACTAAGCCCCAGGCAGAAACACAAGACAGGACAAGGGGAATCAGCTCTCCAGAGCTGATCCAACTCAGAGCAGGAGCTGAACACACAACCACATACGGCTAGGTTCAGGAATTCAATGTGGATTCAATGTGAAGCTCTGGCAATGCCCCTCAGGGCTGGGGAACTTTATATATGAGCTGCTTCACAGCAATAGGCTGGAGCAGTAATTCTAGTACACACCCAATCCTCATAAAAGCAGGACAGGTGTGGGCCGCGCCCCCTATGCAGAGCCAGACAACTCATCACAGAGGAACACCTGACCGTGGCTGCTGCCACACACGTAGTAAGTCATGCACCACTGCAGAGGACTTTGCAACCTACGGATGGTCTCTACAGCAAGTCAGGGACCGCACATGCGGGTGGTCATGCAACGCAGCGGAGACACTCACGCAAGTACGGCTACGCAGCAGAGCTGGGAACTGAGCAGCATCCATACAGGTAACAGACAACAGTATCCCAGCTCCCAGCTGGTTAGGGGAAAGGAGCAAAAGGGTTAAAGCAAAGACATGCAGAGTAACGCTGGAAAACAAAGTACAGACAATACCAGCGTTACAGACACCTCCCAAAACGGATGAGTCAGACGGCGACACAGGAGGAAAGGATGCATCTGCCCGACTGACTGACATGATGTCCTCTGAAGTGTATGACAACAGAACCCATGACGAGGTGGTAGTTAAGACCTCTAGAACGGACACCCGGTTAGAGGGTAACGGGAGGGGCCCCGAGAGTGACTCCTGTGCAGACTGTGACTCGACTGCAAGGGAAAGCGAGTGCAGTAAGGTGGAGCCGAGTAAAAATGGCCAATCTTCCTCTCGCTGCAGGGGCCGCGGAAAGGCGGGACAGGCTACATCCTCTAAGAAGAGAAATGATGAGGAAGAGTCAGGGTCAGGTACTGGTCAGGTTACTGTCCTTGATAAAGAGGCCATGTTATCTCTGAAAAATCCCAGCACAGAGGTAGTGCTGGAGGTAGAACAGATCTGTAGTAGATCCACATCTGCAATGCCCGGAAAGAGTGAAATGGCTCAGTATGATGAAGGCTACAGGGTACCGGAGGCAGAGCTGGAGCTCTCTGAAGTTACTAAGAGTCGTGAGACAGTTGAAGCTGCGTATGCCGGAACAGGCGAAACTCTGAAGAAGCAGAGTGTGAGTGGACAAGAGTGCCCATCTGAAAGTGTGATTAAAGAAATAATGGTGCGACATGTGCTGGCTAAAAGAGAGCAGGACCGGGAGATAGAGCTGTGTAAAGAAACAGTGAAAGAGGCAGTCGAGCAGGAAAGGGTCCTGAGACGATTAATGGAGCACAGAATGGAGGAGCTGGAGAAGTAAGTCTCTAAGCTCAGAGAGGCCCAAGTGAAGCACCAGCAGGAGCTTCTCCGGAGGGAGGATGAGTGTCGCGGCTTGGCAGAGGAGCGAGATAAAGTTCTCCGTAAGCTCAAGATGGAGAAAGAGACTAATGCCCAGCTCCAGAAATCCACGGGAGACGAAGTACAGCAAGCGAAGTGCCACGCAGATGGCCACACAAGAAATGCTGAGGTCTTGGAAAACTGTACCAACGCTCAGGATGAGGAGGTACAACAGTCTGTCCAAGAAGGTGGCGGGTCCATTTTCAAGTGTGTAATAGAGATACCCGAAGACAGGCGAGAAGTGTGTGCCATTGAGGAGGTGCATGAGGCCTTTAGAAAGGCAGTAGAAGCATGCAGTGTGAACTGGGTGCCAGAGATGAAACAGTTGGTCATACTGTCGACTAGGGAAGTCACGATGAAGCGGGTGGCTATCCTGAGCGACATGCACCTACATTGTCTCCGCACAAAACAGGTGATCCTGTTGAGAAATAGAGAAGCCGCTCGACGTCTGGAGCAAGTAAGAAAGACTCAAAATCAGCTTGGCTTGATGGAAGACATCGTTCAAGTGCCCAGAGGTCTGGTGAAGAAGGTCATCGGAAGACTTGGGAAAATGATGCAGGAGATGGTGAATAGGTCCGGTGTGACGAGAGTCCGGATTCCTGCTGATGACGAAGTCCAGGTCAGGGGTGAAGATGGGATGGTTCCGTTCCTCGTTGTCGGATCCAGGGAGAGCCTTGGGAATATCCGGATGCTCCTGGAGTATCGTGTGTCATACCTGAGAGAAGTAGAGCAGTTACGACTTGAGAGGGACCAGGTCAACAGAAACCTACGGGAAATGGAAAGAAGATGGTCGCCACCTTCAACCCGTGGTATTGAGAGGCGAAGAGGTTCGCTTAAGACGAGAAGTCCTCAAGCTGGAGATAATACAGGAAATAGTGATGCCTCAGTTAGCTCAGTGATGAGTGACCTAAGCAGGAGACCCTGTAGTGGACGAAATGAAAAGGACTCAGACCAGACAGGACTTATGGGTGCAAGTGAATTGCGACGCCGTACTGACCGCTGGGGATGCGGGTGGTCTGACAGGGGTGCCTCGTCAGCAACAGATATGACAGAGTCGGAGGACAGACGCCTACCAAAGAGATTAGAAGCAGGGTCCGACTTAGAGAGACGGTTTGACTGGCAGAGACGACCGAGAAGGTTCTCTGGTCGGGTAAAAAGTGTTCAACCCCACAAGTTTGAACAGAGGGGGGAGGTATGTGGTGTAATGACCCCTGATGCAGCTAGGGGGCACTGTGTATGGCCCTCGGGATATGCATGGAGGCATGTGATGGATGGACGTTATGTATCACAGAGGTGGGGTGGCCCTGTGATGGAAGCCTGAGCATGTTTTGTTCAGCAGATATACTGCTGAGAGTTTTGCTATATATTGGGAGGCTTCCAGGTGACTCGGAGAGCTGGGAGGGTCCAGTCACCTACAAACCCACCCAAGGGTATGTGTCTGAAAACCCATGATAAAGCCAGTATGTTTGTGTATCAAAAGGACCTATGGTGAGGTCATAATCATGTGATACTGACCTCACCTGGGGGTGGAGTTACGCCTATGTAACGAAGTGTGCTTGGCCCCTGTGAGGGAGTGTGTGGGAGTCTGCCAGTGTGGACAGACTTCCATGTATGTGTCCTGGCGGGACAACACAGAGAGGACTCTGTGTCTATGAGGAGTGAGGCTCCAGGCAGGAGCTGAAGCACTGAAGACTTGTACTATATGTGCTTTG
The DNA here is from genome assembly GCA_033576555.1 of Oophaga sylvatica. Lineage (NCBI taxonomy): Eukaryota > Metazoa > Chordata > Amphibia > Anura > Dendrobatidae > Oophaga > Oophaga sylvatica. The sequence continues at coordinate 166,770,647 of JARQOD010000001.1, read as the reverse complement.
AGGTTTATGAAGCAATAAACCATGAACTTTTGATATAAAAGTGCGTCCTGATTACCTCTGTCGCAGCTGAGTGAGTTGGAAACCTTACAGTATGTATCTGAAGTAATATACTCATTATATCAACAAGTGCTACATTAATATGCTATTACATGGGCTGTGTAGGCTCCTGCCCTAGTGTAGATATCTTTAGGCTGATTAGACCTCGGCCAGGAATGGAACAAACTCTCTACATGCTCCCAGGAAGGGGTTTCTAGAATTGACCCCTACACTGGCAGATCAAGTCCATAATGAAAACTGTCAGAGGAGAAATCTACAACTTACTTATCCACAACCCCATTTTCAAATACCTCCATCCCACCTCCCTCATTTTCCTCGTTTCATATCTCATGCACTTTCCTTAACTTGAGTCCGCAACATTGGATTGGGAACAACGAAATAGAAATTCATTGGCCCTGTTTTATTATTGCCCGTTTTTTGTCTACTTTTGTGTGTTTTGCATCTTCTTTTTGTTTGCACCCAAGTTATAATTCTATTTGCACCTTTTTTGAGGTGTATTTTATATGTGCTTGTCACTTTTATTTATTTTCTTGTTTTACGCTTTGTGGGCAGAGTTTAGCGATTCTGGATGTTTTCCCCCTGATTCACCAATTGAGATTTTTTGAAAAGTGGCTAAATTTGGAGCAATTCATCTCCTGTACTGCTATTTCTGAATATGTCGGTATTTTGATGCAATTTTCGTACTATCAAAAAGTCACAAAAAAGAGTTCCTGACTGAAAAAAGGATGATCTTTTACTTTGAGCCAAATTCATGAATCATTTTGAAGAATTTGACTCCAAAAACGTCAACTAATATCAGAAGACACGAGCAGAAAGTAACTTCAACCATCCCTCACTAATGATGAATAGGGACAACTTTATTTTCTCTTTAAGCACATTGTTGGCTATAATTAATGTGTCTATATCCATAGTTTTGATTAACGAAAAGCACATTTTGTGAATTCTCAGTGTAAAGTGCTGGACACAACACTAAAAACAGTGAATAAAAGGTCCTAATGTGATAATGAATAATATTTTTGGATTAGCGGAAAAAGTAGCCTAGGAAAGCAAAAGTGGAAGTCATTCAAAATCATTATCCTTAATCTGGATGGTCTGGTAGACTTTCTACATGATTATATCAGTGTTGTGTTTTTGGAATATGCAATTGTTACAAGACATTCTTAGCATGTGTAAGAGAAGTGAATATTGTTTCTCAGTTTTGGCAAAGTATTAACTAGGATTCAGTACTCATGATCTAAAGAGCTCAAAACCAGATGTCTTTGGTCTCATTCACTTTTGACATTTCCCATTTTCTTTCATTCTTAGTTTGTTGTTCCCAAAACAGTTATTTTCTACTTTTTCTCCAGTGACTATCTCTTCTTCGAAATGTGTGTAGAGGCCAAAATATCATAGACACGCAAACACATAGCGTGAATGTCAATACTAGGTTCACACCTGACAAAAGTCCCCATTTGTATGTTAGTATTAATGAGGGGTTAGTAGGAAGCGCAGAGGGCAGAGCTAAGTACTGTAATTCATATGTGCAGGGAAAGGCCAAAGAGCACTGGTGCATGCGCACAACAGTACTTTCCTCTACCTTCAGTAAGGCAGAGAGAAGTACGGCTGCACAGGAGTGCCACGGAGGACACTGTGTGGATGACATAGAATGCATCATCCACATGAAGCAAGAAGGATGATGGCAATCGCAAGAAGAGTTGAGGCGCCAGATCAAGACCAATGATGCCCATTGGACCAGACCATAGGTGAGTATACTAAAAGCTCTTTTTTGTGTTATGCACAATGCATTAAGGAAATATACTGTGTACAGCATTCTAGAATGCTGTATATGAGGGCTTACAGGTGTAAGGAGGAAGACCGGGCTGCGGGTACCTGCGTGATGCCGGGTCAGGAACTGTCAGGGCTGCATCCAGTGTTGCCGGGGGGGGGGAAAGAATGGGGAGCCGGACAGGACATGGCGAACAGGGGGAGGAGAGAGCAGGAAGCGCGGGAAGAGTCAGAAGTTTCCCGCCTGCAGAGAGTAAAGACAGGGGTGCGCCGCGCTCTGCAGGCAGAGAGGGAACACGGTGCTGAGATCTGCCAGGGCTTACGTGAAGGCCCTGCAGGAGCTGGGAGCGCGCAGAGTGTCGGGCGCACCGCCAGACAGTGTGAGGTGCTCAGAGTAAGAAACAGGTGCCAGGTGCCAGATCGTGAACTGTATTCCCCCATGTGGACAGGCGTGCAGCGGAGCACACATCAGGTAGAGACTTTCACAGTGCTACCCACTTCGGATCTACAGATTAATGGACTAGGGGCTCAACGGGCTAAACCGGATACCGCCCATTGCCGCCAGAAGTTTGTTCTTGTGTGGGCGGGTGACGCCTGAAGACACTGTGCCGGCCGTTGCTGATACTACAACCCCCATCGGACTGCATGCGGTTGAGGGACATAGGAGTCACGATAAGTTTCATAATAAGACTGTTGTGTTAAATTGCAGTTTTAATTGTTCATTACCTGTTTTCTCCCTGCGAGGAGTATTCTCTATGGTTATAATTAAATTGCATTATTGTTAACCCTTGCTCTGCATTCCCTGCGTTATTGAATCCTGGTACCTGCTTGCACAGGTGCTAGCCCTACTTTATATAGCCCTACTTTATATAGGAAAAACCTGGTGACAGGTTCATTTTAAACCAGCAATGGACTTCCCCCATGACTAAGGATAAGCAGCCAAACCATAAACTCAATTTGCTGTAAAATGTTTTGAGTTGTTTTCCCCTCATGAGTGCAAAGCAGGAGAACTTATTAAGTCGAGGTGAGAAGCCTCTAACAGGGGTCTAAAGGGTAAAGTTTCATCTTTTGGATACTGCCAAGTCAGCATAGGGTGCTTTATATGTCAGGAAATGGTCAACTGGGAATGTATATACAGTACAGACCAAAAGTTTGGACACACCTTCTCATTCAACGATTTTTCTGTATTTTCATGACTGTGAAAATTGTAGAATCACACTGAAGGCATCAAAACTATGAATTAACACATGTGGAATTATACATTACACTTTACAAAAAAGTGTGAAACAACTGAAAATATGTCTTATATTCTAGGTTCTTCAAAGTAGCCACCTTTTGCTTTGATTACTGCTTTGCACGCAGAAAAGGTGAACGGATGGACTCTACATGCCTGGTTCCCACCGTGAAGCATGGAGGAGGAGGTGTGATGGTGTGGGGGTGCTTTGCTGGTGACACTGTTGGGGATTTATTCAAAATTGAAGGCATATTGAACCAGCATGGCTACCACAGCATCTTGCAGCAGCATACTATTCCATCTGGTTTGCGTTTAGTTGGACCATTATTTATTTTTCAACAGGACAATGACCCCAAACACATCTCCAGGCTGTGTAAGGGCTATTTGACCAAGAAGGAGAGTGTTGGGGTGCAACGCCAGATGACCTGGCCTCCACAGTCACCAGACATGAACCCAATCGAGATGGTTTGGGGTGAGCTGGACCGCTCACCGCTTCAATTTTGAATAAATCCCCAACAGTGTCACCAGCAAAGCACCCCCACACCATCACACCACCTCCTCCATGCTTCACGGTGGGAACCAGGCATGTAGAGTCCATCCGTTCACCTTTTCTACGTGCAAAGCAGTAATCAAAGCAAAAGGTGGCTACTTTGAAGAACCTAGAATATAAGACATATTTTCAGTTGTTTCACACTTTTTTGTTATGTATATAACTCCACATGTGTTAATTCATAGTTTTGATGCCTTCAATGTGATTCTACAATTTTCATAGTCATGAAAATACAGAAAAATCTTTGAATGAGGTGTGTCCAAACTTTTGGTCTGTACTGTATGTAAATAGCCTCTTTGCTGATCCTAAGTCATGTGACAAGACTCTTTAAATGCTCGATATTGACTTGTGAGATTGCCTCTTCCAGTTGGTGGCACTGGGGTTCCTCCTGTTCTCTTAAGGTACTGCCACACTAAACAATCCCGCTAGCGATCACGATAACGACGCATACTAATGCGATCGCTAGCGGGATTGTTTCTATATCGCTAAGTGCGGCCACATTTAGCGATATAGTTAACGACGCTATCGCCGTTAGCGATCTTCTTAACGACTTTAGCGGTACAAAAGTACCGCTAAATCGCTAAGATAAGGTGCCACACTAGCGATATATACTTACCCAGCGGGAGCGCCGACGATGAAATAGGGTCCGGAGCGATTCCAGCGACGAGCGAGATCACAGCAGGAAGCTCGTCGCTGGCAGCTGCCGCACACAACAACATCGCTAACGGGATCGCTAAATAGTGACGTTTTTTAGCGATCCCGTTAGCGATATTGTTCAGTGTGGCATACCCTTTACTCTCTGAAGAGGCTATTTGCCTATTTAAATTCGCAGAGGAGCATAGCATGGCCTCTAGGACCTCCTACGCTGAATTGATATTCTCCACAAAGGGAAACTTTACCGCTTAGATGTTTATTTTTGCTCACACTTAGGGTTATCTCACACCAGCGATTATCCAGCGTATAACTCAGATGAGTGCTATCCAATGTTTCATCGCACAGCACTCGCTCCAATGTTATACTATGGAGCACTACCGACTAGCGTTTATTTAATCATGCTGAGAAAAAAATCGTTCCATGCTGCGACTGGCCAGCGTATATCGGATGGCACACACGCATACAAGAGAATTGGATCACAGTAAAGTGACACTCGGCTCACAGTCAGGGCAGAGTTGGAGCTGAAGGTCATTTGCACATAGCATCCTATCCTGCGAGATCAAGATGCTACTCGCCAGTGTGAACGAGCCCTTATTCTATAATTTCAACAGCTTGTAGGGGAAATCACTTAGGCTGCATTCACATCTGCATTGGCGGCTCCGTTTTTTTTATTTGACTTTACGTGGTGCCAATTTTAACTAGTTCCTTTTAATAAAATACTAAAGTTGATTTTATTACTATTGTGATTTAAAACACACTGTTTATTTCATATTTAATTACTAGCACATTGACGTTCAAAAGAGAAAGGAATGCTAATTACAAGTGATAAATTGTTTTGTTGCATGACTTGCGGTACATTTGTTCATATTTTTATTACTATACACAACTAGGAAAGAAGACACATCGCCATTGTGCCGACTTACATGTTTGAACATATAAAGATGTTCTCAATGTGCAGAATATAAAAAAGCAGCACAACAAAGGCAGATGAGAGGGGACTGGGGAGATGGCCAGATGGGAGAGGTTTTTTATAAATACAACCAAAAAATAGAATAGTGTAATTGTGAATGAGCTCAGCTTTCCTCTGTCTCCTTGTAAGCCAGCGCCGTCCTCATACACTGTGTGTAGTATTCATGGGTATCACTACCTGAACTAACGGAGCGTGTAATCTGGTTTCATAAGCATACAAACAAGTTAGGGAAAATTTATGAAGTATCAGGCAGTGTGTTTTTAAACCAAAGACTCGGATCTCAAGCATAAAATGCAATTTATCATAGATAGTAAAGAAAACATACAGAGACTATGTAATTTCTACATGCTAGTGTGCATTCTATACTATATAAATGTCTATGGAATGATGGAGACTGTCTATTGACTGTCTAGCGTACCGGCTCCACCACGTGACCAGATATACAGTTAGGTCCATAAATATTTGGACAGAGACAACATTTATCTAATTTTGGTTCTAGACATTACGACAATGAATTTGAAACAAAACAAATCAGATGCAGTTGAAGTTCAGACTTTCAGCTTTCATTTGAGGGTATCCACATTAAAATTGGATGAAGGGTTTAGGAGTTTCAGCTCCTTAACATGTGCCACCCTGTTTTTAAAGGGATCAAAAGTAATTGGACAATTGACTCCAAGGCTATTTCATGGACAGGTGTGGGCAATCCCTTCATTATATCATTCTCAAGCAGATAAAAGGGCTGGTGTTGATTTGAGGTGTGGTGTTTGCATTTGGAAGGTTTAGCTGTGAAGGAAACATGCGGTCAAAGGAGCTCTCCATGCAGGTGAAACAAGCTATCCTTAAGCTGCAAAAAACAGAAAAAACCCATCCGAGAAATTGCTACAACTTTAGGAGTGGCAAAATCTACAGTTTGGTACATTCTGAGAAAGAAAGAAAGCACTGGGGAACTCATCAATGCAAAAAGACCTGGGCGCCCACGGAAGACAACAGTGGTGGATGATCGCAGAATACTCTCCATGGTGAAGAGAAACCCCTTCACAACAGCCAACCAAGTGAACAACACTCTCCAGGAGGTAGGCGTATCAATATCCAAATCTACCATAAAGAGAAGACTGCATGAAATTAAATACAGAGGGTTCACTGCACGGTGTAAGCCACTCAGAAGAATCAAGAATAAAAAGGCTAGGCTGGACTTTGCTCAAAAACATCTAAAAAAGCCAGCACAGTTCTGGAAGAACATTTTTTGGACAGATGAAACCAAGATCAACCTCTACTAGAATGATGGAAAGAGAAAAGTATGGCAAAGGCGTGGTACAGCTCATGATCCAAAGCATACCACATCATCTGTAAAACATGGCGGAAGCAGTGTGATGGCTTGGGCATGCATGGCTGCCAGTGGCACTGGGTCACTAGTGTTTATTGATGATGTGACACAGGACAGAAACAGCCGAATGAATTCTGAGGTATTCAGAGCCATACTGTGTGCTCAGATCCAGCCAAATGCAGCCAAACTGATTGGTCGTCGTTTCATACTACAGATGGACAATGACCCAAAACATAAAGCCAAAGCAACCCAGGAGTTTATTAAAGCAAAGAAGTGGAATATTCTTGAATGGCCAAGTCAGTCACCTGATCTCAACCCAATTGAACATGCATTTCACTTGTTAAAGACTAAACTTCAGACAGAAAGGCCCACAAACGAACAACAACTGAAAACCACCGCGGTGAAGGCCTGGCAGAGCATCAAAAAGAAGGAAACACAGTGTCTGGTGATGTCCATGAGTTCAAGACTTCAGGCAGTCATTGCTAACAAAGGGTTTTCAACCAAGTACTAGAAATGAACATTTTATTTACAATTATTTAATCTGTCCAATTACTTTTGGTCCCTTTAAAAACAGGGTGGCACATGTTAAGGAGCTGAAACTCCTAAACCCTTCATCCAATTTTAATGTGGATACCCTCAAATGAAAGCTGAAAGTCTGAACTTCAACTGCATCTGATTTGTTTTGTTTCAAATTCATTGTGGTAATGTCTAGAACCAAAATTAGATAAATGTTGTCTCTGTCCAAATATTTATGGACCTAACTGTATCTCTCATTGCTGAAAAATTAATCTACTGTCTATTGAATGTCAACATAGACATGTGGCAAAAAGGGTATTCCCAGAACTGAAAGATGCTGGGAGTCCAGCCACTGAAACCCCCAGTGATTTCAAAAACAGGGCTCTACTCAGTGCCCTGTTCTAACAGTCTCTAGGGTCCCAGTATTCAGCCCCCCCAACAATCAACGAGTTATCCCTTATCCATTATAAGACTACCCCTTTAAACACAATCACTGGTCAACCTGTGCCTTCCATACATCTCTGACCTCGTCTCCCGGTATTTACCTACACGCAACTTCCGATCCTCACAAGATCTCCTTCTCTACTCCCCTCTTATCTCCTCTTCCCACAACAACATACAAGCTTTCTCCCGTGCAACCCCCCTACTCTGGAACTCTCTACCACAACACATCAGACTCTCACCTACCGTGGAAACCTTCAAAAAGAACCTGAAGACCTACCTCTTCCGACAAGCCTACAACCTGCAGTAACCACCGATCCACCAAACCGCTGCCCTCACCTATTGTATCCTCACCCATCCCTTGTAGATTGTTAGCCCTCGTGGCCAGGGTCCTCTCTCCTCTTGTACCAGTCATGACATGTGTTGTTTAAGATTACTGTAATTGTTTTTTTATTATGTACACCATTCCTCACATGTAAAGCGGCATGGAATAAATGGCGCTATAATAATAAATGATAATAATAATAAATATGACTTCCAAAATTGCCAAAGTCAAGTAGCGGATGATAAAAGTATCATCATCTGAGCTTTCTCTGAATGCTGAGCTGTGTATAACACCAGCCACACCACCGATTGGCAGCTTTCTATGTACACTGTACAAGGACAGAAAGCAGCCAATCAGTGGTGTGGATGTGGCGCCCTGAGGGTCCAGTCACCACAGAGATGTTGCATCTCACCCAGAGGTGTGACACCTGACTCTCAGGTAAGGAGGAAGCACCCCATTGACTCCATCACCGCATCCACACACATCATGCCAGTGCTGAGCTTCAGGCTGGTTAGTAAAGGGTGTAGAGTTGGGTGGGTGGAGTCAGCTGCAGCATTAGGCTGCAGCGTTAGATTAGAGTTTCAGTTGGAGACAGGCAGGCAGTGAAGTGGGTACTGGCCTGGCCTGCAGCTCTCCTGGGTTTACCTCAGGGAGCCTTGCTGAAGAGAAAGAAAGAGGTCCAGGGCAATACAGCACTGAGGCTGTGCCCGATCCTGGGAGCAGGAGGACCAGGCAAACATCGGGAAACGGTTCCTAGACTAGTGGGTCAGTTCATCGCCACTAGTAACACCGCGTCTAGTGGGACTCTTCAAGGGCCACTAGCTGCCATAATCTCACCGGGAGGAAGCTTAGGGATCAAGTACGTGCAGGCACCGGACGGTATTCTCCATCTCCAATAGTACTCAGTGGGAGATGCCGGGCCAGGACATCGGCACAAAAGCCTGTTAACTAGTGTTGAGCGATACGATAATGTAAATATCGGCTATCGGCCGATATTAGCTCTATCGGCCTTTCGATAATTTGTTTCGATATTTTCGTCTTATCGAATACCGGAATCGGATTTGTCACTGTCACTGTGAGTGTCCGTCGGTCGGGTCTGTCAGGAGTCAGCGGCACTTACCTGGCAGAAGATCTCCGGCGGTCACGGCCTGGACTGCTTCATGGCCGCCATCATCTTTCCCGGCGGTCACATGCAGTTTCTCGCGATAACTGCAGTGACTGCTGGGTAATCCCGGCCGTAAAGCAGTCAGTCCGATGACGTCACCGCCGGGGAAGCAGGTAATCAGCTGTGCTGCGCCGGGATGACAGGCTCTGCCTGTCATTCTGATGTAGCAGAGCTGGATCGTCGTGGGACACTCGTTACTATGGACTGCGTCGGTCAGGTGGTATACTTTTTTTTTTTTCATTTTTTTACAGGAGATCGATGGCGTCGCAGGATGACACTGTAATAAAAGTAATGAAAACTGTCTTTTTTTTTTTTTTATTAAATTAAAAAACTTTTTTATGAACATTCACCCGTCCGGGTACATAAACAATTTAACTATTTACATACAGTGACCCTGTCCGGGTTATTTATAATTCTTTGGCAGGGGTGTTCCAGGTACCACCTGGTACTCTTCTGATGCTTGCCAAACATCCGAGGCACCAAGGACCACCAGGACCTGATGACGTCATGTGGCCTGTACAGTCAAGTCGTGACCGCTATCTGTGTCTGTGTGGCCACCTCTTTCATCTCCCTCCGGGTCTGGAGCCCTATGTCACGGACTGTACGAACCCCAGGGGGCCTAACAGGCGCCGGGTACGGGCCAACTATACTTATCATGTCCATAGCTGGGGCTGCTGAGGAGACCACTGAGGGAGGCTGGGGAGATTTACGGCGTGGGGTGGGCACTTTTGCAGAGGCCTGGATGTGGGAGGCTGAAGGCTCCGAGGGTCTCACAGGTTCCTGACACTCTGGGGAGTAGGGGTCGCACCTGGTAACATTTAGGGCGTACCATCCATTGTAACCCCAGTGTCGGGTGTAAGTCACCAAGTCTCCTGGCAACAGGTCCCTCCCCGGGTGTCCTTCTGGGAGGTGAGCCTCCACGTCCCGCCGGTTCACAAAAACTTCTAAATAAAGTCCAGGCTCCTGGATGAAGCCCCAACCACCTTTCAATTTAAAGTTCCGTACTGCACCCTTACGCCGCGGCTCCCTCAGGGTTCCTTTATCTTTTCTCATCCGGTCCTTATCTGCCCGGTCCTTCTCCAGCTGACGTTGGCAAGTTTTTGGGATTCTCGCTGCTCCCTTTGTCACTCTGCTTCCTTCTCCCAACGTCTCCACTCTTCCTCCTGACGCCGGTTGAAATTCTCCTCCACCAGCAGCTCCATGTCTCCACCATCAAACTGCAGCTTACAGTGTCCGGTTTGCGGCAGCTCTCCTGGCGCCCCCCAGTCCTGGCGGCGCTCACCTGCGGAGGAAGCAGCCGGCTCTGGAACAGATGACAGTCGGGGCTCCGGTACAGGCAGGTAGTGCTCTGGTGCCTGCGCGGCCTCCTCCATGAGGACGGGTGTCGCTTCTTCTGTCTCAGCGACGGGGGCAGACAGCGGGATCTGGGGTGCTGCCGGTGCAGCGTTTTTTGCACGAACGGGTGCCTCCACTGCGACAACGTCAACCGGATCACATTGCAAGGGCTGGGATGCCCGCACGGACTCCTCTACTAGAACGGGTGCCTCCACTGCGACAACGTCAACCGGATCACATTGCAAGGGCTGGGATGCCCGCACGGACTCCTCTACTAGAACGGGTGCCTCACCTTCCGGTACAGACACTTCAGGTAAGAGGGATTGGCGCCGCTCCAAGTTTAGTTTTAGGGCACGCCAGCTGGCTTCCATCCTGGCGACCTCCTCCCGGTGCCGGGCCAGGCCTCTTAGGGTATCCTCCGCTTCTTGCAGCGTAGGATGGTTTACAGGCCGGGTGCCCAACGGTGGTTCCGTGGCCATCGGGTCGCTTCCGTGGGGGGAGAGCTCTGACTGCTCCATCCCTTCACACTTCTGCTCGTGTCCATTAGCCATCTCTGCCAAGTCACATGTGTCATTAGCATCTGGAGAGGGCCCCTCTTTTGTAGTGAGGCGGGACCTTCGTGTTAGTTTCCGCACACTGAGGAGGATGAGGAGGCGGAACTCAAGAGCTGTGGGGCACGATCTTACATTGCAGTACCATTTAGAGCCATCGTTTTCGCGTCACTGAGTGAGTGTGTACACCCATGAAGAGCACGCCCTTCTTCTTCACCAGTGCCTCGTCGTGACGCAGATATGGCGGAAAAATGGCAAATACATTCTCTGATGATTTTAGCAATTCTCAAGCACAAAACCAGTTCAATTCAGGCACACAGGACTCGCTTATAGCGAGCTACAGAATCCTGTTCGTGACGCCCAAGTTGAGTCGCACAGAGTCAGAGGTTTTTGGGGTACTCGGCACCGAGCCCGTCGACTTCTATGGGGTATGTCACGGCTTTACCCGGCAATTGAATCAGAGTCTATTTTACTATGTAGAAGTGTATAAACTATAAATATATGTATATATATATGTCACAATGACATGTATATATATATATATATATATGTATTCTATGTGTGTATATTTAGTGTTTACAAGGAAATAAAGGTTTTTTTTAGTTGCGATATTTTGTTCCCATAGACTTACATTGGACTTCCGGTTTCGAAATCGGATATCGACGATATTTAGTGCTATCGGCGATACAATTTCGATACGATATTTTTAGATATCGAGCACTATCGCTCAACACTACTGTTAACTGAAAGGATCCAATACTACCTCGTCCGAGGGCTCTGTGGTAGGGAGGTGCAGAGAAGGAGTAAGGAGTGTAGCACAAGAAGCCAGAAAGGAACATAAAGGGAGTCTTTGGAAGTGACCAATTTACCTGAGGGTTACTGGACTACTCACTGGAAGGACACAGTACCTGGCTGGTATCTGTATGGCATGCAACAGACTGTGAGTAAACCTTTGAAACTGCACAAGAACTGTTTCCTGCATTATTACTCCGTCGCACACTCCACTCTGCTACATCTCTCCTGCACCATTACTTTACCTTTCATCTACCTGCCCTGGGAGGACACAGTCTCACCTGTAGGAGACTTTACACCAAGCTGCACAACACCATCCCTCCCAGAGGACCTGCACAGCAGCGCTGGTCACCCTGACCAGGTACTACAGGTGGCGTCACGACAAACTATACAAACATTAATCCCCTGTAAATATCCCCCCTTTTCAGTGAGCCCCAGGGCCACGGACCGAGCTGCAGCTACCGTGACATCCCCCATAGAGATCAACGGGCTCGGTGCCGAGTACCCCACGGCCCTGGCGGGCGGTTCATGGACGGTGTTATATAGAGCTCAACATTCAGAGACCTGGTAGATCTGCAACAGATAAATCAGTGATTTTTATTAAAATGGCAGCAAGCAGCTGACACATCACTGAAATCAGGGTCTGTGTCTCCACATTATGCTGCTCTCAGATGGCATAGCAAAAACCTGGTGACAGATTCCCTTTAAGTATTTGCTGCAGAAATTTCTGCATCATTTCAGCTTCTCTTGGCAGAAAAAAAACGCAGTGTAATTTTTATTTATTTTTTGGTGCTTTTATTGTAGTGTTTTTATTGCAGATTTCACCCACTCATGATAATGGGTGAAATCTGAAAATGCTGAAAGAATTGACAGGCTGCAGATTTAAATCTTCACAAATGTCCAAATAAAAATAAGCAACGTGTGAATGACACTTTAGGAATTTCATTCATTTTGCTGTTACTGGGATTTGTTACAAAGCTGCGGAGAACAGTCATGACAAAAATGCGACAAAAATGCAACAAAAATGCAATGTGTGCACAGGCCAGTCAGCAGTTTTTAGAAAGTCACTCATTATAGGAATAAGACTCACATGGGAATGCACGTTGAACCTTCTCTTCTTGCTGTAGTTTTGATAAAACACTGCAGTTATCTGCAGGTCTTCTACTCTCAATGATGAGCTCCTGCTATGTAGTCCTCAATATTCATGAGCCCTAGCCAACCACACCACCCTCATCATTGCTTGGCAGTCTCCTGAGGTTGGTAGAGACTGATTCTGAAATTTCTGGGAAATACATTTACTCCCAAGAAACATACAAGCAAAATACTGCTTTTTTAGGAGGCTATGGGTGAGATTTGTCTTGCGGACATGGAGAGACGTGCCACATGTCCGTCTCCACGGGTGATCCATGGGCGTCTGTGCATGCATAGTGGGCATGGGATTTCTTGAAATCCCATCCACTATGCTGTAACATCTAGACGCTAGTAAACAACATCCAACCCACAGAGTTTACTGACCGTGTGCACCTACCCTAATAGAAACACGTCACCACTCCTGCATTTTTCACCCACTCCTGGTTTTGGCTTAAAAATGCTGTGCACCAAGAGTGAGATGCTTCTTTGGCATTTAACTTTAGCCATATAACAAGTGATTCACCAGAAGTGAGACAGAGACACCCGTGTACTTGAAGGTAAGGGCTCATTCCCACTTGCGATCCATTCGGACAAGTGCAATCTGATAAAAAAATCGGATTGCACTCACCCCAATGTTTCTCTATGGTGCTATTTTCTCATAATTCTATGGGTGAGTGTGAAACATCGCGCTGCTCTTGGATATCACCCAAGTGTGGTACAATATACACCAACACCGGCAGCAGAGGAGATGGAGAAATTACTTTCTCCGTTTCTTCTGCCCAGTAACATAACACTCCGCTCCCGCTCGCAGCAGAGCAGGAGCCGAGGGTCATTAGCATATTGCATCCGATGTTCTCACGTCAGATGCCATACGCTAATGGGAACCCGACCTTACACTGCAATCATTTTGAGAATCAGAGGCGACACTGATACATAGTGTTCTGCCTAGTGCTGGGCCCCCGAGGGTTACTACATAACACAGAAATGTTCTCTTTGGTGTTCTTTAAATCCATGTGAAAAGAAATAAAACTTGGCACTCAACTTGATTAAAGGAATCCAGAAATATTTTAATGCAATCTGTTCAATGTAACAAAAGACGTTTCGGTCCCACTCGGACCTTCGTCAGTCTATTTACAAAGGAAAAAAAAAGAAACAAAAACAAAAGTAAAGTATGTATCTCACAGTATATGTCACATATTTCCCAAAATGAGAGAATAAGTAAAAAAAATAAATAAAAGAAACCAAATAAACTATACTGTCCTTGTATAGAGGAACCAATAATAAAGTGCATAGAGTGAGGATAAAGGGATAATGGAAAAAGGAGTAGGGTACCTACAGACTGCTTAAGCTACTTTCACACATCAGTTTTTTTGTGTCAGGCATAATCCGTCGAATACCTGAAGGGACGGATCCGGCGCTGAAATGAAAAAACTGATGCAACGGATAAGTTTTTTTTGCTGGATCCAACCTGAACTCTTGAACCCGGAAAAAGAAGTTTTGCAGCCGGAAAATGCAGGTTCGCATGTATAGAGACAGTGGAAAATGTAGTAGTGGTAGTAGTAGTAGTAGATGATTTCCAGAATCCGGATCAGTCTTTTGACAGATTTCACAAAAGACTGGTCCGGTTCCATAGACTTCTATTATTTCTGGCCGCCTGTTGCGCCGCTTCAGGCACTATCAGGCGGGTCCGGAAGACAAAAAAAACGTTGCAGTGACCGTTTGGTCCGGCGAAAAACGGCGAAAAACGGATGCAACGCAATGACATCAGGCGCGATCCGGCGCTAATGAAAGTCAATGCTAAAAAAAACGCATTCGGTACCGGATCCTTTTTTTTAAAAACACGCCGGATCGCGCCTGACGTCAAAAAACTGATGTGTGAAAGCAGCCTAAGAGAGGAAATGCTGAGATGAGGAGAAGGTTACTTCTATGAGCATGCCTGTGGGTTGAGAATATGGTAATATAATATATGTAAAACATAAAGAATAATAAAAAAAAAAAATCAATTTCTTTTCACATTCGGCCTGGGAACCTACTTGTGCACCATCACAGTAGTGCTGCGATATACTCTGTATCACTTTAAATCCATGTGTCATGCTCCGTTCCCTCAGGGCCTGCTCGAGGCAGAACACAATATATCAGATTTATTATTTGAGAACTAAAAAAGCTTGAATTACATCCCACCATTTTTACTTTTATATAGCATGCAGAATCAATTGGACACGTATTGGACACATCTTCAGATCGGGTTTGTAACATGTGCACCACCCAACAGCTAAACTAAACTATGGGGGGAGGTGAATTTGCTTTTGTATTAAAGAGAAATGGATTAAAGACAATTTGTCACCAGGTATTGCTGCCTGATCTGAGAACAGCATAAAATAAGGGCAGAACCCGGGATCTATTGCTAGGCCACTTCTATGCCAAGAAAGCTGTGTCGGCACATCCAAAGGATAATAAAATCTTC
The DNA here is from genome assembly GCA_033576555.1 of Oophaga sylvatica. NCBI lineage: Eukaryota > Metazoa > Chordata > Amphibia > Anura > Dendrobatidae > Oophaga > Oophaga sylvatica. The sequence continues at coordinate 166,755,374 of JARQOD010000001.1, read as the reverse complement.
AAACTTTAATCCATTTGGATTAAAATTTCCACATGTTGATTAATAAAATATACTCATCAACATGTGGAAATGTGAAGTCTAATGGATTAAAGTTTGAAGATTTTATTATCCTTTGGATGTGCGGACACAGCTTTGTCTCACATGGTCTTTACTGCCTTCATGGCTGGCACATAAGCTATTTTCATATGCCAGTCATAACTTAAAGCACTATGAGGTAGGGACAAATACCCCAATTCCAGCAATGTATCACTTATTATACTGGGTGCAGCAGTTATGATAGAGTCACAGTTTTCTCTGCTTCAAATTCGGCAGAGCTCAGTTGATGAGCTTTGTATAACCTGCCCACATCACAGGTTTCTATGTACAGTGTATAGTGACAGAGAGCTGCTAATCAGTGCTGGGGTGTGGTTGGACTAGGAGGCACAATGTCAGTTGTACGGTAATGATGATCTTACAAACAAACCCAGATTTTTTGAAACAGGAAAGTACAGCCCAGTAAATGACACATCCCTGTAATCAGGGACTCTGCTCCTACATTATGTTGCTCTCAGATAAAATGGCAAAATCTGCTAACAGATTCCCTTTATAGTGTGATGGAGTACAGTCATGGCCAAAAGTTTTGAGAATGACACAAATATTAATTTTTACAAAGTCTACTGCTTCACTTTTTCTAATGGCAATTTGTATATACTCCAGAATGTTATAAAGAGTGATCAGCTTAACAGCAATTACTTGCAAAGTCAATATTTGGCTAGAAAATGAACTTTATCCCCCAAAACACATTTCAACATCATTGCAGCCCTGCCTTAAAAGGACCAGCTAACCTCTTTTCAGTGATTGCTCCATTAACACAGGTGTGGGTTTTGATGAGGACATGACTGGAGATCAATCTGTCATGATTAAGTAAGAATGACACCACTGGACACTTTAAAAGGAGGCTGGTGCTTGGCATCATTGTTTCTCTTCTGTTAACCATGGTTATCTCTAAAGAAACACGTGCAGTCATCATTGCAATGCACAAAAATGGCCTAACAGGGAAGAGTATCGCAGCTAGAAAGATTGCACCTCAGTCAACAATCTATCGCATCATCAAGAACTTCAAGGAGAGAGGTTCCATTGTTGCCAAAAAGGCTCCAGGGCACCCAAGAAAGACCAGCAAGTGCCAGGACCATCTTTTAAAAGTGTTTCAGCTGCGGGATCGGGCTACCAACAGTGCAGAGCTTGCTCAGGAATGGCAGCAGGCAGGTGTGAGTGCATCTGCACGCACTGTGCGGCGGAAACTCTTGGAGCAAGGCCTGGTCTCAAGGAGGGCAGCAAAGAAGCCACTTCTCTCCAGAAAAAACATCATGGACAGACTGATATTCTGCAAAAGGTACAGGCAGTGGACTGCTGAGGACTGGGGTAAAGTTATTTTCTCTGATGAATCCCCTTTTCGATTGTTTGGGACATCAGGAAAACGCCTCATTCGGAAAAGACAAGGTGAGCGCTACCACCAGTCTTGTCTCATGCCAACTGTTAAGCATCCTGAAACCATTCATGTGTGGGGTTGCTTCTCAGCCAAGGGAATCGGCTCTCTCACAGTCTTGCCTAAAAACACAGCCATGAATAAAGAATGGTACCAGAATGTCCTCCAAGAGCAACTTCTCCCAACCCTCCAAGAGCAGTTTGGCGATCAACAATGCCTTTTCCAGCATGATGGAGCACCTTGCCATAAAGCAAAGGTGATAACTAAATGGCTCAGGGAACAAAACATAGAGATTTTGGGTCCATGGCCTGGAAACTCCCCAGATCTTAATCCCATTCAGAACTTGTGGTCAATCATCAAGAGACGGGTGGACAAACAAAAACCTAAAAATTCTGACAAAATGAAAGCATTGATTGTGCAAGAATGGACTGCTATCAGTCAGGATTTGGTCCAGAAGTTGATTGAGAGCATGCCAGGGAGAATTGCAGAGGTCTTGAAGAAGAAGGGTCAACACTGCAAATATTGACTTGCTGCATTAACTCATTCTAACTGTCAATATAAGCTTTTGTTACTCATATGTTTGCAATTATATTTCTGTCTGTGATAAAAACATCTGTCAAACACACACATAAAAAGCAGATCATGTGAAAATATAATATTTATGTCATTCTCAAAACTTTTGGCCATGACTGTACAATGTGCCAATTTTTTAGGAAGCACATGGCTGTCAATGCCTTAGGAAAAAATAACTAGGTCAGGTGTAAATTTGAATTATAATTTTAGTCGCTTCTACTTTGTAAGCCTATGGAACCTTGTTCTAATGCTCCATAGCCTTAAATTGTAAAAGCCACTTCCAGGAAATGTGAGCTGTACAGTCTAAAGAGTGGTGACATCACTGAGAAGAGGAGCAGAATGGAAAAGATGGCTGTAGGTGAGTATACCTACATACATACAGTACAGACCAAAAGTTTGGACACACCTTCTCATTTAAAGATTTTTCTGTATTTTCATGACTATAAAAATTGTACATTCACACTGAAGGCATCAAAACTATGAATTAACACATGTGGAATTATATACTTAACAAAAAAGTAAGAAACAACTGAAAATATGTCTTAAATTCTAGGTTCTTCAAAGTAGCCACCTTTTGCTTTGATGACTGCTTTGCACACTCTAGGCATTCTCTTGATGAGCTTCAAGAGGTAGTCACCGGGAATGGTTTTCACTTTACACGTGTGCCCTATCAGGTTTGATACAACACACAGGGTCTTCAGGGTAAGCGTTAAACAGCTGTGAGAATATCCCGTGTTCGCAGTGACCTCTCCATTGCTTCCTGACACTGTGTTTGCTTCTACAATGTTACTACCTGTGACATTTATGTAACTGTTTCTGTTATTTCTATTTCAACAGACCACTGTAATTTATCAAGGTAATGCATAATGTATGAATTAAGGAAAGGTTAAAAATGGACTTGTGGTAACAAGATACAACTTAATTCCCTGGTTGCCTTAGACAAATATTAAAAAGCACTTGTTTTACTTGAGACAAAGCATTTCAATGTATTTCTCCCCAAAATGTGATGGAGAAAGCAATGCATTAGGTATATCCGTGGGAATGGCCTGAAAGAGTATGATAATTTCATGTGATGGTCTGATGGTTTGTGCAGAAACGTGACATCATGGGAAAGGTAAATAGTGCAATTGATAGAATAAACAGGATACACCAAGAGGATGGATGTCGGAAAGGAAATATGATGGTTATGGGAAACCTATTCAGTTTCAATTAAATTTCAGTTACATAAAATACCAGATCATTGTGTCTTAATCAGAGTCTTCTGATATGAAGCACCCAGATATTCACATTTTGAGATGTAATGAAAGACTTTGACATAACTAATGTCCATTGGGTGGGTTTAACTTATGCAGACGTGTAGGTGTGTAGTGTACACTAATATTCATTGCTTGCTGCTATTTTCAGTCCTGGATGACTCCCAGTCCCCACAATATACAGTAATTACATGGATCCGTAGACTGATGTGCTAAGCTAAAAGAAGGAAACGCCAAACTGTGATACCCCAGAAGGACAGAAATTTACTTAAACCCCCAAATGGGGAACGTCTCAAGGCTCCCTAAATCTATTCGTCTACAGCAGCTTGTTGAGATAGTCATTCTGTATAATGAGAGTTGCTTTTCCAAATTGGTTAAAGGTTTATGTTTGGCCATGTCTAGGTTGATATTGCTAAAATTAGCACTTTTTAAATTTGCTCTTTGTGTTTAAATTCTCTTTTTCCTTCAAATATCTCTTCTTTTCCATTTTATTGATTATAATTAGTTGTCAAGAGGACTGGCCTCCATTACAAGACAGCAGCGGTGGCCGGTCCCCTGGTAAGGAACTGTAAATGAAAGAAAGGGAGACATTGTGAGAACAGTGAATTTAGAACGAAAAAAGTAAATTGCAGTTCCCTTTTATTGAGGCTGGTCAGGACCTCCTAATCCTAGTTGCCTCTCATCAATCCCATTCAGTTGTACAGAACCCCACAGTAGCCTGGGAGCAGTTCTTCGCTGCTGCTCACCTCCTGTCAGCTCTGGAGCAGAAGAAATCTCACAATCCTTGTTAGCTGCTAAGTCAGAGCAGCTCTCACATCCCCTATCAGCTGTTGATAGGACTTTTACAGTAAAAGGGGCTGTCTCAAGTTTGGAAGTTATCCCCCATTCATGGGATAGGGGATAACTTCCCAATAGATGGGGCCCACCTCTGTGACACTCACAAATCCCAAAAACTGAGTCTCTAAAGAGCTCCGTGTGAATAGTGGTCGATTCATGCGCACAGCCACTACATTGATTCTTAGAAGACCAGTTGAGTTCAGTGCTTGGCTATCTCCAGTGGTCCCATTAGGAATGAATGAAGCGGATGTGCACAAATCGACCCCCATTCCTTTCACACAGAGCTCTACAGAGAACTATTTCTCAGTATTGGTGGGGGTTTCAGCATTTGGACCCTTGGCGATTGGGAAGTTATCCCCTATCCAAGAGAAATTGACATGTTTCAGATTTGAAACCCCTCAGCTCAGTTTACCCTGGATAAAAAAAAATGCCCAGTGGGCGTGAGATTTCTATAAATCCTATCCACTTTTCTGGAATTGTATGGCTACGTTCCCACCATGAGTACTCGGTGAGTTCTTGATCATTTCTGCACCTGTTAGGTAAATTAGTTTAAACGCACCAAAAGCTCATCATGGGAATGAAGCCTAGAAAGTACACAGCATCAAAAACTTGCTAAAATCTATTGTGGGAATTTAACCTTACTTCGCCCCAAGGGTTGTGTCTGGTATTTCATTAACTCAGGTGAATGGAATTTCGCTGCATTTCCAGACAGACAAATGAACAAAATTGGTGCTGTTTTTGGATTAAAATATTGACCTTTTTTTCCTAAAAACCCCATAAATAATGTAGAACAATAAACAATAGCGCCAATTTATCAAGACCGGCGAGTTTCTCTCTGGCTTTGATGAGGGGGTGAGGAGGAGTCAAAGCTACTGATTCATAATGAAGCACACACCTCTTCATGAATCAGGAGCATCTATCAAGTGGTGTACACTTTTTTTTGTGAGCCAGGCCAGAAATCTTACTCTAGCCAGAAACTGGAGTGAGATTTCTGGTATAAGGAACACCCAGCTCATTCCACAGTAGCTCTGCCCACTTGATCGGACCTGGGAGAAACTGGTGTAAAAATGCAAGAAGCAAAAAGTTGCGCAAAACTGTTGTGACTTTTCAGAGCTTTTATGCAAACTTAAGTCACATTCACACGTTAAGTATTTGGTCAGTAAAATACTAAAGATATGTGCACACGATCCGAAGTTGTGCGGGTTGAACGCTATGTATTTATACAGCATAGTGGATGAGATTTCAAGAAATCCCATGTCCATTGTGCATCCGCAGATGGTAAAATACTGAATGTGTGAACGTAGCCTAAAGATATGTGCCCACGATCCGAAGTTGTGCTGGTTGGGCGCTGCATACTTGTGCAGCATCAAACCCGCAGCATCCAGATGTTACAGCATAGTGGATGAGATTTCAAGAAATTCCATATCCACTGTGCGTCGACAGATGGTAAAATACTGAATGTGTGAATGTGGCCTGAAGGTATGTGCCCACGATCCGAAGTTGTGCGGCTTGGACGCTACGTACTTATGCAGCATCAAACCCGCAGCGTCCAGATGTTACAGCATAGTGGATGGGATTTCAAGAAATTCCATATCCACTGTGCATCCGCAGATGGTAAAATACTGACCAAATACTGAACGTGTGACCATGACCTCATTGGGCATAAAAACTTTGATTAATCAGGACCAATGTCTATTTTTTAATAATTTTTAGAAAATTTTCTGGGGAAAAAGAAAGAATTTAAATGTGATATATTGTCTATTTCCCAGACACAAGACAACCAACGGTGAGTAATCTAAATAAACCAGCACCATTATCGACCTCAATAGAATAACTTTTCCAACTTCATATTGAAAAAGCTTGTAGAAATACTCCGTCATGCTGGAAACACGACTATTGTTGTTTACTTATGGAGTTTTCTGATCCAGAAACTCTCATATCTGACCTTAGAAATTAGCACAAAGAAGCAATCTTAACACAGCTTTGCACGCTCTTAAGTCAACTGTCTCCAGAGTGCTTTCACTCGGGCACCTTGAGAGCATTCAGTAACAACTGGCTCGCTTATTTTATGTTGGATGCGTAAAAAACTTTGAAACAAACAGATTGGCTTATTTCTATGTTACTTTTGTTAATGGCGTGCTATAATAAGATTGCTTGGCACGGCATGACACGTTTAAATATCTGAGTTATATATAAACCTTTGTGGTGGATATGTTTTGTAGCTAAACTTAACTCAAAACTTGAGTGCTTGATCCTGCTTGTTTTTCCATTAGGCAAAAAAATATGATGTATTTAATAAGAACCATGTGAAGACGTTAGACGATAGCTACAAGACTTTGGTTGCAGTTCAATACGCCGAAAAACATGCTGTTTTATATTATTCCATCAAAGGTACAAATAAGCTTCTGACCTTGGGCATGTTTATATATTTGCTCTAAAAACCACCCAACTGTTTTCTCATTGTCACAAATACAACACATCATGTCTAGATGGGGGAAAAAAATCCTGACTTGTTTACCTGGCTAAATTAAGTTTTTATTGCAGAGTGATTGGGAAGGGGAATTACGGAATAAAACACAAACAAGACGTAGCACTTAGGAACATCAAAACACTACTTTCTGCATGCTTGCTTAACATAATCTATGGAGTGCTGATTGTCAATTAGCGAAAAGTTTCAGCATCCATGTGTATGTCTGATTAAAAAGCATGACAATTATGCCGCTTAATTAACACAGGTAAGAAAAAAAAAACAGCAACACTGCAAGTAACAACTAGCTGGCTGCTGACTGCTTATTAAAAAAAAGGTTAATTAGAAAATCAAGATTTATTTTTTTCCAGTTCATTTCATCCTGGTTCTGAATATTCCATCTAATATTTTACAGTGACAGAAAGGTATACATACAATACATCTTCTTACTTAAACACAAAACAGATGTTTGTTTGCTTCGTTAAAGTACAGATTCTTGGACGTTTCTATTTTGAGAATTTTGAAACATTTTTTGCCTATGCATGAATTCACTTGTAAAATTGGAGGTAGAAGAATGTTCCCTTATGTGCCCCATAATTTAATTCGTTCTTTAAATATCTTACAATTAAACATAGTATAGAAAATAAATATGTTGATTTGGTACATTTCGAGGGAATAGACATAGCTAATTTATCTAAAAAAATAATCTTAGGACATAGAGTTACATTTGGTTAATGTACTTAGAAGAAATAAGCGAAACAATCTCCTGAGAGCCTGAGAGCGTACGAATCCTACTGTACTGATCGAGGCAGCGGACAGTAACAAAGGGGTCTAAGAAACATGGAAATCTTTAAAGGAAAGTGACCAGCAGGGTTTATAATAGAATAAGTTAGTGGTATTCTCTAAGCTCTGCCGATCATCTGTATCAAAATAAGTCAGCTCAGAGTGGGCATCCATAATTATACTTAGCGCTTGCACTTTGCTGAAAGGAAAATTGGGTTGTGCCTGCAAATTTGCTGCTGACTGGATGATTGTGCTGACAGATTAAGGCTAGGGCTACAGGGTGACTAAGGCCGTGATACATGTCATGCGGAAAAAAGTTTGCTATGTGAATGGAGTTGTGTTGTGACCCAAAAGGTACTGCGACCATAACAAGCAAGTTGTAAAAAATCCTTTTTCTGTCTTGCTTGTTAAAATTGCAGTACCCTCAGGGTTGCAATGCGACCCCATTCACTTGTATTGTGCTGTCATGTACCAGTGAGACCTTCGCCACATGACTTGTTTTGTGGCCAAAGTCACTGTATAACCCCAGCTTAAAGCAAATAAAATGGATTGTCACCAGAAAAAAACAGGGAAAAGGTGAAATTGGGTCCAAATAGGGGGAGCATAAAAAGTGTCAAGTAGTTCATGGGTAAAATCAATAAAGACATACAGTCGAGTACTCAATGAGTAGAAAGAGAAGAAACAGCTGGATAAGAGCACAGAACTTTAGTCCAAAATCACAGCAGGGTAAAATGTAAAACAATATATAATACCTTGCACAGGTGACAGGGAATATGGAATTAAAATAGACGACTGAGAGTAAGAACTGGAGGGAATATATAAGATGCATATAATGGACTAGTCAACTGGGAATAGACTAATACAGGTCCTGGAACTAGAAATTCAGAGATTATTGCTCTATGCTGTCCCTGGCATCTTGCTGAAATGGACCTTTGTCAGAATTATAAGAAAAGTTGTGAGGAGAAATGTGTTTACCAGTCAGCTGGTCTCAGCCAATCAGCAGCACAAGAAGCAGCTGGTGGGCGGAGCTCTTGTCACAATGCTCCTCCTACAAGTAATTTTCAGCTAAATACCGGGCTCTTTGTAATGTTCCCCCAAACTCTGGTTCTGTTACTTGTATAGTAGGTGCCTGTAGCACTCATTAGCATGGCTGCCAAACATTTTTTTCTGATCATAGAGAAAGCGTGTGCACAGCTGAGAAAGAGGGTGCCAAGGTAGGTTCCCAAACCGTAGCTAAGCAAATAAGATAAGTCTTATTTGCTAAAAAAAAAAAATTCTGGACATTTTCTGCAAAAATCAAAGACAAATAATATTTTTAATAAACAAACTATAAAGCTATAATCAAATCAGAGAGATAAATGATATAAACTCTACAGCTCAATTTTCTGATATGAGCACATCAGTAGCATTTACTATAAACTGTAAAATGGTATGGATTCCAAAACAAGAATAAAAAAACTATCAGAGGTACAATCTTTAGAATTCTTTTTAGGAATATTGGAAAAAATTCTGAAATGTACAGACGGTTGGCAATCCTAGCTATTGAATTCACTTTATAATGCCTCTCATTGCTTTATAGCATGTGTGCTTCATACCTTTAACCCCATTAGGATCACCCCACTTTTTATTTTAGTGTTCGTATTCTAGAAAGAATGAAGTGGAGAATTACAGAACAGCACGATAGTCTCTTGTTGGAACGTAAGATATTTAGTTTATGATACGTGGTGCTAAGTATATATACATATGTACCTTGGATGAGTTTTTTTCACACAATGTGGCAAAATTCACTTCTCACCCAAAAAAGAAAAGAATTAATTGGAGTGAATAAAATGCCGCTGGATGACACAACAGTATACAGCCCCTCTAAACTCCAGTCCAGATGCTTTTTACAGCAGGCGTGTTTAGCACCTGTGCGCTTAATGTTACACAAGAATCATGTATATACCCCATGTATAGTACAGCTGTCCTTTCTTTCATAGATGCACATGTTGGAAATTGTCATAATTCAGTCTTTACAATGGCACTTTTACAAGCAGCAGTTTGACACTTGTTAACCTGACCCAATAAAATGCTTTAAAGACCAATCAGACAATATATAACATATGCGCAAAACATTTTAACTACATAAAGGTGTCTGAAAAGACAGCAAATAACTGATGGAAGTGTTGTCATGTGCAAATACTTCAAATACATCTCAGAAAGTAGGAGGCCATACTTGTCGATACCTAAACAACATAGAAATATACTACGGGCCCCCAGCCAGAGGCAACAACCACTCATATACCTGTCATCCATGGAGAAGGGGGTCACCTGATATTATGCATACAGATAAGGCTGGTATAAGGTGACAGTCACCAAGCCAGTTTATGACCTATGGGTCTTTCCTATACTTTATGGGCACCCACTGTCAGACACAGACAGAAAAGGGCCCCTGTGCAAGAATAGTATGTGGACCCTTGCACTCCAATAGATCATCAAAATGCATAATTCCACCTGCACCCTTTACCCCTTAAGCCCCTGTGCGACTGCCTAAGTTGTACCAATGATATGTCCGCCCACCGAAAAAACAGCCACACAACTCCAATAAACTGCAGGAGGCACCTTACTAACTGAAACATAGGGTTCACTTACACCTCACCACACTTCTTGATTTTTTGGTTTTCCCCAATCCACATTTTCCAGGTTCTAATCGTCTGGTGACCATCAGATACAATTCATCAGATAATAGGTCAGGACAGCCCTATGGATAAAATAGCTTTTTTATTTCCATGTAATATTAACACATAACCACAGTAGGATGCACTGACCTATTTTTCTTGTTTGAAGTACGTTATACAAGCCTTATCGGTGAGCAATTATGATGTGAGGCAATCACCCCTCCATGAATTGGTGTGTTGAGGATGGCTGTTCATCAGTATTTTGCACCTATGTTGCTTCTGCCTTTAACATGGGGTCTACTGCATTCTGTAGTGAATTACTATTGTGACATGTGTTGGTAATGTGATGTTTTTTGAATTCAGTGTCCTTTTCAGTGAATTACTTCTGATTTTAGTG
>JARQOD010000001.1:166714524-166744842 GCA_033576555.1 Oophaga sylvatica | reverse complement strand
AACATTAGGTCTTGGAGATGGACTTGTAGCCTTGAGATTGCTCATGCTTCCTCACAATTTGGTTTCTCAAGTCCTCAGACAGTTCTTTGGTCTTCTTTCTTTTCTCCATGCTCAATGTGGTACACACAAGGACACAGGACAGAGGTTGAGTCAACTTTAATCCATGTTAACTGGCTGCAGGTGTGATTTAGTTATTGCCAACACCTGTTAGGTGCCACAGGTAAGTTACAGGTGCTGGTGATTACACGAATTAGAGAAGCATCACATGATTTTTCAAACAGTGCCAATATTTTTGTCCACCCCCTTTTTTAGGTTTGGTGTGGAATTATATCCAATTTGGCTTTAGGTCAATTCTTTTTGTATTTTCATTGAAGACTAATTAAATGAAGATAATAATACCAAAGAATTTGTGTTTGCAATCATTTTCAGGAAGAAACTGAGTATTATCTGACAGAATTGCAGGGGTGCCAATACTTTTGGCCACCACTGTAGGTAGTCTATTGTGGATTTTGACGTATGTTTAGGATCATTATCCATTTGTAGGAGACATCCTCCTTTCAACTTCAAAATTATTACAGATGTTATGTTTGGATCAAGAAATTTCATTGTTGAAATTATTCAGGTTTGAAATGTTTAAAAGTTGAAATTTCATTGAATTCATTCTTCCCTCTAGCCATGAAATGTTCCTCGTGTCATTGGCTTCAATACAACCGCAAAGCATGATTAATCCACCCCGTGCTTAATGGTTGGCGAGATGTTTTCTTCTTGAAATTCTGCGCCCTTTTTTCTCCACACATACGTTTGATCATTGTTGCCAAAGAGTTCTATTTTAACCTTATCGGTCCACAGGACTTGTTTCCAAAATACATCAGGCTTGTTTAGATGTTCTTTTGCATACTTATGATGGCAAATTTTATGGTGAAGACGCAGGAGAGGTTTTCTTCGAATGACTCAATTATGAAGGCAATATTTGTGCAGGTGTCTCTGAACAGTAGAACAATGTACAGTACCTTAACTCCAGACTCTGCTAAATTTTTCTGAAGGTCTTTTGCCATCAAACGGGGATTCAGATTTTACTGTCTAGCAATCCTATGAGCAGCTCTCACTGAAATTTCAATTGGTCTTCCAGACCTTATCTTGTCCTCAACTGTTCCTGTTAACTGGCATTTCTTTTTTTTGCATATATTCTTTATTTAGAAAATTTCAATAATATAACAGGAAAGGAAAAAAGGGTAAATATTTTCCAGAAATAGTAAAAGAAAGAGGAAAAAAAGAAAAACCAGTATAATAAATCACAATGATAACACTACAAGGCTGCGATTAAACGCCATTTCTTAATTACATTGCGAATTAAGGAAAGGGCAAATTGAAAAAAGCTTTTGTATCGTCTTATAGGCTTCTCCTGATTTGTGGGCCTCCACCATTTTCATTTTCCGAATGCTAGACAACTGCTTAGAGAAACCCATGAATGTTGTTTTTTGACACAAGGTTAGAGGAGGCTGGGTTCTTATAAATCTGGGAAATTTGCATCACCTTGCCTTTCCTAACACTGATATTGAACAAGCCATAAACCTATCAGGCTAATTAAGGTCTGAAACCTTGGTCAAAATTATCTAAGCACACAAATTTCCAAGGATGCCCAAACTTTTGCATCAGCCCATTTTCCTTTTTGTAATTTTTAAAATGTAAAAAATTGCTTATTAATATATATATATATATATATATATATATACAAATGCTTCTCACTAAATTAGAATATCATCAAGAGCTAATTTATTTCAGTTGTTCAATACAAAAAGTGAAACTTATATTTTTACAGAGTGATCTATTTCAAATGTTTCTTTCTGATACTGTTGATGATTATGGCTTACAGCCAATGAAAACCCAAAAGTCATTATCTCAGTAAATTAGAATATTTAGCAAAAAACACCTGCAAAGGCTTCCTAACTATTTAAAAAGGTCCCTTAGTCTGCTTCAGTAGGCTTCACAATCATGGGGAAGACTCTTGACTTGACAAATGTCCAGAAGGCAGTCATTGACACACTCTACTAGCAGGGTAAGCCACAAAAGGTCATTGCTAAAGAAGCTGGATCCAAGGATATTAATGGAAAATTGAGTGGAAGGAAAAAGTGTAGTAGAAAAAGGTGCACAAGCAACCTGGATAACTGCAGCCTTGAAAGGATTGTTAAGAAAAGGTCATTCAAAAATTTGGGGCAGATTCACAAGGAGTGGACTGCTGCTGGAGTCATTGCTTCAAGAGCCACCACACACAGACGTATCCAGGACATGGGCTACAAGTGTCGAATTCCTTATATCAAGCCACTTATGACCAATAGACAACGCCAGAAGTGTCTTACCTGGGCCAAGGAGAAAAAGAACTGGACCGTTGCTCAGTGGTCCAAGGTGTTGTTTTCAGATAAAAGTAAATTTTGCATTTCACTTGAAAATCAAGGTCCCAGAGTCTGGATGAAAAGTTGAGAGGCAAACAATCCAAGCTGCTTAAGGCCTAGTGTGAAATTTCCGTGATCAGTGATGGTGTAGGTCCACTGTGTTTTATCAAGACCAAAGTCAGCACAGCCGTCTACCCGGAAATTTTAGAGCACTTCATGTTTCCCTCTGCCGACAAGCTTTTTGGAGACTGAAATTTAATTCTCCAGCAGGACTTGGCACCTGTCAGCATTGCCAAAAGAGCCAATACCTGGTTTAAAAATAACGGTATCACTGTGCTATGCTTGATTGGCCAGCAAACTCACCTGACCTTAACCCCATAGAGAATCTATGGGGTATTGTCAAGAGGAAGATGAGAGACACCTGACCCAATCATGCAGACGAGCTGAAGTCTGCGATCAAAGCAACCTGGGCTTCCATAACACCTCAGCAGTGCCACAGGCTGATCGCCTCCACGCCATGCCACATTGATGCAGTAATTGATGCAAAAGGAGCCCCAACCAAGTATTCAGTGCATGTACTGAACATACATTTCAGTAGGCCAACATTTCAGAGTTTAAAATCATTTTTCAAGCTGGTGTTATAAAGTATTCTAATTTACTGAGATAATGACTTTTGGGCTTTCATTGGCTGTAAGCCATAATCATCAACATTAACATTTTGTTAAAAGAAAGGGGGAGTTAACCCATTTCTGACATCAGATGTAATAATAAGTCCATGTGCCCTGGACCTTTTTGACCAGGGACGGATTTTTACATCTGCGCAATCACCCGCACACTGATTCTGACAGCTGACACCTGGCACTAAGTGCCAGGAGCGGTCATGCATCGCACCCGGCACTTTAACCCCCAAAACGAGATCACAGCATTACGGGAGCCGGCAGAGGACTGACAACCCCTATGCCTTTGGATCGGAGACTCCGCGTAGTAATGTGGGGTCCCGATCATTGCTACAGTGACCCGATGTCATCCCCGTGTTGTAGAAGCGATCAGCCTGCAAAAAATGATAGTCCCATAGTGGAACAAAGTAAAAAAGTTAAAAGAAAAGTAAAACATTTTTTTAATAATTGTAAAAATTGTAATTGTAAAAATATTATTATTAATAAAAATTATTATTAAAAATATTTTAACAAAATATAATAAAAAATTCAAAACATATTGTAGCTATAAATAAAAATTTGAATGAAAAAAATATAAACAATAAAAGTACATATATTTAATATCTCCGCGTCCGCAACGACGTGATTTATAAAACTTTCCCACTATTTAACCCCTTTAGTGAACACCATAAAAAACATAAATAAAATACAAGGCTAAAAACAATGCTTCATCATCATCATCATACCGCCGAACAAAAAGTGGAATAAGATGCGATCAAAAAGATGCATATAAATAAACATGGTACCGCTGAAAACGTCATCTTGCCCTACAAAAAACAAGCTGCCATACAGCTCCATCAGCGGAAAAGTTAACAAATTATAGCTCTCACAATAAAGGGATGCAAAAATAATTATTTTGTCTATAAAATAGTTTTTCTTGTGTAAAAGCACCATAACATAAAAACAGATATAAATGAGGTATCGCTGTAATCGTACTGACCCGAAGAATAAAACTGCTTTATCAATTTTACCACACACGTAACGGCATAAACCCCCCCCCCAAAAAAAAAAAAAAAAATCCTGAGTTGCCAGTTTTTGCTCATTCTGCCTTCCAAAAATTGGAATAGAAAACGATCAAAAAATGTCATGTGCCCAAAAATGGTACCAATAAAAACGTCAACTCGTCCCGCAAAAAAATAAGACCTAACATGACTCTGCGGGATGTAATATGGAAAAATTACAACTCTCAAAACTATTTTTTGCAATAAAAAGCGTCTTTTAGTGTGTGACTGCAACCAAATATAAAAACCCAATATAAATCTGGTATCGCTGTAATCGAACTGACCCGAAGAATAAAGTTGCCTAATCACTTATACTGTACGAGGAATGGCGTAAAAAATAAAAAAAAACAATTCTTCACCTGCAGTTGATTTTTTCATTCTGCCTCCCAAAGATCGCAGTAAGGCTCATTTATCCTGTGCGCTGCAGAAGATTCCCTATAATGAGGCAGATGGAGGCACTGTGGACGTCATCTGACATGTGATCCAATGGTGTCCGTCTTTTTAGGATTGCATAAAAGTGCTGTCGGCCAGCGTTTTGTGCACGTCTGAAAAGAAGGACACTGCTGAACAGAGGCCAGACGGAGTCCAGAGTAACTCTGCTGTCTCATTAAAGTGAATGGATCCCTCAAGTTTCATTTGAATCATGTCACTCAGATATTTAGATGGAAACTCTAAAGTAAGTGGTTAGCGTAAATCGGCGGATAACTGTGATCCAAAACGTTATGTAAAATGTTCCCAATAAAAGCTTCCACTCAATCCACAAAAAAAGTCCCCACTCAGGTCTGTCATCTGTTAACGGAAATATAGGGGGCTTCCACTTTACTGGTAGTACAAAGGCTCTGGCAAAGAGAAATGGCTCCTCACCCGCCAAAAGAAATTCAGCAAATTTTCCGCTCTCAAATCCAAATGCTCACCTCCCTTCTGAGCCCCACAGTGTGCCTAAATCAAATATTGCGTCCACATTTAGCATTTCTGAACCAATGATAGCCTGCCTAACTTACGGGTGCATGCCTCCAGAAGCACGGGATAGACATAATGTACTGGTCACTACAACGGCAGTTTGCAATTTTCACTCGGCAACATTCATTGCTGCTGGTTTCTGGAAATATCCATTGAGTCAAAATCTTCACTACACCTGTAGATAAATTCCCCAAGGGTATAGTTTCCAAAATAGGGTCACTTGAGGGAGGATTCTGCTATTCTAGCAATTAGGGGCTCTATATATGGAGTCCGCAAACTGTTCTAGGAAAATCTGCGCTCCAGGAGGCAAATAGCGCTCCGTTCCTCCCGAGTCTCTCAGTATTTTTAAGTACTACTGTACAGCCACATATAGGGTATTGCCACAATCAGTAGAAATTGTGGGACAAATTTTGGTGCCATTTTACCCACTTCTTGTGTGAAATGTAAAATCTGGAGCTAAAACAACATTTTGGTGGTAAAAATGTAGTTATTTTTTCTTCACTGCCCAATGGTATAAAATTCCGGAGGTGTCAATATGATCACTGTACCCCCTGTAAGATTGGCGCCAGACGAGTCCTGGAGAGGAGATATGTGTCATCACGGCTATTAGCTACGGTGATGTGAGCTCGGAAGTATGCAAGAGACTTGCTTGGGCCGCTCCAGGGCCGGGTTTTACGAGCAGTCATAAGAGATAGGTGGGAATGACCGCTCACATATCCCCACCCCAGGGGCGTGGTTTGGATAATAAAATGGAGGCCTATTGCCTCATTCAGTGTCTGTGGCTGGAGGTGTGGAGACCTCCCATGTGTGTGTGCCAAAGACAATGACCAGAGCGGGTGGACCCGCATTATTATGTGGACTGTGTATTTGTTCTTGTTTGCTTTTCACCTTGTGCTGGAAAAAGCTGTTCATTTGTTTTGAGTGTCCAGAGCAGTTTATGCAACTTGCTTGGACATTTCCACAATACCGCATCCTGTGCCTACCTCAACAGCAACCAAGTGAGTACAGATTCCTACAATTGGTGCTAGAAGCACAGGCACAAATCCCAAGAGGCAGTGTGACTGCATGTCCTGGGTTAAAGGGAATCTGTCACCCCATTTTTGACCTATGAGATAGAGCCACCGCCATCAGGGGCTTATCTACAGCATTCTGTAATGCTGTAGATAAGCCCCCAATGTTACCTGAAAGTGAAGTAAAACGAGTTATAAAATACGTACCCAGGGGCGTTCCGCCGTCCGGTCTGGTCCGATGGGCGTCGCGGTCCGGTCCGTGGTCTCCCATCTTGTAGCGAAGCCGGCCTCTTCTTTCCGTCCCGTCGCGGCTCCTGCGCAGGCGCACTGCTCTGCCCTGGTGAGGGCAGAGCAGAGTACTACAGTGCGCAGGCGCCGGACCTCTCTGACCTTTCCCGGCGCCTGCGCACTTCAGTACTTTGCTCTGCCCTCACCAGGGCAGAGCAGTGCGCCTGCGCAGGAGCCGCGATGGGATGGAAAGAAGAGGCCGGCTTCGCTTCAAGATGGGAGGCCCCGGACCGGACCGCGACGCCCATCGGACCCGACCGGATGGCGGAACGCCCCTGGGTGAGTATAATATAACTTGTTTTCTTCACTTTCAGGTGACATCGGGGGCTTATCTACAGCATTCCAGAATGCTGTAGATAAGCCCCTGATGGCGGTGGCCGCAACTTATAGGGCAAAAATAGGGTGACAGATTCCCTTTAAGTCTGCTGCAAGCCAGCAAGCATCGCCAGACAAAATGGAAGACCTGCTGAAACACTTGGTCCAGTCGCAGCAGCAGCAGCAAAAAAACAACAGGCTGTTGTTACAGCAGATCAAGCAGAGCCAGCAGTAGCAACGGCAGCAGATGCAGCTTCTGGAAACTGCCATCCACGGCAGGACGAGCGCCCCAACCCCAGGTACGGCTGATGACGCCCACGTCCGGAAGGCGGTAAGAAGAGCGTTGCAAAAGATAACCCTGGAGGATGACAGTGAGGCGTTCCTGACTGTTTTCGAGAGGGTGGCGGAATGGGAAAAATTGCCTCCGGAGCAGTGGGTGGAGGTTCTAGCGCCATATTTAACAGGGCCTACTATGACCTGGCGTTGCAGGTCGCTAAAGAGTATAAGAAGTTGAAAGCTGAGATCTTGGCACACTTAGGAGTGACTCTGACTGTCAGGGCGCCTCGAGTGCACCAGTGGGCCTATTGCAGTGACAACCTCCCTGGTCCCAGATGTTTGACCTTTTATACCAGGTCCAAAAATGGTTGCAACCTGAATCTTCCTCCCCAGCACAGATGGTGGAGAATGTTGTAACGGGGGCCAGGGCTGTAGTAGTTGTGGCTAACGGTGGCTGCTCTGGTGCACCCTGGCCCTCCGTCACATAAACACATTGTCCCTTCTGTTGTGCACTTGGTGGTTCACTTACTTGCACATCGGAGTCCACTCCGGTCTGCTGGGGCTTTCTTCCTTTGAGTACCACGCCATGACAGTCAGAGTCCATACCCAGTTCCAACAAAACAACTTTACTTAGTTCTTTACACAGCTCGTCCAGTTTAGTCACAGAAACAGCACAAGATTCTTCACAGAGTATAGCCTTTCCTTTCCCTGTGCTGTCACTCGTCCAGGAATATGGCAGGGTCGTACCGTCTCCTTCAGTACCACAGCTTCCTGACTGGCCAGACTAACCCGCTTCAGGAGTGCCCCGTTCGTTTCACCCCAGACATTTTGTGTTGTTCCCATGAAGTTAGCTGCCACCAACTTGATGCTGCCCTGTATTCCTCCACTACCGTCTGTCAGCCCATAGGCAATGGACGGCTGGGCTCCTTGCTTAAATGTTAAGGGACTCAACTGTACTGTCCTGTCCGGGCTCCCTGTCCATTCTGACTAAACTCAGGAAGCTCTCTAACTTACACCCAGTTGGCCCCTCCTAACTAATTCCTATCTTGCTGTATTATACTGTATTGTGCCCCCTCTAGTGGGCTAATCTAAATTCTACACTCTTCCTACATCTGTTTAATACACAAACATATATACATTGCTTTATAAGACATATGAAGTAATATACAGTACAGACCAAAAGTTTGGACACACCTTCTCATTCAAAGGTTCTTCTGTAATTTCATGACTATGAAAATTGTAGAATCACACTGAAGGCATCAAAACTATGAATTAACACATGTGGAATTGTACATTACACTTTACAAAAAAGTATGAAACAACTGAAAATATGTCTTATATTCTAGGTTCTTCAAAGTAGCCACCTTTTGCTTTGATTACTGCTTTGGATGCAGAAAAGGTGAACATCTGGATGGACTCTACATGCCTAGTTCCCACCGTGAAGCATGGAGGAGGTGGTGTGATGGTGTGGGGGTGCTTTGCTGGTGACACTGTTGGGGATTATTCAAAATTGAAGCAGTGAGCGGTCCAGCTCACCCAAACCATCTCGATTGGGTTCAGGTCTGGTGACTGTGGAGGCCAGGTCATCTGGCGTAGCACCCCAACACTCTCCTTCTTGGTCAAATAGCCCTTACACAGCCTGGAGGTGTGTTTGGGGTCATTGTCCTGTTGAAAAATAAATGATGGTCCAACTAAACGCAAACTGGATGGAATAGCATGCTGCTGCAAGATGCTGTGGTAGCCATGCTGGTTCAGTATGCCTTCAATTTTGAATAAATTCCCAACAGTGTCACCAGCAAAGCACCCCCACACATCACACCACCTACTCCATGCTTCACGGTGGGAACCAGGCATGTAGAGTCCATCCGTTCACCTTTTCTGCGTGCAAAGCAGTAATCAAAGCAAAAGGTGGCTACTTTGAAGAACCTAGAATATAAGACATATTTTCAGTTGTTTCACACTTTTTGTAAAGTGTAATGTATAATTTTCCACATGTGTTAATTCATAGTTTTGATGCCTTCAGTGTGATTCTACAATTTTCACAGTCATGAAAATACACAAAAATTGTTGAATGAGAAGGTGTGTCCAAACTTTTGGTCTGTACTGTGTGTATATATTTTATATATATATATAATATATATATATATATATACACACATATACAAGGCATTACACGACATGACAATGTTATAAGAAATATAAAACACAGTACAGACCAAAAGTTTGGACACACCTTCTCATTCAAAGATTTTTCTTTATTTTCATGACTATGAAAATTGTACATTCACACTGAAGGCATCAAAACTATGAATTAACACATGTGGAATTATATACTTAACAAAAAAGTGTGAAACAACTGAAAATATGTCTTATATTCTAGGTTATTCAAAGTAGCCACCTTTTGCTTTGATTACTGCTTTGCACGCTCTTAGCATTCTCTTGATGAGCTTCAAGAGGTAGTCACTTTATTTATTGATCGCTTTTTATTCTGATATTTCAGAGGCAGAATGAACAAAAACCAGCAATTCATGAATTTCTTTTGGGGGGGAGTTTACACTGTTCCGGTGTGGTAAAATTGAAAAAGCAGTTTTATTCTTCGGGTTAGTACGATGACAGCGATACCTCATTTATATCATTTTTTTATGCTTTGACACTTTTATACAATAAAAACTATTTTATATAAAAAATAATTATTTTTGCATTGCTTTATTCTGTGAGCTATAACTTTTTTATTTTTCCAGTGATGGAGCTGTATGGGGGCTTGTTTTTGCGGGACAAGATGATGTTTTCAGTTGTACCCTGCTTATTTATGTCCGTCTTTTTGATCGCGTGTTATTCCACTTTTTGTTCGGCGGTATGATGATAAACCATTGTTTTTACCTTGTTTTTTTATGGTGTTCACTAAAGGGGTTAACTAGTGGGACAGTTTTATAGGTCAGGTCATTACGGACGTGGTGATAAAATATGTGTACTTTTATTATTTAGATTTTTTTCATTCAAATATTTATTTAGTGAAAGAATAAATATTGATTTTTTTTAAAATATTTGTACAATTATTTTAATTTTTTTTTAAACTTTATTCTATCTTTTACACTTTGTCCCACTATGGGACAATCATTTTTTGTAGGCGATCGCTTCTATAGCATGCAGATGAAGCAGCATCTGCATGCCATAGATGCTGTCAGCGCTGCACTTACTGCACTGACCTGAGAGACTTCCTGATCATGCACTGCGTATGACCATGAAGTTTCTGAGCTCTGGTGATCCGGATGTCATTATGACGGCATCGGGTCACCATGGCAGCGATCAGGACCCCGCGTCACGCCGCGGGGTCTCCAATGCAAAGGCAGAGGGGCTGTCTGCCCTCTGCCTGCTCCCGGAATGCTGCGATCATGTTCGATCGCAGCATTTCAGGTGTTGAAGTGCCAGGAGCGGTCTGTGACTGCTCCTGGCACTTAGTCGGGTGTGAGAATCAGCTGACACCCGGCCGTGATCGGCCGCACACCACCCGTGTGCGCGGCTGATCGCTATGACGTACTATCCCGTCCATGGTCAGACAGGCCCAGGGCATATTGACGGGATAGTACATTTGGTGTCAGAGAGGGGTTAATCAATACATAATATGGTGATATTAAAAAATACAACACATCTTGCAAATAAAAAGCCATTATACAGTTATATTGATGAAAAGTTATGGATCTCTGAAAGCAGTGATGTAAAAACAAAACAAAATTGGCATTTGGTACATAAAGGGAACCTGCCAGCTGGATTGTGCTCAATAAACTACAGACACTACAGGTTGGTGCCGTTATACTGAATAAAATGATACCTGGGTTGATGAAATCCGTCTTGTGGTTGCTGTTTAATCTGTATTTGTAGTTTTCAGCTAATGAGATTCTCATACTCCGGGGCAAGCCTTTGGGAGAACTTGGACTTCATGTGGTGCTCTGCTTACATATTCATCCTTACGGCTTATGACAGGTCACTGATAAGATGGATTTCATCAACCAAGGTATCATTTTAAGCAGTATAACTGTGCTACTGAGCACAATCCTGCTGACAGGTTCCATTTAAGCATTGGTAAGAAATGAAAATTAATCTCGGATATGAGCTCTGGGCTGCTGGAATAGATTTTGTTGTAAGTTGATTTATTGAAATTTTTATGCTAACAGCATTTTAATCACTTTTTGTCTCAATATTTTGGTGCTTTTCTTTTCTTCTTCGAATGTTAATGAAAACAAAACACATATATAGAGAACTACTCTAGTAAAAAATGCAATGGAAATAAACTGTGTGTTAGGGAAACCTAAAGGGTTTTGTAATATAATCAAGTCTTGGACAACACCTGTAATATCAAAAATACATCGAACATAGAAAGCATAACAAGATTTTGCAGTTTATGATAAGGCTGTAGAGAATAGTTTTCTTTAGGAAATCCAATACTTACTTTATATTTTCCCTTGTTGTTGCTAAAATGGCTATTAATATGTATGTTGATGCAAATCTTCGTCCACAGGTGTATGAAACTAATTAGACTTCGCAGATTTTTACATAATGTGCATTGCATCAGTGAGATGAGAGAAACCCTTGGAGCTTCCCAGAAAATTTTACAAAATACTTTCTTGTTCAGAAGAAAAATGGGTTTCAATTACTTTTTTGGCACAACAGTTTTCTTGGTGCTTTATCTCAGTCTGGATCCTTGTACTTACTGAAAATACAATACTCTTACTTAATTACATTTATAGTGTGATGACTTATGTCCTCCAAGGGGGATATCATGGAGAAATTCTCATTGGGAAAATTGGACTCATTTATAACAATACTCCACATTTCTTTAGGGACACTTTTTTATAGTATGCCTCTGTGAATCAAAACTTCTGCAGGCACATGTTTACTGATCCAATAGAAAACTTCTCCAGCCATATGATTAAAAAGGAAGATGACATTCCCTATACATCCAACTGTAGTATGTGAATTTTCAATGGAAAGAATGACTTATTCTAAAGATCTCACTGAAATCAAGTGTGGTACTGTCATGTATAGTGTACAGTTCCTATAGCGTCTTGTGCTTGGGTGCGAGGAAAACACAGGAGACATAGGTTGAAATGAAATGACTTGTATTACTTCATACAAGCATGCGGAAAAGGTCACACAGTTTGCAGGAACAGCGACAGGAGACACAGCAGGCCAGAGTAACTTCAAGCACTACAATAAATCTCCAAAGCAGGTTCAGGATCTCTTCTCTGTACCGTAATTCCTCTGCAAACATGGATTCACCAAACAGCAGGTTTCCAGAGTCCAAAAGTGTTCCAAGGTTCCTCAGTAGGGAATAGCTGGAGTACAAGTCCAAGGTTTCAGGAGTCAGGTCACAGACTGACTGAGGCTTGATTCAGGAGCACTGATTGTTCAGCTGAGGCTGCTTAAGAAGCAAGAGGGAAGAATCAGGGCGGGAACATGAAAACTGGAAACTCCATATTAACTGAGGGCAAGAGCTGCAGAAAGACAGAAAGCAAAATGGCCGACGGAAAACTGAGTTTCAAGGAACATGTCAACAGAGACAAAGAACCTTACATTACTCCCCCCTTAGGGACAACCTCCGGATGACCTCAGACCAGGCTTGTCAGGGTACCTCTGATGAAACTGGCGGAGCAGGCGAGGAGCATTTACATTATTGACTGGTTCCCATGAGTTGTCCTCCACTGGGTAGCCCTGCCATTTAATCAAATATTGCAACTGATTTCTGTACAACCTGGAATCTAGAATCCTTTCCACCATAAATTCTTCCTGACCATCGACCAGCACTGGGTCAGGGCAAGGAGAAGAACGTCCAGGAAACGTATTGGGTGTTGCAGCCTTTAGTAGGGATACATGAAAGACAGGATGGATTCTCATAGTTCTGGGCAGTTGAAGACGACAAGCAACAGCACTTATAATCGTATTGATCTTATAAGGTCCAATGTACTTATGTCCCAATTTAGACGATGGAATCTTTAATTTAAGATTTCTGGTTGACAGCCAGACCAAATCTCCTACCTTGAAAGCTGGTGCAGGTTTACGAAATTTATCTGCTGCTTTCTTGTACCTTTCCTGAGCCAATTCTAGATTTTCCTTTAAAAGATCCATATTCTTTTGTAAAGAAGTGATTCTTTCAGCCACTGCCGGCAAGGGCGTATCTATGGGAAATCGAGGAAGAATGTTAGGATGATAACCTAGATTGGAGTAAAAAGGAGACTGCTTAGTGGAGGCGCTCTGAGAGTTGTTATAAGAGAACTCAGCCAGTGGAAGTAGATCCACCCAATCATCCTGTAGGTGGCAGATAAAACAGCGGAGATACTGCTCCAGGGTCTGATTGGTTTGTTCTGTCTGTCCATTAGTCTGGGGATGAAAAGCAGAAGAAAGGTTTACTTTAATGTCCAATGCTGCACAGAAATTTTGCCAAAACCTTGAAGTGAATTGCACCCCTCGATCCGAAATGACCTCATCCGGTACTCCATGTAAGCGAAACACATTCTTAATCATCAAGTCTGATGTCTGTTTTGCAGTGGGTAAGCCGACACAAGGGATAAAATGAGCTGCCTTTGTTAGACGGTCAACCACCACTAGAATGGTGTTCTTCCCTTGAGAGGTTGGTAACTCCACTATGAAGTCCATAGAAATGGATCCCCACGGGCGGGACGGGGTGGGAAGAGGTTGCAACAGACCAGTTGGTGAGGAGCGAGGTGTTTTGCATCTTGCACAGACTTCACATGAAGTGACATAGTTTAAGACATCTTTCCTGTAAGTGGGCCCCCAAAAGAAACGAGAAAGAAATTCTTGTGTCTTTAGAATTCCCTATGCCCGGCTATCTTGGAATCGTGGATGAGTTGCAATACTCTCAATCTGACTGTTTCAGTGTCAAGGTAAAATATACTTTCCTACTTTATACACACATATATATGCTTACATGTGCTTTGCCACCATTTTGTGTTCTGCATCCATTTTGAAACATAAATTTTCCTTGTCGAGTGAAACCAGATATATCAAATATAACAATGCTTCAGCTAAGATTGCACCAGCATCGACCTACACCCACATCTGTTTCCTCTGAGGAAATGTCAAGACGTCTGGGCCAGACCACATCAAGGAGTGTTACAAGGCTGAACCTTAATATGAAATGTCACACCTTTTGAGTGTTACATAGATGTAGAACTGAGCCCACGCAGCTATATTTCCCTGCAGATACAGCCTGTTAGAACAAGACGTAATTAATCAGGGATGGTAGGTGCTAGACATAAACAGTTTGCCCATGATTGCAATTGTAAAGGACAATTATAATATGCCCAATGTTTAATGTCATATGTCCATTTCTATATTCTTATATTTTCATATATATATATATGCTTGTGTGTTCTGCCTCTATTCTGTGCTCTGAAGACAAGTACTTTCCTTAACTCGCATGATTCATATCGAAACTTAGTTCAAAGATAGCACCAGTATCCGCCAACATCTGTTCCTGAGACATTGACCCAGATCAACGCCTACTTCTGACAGACAAAGTTGAATCAAGCCATTGGTGACGACCACAATGACATTTAACAATTGAAGACGACATCAACATCTGTCTGGAGACATGGGCCAATCAGGGCTGGCCGGATATTAGATGAATATAGCTTACCCCACGTGGGTCATCCTGTTTGTTATGTCTATATAATCCCGTGTATGCTAATAAAGACAGGACATTGCTGAGATCGGTGCTACTAGTACCATTCTAGAGCGTGCTCTAAGTTTGAACCAGCCTTGTGTCTGACTCATACTTTGATTGGTCGACCCATGCTCATAATCTAATCTGGAGTGACTGGAGGACGAGTGTTTGACGAGACGACCCCGTCATCAGGTATATACAGACGTTGTCCCTGAATCCACACACCATTCTTAAAGACAAGACTTACGTCCCTTGGGGGTTGAGCCAACAAAGAATCCGCATGGTATGCTTCCTTGATGTCCTTAAGTAGGTCTTGATTATGAATCACTCCCAGGAATCTAGAGTCAGGAAGAATAGTCTTAGGAGGAGTAAGTGGACGTGTCTCTGCTGAATGAATCCTAGAGAGTGCATCAGCCTTTCCATTGCGCGATCCTGGTCTATAAGAAATGACAAAATTAAATTGGTTTAGGAAAAGATTCCAGCGAGCCTGGCGAGGAGTCAGGCACTTAGCCGACCTGATAAATTCAAGGTTACGATGGTCTGTCAGGACGACTATTTGCTGTGCAGCTCCCTGAAGAAGGTGTCTCCATTCCTTGAACGCGGCAATAATGGCCAACAATTCTCTATTGCCCACATCGTAGTTCCTCTCAGCCGAAGACAACTGCTGGGAAAAGAAGGCACAGGGATGCAAGACATTCTTCTCACCTGTTCTCTGAGAGAGTATAGCTCCAACGGCACAGTCTGAAGCATCCACCTCTATTATGAAGGCAAGCTCGGGGTTGGGATGTACTAAGATAGGTGCGGTGGTAAATTTATCCTTTAAACAGGAAAATGCTTCCTGAGCTTGCGGGGTCCAGGAGAACCTAGACTGTTTCCGGGTAAGTTGGGTGATAGGTGACACTACCTCAGAAAAATTCTTAATGAAACGTCTATAGAAGTTGGCAAACCCGATGAAACGCTGCACCTCCTTCACATTTCTAGGAATTGGCCAATCCTTGATGGCTTGGGTCTTGCTTCCATCCATACTAATCCCTTGCGTAGATAGTACATACCCCAGAAATTGAATTTCGGTCCTATGGAATTCACATTTTTCAAGTTTGATGTAGAGATGGTTTTGTCTTAGGCGTTCTAAGACCATTCTCACATGTCCATGATGTTCCTCTGTGGAGTTAGAAAAAATTAGAATATCATCCAGATAAATCACCACAAATGTATCTAGGAGATCCCTGAAGATATCATTCACGAAGTGTTGGAAAGTGGCTGGGGCGGTACTCAGACCAAAAGGCATTACTAGATATTCAAAGTGTCCATAGCGTGACCTGAAAGCAGTCTTCCATTCATCCCCAGGTCTAATACGGACCAAGTTATAGGCCCCCGGAGATCCAGTTTAGAGAAAATTTTGGCATGCCGCACTCTCTCCAACAACTCAGGGATTAAAGGCAATGGATAACGGTTTCTAATAGTAACCTTATTGAGTTCCCTATAGTCTATGCAGGGTCTCAGAGATCCATCTTTCTTCTTCACAAAGAAGATGGGTGCACCTGCGGGAGATGAAGAGGGGCGTATGAAGCCCTTGGCTAAATTTTCGTCTATATAATCCTTCAAAGCTTTTAGCTCGGGCCCGGCTAGGGGGTAGATCTTACCAAAAGGTATCTCGGCTCCAGGCAATAATTCAATTGGACAATCATATGGACGGTGAGGAGGAAGCTGATCAGCGTTCTTCTTGTCACATAAATCCACATAGTCCTGGTATACAGCTGGTAGTTCAGGGACTGACATGGTTTCTTTAGGAACAGAGCAAGCTGAAACTCCTTGACTCATCTGTTTCTCCGGAAAGTGTAATTCCTTGGTCTCCCAGTTAATCGTAGGATTCTGCGCCTGCAGCCATGGTAGCCCTAGAATAATGGGAAAGTGGGGAGAAGAGATAAGCAAAAAAGACATTTTCTCCTGATGATCTTTACCCATAAGGACCCTCAAAGGCTCTGTTTCTTGATCCACTGGTCCAGAAGTCAGTAGAGAGCCATCCACAGTCTCCATCTGTACTGGAGTAGCCTTCTTCACTGAACGTATCCCCTGTTTCAGAGCAAAGGAGATTTCCATAAAATTTCCACTTGCTCCTGAGTCGATCATAGCAGAGCTAGACACCCAGACTGAGTCAACCCAGAGTTTGATGGAAAGGAAGCAATGAGAATTGTTTCTTTTACAACTCAGCTGGGACACCGCTGAGGAAACTTGAAAAATTGCAGCGTTTATACCGTCATCGTCCCCAGAACTAACAGAGTTTAAGTCAGAGAAATCAAGATCTCTTGCAGCAGATCTCTCTGGAGCCTGAGGCTCGGACATGACAGAGCTCCTCTCGCAACACTCACAGTGAATGACTGCTGCAGTAGTCTTAAGAGAACGGCTGGGGCAGTTTATAATGAAGTGCCCTGACTTACCACAGTAGAAACATAGATTTTCCTTTATACGATGTTCTTTGCGTGCATCACTAACCCGTCTTTGTAAAGAGTCCACCTGCATGGGTTCAGGTTCTGGTTCCCTTGTGATCCTACTCAAAGGTTCCTTAGCTGAGGAGGGAGGTAGTAAAAGGTTAGTGTGATTATTTTCGAACCATCTCTCTTGTCTGCGTTCAGTCAGACGAGCATCAATACGCATACAATAGTTAATAAAGTCACCTAACGCAGTGGGAGGGTCGGCACGAGCAAGTTCATCCTTAATCAGTGGAGACAACCCTTTCCGAAAAATAGATTTTTTAGCGGAAGTGTCCCAAGTGGTATCAAGAGCCCATCTCCTGAAATCCAGGGCATATTCGGCTACTGAACGCTTACCTTGTCGCAAAGTTAACATGTCTGCTTCAGCTGTTGCACCTCGATTGGGGTCATCAAACACCTGCCCCATGGCTGAAATAAAAGCATCAAGGTGATTCAAACAATCATCCTCAGTCTCAATCAGAGGGTTTGCCCACATCAAAGCCTTATTGGTAAGCAACATGATTATAGTAAGCACCTTGGATCGTTCAGTGGGAAATTGTGAAGCATATGCAGAGAAAAATAAATTGCATTGATTAATAAATCCCCTGAATTTCTCACGTTCACCGCCAAAACGAAAAGGAGGTAATTTGGGGATCCCAGAACTCGGGGTTATGGCAGGAGCCTGGGCTCGTTCCTCTAGAGCCTCAATCCTGGCTCGCAATTCCTGGGTAGTCTGTCCAAACACTTGCAAATTATGATTAGTGAGGTCCTGTAGGCTTGCAAAACGGGTTTTTAAAGTCTGTACATCTGAAAGGATTGTATCAGTCACTCCACAAAGTTCCTTTATGCGGGCCTCCATCTTCCAGATCTTTTAAGGCAGAAGTGCTGGAAGAGGAAAGGAAAAAAAAAAAAAAAACAATAGTGTTTACCTATGGTAACACTCCAGAGTAAAATTTTAAGGGAATGCGCTCACCTGGAATGGTTGTGAGAAGTCACAACCACTGTCATCACATAAGGTATTAAACGGACATCTGATATCCACAGTCACAGCAGACACGGCTTTCCCAGACCCAGCAGACACTAAACATTGGCTCCTGAATCTTGTCATGTATAGTGTACAGTTCCTATAGCGTCTTGTGCTTGGGTGCGAGGAAAACACAGGAGACATAGGTTGAAATGAAATGACTTGTATTACTTCATACAAGCATGCGGAAAAGGTCACACAGTTTGCAGGAACAGCGACAGGAGACACAGCAGGCCAGAGTAACTTCAAGCACTACAATAAATCTCCAAAGCAGGTTCAGGATCTCTTCTCTGTACCGTAATTCCTCTGCAAACATGGATTCACCAAACAGCAGGTTTCCAGAGTCCAAAAGTGTTCCAAGGTTCCTCAGTAGGGAATAGCTGGAGTACAAGTCCAAGGTTTCAGGAGTCAGGTCACAGACTGACTGAGGCTTGATTCAGGAGCACTGATTGTTCAGCTGAGGCTGCTTAAGAAGCAAGAGGGAAGAATCAGGGCGGTAACATGAAAACTGGAAACTCCATATTAACTGAGGGCAAGAGCTGCAGAAAGACAGAAAGCAAAATGGCCGACGGAAAACTGAGTTTCAAGGAACATGTCAACAAAGACAAAGAACCTTACAGGTACTGTAATTAGATGACGTCATTGTAATAAATCAGTTCATGAAATTTCTTCCCTCCTAAATAATCCAGCTGAGAGAAATATTGCTGAATAGTTGAAGCGTTTGGAAATTACAACAACTCAGCTGTGAAGTTGAGGGAATGTAAAGTTGGTCGTCAGCGCTCTGCTGAATGCAGAGTTGAAGCCTCCTCTGGCAAAAACATCAGCCAAACATGGGGTTTATTGGTCAACCAGCTTCATGCAAACCTTACATTATCAGAAGCAATACCAAATGTTAGAGGGTGTGGTGTACAGCTGCAGTCTACTGGACCCTGGTGCAGTGGAAACATGGAATCGATTTATGGGCAAGTCTTGGTTTGGCAAATGTCAGGAGACTGTTATCTGTCTGACTGCACTGTGCCAAATGTAAAAGTTGGTGGAGAAGGGATGAAGCTGGGATGTTTTTAAGGGGTGGCCTAAGTTTCTTAGTTCCAGTGAAGAGAAATCCAGAGTTGCTGTAGGGACAATCATCCAGGCATCCATAGATCCCTGAAAGGCAACAACTGGAGGGCCTCATTCAAATATTTTTAAAGTCTAGTTGGTGTACTCCTACACTCATAAACACTTTGCACAAAGTGCAAAGCCTGGAAAAAATTACAAGGACGGTAATACAGTAATTCTCTTCAAGTGTCCGCTTCTTCTCCTTCCTCGAGGGGCTAGGGGGACTGCCACTACCTGCTTCCTGGAGCCCGATTCCCAGGTAACTGGGCTGTAAGTGACCCGGCTTCAGGTAGTGCCAAAGCCCCAACATATAGAAATGGGCGACAGCTCCCTGTGTCACCTGCACCATCGCTTGCTCTCACATAGGAGCAGAACCCCAAAGACAGAGCGATCTCTTGGGAGTGGTAGTAACTCCATCTTGAACTGCCTCAAGGAGTCTCTCCCACTCCGGTTCATTCTTCAAGAAGGGTTCATCCTGCTCTCTTCCTTCTCAGATCACACCCACCACATACCAGCAATGTTAACCCCCCCCTCTATTTTAAGGAACGTGATCCTGGTTCCAGCCATCAGCTCTTGCAGCCTTCAAGGCAAGTGTGTCTCTACTGCCCACTGGTTGAACGAGATGTGATAACGGGTCTCAAACTCTTCTATGGATGCACATCTCCACTGCTCGTTGTATGTAACGACCTCCCCCCCGGAGTGCCAACTGTCAATACCTTGCAGCTAGCGGGCATGATAGAATTTCTTCAGCCCTGGTCCTGGCTTGCCTCCCTGTCTCCTGTCACCTCTGCTGTCGCACCAGCTTTCTGTGGCTCCGACATTTTGGGAGTCTCACTTGATTCTGCCATCTTTGCCACCCAATAATCACAATACATTGCATGGATGACTTATTGAGTCCAGAAAACGCTTTTTTGCAGTGTTATATGCCACAGAAATGTACCCCAGAGCACGAAATACTCTATGAATGAGGAGAGTAAGTGAATACAGTAAAAATTTTCAACTCTGTTTTGGAGTAAAACATTCTTGGCCAGCTGAAATGCTGGCCTAGCCTGGCCGTCTTACTAATGTCCAGCCATCGGAATCTTGTGTGCAATTTGCAACAACTCCACCATGAATGGATAGGGTACCACTTGTCGGTCCCAAGGCCACGCCTCCGGTGAACCCTCCTGGACCTTGAGTCCGAGAGAGGCTGTGCCGCCTGCTCCTTGAAAACGTTCAGGATGTCGTCAGTTTCCAATGCCGCCACAAACCCCTGACTAGACGTAGACTGAATAGACGAGTGTTGTGAATGGACTTGAAATGAGTTCTGAGCAGAGGCTCCCTCTGGTGGTTACAAGCGGTACTGGACTGTCCAGTGAAGATTGTGAGGATTGGGATTCAGGTGTTACTGACTGGTCTTATTTAAGGGAGTCGCCTTCCCATCAGGGTTGCCGGTGATCAATTGTTCTGGTCTCAATCCTTGATTCCTGTTTCCTTTGTAGCCTGCTGTGTCATGTCTGCATCTCCTGCTAACAGATAAGATATTTTCTTCTTTTTGTTTTTGTGCTTGATTTTTGCATTTTGTCCTGCACTTCTGTGGGGGCCTTCTGGGTCCCCTCCGGGGGCTTTTGCCCTCTCAGTTTAGTTCAACCACTGATGTTTGTACATTTGCTTTTTCCAGTTTTTTCAGTGGCTGCTGTTTTGATTTTGTTACACCAGAGAACTAATTTAGGTGGTAGAGGTCATGTGATCTCAGGTGTTTTTGAAATTAGTAGAGTTGGTGCTTTACAGGGTTTTTTGGGATTGCAGTAAGTGCCCTTCCTATCCTTTTCTATTTAGGTAGTTTTGGCCCCAACGTTTGCTCATACTATTTTCTGTCTGTGTCAGTATTTCCTCTTGTCTAACCGCCATTACATGTTTGGGGGCTTTCTATGTTCTTTGGGGATCTGCTCCGGGGCAGATAGCTTTCCTCTTTCTATCTTTAGGTGTAGTTAGTTTCTCAGGCTGTGACGAGGCGTCTAGGACCAACGTAGGAACGCTCCACGGCTGCCTCTAGTTGTGGTGGTTAGTCAGGGTACTGCAATCTCATAGATTCCAACTGCTCTGGTGTATTTCCTTTTTTTCCTGCACTCCTCAGTTACCGAATCATAACAGTATCACCGGCCCATAAAAAATTGAATGGTACTCACAGAAGGGAAAAATATTGTGAAAAAAAAAAAGGTTGTCAGAGTTGTCAGAAATATTTTTCTGTTTGTTGCATTTTTTTTTTCCCTCTGTATCTCTGGGTGCTGGGGAGGATTTTTTCTCTCAATGGAGTTTGCACAGTTGTCTGGCCGTGTGGATCAGCTTGCCACTGAGGTTCGGAGTATTGCTACCTATCTTGCTAGGTTGCCTGTTGTGGAACCTAGGATTCCCATGCCAGATTTGTTTTTGGGGGATCGAGCCAAGTTTCTGAATTTTAAAAATAATTGTAAATTGTTTTTTGCCTTAAAATCTAAGTCCTCAGGGAACGCAGCGCAGCAGGTTCAAATTGTCATCTCTCTCCTGCGCGGCGATCCTCAGGATTGGGCTTTTTCCCTGACACCTGGGGATCCTGTTTTGAGTGATGTTGATGCATTTTTTCAGGCCTTGGGGTTATTGTACGATGAGCCTAATGTCACTGATCAAGCTGAAAAAGCCTTGTTGGCATTAAATCAGGGGCTTGATGACGCTGAGTTATACTGTCAGAGATTCCGTAGGTGGGCAGTCCTGACCAAATGGAATGATGACGCTTTGGCAGCCCTTTTTCGGAAGGGTCTGTCAGATAATGTAAAGGATATTATGGTGGGATTCCCTGTCCCCTCTGGTCTCAATGATTCTATGTCATTAGCGATTCAAATTGACAGACGTTTGCGTGAGCGGAGAAGTATGCGTGGAATAGTGTTGCCTTGTGAACCTGCTTCTGAATCCATGCAGTGTGATAGAGTGGTTTCTGGGACACAGCGTCATGAGTTTCGAAAGCGCAATGGGTTATGTTTCTACTGTGGTGATGCCTCTCATGCTATTTCAGTCTGCCCTAAGCGGGGAAGACGTTTTGCACGCTCAGTTGTCTTGGGTAGTGTTCAGACTAAGTTTTTATTAACTGTTACTCTGATATGCTCTCTGTCCTCATTTTCTGCTCAGGCTTTCGTTGATTCGGGAGCAGCTATTAACCTGATGGATTTTGATTTTGCTAAACGTTGTGGGTTTCCCTTGATACCCCTACAGAAGTCTATTCCCTTACTGGGAATCAATTCTACCCCTTTGGCTGAGAATAAACCTCAGTTCTCTACTCAGGTGATAATGAGGGTCGAACCTGATCATCAGGAGAGCTGCAAATTTTTGGTTCTGTATAATCTGCATGACATTATCGTGCTGGGTTTCCTTGGTTACAGTCTCATAATCCTGTTTTGGATTGGAAATCTGTGTCTGTAACCAGTTGGGGCTGCCAATGTGTTAATACCAACACTCCTGTTTTTTCTGCCTCCCCTCAGGCTCAGGATGTTCCTGACTTTTTGATTGATTTTTCTGATGTGTTTAGCGAAAGTAAATCGGCATCCTTGCCTCCCCATAGGAGCTATGACTGCGCTATTGAATTAGTGCCTGGTAGTAAATTCCCTAAAGGTCGCCTTTTTAACTTGTCTGTACCTAAACATGACGCTATGAGGTCTTATATCAAGGAGTCATTGGAGAAAGGTCATATCAGACCATCCTCTTCACCCTTAGGTGCCGGTTTTTTCTTTGTAGCCAAAAAGGATGGTTCATTAAGGCCGTGTATTGATTATCGTCTTTTGAACAATATTACTGTGAAATATCAATACCTGTTACCCTTGATTTCTGACCTGTTTTCCAGGGTGAAAAACGCTACTTGGTTTACCAAGCTTGACCTCAGGGGGGCATATAACCTTATTCGCATTAAGCACGGGGATGAATGGAAGACGGCATTTAACACCCCTGAGGGGCATTTTGAGTACCTTGTGATGCCCTTTGGGCTCACTAATGCTCCTTCTGTCTTCCAGTCCTTCATGAATGACATTTTCAGGGATTTCGTGGATAAATTTCTGATCGTTTATTTGGATGATATCTTAATTTTTTCCAATGACTGGGACTCTCATGTGAAACATGTTCGAACTGTATTCCAGATTTTGAGAGAGAATGCTCTGTATGTGAAGGGATCAAAGTGTCTTTTTGGCGTTCAGAGGATCTCATTTTTGGGATTCATTTTGTCCCCATCTGTTATTGAAATGGACCCGGTCAAGGTTCAGGCCATCTGTGATTGGGTCCAACCTACTTCATTAAAGGCTCTTCAAAGATTTTTGGGTTTTGCCAATTTTTATCGTAAATTTATTGGTAATTTCTCGGTTATTGTTAAACCATTAACTGATTTGACCAAAAAGGTTATGATGTGGTGAATTGGCCTCCTGAGGCAGTCTCTGCATTTCAGGAACTTAAGCAGAGATTCACTTCTGCTCCTGTTCTACGGCAGCCTGATGTTTCTCTGCCATTTCAAGTGGAGGTAGATGCCTCTGAAATTGGGGCAGGTGCCGTTTTGTCCCAAAGAGATCCAGAGACCTCTAAAAGTAACCCTTGTGCCTTTTTCTCTCGAAAATTTTCTCCTACTGAACGTAATTATGACGTGGGTAATCGGGAGTTATTGGCCATGAAGTGGGCTTTTGAAGAGTGGAGACATTGGCTGGAGGGAGCTAAACATCAGGTGGTGGTCCTTACTGACCATAAGAATCTGTTTTTTCTGGAATCTGCCAAGCGACTTAATCCTAGACAGGCCAGGTGGGCCTTGTTTTTCACACGTTTTAATTTTGTGGTTTCCTTTCTTCCTGGCACTAAGAATGTTAAGGTGGATGCCCTTTCAAGGAGTTTCCTTGCGGACTCTCCTGAGTTATCTGATCCTTCTGTTATTTTGAAAGAAGGTGTAGTTCTTTCCGCCATCTCGCCCAATTTGAGACTGGCTCTGGAGGGGTGTCAGGAGGATAGGCCCGAGCGCTGCCCTGTTGGGAAATTGTTTGTCCCGGACCACTGGAAAAAGAGTGTGATGTCTGAGATTCATTGTTCCGCGTTGGCAGGTCATCCCGGAATTTTTGGTACCAGAGACTTGGTTAGTCGGTCCTTTTGGTGGCCTACCTTGTCTCGTGATGTCAGGGAATTTGTGCAGTCCTGCGGGACTTGCTCTCGCTCTAAGCCTTGCTCCCGCTCTAGTGGTTTGTTGATGCCATTGCCTGTGCCCAAGAGACCATGGACCCATATCTCTATGGATTTCATTTCCGACCTCCTGTTTCTCAGAGAATGACCGTCATCTGGGTGATTTGTGATAGGTTTTCCAAGATGATACATCTTGTGCCATTACCTAAGTTGCCTTCCTCCTCTGAATTGGTACCTTTGTTCCTTCAGCACGTGGTTCGTTTGCACGGCATTCCTGAGAACATTGTGTCTGACAGAGGAGTCCAGTTTGTTTCCAGATTTTGGAGGACCTTTTGTTCTAAACTTGGTGTTCAATTGTCTTTCTCCTCGGCGTTTCATCCTCAGACCAATGGTCAAACTGAGAGAACAAATCAGACATTGGAGACTTATCTAAGATGCTTTGTGTCTGCTGATCAGGATGACTGGGTCTCTTTTTTGCCTTTGGCTGAGTTTGCTCTTAATAATAGGGCTAGCTCTGCCACTTTGATGTCTCCATTTTTCTGTAATTCTGGGTTTCACCCTCGATTTTCTTCGGGACAGACAGAGGCTTCTGTCTGTCCGGGTGTTGACTCTGTTGTGGAGCGTATGCAGCAGATTTGGGACCAGGTAGTGCAGAGGTTGTCCCTCTCTCAGGAGATGGCCCAGCGGTTTGCTAACCGGCATAGGACTGATGGTCCTCGGTTTAAAGTGGGGGACTTGGTCTGGTTGTCCTCAAAAAATATTCCTATGAGAGTGGCATCTCCTAAATTTAAGCCTAGGTTCATTGGACCTTATAAGATCATGGAGATTCTTAATCCTGTTTCTTTTCGTTTGCTTCTTCCAAGGACATTTAAGATCCATAATGTGTTCCACAAGTCCTTGTTGAAAAGGTTTGTTGAGCCAGTGGTTCCTACTGCTTTGCCTCCTGACCCTGTTCTGGTTGAGGGCAATATGGAGTTTGAGGTTGAGAAAATTTTGAATTCTCGTTTTTCTAGACGGAAACTCCAGTATTTGGTTAAGTGGAGAGGTTATGGTCAGGAAGACAATTCTTGGGTGTTTGCTTCGGACATCCATGCTAGGAGACTCATCCGTGCGTATCATAGAGCTCATCCTGACCGACCTGGTTGCTCAGGTGAGGGTTCGGTGACCCCTCCTCAAGGGGGGGGTACAGTTGTGAATGGACTTGAAATGAGTTCTGAGCAGAGGCTCCCTCTGGTGGTTACAAGCGGTACTGGACTGTCCAGTGAAGATTGTGAGGATTGGGATTCAGGTGTTACTGACTGGTCTTATTTAAGGGAGTCGCCTTCCCATCAGGGTTGCCGGTGATCAATTGTTCTGGTCTCAATCCTTGATTCCTGTTTCCTTTGTAGCCTGCTGTGTCGTGTCTGCATCTCCTGCTAACAGATAAGACATTTTCTTCTTTTGTTTTTGTGCTTGATTTTGGCATTTTGTCCTGCACTTCTGTGGGGGCCTTCTGGGTCCCCTCCGGGGGCTTTTGCCCTCTCAGTTTAGTTCAACCACTGATGTTTGTACATTTGCTTTTTCCAGTTTTTTCAGTGGCTGCTGTTTTGATTTTGTTACACCAGAGAACTAATTTAGGTGGTAGAGGTCATGTGATCTCAGGTGTTTTTGAAATTAGTAGAGTTGGTGCTTTACAGGGTTTTTTGGGATTGCAGTAAGTGCCCTTCCTATCCTTTTCTATTTAGGTAGTTTTGGCCCCAACGTTTGCTCATACTATTTTCTGTCTGTGTCAGTATTTCCTCTTGTCTAACCGCCATTACATGTTTGGGGGCTTTCTATGTTCTTTGGGGATCTGCTCCGGGGCAGATAGCTTTCCTCTTTCTATCTTTAGGTGTAGTTAGTTTCTCAGGCTGTGACGAGGCGTCTAGGACCAACGTAGGAACGCTCCACGGCTGCCTCTAGTTGTGGTGGTTAGTCAGGGTACTGCAATCTCATAGATTCCAACTGCTCTGGTGTATTTCCTTTTTTTCCTGCACTCCTCAGTTACCGAATCATAACAGACGAGACTGCCACGTCTTCTGTCGGTTTCCCGAGACCTGTGTCCTGGACCCAGTAGCTACTTGATAAGAAGGGGGAAGCCGTTGGACCCCCGGAACTGCCACTGTTCATGATAGCGGCCACGGCCGCTGTAACGGCAGGTGGGACCCACTACTCTTCTGCTTCCAATGAAGTCGCTGGTTCAGACTGAATAATCTGGCTCTCTGACATGCCGGTCGTGGAAGTGAGCCGCCCGCCAGGGCCGTGGGGTACTCGGCACCGAGCCCGTCGACTTCTATGGGGGATGTCACGGCGGCCACGACTCGGTCCGTGGCCCTGGGCGCTCACCAAAAAGGGGATATTTACAGGGAATTAGTGTTCGTATAGTGATTCGTGACGCCACCTGTAGTATCTGGTCAGGGTGACCAGCGCTGCTGTGTAGGTCCTCTGGAAGGGATGGTGTTGTGCAGCTAGATGGTAAGCCTCCTACAGGTGAGACTGTGTCCTTCCAGGGCAGGTAGATGTGGTAGTGCAGGGATGGTGCTTGTGGATGTAGCAGAGAGGAATGTGCGACGCTGGAATAATCAGGAAGACAGTCCAAGTGCAGTTTCAGGGTTTTTACTCGCAGTCTGTCTGCAGTACAGGTGCCCGCCTGGCACTGTGTCCTCCGGGCGAGTGGTCCAGCAACCCTGAGGTAGATTGGTCGCACTTCCCAGGACTCCCTCTCAGTATGTTCCTTTCTGGCCTTCACTCTCTGTGCTCCTACTACTTTCTACTTCCTAGCACCTCACCAGGCAAACTCTCAGTTCCAGAAGCTGTGAGCCCTTTCGGTCAACAGATCAATCCTATGTCTGTGCTTACTTGACCCCGTTGAGCCGCCTTTCTGTAGAGATGCTGGTGGTTGTGGCAATGACCCATAAAGTGATCACCGCTGTCGGCTTACTAGCAGGGCTTGAAGCTTTCCCACTAGTCTAGGGGCTGCTCCCTGATGGCCTTGGTCCTTCCTTCTCCAGGATGGGAGCCACGGATGGATAGACCAACCTCCGAGCCTTTTCGGACCCGTTCGCTAACTCTAGCAGTTGCTTCCTGAGGTGTACTCAAGCGAAGCCTCAGTCTCCGACTGTCTGCTCTCTATTCTACCACGCAGCCTAAGTTCTGCAGCTAACTCCACCCACCCATGTATACACCCTTTGCTAACCAGCCTGAGTCAGACCATCCTCCCAAAGGGTACGTCTGTATGCTCAGCTGGCATGGTGTGTTGGATGCAGGTGTGGAGTCCTAGGGGTGCTTCCTCCATACCTGAGAGTCAGGTGTCACACCTCTGGGTGAGATGCAACACCTCTGTGGCGACTGAACCCTCAGGGGTGCCACAGAAGAGCCCTGCAATGAGGCCTTACCTGGGAGCCCTACATCTCCTGGGACAGCCCCACCGGATGGCCACACTCTAAGGCATTAGTACAGCTTTCTTGATTGATCTCGCCCCCCCAAAGGGGAGAGGGACACAGTACATCACCCATCTCCATGTCGCCATCAGTAGAAATGTTAATCATATCAAATGGGGTGGACATTAGGTTGTCTGGAGGATCAGTCCTTGGGGGCTCAGTGGCCAAATACTGGGAAACTAACTCATCATTTTTGGTGGACTAGGGTGCACCAGGATGTTCAGGAATATGTAGCTGCTTCTAGTACTTGTGCGCGTTCTAAAACCCACATACTCATTTGTCAGGGACTCGCCAACCTTTGGCGATTCCCTGTAGACCACGGAATCATAGATTCAACAAGATGACTCATTTCATTGCCCTACCTGCTTTACCAAATGACAAGACTTTGACGTAATGTTTTTTAAACAAATTGTGGCATTACATTGGATTCCATCTGATATTGTTTCCGACCGAGGGGTTCAATTTACTTCCAAATTTTAGAAAGCATCTTGTGCTCACGTAGGGATTTATCTTTCATTTTTATCCAAACTGAACAAGTGAACCAGAATCTTGAGAAATATCTCAGGTATTTTGTGTCCAAAAATCAGGAAGATTGGGTTTCTTATTTACCTCCAGCTGAGTTTGCTGTGAATAACCATTGTCATGAATCTACTGGCAAGTCTCCATTTTTTGGGGTACACGGTTTTCATCTTCAATTCTGCTCATTCAATAGGAATCGTTCTTCAGGAGTACCTGAGGAACAGTTTTCTTCATCTATTACATCAGTGTTCTTAATCATTTGAGGAGGATGGGGCCCAAATATAAGAGTATGGTTGATCAGAAACGCTTGGTGGGTACGGACCTGTGTGTTGGTGATTTGTTGTGGTTGTCCTCGAAGAACATTAAGTTGAAGATTCTTTCTTGGAAACTGGGATCCAGGTTCATCGGCCCCTGGAATATATTTGCAGTTGTTAATCCAGTAACATTTTGCCTTGCTTTGCCACCCACTTTAAAGATTCATGTTTTTCACCGATCACTTCTCAAAAAATATATTGCTTCCTCTGAACTATCTCCACCACCACCTTTCCCAGTCATTATTGAGGGGAATCTGGAATTCCAGATAGCAAAGATTATCAATTCTTGATGTGTACTTTGGTGTCTTCAATATTTAGTACTTTTGAAGACTTATGATGGTCCAGAGGAGAAAATGTGGGTACCAGCATCTGATGTTCATGCGATGAGGTTGGTCGGGTCTTTTCACACTTCACATCCAGGTAAACCTGGTTCTGAAGTTCCAGAGGTCCCTCTTAGGAGCTGGGGTACTATCACAGGGATATGGGATACCGCGACAGAGAGGGGACAGAAAATTGCAGTGTCTGGTTATGCAAACACCTGCATTGATTAGAACTGCTTAATCATCCTATTAAATAGTGCAAGTTTTCCTTGCTGTGTCATTGCAAGGGTTAATCACTTCAGTTGATCTCCTGGAGCTCTCCATCCAGAATTGTCTCAGCTGTTCAGTGTTGGCCACTTCCGTCTGGCATACATGCTTGCCATTGGCATTTGGGAGTTGCCAGTGATAGTTACAACTTCATGGTTTGGTGGTGAAGGAGAGTTGTGAATTAGTGGCAGTCGGTTGGTGTAGTTTACAGAACATATTTGCGTGGATTTGGTATTGTGTTTATCCCAATCCTCTCCCATTTGTTTTATCTCTTTTTTACTGTTCCCTTGATTTCCACTCTGTTGTTTGGGGAGTGCATTTTTATGATTGTAATTTTCTTTTACCCCTGGTCTGTTAGTTTTGTGCTGTCCTACACACTTCTGTTCCATACTTCCCTGGGTGAGTGACGAAACAGGTCAGCGTGCATATTGAAGCATAGCAAGGTACGAGAACCCTGCATCTCCACCTTCAGTGATAATCTGGAGTACACAGACACCAAGGGTCCTCATAGCTTGAGGGATAGGGAATGAGCCAATAGAACTGATTATATTATTAACATAACCTTATATCAAAAGGTCCTTACTTTATTTAGTATTACATTATTCTTATTTTTTGCTGTATGTTATACTAATATGGTGACAATGATTGGTTGACGTAAGTTATAGGCTGTACTTTGTGTTATTCTGGGACATATTTAAGTTATTTAATTACACTGTTACAGAGATATGATTAAGGGCCATATATGGCTGTAACATGAAGACCAAGTGTTTCAAACTTTTTTTTTTATCTTTCTTATTTTATGCCATTTAAAACAAATTGAATTTTAGTGTATTTTACTATTGCTGTTACTGGAACCTTATATCCTACATGCTCAGACCAGTATGGAATTCCCATGCACCATTGAGTATGCACTACTCGGCAGCGCCTCCCACTGGATTCAAAATCAGCAGCAAATCCAAAGATATTCAAAGCACCATAGACATCCTTGCAAAAATCCAATCTTTATTCCAAAATATTTAAAACATCACAGCAGTGAGGAAACAAATATAGAGCTAA
>JARQOD010000001.1:166682365-166714424 GCA_033576555.1 Oophaga sylvatica | reverse complement strand
ACCACACATCTAGATAGGTTCCTTGTGGGGTCTATTTTCCAAAATGGGGTCACTTGTTGGGGATTTCCACTGTTTAGGCGCATCAGGGGCTCTCCAAATGCGACATGACGCCCCCAGACCATTCCATCAAAGACTGCAATCCAAAACGTCACTACTTCCCTTCCGAGCCCCAACATGTATCCATACAGTAGTTTTCTCCCACATATTGGGTATCAGCATACTCAGTACAAATTGGACAACAACTTTTGGGGTCCAATTTCTCCTGTTACCCTCGTGAAAATAAAATATTGGGGGCGAAAAAATCATTTTTGTTAAAAAAAAAGGATTTTTTATTTTTACGTCTGTACGTTATAAACTTCTGTGAAGCACTTCGGGGTTCAAAGTGCTCACCACACATCTAGATAAGTTCCTTGTGGGGTCTATTTGCCAAAATGGGGTCACTTGTGGGGGTTTCCACTGTTTAGGTGCATCGGGGCTCTCCAAATGCGACATGACGCCCCCAGACCATTCTATCAAAGTCTGCAATCCACAACGTCACTACTTCCCTTCTGAGCCCTGATGTGCGCCCATACAGTAGTTTTCTCCCACATATTGGGTATCAGCGTACTCAGGACAAATTGGACAACAACTTTTGGGGTCCAATTTCTCCTGTTACCGTTGTGAAAATAAAATATTGGGGGCGAAAAAATCATTTTTGTAAAAAAAAAAAAAAAAGATTTTTTATTTTACGGCTGTACGTTATAAACTTTAGTGAAACACCTGGGGGTTCAAAATTCTCACCACACATCTAGATAAGTTCCTTGAGGGGTCTAGTTTCCAAAATGGTGTCATTTGTGGGGGTTTCCACTGTTTAGGCAGATCAGGAGCTCTCCAAACACGACATGGCGTCCAGCCAATTCTGCGTTGAAAAAGTCAAACGGCGCTCCTTCCCTTCCAAACTCTGCCATGCACCCAAACAGTGGTTTACTCCCACATATGGGGTATCAGCGCACTCAGGACAAATTGCACAATAACTTTTGGAGTCTTGTTACCTTTGGGAAAATAAAAATTGGGGTGAAAGATCATTTTTGTGGAAAAAATATGATTTATTAATTTTACGGCTCTACGTTATAAACTTGTGTGAAGCACTTGGGGTTCAAATTGCTCACCAAAGTTCTAGATAAGTTCCTTAGGAGGTCTAGTTTCCCAAATGGGGTCATTTGTTGGGGGTTTCCACTGTTTAGGCACATCAGGGGCTCTCCAAATGCAACATGGCGTCCAATCTCAATTTCAGCCAATTTTGTTTGGAAAAAGTCAAATGGTTCTCCTTCCATTCCGACCTCTGCCGTGCGCCCAAACAGTGGTCTTCCCCCACATATGGGGTATCAGCGTACTCAGGACAAATTGGACAACAAATTTTGTGGTCCAATTTCTCCTGTTACCCTTGGGAAAATAAAAAAATAGTGACTAAAGATCATTTTTGTGGGAAAAAAATAGGATTTTTTATTTTCATGCCCGGGCATTATAAACTTGTGTGAAGCACTTGGGGGTTCAAAGTGCTCACCAAAGATCTAGATGAGTTCCTTAGGGGGTCTAGTTTCCAAAATGGGGTCACTTGTGGGGTGTTTCCACTGTTTAGGCTCATCTGGGGCACTGCAAACGGAACATGACCCCCATAAACGTCTGCATTCCAAAATGTTACTACTTCCTTTCCAAGCCCTGCTGTGCGCCCAAGCAGTTTCCCCCCCCACATATGGGGTATCAGCGTACTCAGGACAAATTTGACAACAACTTTTGGGGTCCAATTTCCTTGGGAAAATTCAAAAATTTGGGACTAAAAAATCATTTTTGTGGAAAATTGTTTTTTTTTTTTTTCACACCCAGGCATTATAAACTTTTGTGAAACACTTGGGGTTCAAAGTGCTCACAACAGATCTAGATAAGTACTTTAGGGAGTCTAGTTTCCAAAATGGTGTCACTTGTGGGGGGTTTCCACTGTTTAGGCGCATCAGAGGTTCTCCAAACCCGACATGGCGTCCAATCTCAATTCCAGCCAATTTAAGTTTGAAAAAGTCAAACGGCGCTCCTTCCCTTACGAGCTCTGCCGTGTGCCCAAACAGTGGTTTTCCCCCACATATTGGGTATTGGCGTACTCAGGAGAAATTGCACAACAACCTTATCTGTCCATTTTCTCCTTTTACCCTTGTGAAATTAAAAAAAAAGTTTGTAAAAGATCATTTTTGTGGATAAAAAGTTAAATATTCATTTTTTTTCCTTCCACGTTGCTTCAGCTCCTGTGAAGCACCTGAAGGGTTAATAAACTTCTTGAATGTGGTTTTGAGTACCTTGAGGGGTGCAGTTTTTAGAATGGTGTCACTTTTGGGTATTTTCTGCCATATACAGTACAGACCAAAAGTTTGGACACACCTTCTCATTCAAAGATTCTGTATTTTCATGACTATGAAAATTGTAGAATCACACTCAAGGCATCAAAACTATCAATTAACACATGTGGAATTATACATTACACTTCACAAAAAAGTGTGAAACAACTGAAAATATGTCTTATATCTAGGTTCTTCAAAGTAGCCACCTTTTGCTTTGATTACTACTTTGCACGCAGAAAAGGTGAATGGCTGGACTCTACATGCCTAGTTCCCACCGTGAAGCATGGAGGAGGTGGTGTGATGATGTAGGGGTGCTTTGCTGTTGACACTGTTGGGGATTTATTCAAAATTGAAGCGGTGAGCGGTCCAGCTCACCCCAAACCATCTCGATTGGGTTCAGGACTGGTAACTGTGGAGGCCAGGTCATCTGGCATAGCACCCCAACACTCTCCGTCTTGGTCAAATAGCCCTTACACAGTCTGGAGGTGTGTTTGGGGTCATTGTCCTGTTGAAAAATAAATGATGGTCCAACTAAACGCAAACCGGATGGAATAGCATGCTGCTGCAAGATGCTGTAGTAGCCATTCTGGTTCACTATGCCTTCAATTTTGAATAAATCCCCAACAGTGTCAACAGCAAAGCACCCCCACACCATCACACCACCTCCTCCATGCTTCACGGTGGGAACCAGGCATGTAGAATCCATCCGTTCACCTTTTCTGCGTGCAAAGCAGTAATCAAAGCAAAAGGTGGCTACTTTGAAGAACCTAGAATATAAGACATATTTTCAGTTGTTTCACACTTTTTTGTAAAGTGTAATGTATATTTCCACATGTGTTAATTCATAGTTTTGATGCCTTCAGTGTGATTCTACAATTTTCAAAGCCATGAAAATACAGAAAAATCTTTTAATGTGAAGGTGTGTCCAAACTTTTGGTCTGTACTGTAGACCCCTCAAAGTGATTTCAAATATGAGGTGGTCCCTAAAAAAAATGGCTTTGTAAATTTTGTTGTAAAAATGAGAAATCGCTGGTCAACTTTTAACCCTTATAATTTCCTAACAAAAAAAATTTGGGTTCCAAAATTGTGCTGATGTAAAGTAGACATGTGGGAAATGTTATTTCTTAACTATTTTGTGTGATATATTTCTCTGTTTTAAGGGAATAAAAATTCAAAGTTTGAAAATTGCAAAATTTTAAAAATTTTCGCCATATTTGCGTTT
This sequence comes from Oophaga sylvatica, assembly GCA_033576555.1. Lineage (NCBI taxonomy): Eukaryota > Metazoa > Chordata > Amphibia > Anura > Dendrobatidae > Oophaga > Oophaga sylvatica. The sequence continues at coordinate 166,710,836 of JARQOD010000001.1, read as the reverse complement.
TTTTTCAAAAATAAACGCAAGTTATATCGAAGAAATTTTACTTCTAACGTGAAGTACAATATGTCACGAAAAAATAAGAATCTCAGAATCGCGAAGATCCGTTGAAGAGTTCCAGAGTTATAACCTCATAAAGAGACAGTGGTCAGAATTGTAAAAATTGGCCCGGTCATTAACGTGCAAACCACCCTTGGGGGTGAAGGTGTTAATGATGTTGATCATAAAATCTTTTGGACTACACGTTACCTTTATAACATCGTCAATAATGACCCCTTTACTAAAACATCCTATATGCTCAAATGGAAAACAGACTTAAACTCTCAGCCAGATGGTACTTCACTCCTGTCAGGTTTACTCATCTTAAGGCCGGGATCACACATGCGAGTAAATCGGCCGACACTCGCATGTGAAATCCCAGCTCTGGCGCCGGCACTCGGGAGTGGAGCGCGCGGCTGCATAGAACTACATGCAGCCGCGCGCTCCACTCCCGAATGCCGGCGCCAGAGCTGGGATTTCACATGCGAGTGTCGGCCGATTTACTCGCATGTGTGATCCCGGCCTCATAATGATTGTTCTCCTTTATGATGGAGAAATTGTGGTCAACAAGGCACATTATTGCATATCTTTTGGAATTGTCCTAAAGTAAGGACTTTATGGAAGCGGGTTTTCTCACTGATCACAGGACTATTCAATAAAAAAATTTGATCACTCCTCAGATGGCCCTCCATTCATTCGAGATGCAGAGCTTCTAACCTCCCCATAGGCAACTCTTGATTCATATTTTTCTTGTAGTCAAAAATTCCATTGCTCTATCTCCTAAAGTGTGCGATATCATTGAGAAAACCTCTTTACATAGTTCTTTAGAGCTTAGATATGCTTTAGCTAACAATTTCTATAATAAAAACCTTAAAAATGGGATTATTGGACCTCAACTTTCCCCTGGATTTCTGTCTCATTGCCGAATCCACCTACATATTGTTTGTCTCTTTCTTATATAGGTATATGTGGTAATATTGTGTGTAACAAATCCTACCTCATAATTTGTTTAGTTGTTATAGTTATACTGTTACCATGTTTCTTTTCTTTATATTTCAGTGTAATTTCCCTCCATTTGATATGTTGTAACAAACTAAGTTCTTCCCATACTGGTTCCCATCGTCCCCCTTTCCTTTTCCCCTCTCACCCTCTCTGTTAATAAACAAACCCCTCAATTCACAACCTACTTACCCCTTTTCCCTTACCACTCTCCACACTTGTTAATTATAAAAGATTCAAAAAAAATTATTGGGAAAAAAAATCATTCAATTTTCATCCAGGAAACTGGGACTGTATTCATCCTTAGGGTTCTGTTGTGGGTTTAACGTGACAGAGAGGAGCCAGAAGACCGCAGCATCTGATTCCTCCTACTCCTGCGCTTAATAGAAGCATTTCACCTTCATATTAAACCGTGCAAATTTCTTTCGGCAGTGCAGGGGTTAATCTGCATTGTTGAGAGCTCTTGGAGCTAAGGCTCTCAGCTGAGCACTGTTAGCCACTCCCATCTCCTTTATAATCTGGGTCCTGACTAACACACTTCTATCAGATCTAGCTTTTGCTGCATGGCTTAGAGATTGTTGGTGGTTATTTGAGTAGGCAGTTGGTGGATTTATCTGTGACTGTTGCTTGGTTTTGAGTGTGTGATAATTTTATTTCTTCTCCTACTTTGGTTTAATCCCATCTCCACTCCCCGGTTTATACCTCTGTTATATGTTTGTGTATATTTGTATGTTTGGTATTTTCTGTTACCCATGTTCATATTACGTTATTAAGTCTGGTTGGTGTATTGCTGTACACTACTATTCCCCTCTTCCATGGGTGGGGAAGGGTTTAGACATTGGATGGATTCAGGAGCTAAGGCAATGTACATGGCCTAGGGTCTTCACCATCAGAAGTAATACAGGGAGCAGGGCGAGCTAGAACACCCCTAGCATTAGTGACAGGGAAGGAGCCCCTGATCATGGGACACCCGACAACATAGTCATTATATTAGCTCTGACCAAAACAGTTTTTTGGTCCATTATGGATCCAATTACTGCTCTGATAGGGCAACTGCAGAAGTTGAGCCTGGAAGTAGCAGATCTATGCACTGTCCTTTTGCAGCACCCTAATGCATCAGGTTTGGGGACCATGACTCCCAGGCAACCCATAATGGAGTCCAAGATCACTTTGCCTGACAAGTTCTCTGTGTGACAAGTTTGTTGTTTTCAGGGAGGCTTGTAAGCTACACTTCAGGTTACGTCCTTGTTCCTCAGGCACCGACATACAATGAGAGGGGATAATAATTTCACTCCTTCAGGGTGACCCCCAAGCATGGGAATTTTCTCTCCCGTCTGACTCCTAGTTGCTCCAGACAGTGGAGTGATTTTTTTCTGGTGCTGGGTAATATATATGACTACCCCAACCGAGTTTCCCTGGCTGAGTCCACAATACTTCAGCTTCAGCAGGGAGACCGATGGAGACCGGCCGGCAGAGGAATATTGTTCCTAATTTTGGAGGTGGTCCATGGACACTAAGTGGAATGACCCCGCACTCCTCAGCCAGTTCTGTGAAGGGCTATCAGTAAGGGTGAAGGATGCCTTAGCTCTGTATGAGACTCCAGTTTTCCTTGTCTCTGGCTATCCGGGTAGATCGCTGTCTTCACCAGAGACATAGGGAGACACCCCAATATGCAGGAGGTCTGGGGCCCAAGGGAAATCTGTTCTGAGTAATCTGAGGAATCCATGCAGTTGGGTGCGACAACTCATTCAGGAAAGAAGTTTGTTGTTCAACGCAAAGGTGAGTATGTTTTTACTGTGGTAGAAAGGACCATTTCGTGGGCACATGTCCTTCCCTATCTCACGGTAAACAGCTGCCAGAAAACTGAGGAGCCTGAGTTGCGGGAAGGCTAGCAACATGGGTGTACATATCACTTTCGTGGGGAAAAAAGGTTGTATATATATCACAATAATAAAAATGATAATAATGAATTTATCAAAAGATAAAATATATGTGAATATATAGTGACTAATACAACCCAATGTGTGGATGGCAGACCATCCGGTAATATATAAGGAAATATCCAGGAATGGAGGAAGACACCCAGTGACAAGGTAACAACAGGAAATCAAAGGTGACACAATGTGAATAATAAAATATAATTTTATTGAATCAAATGTACAAAATTAATAAACAACAAAATTGTATATGCAATAAAATACGTACATGAATGGTATTAATAAAAACAAGAGGCAATGACCTATTAACGGAACAGCTATAAAATATGAAGTGAGCACCTTAGTATATAAGCATATGTCTTTAGATAATTCCTGCGGAAACTTATAATATATGGCAGGTGTAGTGACATATGCACATGTAGAAACTAGATTGCTCAATACAAAACCAGGTAATAAATCCAGCGATGTGTGATGACCTGCAATATCTACTGTTGATGTGAACAACAATATATAATAAAGAAAAAATGTGCAAAAGAATATTGTGCATAAAATAATATATGTATGCAATTGTGTAGAAAAATACCTCAAATAAAGATGCACTGTGCACCGAAAAAACTACACAATAAAAACAGCAATATATATAAGTGTTTGCACTGACTGGTGCAAAAAATACTGAACTTGTGAGGAAATAATAATTAAATATGGGCAAAGTGCAAATAAAATGCCATACACCGCAGAAAGTGAAGTGAAAAAACCAAGCTGCTAGAGAAAACTAATAGCGTCCACTATTGCAAGATGTCAGCACCATGTGTCGCAGTGCTAGAGTGGGGGGTATCAGAAATACCGCCAGACTTGTGGACAATTACCTGGGAGCTGTGGAAAGGTAATGGCCTCTGAAGAACGCGCCCCGACGCGCGTTTCGGAAATGTTTTCCTTCGTCAGGGGGATGTAGTATATATGCAGCAATCAGTGGCTTTATATAAGGAAATGGAGCCGGGTAAGCGTGTAAACGGCGCATGCGCGGGTCACGCTGCCGGAAGTGAACATCGCAACACGCGTCATGTGATGCATCACTTCCGGGTCAAGCCCGAAACGTGATCAACACATGGAGACGCCGTTACCATGCCCACCCCGGGCGTTGGGACACCGCGCATGCGCTCCACTTAATCGGCAGCAGATGAATAAAGAGATAGGTAAACGCCACTATATATATGATCAAAACACATATGCAAGGATATCATGTTGTGAATGAAATACAACTGTCCATATAAATGCAGACAATATTACAAATCCAACAAAAATGAAACATACATATATGAAAAACCACTATAACAAAACATAAAGTATGTATAAATGCAGATCAAACCACATCATACATAAAATAATTATACGATATCACAAAATGGTATGACATCAATAAATCTAAACAATATGAAAAATAATAATAAAGAAAATAAGGGAGGATATCCATATGTTGCATGTCAACGTATACGAAATTGTTCAGAGATTGCATGTCAACGTATACGAAATTGTTCAGAGATTGCTGAAAATGAATGAAAAAATTATTAAAATTATTAATAAAATATAAAAACATATACAATTATAAAAACGGGACAAAAGAGAGATTCTCGTTCAGACCAAGTGGGGAAACAGTTTGTAATGTCCATATCCATTTGGTTTCTAATTGGGCAAGACGTTTGCTGATCTTTCCACCACGAACCCCACTCTTCAATAAATCAATACCGAAAATCTTAAGTAGAGTGGAATCACAATTGTGATGCATTTTAAAATGCCTTGGCAAAGTTTTGAGGGAAGTGACATCAGTCACGTCTTTTGCTGCTTTTATGCCCAGAACGTGTTCACGCACTCTAATCTTAAGCTGTCTCGTGGTTAACCCCACATATATAAGTGAACAAGGACAGATGGCATAATAAATAACCGCAGATGATGTGCAAGTGATTCGATGTTTGATGTTAAAAGAACGCGATTTGTCAGAATTGGAGAAGCTGTGTGTTTTCATAACATTGGGACATGCTATGCAAGACCCACAAGGTCTACAACCAATAGGGCACAGCAGAAGATAAAAAGTTGTTATGACTATCTGGCATGGGTATACCGGTATAAAGACTTTTCACCAGCTGGTCTCCCAAGTTCCTAGATCTTCTGAAAGCCATCAATGGTCTGTCACCCACGTATTTAGAAATGATGGGATCTGACCTCAAAATAGGCCAATGCTTAGTGAGCAAATTCCTAAAAAGGTCACTATGGCCGTTGAATTGAGTGATGAAACGAATGACATTGTTGTTATTTTGGGGTTTAGGGGTTTTGCCATATAATGCATCGTGTCTGGTGGTATGCCTAGCTCTGTTATAGGCTCGCTTAATAGATCTGCGACTGTATCCCCGCTCAAGAAATCTGGCACTCATCAATTCAGATTGCCTATCAAAATCACTCTCAGTTGAACAAATACGTCTGAGGCGTAGAAATTGTCCAAACGGAATCGAATTGATAAGTGCCCTTGGATGTGAGGACGTCGCATGGACCAAGGCATTCACCGCCGTATGTTTTCTAAACAAATCAGTTTGGAGGCAATCTTCAGGATCCCTATAGACACGAACGTCCAAAAAATCGATGGTTTGAACATGATGACAAAAAGTTAACCGTACATTGATGGAATTATTATTAAGAATGCTGATGAATCCAGATAATGCCTCAGCAGACTCTTGCCATATGAAAAAAACATCGTCTATGTAGCGTGTCCAAAAAAGGACACGCTCCATAGAACATATGTCATCAGATGTGAAGAGGTCCCTCTCCCAAAACCCAAGGAACAGGTTGGCGTACGATGGAGCAAATGAGGCTCCCATCGCTGTACCCTGGATTTGAAGGAAGAAGGACCCCTTAAAAATAAAAAAATTGTGAGTTAAAGTAAATTCCAAGAGGTTAATGAAAAACACAATAAAAGCCCGAGAAAAAGAGGAGTGCTGTAAAAAATAAGAGACTGCCGCTAAACCATCGTTGTGCCGTATACTGGTGTAAAGTGACTCAACATCGCAAGTCACCAGTATAGAATTAGAATCAATGTATAAACCATCGATTTTTTTGAGGAAATCGTTCGTGTCTCTTGTATATGACGGGAGTGCTGTAACGAAAGGTTGCAGAATGGAATCTATATACATGTTCACCTTCTCCAAATAATTGCCTCTCCCTGATACAATGGGTCTGCCTGGGGGGACCGCTGGATTTTTGTGTATTTTTGGTAGCAGGTAAAGGGTGGGAACAGTGGGCTCATGAACCTGAAGGGATAAGTACAATTCATTAGTAATGATGCCTTCATCCTTAGCATCCTGTAAAAGAGTTCGAAGTTGTAATTGAAATTTGGATGATGGATTAAAGGTTAACCTTTTATAACAATCAGTATCATCCAATTGCCGAAAGGCCTCGGTTTCGTACATATCCTTCGGCCAAACCACAATGTTCCCTCCCTTATCCGCTGGTTTATAAACCACATCATTTAAACCAGTCAGTCTATTAAGTCCCATCTTTTCTTCGTGACTAAAATTACTTGCAAAAGGGTGAAAGGGAATGCTATTGAGTTCATTGCTGATAGTACGAACAAACACATCAATGGCGGGGCAAGAGGATAAAGGAGGGAATTTATTGGAAGGTTGTTTGATGACATCAGGGACCTCACCTTCACAACATTTATGCTCCCTAGCCAATTGCTCCAAGTTGCTAACGCCTCTTGTTCCGTCTCTGTGGGAAAAGACAAAAAATCACTCTCGTTATGAAACATGCGTTTAAATAAAGCCCTTCTGGCAAAGAGGTTGAGATCTTTCACTGCAGTAAAATGATCAAAATGAGCAGTGGGGCAAAACATTAAACCCTTTAGTAGGAGATCAATTTCAACCCCAGAAAAATTGTGTTTGCTTAAATTGATTACCTTCAATTGATTCGTATTGGTCTCAGGAGAATATTCTCTCTTGTTGGGAAGGAACCGCAGGTTTCTCTTTCTTTTAGGTGTAACAATAGAGGACACAGAGACGGAAGAAGAGGCGATGGATAGATCACTCACAGAGGGATGTGAAGTATGCGAGGATGAGCGTGCTTTATGGCCAGTAGATTGTTTTTTCCATCTATATATTCTTCCCATAAGCAAATCATTTTGGTCTCTGGATAATTTGTTAGTATGAGTCTTTTGTATGCTCTTAACCAGAGACTCCAATTCTTTATCCAAAGATTCATTCAAAATTTTTTGCTGTTCAGAGGATAGATTATTCTTGGCTGTAACAAATTGTTCTTCCAGCAATTTATCCACATCACCAATGGACTTGGTGTTAAGTCCAACTAATAAGCCCATCAGTTTCCAAGATGTTTCATTGCAAATTCTCTCCCATTCAGTGATAAACTCACTGTCCTCTACAATAAATGATGGAGTGACCTTAACCCTTAAACCTCTAGGTATCAGTTGCTTCTGTATATAATTCTCTAAGAACGCCCTTGTCCACCAAATGCGTGTGCGTTTGAATAGCAGCCCTTTAATTGACTTAAAGGTGGAGTCAAAATTAGGCCCGTCAACAGTTAAATTGATTGTACCAGTGTTACCAAAGACATCGTGACCTGACCCTGCCATGAGGCCTCCCTGGTCTTAAAATCCATATCCTGCAGAGAAAAAAGCTGTGCAAAACACAGTAAGACAGAGAAAAAAGGTTGTATATATATCACAATAATAAAAATGATAATAATGAATTTATCAAAAGATAAAATATATGTGAATATATAGTGACTAATACAACCCAATGTGTGGATGGCAGACCATCCGGTAATATATAAGGAAATATCCAGGAATGGAGGAAGACACCCAGTGACAAGGTAACAACAGGAAATCAAAGGTGACACAATGTGAATAATAAAATATAATTTTATTGAATCAAATGTACAAAATTAATAAACAACAAAATTGTATATGCAATAAAATACGTACATGAATGGTATTAATAAAAACAAGAGGCAATGACCTATTAACGGAACAGCTATAAAATATGAAGTGAGCACCTTAGTATATAAGCATATGTCTTTAGATAATTCCTGCGGAAACTTATAATATATGGCAGGTGTAGTGACATATGCACATGTAGAAACTAGATTGCTCAATACAAAACCAGGTAATAAATCCAGCGATGTGTGATGACCTGCAATTTGGAGAAGGTGAACATGTATATAGATTCCATTCTGCAACCTTTCGTTACAGCACTCCCGTCATATAGAAGAGACACGAACGATTTCCTCAAAAAAAATCGATGGTTTATACATTGATTCTAATTCTATACTGGTGACTTGCGATGTTGAGTCACTTTACACCAGTATACGGCACAACGATGGTTTAGCGGCAGTCTCTTATTTTTTACAGCACTCCTCTTTTTCTCGGGCTTTTATTGTGTTTTTCATTAACCTCTTGGAATTTACTTTAACTCACAATTTTTTTATTTTTAAGGGGTCCTTCTTCCTTCAAATCCAGGGTACAGCGATGGGAGCCTCATTTGCTCCATCGTACGCCAACCTGTTCCTTGGGTTTTGGGAGAGGGACCTCTTCACATCTGATGACATATGTTCTATGGAGCGTGTCCTTTTTTGGACACGCTACATAGACGATGTTTTTTTCATATGGCAAGAGTCTGCTGAGGCATTATCTGGATTCATCAGCATTCTTAATAATAATTCCATCAATGTACGGTTAACTTTTTGTCATCATGTTCAAACCATCGATTTTTTGGACGTTCGTGTCTATAGGGATCCTGAAGATTGCCTCCAAACTGATTTGTTTAGAAAACATACGGCGGTGAATGCCTTGGTCCATGCGACGTCCTCACATCCAAGGGCACTTATCAATTCGATTCCGTTTGGACAATTTCTACGCCTCAGACGTATATGTTCAACTGAGAGTGATTTTGATAGGCAATCTGAATTGATGAGTGCCAGATTTCTTGAGCGGGGATACAGTCGCAGATCTATTAAGCGAGCCTATAACAGAGCTAGGCATACCACCAGACACGATGCATTATATGGCAAAACCCCTAAACCCCAAAATAACAACAATGTCATTCGTTTCATCACTCAATTCAACGGCCATAGTGACCTTTTTAGGAATTTGCTCACTAAGCATTGGCCTATTTTGAGGTCAGATCCCATCATTTCTAAATACGTGGGTGACAGACCATTGATGGCTTTCAGAAGATCTAGGAACTTGGGAGACCAGCTGGTGAAAAGTCTTTTATACCGGTATACCCATGCCAGATAGTCATAACAACTTTTTATCTTCTGCTGTGCCCTCATATGGTTGTAGACCTTGTGGGTCTTGCATAGCATGTCCCAATGTTATGAAAACACACAGCTTCTCCAATTCTGACAAATCGCGTTCTTTTAACATCAAACATCGAATCACTTGCACATCATCTGCGGTTATTTATTATGCCATCTGTCCTTGTTCACTTATATATGTGGGGTTAACCACGAGACAGCTTAAGATTAGAGTGCGTGAACACGTTCTGGGCATAAAAGCAGCAAAAGACGTGACTGATGTCACTTCCCTCAAAACTTTGCCAAGGCATTTTAAAATGCATCACAATTGTGATTCCACTCTACTTAAGATTTTCGGTATTGATTTATTGAAGAGTGGGGTTCGTGGTGGAAAGATCAGCAAACGTCTTGCCCAATTAGAAACCAAATGGATATGGACATTACAAACTGTTTCCCCCACTTGGTCTGAACGAGAATCTCTCTTTTGTCCCGTTTTTATAATTGTATATGTTTTTATATTTTATTAATAATTTTAATAATTTTTTCATTCATTTTCAGCAATCTCTGAACAATTTCGTATACGTTGACATGCAATCTATGAACAATTTCGTATACGTTGACATGCAACATATGGATATCCTCCCTTATTTTCTTTATTATTATTTTTCATATTGTTTAGATTTATTGATGTCATACCATTTTGTGATATCGTATAATTATTTTATGTATGATGTGGTTTGATCTGCATTTATACATACTTTATGTTTTGTTATAGTGGTTTTTCATATATGTATGTTTCATTTTTGTTGGATTTGTAATATTGTCTGCATTTATATGGACAGTTGTATTTCATTCACAACATGATATCCTTGCATATGTGTTTTGATCATATATATAGTGGCGTTTACCTATCTCTTTATTCATCTGCTGCCGATTAAGTGGAGCGCATGCGCGGTGTCCCAACGCCCGGGGTGGGCATGGTAACGGCGTCTCCATGTGTTGATCACGTTTCGGGCTTGACCCGGAAGTGATGCATCACATGACGCGTGTTGCGATGTTCACTTCCGGCAGCGTGACCCGCGCATGCGCCGTTTACCACGCTTACCGGCTCCATTTCCTTATATAAAGCCACTGATTGCTGCATATATACTACATCCCCTGACGAAGGAAAACATTTCCGAAACGCGCGTCGGGGCGCGTTCTTCAGAGGCCATTACCTTTCCACAGCTCCCAGGTAATTGTCCACAAGTCTGGCGGTATTTCTGATACCCCCCACTCTAGCACTGCGACACATGGTGCTGACATCTTGCAATAGTGGACGCTATTAGTTTTCTCTAGCAGCTTGGTTTTTTCACTTCACTTTCTGCGGTGTATGGCATTTTATTTGCACTTTGCCCATATTTAATTATTATTTCCTCACAAGTTCAGTATTTTTTGCACCAGTCAGTGCAAACACTTATATATATTGCTGTTTTTATTGTGTAGTTTTTTCGGTGCACAGTGCATCTTCATTTGAGGTATTTTTCTACACAATTGCATACATATATTATTTTATGCACAATATTCTTTTGCACATTTTTTCTTTATTATATATTGTTGTTCACATCAACAGTAGATATTGCAGGTCATCACACATCGCTGGATTTATTACCTGGTTTTGTATTGAGCAATCTAGTTTCTACATGTGCATATGTCACTACACCTGCCATATATTATAAGTTTCCGCAGGAATTATCTAAAGACATATGCTTATATACTAAGGTGCTCACTTCATATTTTATAGCTGTTCCGTTAATAGGTCATTGCCTCTTGTTTTTATTAATACCATTCATGTACGTATTTTATTGCATATACAATTTTGTTGTTTATTAATTTTGTACATTTGATTCAATAAAATTATATTTTATTATTCACATTGTGTCACCTTTGATTTCCTGTTGTTACTTGTCACTGGGTGTATTCCTCCATTCCTGGATATTTCCTTATATATCACTTTCGTGGGTAGGACACAATTTTTTCTGCCAGCCAAAATCCATCTGGGCAAAAATAAGGTGGTTATTTCTGCATTTCTGTACAGTGGGGCCCGGGGTTTAACTTGATCAACGCTAGGTTCATCCAGGTCCAGGGCATCAAACCACATACACTGTCGTGACCTATACCCATTTTAGTTATCGACTCCGCACTCTTGAGACAGGGGTATTTTAGTCAAGCCATCTGAAGGTTAATTCTACAGGTAGGGGCAATGAAGGTATTGACTGTTATGTGCTAGAGGGTCTACCCTCTCCTGTGGTTCATGGACAACCTTGACTCACTCTGCACAACTCTGTGGTAGATTGGCTGACTTGGGAGGAGGTAAATGGAGTGAGTATTGTCAACGACACTGCTTGGGCACTCGGCTTGCAAGGGTAGATACCCAATCTGTGTCTAAATACCTGTCTGATTTTGGGGATGTGTTCTTGGAGCAGGGTGCCAAAAATTTCCTCCACATCAATCTTACGACTGCACCATTAATCTTGTTCCTGGGGCCAAGCTACCTAAGAGCAGACTATATAATATCTCTGATCCAGAAAGGCAGGCCATGAAGGATTAATCACTGTGGAAAAGTTTGACAAAGGCTTAGATCAGACCATCCTCATCCCCCATTGCTGTGGGGTTTTTCTTTGTAAAGAAGAAAGATGGGGGATTATACCCATGCCTAGATTTCCACAAACTCAATCTGATCACAGTCTGGGATCCATATACGCTCTCTCTCATCCCGGACCTCTTAAATCAGATTCTAGGGGCAAAATGGTTTTCTCAACTGGATCTCAAGGAGGCGTATAATCTCATTCATATTAACCCCTTCACCCCCAAGGGTGGTTTGCACGTTAATGACCGGGACAATTTTTACAATTCTGACCACTGTCTCTTTATGAGGTTATAACTCCGGAACGCTTCAACGGATCTTCGCGATTCTGAGATTGTTTTCTCGTGACATATTGTACTTCATGTTAGTGGTAAAATTTCTTCCATATAACTTGCGTTTATTTTTGAAAAAAAACGCAAATATGGCGAAAATTTTGAAAATTTAGCAATTTTCAAACTTTGAATTTTTATTCCTTAAAACAGAGAAATATGTCACACAAAATAGTTAAGAAATAACATTTCCCACATGTCTACTTTACATCAGCACAATTTTGGAATCAAAATTTTTTTTTGTTAGGAAGTTATAAGGGTTAAAAGTTGACCAGCGATTTCTCATTTTTACAACAAAATTTACAAAGCCATTTTTTTAGGGACCACCTCACATTTGAAGTCACTTTGAGGGGTCTATATGGCAGAAAATACCCAAAAGTGACACCATTCTAAAAACTGCACCCCTCAAGGTACTCAAAACCACATTCAAGAAGTTTATTAACCCTTCAGGTGCTTCACAGGAACTAAAGCAACGTGGAAGGAAAAAATGAAAATTTAACTTTTTAGCCACAAAAATGATCTTTTACAAACTTTTTTTTTATTTTCACAAGGGTAAAAGGAGAAAATGGACAGATAAGTTGTTTATGCAATTTCTCCTGAGTACGCCAATACCCCATATGTGGGGAAAAACCACTGTTTGGGCACACGGCAGAGCTCGTAAGGGAAGGAGCACCGTTTGACTTTTTCAAACTAAAATTGGCTGGAGTTGAGATTGGACGCCATGTCGCGCTTGGAGAACCTCTGATGCGCCTAAAAGTGGAAACCCCCCACAAGTGACACCATTTTGGAAACTAGACCCCCTAAGGACTTATCTAGATCTGTTGTGAGCACTTTGAACCCCCAAGTGTTTCACAAAAAGTTTATAATGCCTGGGTGTGAAAAAAAAAAAAAAAAAATTTTCCACAAAAATGATTTTTTAGTCCTAAATTTTTGAATTTTCCAAGGAAATTGGACCCCAAAAGTTGTTGTCCAATTTGTCCTGAGTACGCTGATACCCCATATGTGGGGTGGAAAACTGTTTGGGCGCACGGCAGGGCTTGGAAAGGAAGTAGTAACGTTTTGGAATGCAGACGTTGATGGGGTCATGTTCCGTTTGCAGTGCCCCAGATGAGCCTAAACAGTGGAAATCCCCCACAAGTGACCCCATTTTGGAAACTAGACCCCCTAAGGAACTTATCTAGATCTTTGGTGAGCACTTTGAACCCCCAAGTGCTTCACACAAGTTTATAATGCCCGGGCATGAAAATAAAAAATCCTATTTTTTTCCCACAAAAATTATCTTTTAGTCACTAATTTTTTATTTTCCCAAGGGTATCAGGAGAAATTGGACCACATAAGTTGTTGTCCAATTTGTCCTGAGTACGCTGATGCCCCATATGTGGGGGGAACCACTGTTTGGGCGCACGGCAGAGCTCGGAAGGGAAGGAGCACCATTTGACTTTTTCCAACCAAAATTGGCTGGAATTGAGATTGGATGCCATGTTGCATTTGGAGAGCCCCTGATGTGCCTAAACAGTGGAAACCCCCCACAAATGACCCCATTTGGGAAACTAGACCCCTAAGGAACTTATCTAGATCTTTGGTGAGCAATTTGAACCCTCAAGTGCTTCACACAAGTTTATAACGTAGAGCCGTAAAATTTAAAAATCATATTTTTTCCACAAAAATGATCTTTTCACCCGAATTTTTATTTTTCCAAGGGTAACAAGACTCCAAAAGTTATTGTGCAATTTGTCCTGAGTACACTGATACCCCATATGTGGGGTATACCACTGTTTGGGTGCATGGCAGAGTTTGGAAGGGAAGGAGCGCCGTCTCACTTTTTCAACGCAGAATTGGCTGGACGCCATGTCGTGTTTGGAGAGCTCCTGATCTGCCTAAACAGTGGAAACCCCCCACAAATGACACCATTTTGGAAACTAGACCCCTCAAGGAACTTATCTAGATGTGTGGTGAGAACTTTGAACCCCCAGGTGTTTCACTAAAGTTTATAACGTACAGCCTTAAAAAAAAAAATCCTTTTTTTTTTTACAAAAATGATTTTTTCGCCCCCAATATTTATTTTCACAAGGTAACAGAAGAAATTGGAACCCAAAAGTTGTTGTCCAATTTGTCCTGAGTACGCTGATACCCAATATGTAGGAGAAAACTACTGTATGGGTGCACGTCAGGGCTCGGAAGGGAAGTAGTGACGTTTTGGATTGCAGACTTTGATGGAATGGTCTGGGGGCGTCATGTCGCATTTGGAGAGCCCCTGATACGCCTAAACAGTGGAAACCCCCCACAAGTGACCCCATTTTGGAAAATAGACCCCACAAGGAACTTATCTAGATGTGTGGTGAGCACTTTGAACCCCGAAGTGCTTCACAGAAGTTTATAACGCACAGCCGTAAAATAAAAAATCCTTTTTTTTTTACAAAAATGATTTTTTTCGCCCCAATATTTTATTTTCACAAGGGTAACAGGAGAAATTGGACCCCAAAAGTTGTTGTCCAATTTGTCCTGAGTACGCTGATACCCAATATGTGGGAGAAAACTACTGTATGGGCGCATGTCAGGGCTCGGAAAGGGAAGTAGTGACGTTTTGGATTGCAGACTTTGATGGAATGGTCTGGGGGCGTCATGTCGCATTTGGAGAGCCCCTGATGCGCCTAAACAGTGGAAACCCCCCACAAGTGACCCCATTTTGGAAAATAGACCCCACTAGGAACTTACCTAGATGTGTGGTGAGCACTTTGAACCCCGAAGTGCTTCACAGAAGTTTATAACGCACAGCCGTAAAAATAAAAAAATCCTTTTTTTTTTTTACAAAAATGATTTTTTCGCCCCAATATTTTATTTTCACAAGGGTAACAGGAGAAATTGGACCCCAAAAGTTGTTGTCCAATTTGTCCTGAGTACGCTGATACCCAATATGTGGGAGAAAACTACTGTATGGGCGCATGTCAGGGCTCGGAAAGGGAAGTAGTGACGTTTTGGATTGCAGACTTTGATGGAATGGTCTGGGGGCGTCATGTCGCATTTGGAGAGCCCCTGATGCGCCTAAACAGTGGAAATCCCCAACAAGTGACCCCATTTTGGAAAATAGACCCACAAGGAACTTATTTAGATGTGTGGTGAGCGCTATGAAGCCCCAAGTGCTTCACAGAAGTTTATAATGTACAGCCGTAAAAACAAAAAAATCTTATTTTTTTACAAAAATAATATTTTCGCCCCCAGTTTTTTTATTTTCCCAAGGGTAACAGAAGAAATAGGACAAATTTCACAATAAACTCTTGGGTCCAGAGTACGCTGATACCCCATATGTGGGGATAAACTACTGTTTGGACGCATGGCAGAGCTCAGAAGTGAAGGAACACCGTTTGACTTTTTCAAAGCAGAATTGGCTGGAATGGAGATCAGACGCCATGTCACATTTGGAGAGCCCCTGATGTGCCTAAACAGGGAAACCCCCCAATTCTAACTCCAACCCTAACCCCAACACACCCCTAACCCTAGTCCCAACCCTAATCCCAACCCTAACCCTAATCCAAACTCTAACCCTAATCCTAACTTTAGCGCCAACCCTAACCCTAACTTTAGCCGAAACCCTAACCCTAACCCTAATGGGAAAATGGAAATAAATACATTTTTTTTATTTTATTATTTTTCCCTAACTAAGGGGGTGATAAAGGGGGGTTTGATTTACTATTTATAGCGGTTTTTATGATTGGCAGCTGTCACGCTAAAAGACGCTTTTATTGCAAAAAGTAGTTTTTTGCATCGCCACATTTTGAGAGCTATAATTTTTGCATATTTTGTCCCACAGAGTCATGTGAGGTCTTAATTTTTGCGGGACGAGGTGACGCTTTTATTGGTACCATTTTTGAGCACGTGACATTTTTTGATCGCTTTTTATTTCGATTTTTGGGAGGTTAGAATGAACAAAAATCAGCAATTCATGAATTTCTTTTGGGTGAGGCGTTTTTATTGTTCCGCGTGGGGTAAAATTGATAAAGCAGTTTTATTCTTCGGGTCAGTACGATTATGGCGATACCTCATTTATATCATTTTTTTATGTTTTCGCGCTTTTATAGAATAAAAACAATTTTATATAAAAAATAATTATTTTTGCATCGCTTTATTCTGCGAGCTATAACTTTTTTATTTTTTTGCTGATGATGCTGTGTGACGGCTCGTTTTTTGCGGGACAAGATGACGTTTTCAGCGGTACCATGTTTATTTTATATCCGTCTTTTTGATCGCGTGTTATTCCACTTTTTGTTCAGCGGTATGATGATAAAGCACTGATTTTTTGCTTCGTTTTTATTTTTTATTTTTTAAGGGTTCCAAAAGGGGTTAACTAGTGGGACATTTTTATAGGGGGGGTCGTTACGGACGCGGCGATACCATATATGTGTACTTTTATTGTTTTATTTTTTTTATTTACAATAAGTAATGAATTTATTGGGGAATATTTTTTTTTTTTTTTTTTTTTTTTTTTGGATTTTTTTTTACACATGTTTATTTTTACTTTTTTTACTTTTTTACTTTGTCCCAGGGTGGGACATCACTGTATTTCATCAGATCGCTGGTGTGACAGTGTGCACAGCACTCTGTCACACCAGCGATCGCTCAGGCAGTGCAGCAGGCTTCTCAGTGCCTGCTCTCGGCAGGCACTGAGGAAGCCGCCTCCCTCCAGGACCCCAGCGCCATCTTGGATCCGGGTCCTGGGAGGGAGGAAGCCCTCAGAACAGCGCGATCACATCGCGCTGCTCTGAGGGTCTCAGGGGGGCGCGCAGGGAGCCCCCACACTGCGCGATCCTCCCCTGTGCCCCCAGTACACCGCGATCATGTTTGATCGCGGTGTGCAAGGGGTTAATGTGCCGGGAGCGGTCCGTGACCGCTCCTGACACACAGTCACGGGTGTCAGCTGTGATAATCAGCTGACACCCGGCGGCGATTAGCTGCGCTCCCACGGGAGCGCAGCTAATCGCCTATGACGTACTATCCCGTCCATGGTCAGAATGGCACGGGTTTTATGGACGGGATAGTACGTCTAATGTCAGAGAGGGGTTTAAAGAGGGGGATGAGTGGAAAACAGCTTTCAATAAGCCTGCGGGATCCTGAGAGAACCTTGTGATGCCATTTGGGTTGACAAATGTTCCCGTCCAGCCATCTTTCAGCACTTTGTAAATGACATTTGTAGTTATCTGTCGTTAGTTTTTGTGATAATCTATCTTGATGACATATTAATTTATTCATCTGACCTTGAGTCACATCAGTTACATGTCAGGCAGGTCTTACAGACATCCAGAGACAATAAATTATTTGTCAAACCAGTGAAATGTATGTTCTTGATTGAGGAGATCGCTTTTCTAAGATGTTTTATAAATTATTGATGAAAGTCCGGGCAATACTGGATTGGGATCGTCCTGAAGATTTGAAGGCGTTACAAAGGATTTGGGTTTCGCCAACTCCTACCGTAAGTTCATCAAAAACATCTGTGCCGATTCTCATTCTCATACAGCCTGTCATAACTCAGACTTTTATCATCGAAGTTGATGCGTCTGAGGTGGAGGTGGGGGCTGTATTGACACAGGATGCGTCTCCGGGTAATTGGCGTCCATGTGCAATCGAATACAATATTTTTGAGCACCCATAGACTTGAATGGCCAAGTGTTCTGATACCCCTTAGTTTAAAAAGATTGTGACGGTTAATAGCTCTAACTTTTTTTAGTAGTACAATCAAGTTCAGATATTGTGATCATTGAAGTGACTGAGAAAAACGGAAGTAAAAAGTTATAAAAATGCATGCAAAATGCATAAAAATGTGCCAAAAACATGCAATTTTACACAGCATTTTTCCTGCTAACACCTTGTTTTTTTCTAAAGAAATAATTCCTGCAAATACTTAACGTGTTCATATATACTTAGGTAAATAAGTTATGTGCTGCATTTTTTGTCTCTTTTTGGTGTGTCATGTAAATAAAGCTGCTTTGTTTTTGATACTTCCTGGTATCTGGCTCTGACAAAACTTTCTTGATATAGTCATGTGTGGATTACATGCGGTTTTTACCTTTGGATTTTCTGTATCTACTGCCAGTCTATGGGGAAAATCTGCACTTAAAATTCAGGGCATCTGCAGTAAAAATTTAAATGTTATGGATTTCAAATATGCACCCCAGGCCTTATATTCAGCATATAAAAAAGCACAGTGGGCATAAGATTTTTATTAATTCCATCCACTTTGCTGGAACTGTAAGACGCTGCATTTTTTACTCACACAAATCTCATTGTGGGAACTTAGGCCACGTTCACACAATCAGTATTTGGTCAGTATTATACATTAGTATGTTTAAGCCAAAAACCAGAAATGGAACAATCAGAGGAAAAGTGTAATAGAAACACGTCACCACTTCTATATTTCTCACCCCCTCCTGGTTTTGGCTTACAAATATTGATGTAAAATACTGACCAAATACTGAATAATAATATTTTTTTTATTTCTATAGCGCCAACATATTCCGCAGCACTTTACATTATAGAGGGACTTGTACAGACAATAGACATTACAGCATAACAATAAACACATAGATCAAAACAGATACCAAGAGGAATGAGGGCCCTGCTCGCAAGCTTACAATATATGAGGAAAAACGGGAGACACGAAAGGTAGATGGTAACAATTGCTTTCATTGTTCGGACCAGCCATAGTGTAAGAATCGGGTCTTCACGTAATACTGCATGAACTGGTTATCGGCCTAAGTATGTAACAATACAGACACAGAGGGCTATTAAATGCATAAAGCAGGTGAGAACATGATATGAGGAACCTGTTATGGTAAAAATTTGAATGGGCCACACAGGGATAGTTAGGTTAATGCATTGAGGCGGTAGGCCAGTCTGAAGAAATGTGTTTTTAGGGCACGCTTAAAACTGTGAGTATTGGGGATTAATCCAATTAACCTGGGTAGTGCATTCCAAAAAATTGAAGCGGCACGTGAAAAGTCTTGGAGACGGGAGTGAGAGGTTCTGATTATTGAGGATGTTAGCCTCAGGTCATTAGCAGAATGGAGGGCACGGGTTTGGAGGTAGACTGAGAAAAGGGAATAGATGTAGGATGATGCTGAGCCATGGAGTGCTTTGTGGTGAAGGTCATAAGTTTAAACTGGATTTTGGAGTGAATGGTAACCAGTGTAATGACTGGCACTAATGACTGAAGGTGTTAAATGTGGCCTCACAGGTGAAAATAGCAACTTGTGGTACCTTTACTCACTATCAGAGCTTACTTGTGGTTATAAACACTTCTGCCTTCTCTTTTGTGCACCTGACCCACTCCTGCAAATCCCTAATACAATGGTGCAGGATTAACCTCTTTTGAACATATTAGAACCAGGCTCAATAGGGTTACTCGAAGTCAGTGGCAGGCAGGAGTATGAGGATTTCTGTGCCTGCCGCTGACAGCGAGTGAACTATGAAGTCTCGTTCTGAGGCCTTTCTCACAACGAGACTCCGTAGGTTTTGATGCGCAGCATGGGACATTTCACTATTGGATTACTGTCGGAACTTCCTAGATCCACTCTTTAACCATCTGCAGCTTCCAAGGCACCAGTTTATTAAACACATCATTGGGTTTTCTAGATTTACTTTCTTAATAGGTATAGCGCCAGTGTTCATCTATTCATTCTTTTTGAACTTCCTAGATTTATTTTTAATCAATAAATGAGTTAAAGAGGGGTTGTGCGGGAGTCTTAGAAAGAGCTCCACTCCTAATAACACCTTCATAAGAAATATACTTGAGTGCACTCTGAATCATCCATGATTTTATTTTAGTGGTGGAAAAAAATTTGACATTTGTAAAAAAAGAAAAAAAATGTTTGGCTTTTGGAATCATAATGCTTTATCTTTCGATAGTACTGTATCCTCATGCTTATTTTCCGTGATGTGAGGTAAGGTTTTTATATATACCATTTTGGGTGCATAGCTTCTTAATGCATCTTTTGGCTGGACTTCACAGATGTACCAACTTGGCAGCCATGGGGGCCTTAAACAGGCCCAATGGCTGCCATGGCAAGCTCTCACAATTAATGAGAAGGCCAATGAGCTCCTGAAATGGCACACCCGTTGGATGGTGTGGCTAAAAATGCTGCTATTGGAGATTGAGCCTATATATTAGGCCGGGATCACACATGCAACGAAAACATCCGTCGCTCGCATGTGAAATCCCAGCTCTGGGGCCGGCACTCGGGAGTGGAGCGAGCGGCTGCATATAAATACATGCAGCCACGCACTCCACTTCCGAGTGCTGGCGCCAGAGCTGGGATTTCACATGCGAGCGACGGATGTTTTCGTTGCATGTGTGATCCCGGCCTTATAGTGAGAATCCAGTTATATATCACAGCCAGCAGCTTCTGGGAATGCTGCGGGCTCAGCTCTTAAACTTACTCCATACACCAAATATGCACTGTACATGTACAGCAGATGTCGGCTACGGGTTAAGATGAGTTAACCCCTTAGTGACAGAGTCATTTTGCAGCTTAATGACCGGGCCAATTTTTACAATTCTGACCACTGTCACTTTATGAGGTTATAACTCTCGAATGTTTTAACGAATCCCGCTGATTCTGAGATTGTTTTTTCATGACATATTGTACTTCACGTTAGTGGTAAAAAAAATTTATATGACTTGCGTTTATTTATGAAAAAACTAGAAATATGGCGAAAATTTTGAAAATTTAGCAATTTTCAACCTTTAAATTTTTATGCCCTTAAATCAGAGATAGATATGTCACACAAATTTCTTAATAAATAACATTTCCCACATGTCTACTTTACATCAGCTCAATTTTGGTAACAAATTTTTTTTTGTTACGAAGTTATAAGGGTTAAAAGTTGACCAGCGATTTCTCATTTTTACGACACCATTTTTTTTTTACGGACCACATCACATTTGAAGTCACTTTGAGGTGTCTATATGATAGAAAATACCCAAAAGTGACACCATTCTAAAAACTGCACCCTCAAGGTGCTCAAAACTACATTCAAGAAGTTTATTAACCCTTTACGTGCTTCACAGGAACTGAAGCAATGTGGAAGGAAAAAATTAACATTTAACTTTTTATGAAAAAACTTTACTTCAGAACCAATTTTTTTTTATTTTCACAAGTGTTAAATAAAAGAAAAAATAAACCAAAAAATTTGTTGTGCAATTTCACCTGAATACACCGATACCCCACGTGTTGGGGTAAACCACTTTTTGGGCGCACGGCAGAGGTCGCAAGGGAAGGAGCGTCTTTTGACTTTTTCAACGCAGAATTGGCTGGACGCCATGTCGCGTTTAGAGAGCCCCTGATGTGCCTAAACAGTGGAAACCCCCAACAAGTGACCCTATTTTGGAAACTAGACCCTTAAGGAACTTATCTAGATGTGTGGTGAGCACTTTGAACCTCCAAGCGATTTACATAAGTTTATAAATTAGAGCCGTGAAAATAAAAAATCATTTTTTTCCTCAAAAATGATTTTTTAGCCCGCTATTTTTTTTATTTTCCCAAGGGTAACAGGAGAACTTGGTCCCGAAAAGTTGTTGTGCAATTTTTCCTGAGTACGCTGATACCCCATATGTTGGGGTAAACCACTGTTTGGGCGCACGGCAGGGCTTGGAAGGGAGGGAGCGCCATTTGACTTTTGAATGCCACGTCGTGTTTGGAGACCCCCTGATGTGCCTAAATAGTGGAAACCCCTCAATTCTAGCTCCAACCCTAACCCCAACACACCCCTAACCCTAATCCCAACCCTAACCCTAATCCTAACCCTAATTCCAACCCTAATTGTATCCCTAGCCCTAATTGTATCCCTAACCCTTATTGTATCCCTAACCCTCATTGTAACCCTAACCCTAGCCCTAACCCTAACGGAAAAATGAAAATAAATGCAATTTCTATATTTTATTTATGTCCCTAACTAAGGGAGTGATAAAGGGGGGTTTATGTACTGGTTTTTTTATTATGATCACTGTGATAGTTTATCATAGTGATCAAAATGTACTTTTAGAGAATGAATGAATCTGTCGGCAGGCAGAGTCGGTGGGCGCACTGCGCATGCGCCCGCTATTTTCTTTTACAGGGAGAAGACGCCGGAGCTGTGGGAGCTGCTGGAGGACAGAGGGGACACCGGGAGGTACGGGAGGGATTGGGGGTCCTGGGGACCCTATTTTTTTCCCTCTGATGTGCGATCGGTAAAAACCGACCCGAATCATGTTCTCTGGGGTCCCAGCTACCCCCGGCAGCCGAGACCCCGGAGAAAATCCAACTGTGGGAGAGCTATACACTTGTGGTTTAAGTACCCTTAACTACCGCCGTTAAAAGGTGTATCGGCGGTCGTTAAGGGTTAATATGGAGGCTTCTTTTGCTGTTGAATCTTGTTTTCAGGTATATTTTTCATTTTCTCTCTAGATGTTTTCTATATAAATAGAAAAGTCTTAAGAAATAAAGAGTGTTACAGTCATTTGCGGTGAACTTTTAATCCCAAACACAACAGGCTGGTCTGCATACTATGGATTATTCCAGAACTGTAAATGCTTTTGCCTATTAATATATTATAGAATCCTGCAGTTATCCTCTCGGCATGTTATCAAAAATGCAACAAAATGATGTGAGTTTCTGCCACAGGAATGCTGGGATTAGATTATGAAAAAATTCAGTCCAAATTCTCTCTCACTCAGGCTTAAAAAGGTGCAAACTCATTAGTTTTAAAGACCTTTTCTGTGCATTGAAGAATTATCCCCATTTTCTAAAATGGGTAAATTTCCAAAGTGCTTAGAAAAACAAGAAACTTTACAATTTAAAATTATTGCTTTTTAATTTTATTGTTTGCTACTTAATGCTAAGAGAACCAGCCACTGAGCAGTTCTTACAAGTTTTCAAAGTGAGCTTGGAAGCACTGTTCTAAGATTGACTTGGATTGCCTGAGCGTGCTGGTAGCTCCTGATCTTGACCAGCTTGAGTCTCACCACATTTCTGATGCTGCAAGGGCAATGCTGGCTCCATACTTTTAATTAATCAGACTTCACAGCAATCAAAGGAGCTTCTGAAGACAGAAGATGAGAACAACTCATGTTCTATAGAAAGATGGTTGTGAAGACATCTGTATGAGATGGTTTAGTGAATCCTGCGTTGAGCAGGGGTTGGACACGATGAACCTGGAGGTCCCTTCCAACTCTAACATTCTATGATCCTATGAATGTTACAAGTGGTGACAGCAGCAAAGAGCCTCTGGTAAAAAAAACTGCGTAATCACCACACTTAGAGGATGATCATGACCTACACAACCTGTTGAGTGATTTTAAAGTTAATGATTGACTCCATTTAAACTGATTAAATGAAAGTATTTTATGTAATGGCATAAATCTTTATTAGTCAAATAGAGACAAAAAAATCAATGATGAGTGTTGTGAATATGCTAGAGGCGGCTTCTGAGCTGGGGCTCCCTCCAGTGGTTGCTGAGGGTAATGAACTGATTAATGAATGGCCTTCAGCTGGTAGGATATAAGTTGCCTGATTTCCAGCAGCCTTGTCGGTTATCAATTGTTCTTCTGGTCTTGCTTGAAGCACTGCTAGTTTCCTGCTCCCCTTCAGATAAGTGTTTGCTGGTTTTTTTTTTTTTTTTTGTTTGTTGCATTTTTTCCTTCTTTTTCTCTGGGTGCTGAGTAAATTTTTTTTTTTCTCTCAATGGAGTTTACACAGTTGTCTGGCCGTGTGGATCAGCTTGCCACTGAGGTTCGGAGTATTGCTACCTATCTTGCTGGGTTGCCAGTTGTGGAACCTAGGATCCCCATGCCAGATTTGTTTTTGGGGGATCGATCTAAATTTCTGAATTTCAAAAATAACTGTAAGCTGTTTTTTGCCTTAAGGCCTAAGTCTTCAGGGAACGCGGCACAGCAGGTTCAAATTGTCATTTCCCTGCTGCGCGGCGACCCTCAGAATTGGGCTTTTTCCCTGACACCTGGGGATCCTGTTTTGAATGATATTGATGTATTTTTTCAGGCTCTGGGGTTATTGTACGATGAACCTAATATCACTGATCAAGCTGAAAAGACCTTGTTGGCATTAAATCAGAGTCTTGAAGACGCTGAGTTGTACTGTCAGAAATTTCGAAAGTGGGCAGTCCTGACCAAATGGAATGATCATGCTTTGGCAGCCCTTTTTCGAAAGGGTCTGTCAGAAAAAGTAAAGGACGTTATGGTGGGATTCCCTATTCCCTCTGGTCTCAATGATTCTATGTCTTTGGCTATTCAAATTGACAGACGTTTGCGTGAGCGCAGAGGTATGCGTGAGATAGTGTTGCCTTGTGAGTCAGCTCCTGAGCCCATGCAGTGTGATGGAGTGACTTCTGGGACTCAAAAATATTTAGACTTGAGAGTCCTCAGTGGTTGATACCTTTTAATGGCTTTTTAATGCTACAGCACTTCTGGGACTCAGCGTCATGAGTTTCGTGAGCGCAATGGGTTATGTTTCTACTGTGGTGACGCTTCCCATGCTATCTCTGTCTGCCCTAAGCGGGGAAGACGTTTTGCACGCTCAGTTGTCTTGGGTAGTGTTCAGACTAAATTTCTGTTGACTGTTACCCTGATTTGCTCCCTGTCCACATTTTCTGCTCAGGTTTTGGTGATTCAGGAGCAGCTATTAACCTGATGGATTTTGACTTTGCCAAACGTTGTGGGTTTCCCATGATACCCCTGCGGAAGTCTATTCCCCTACTGGGCATTGATTCTACTCCTTTGGCGGAGAATAAACCCCAGTTTTCTACTCAGGTGATAATGAAGGTTGAACCAGATCATCAGGAGAGTTGCAAATTTCTGGTGCTGCATAATCTGCATGACATTACTGTACTAGGTTTCCCTTGGTTACAGTCTCATAATCCTGTTTTGGATTGGAAATCTGTGTCTGTGACCAGTTGGGGCTGCCAATGTGTTAATACTGACACTCCTGTTTTTTCTGCCTCTCCCAGTCTCAGGATGTCCCTGACTTTTTGACTGATTTTTCTGATGTGTTTAGTGAAAGTAAATCTGCATCCTTGCCCCCTCACAGGAGCTACGATTGCGCTATTGAATTAGTGCCTGGTGGTAAATTTCCTAAGGGTCGCCTTTTTAATTTATCTGTACTGAACACGATGCTATTGCGATCTTATATCAAGGAGTCATTGGAGAAGGGTCATATCAGACCATCCTCTTCACCCTTGGGCGCCGGTTTTTTCTTTGTGGCCAAAAAGGATGGTTCATTGAGGCCGTGTATTGATTATCGCCTCCTGAATAAGATCACTGTTAAATATCAATATCCGTTACCTTTGATTTCTGACCTATTTTCCAGAGTGAAAACTGCTAGTTGGTTTACCAAGCTTGACCTCAGAGGGGCGTATAACCTGATTCGCATTAATCACGGGGATGAATGGAAGATGGCGTTTAATACCCCAGAAGGGCATTTTGAGTACCTAGTGATGCCTTTTGGGCTTACTAATGCCCCTTCCGTCTTCCAATCCTTCATGAATGATATTTCAGGGATTTTGTGGATAAATTTCTGATTGTTTATTTGGATGATATCTTGATTTTTTCCAATGACTGGGACTCTCATGTGAAACATGTTCGGACTGTGTTCCAGATTTTGAGAGAGAATGCACTTTATGTGAAGGGATCAAAGTGTCTTTTTGGCGTACAGAAGATCTAATTTCTGGGATTCATTTTGTCTCCGTCTGTTATTGAAATGGACCCGGTCAAGGTTCAGGCCATCTGTGATTGGGTTCAACCTACTTCATTGAAGGCTCTTCAGAGATTTTTGGGTTTTGCCAATTTTTATCATAAATTTATTGGTAATTTCTCTGGTATTGTTAAACCATTGACTGATCTGACCAAAATGGGTTCCGATGTGGTGAATTGGCCTCCTGAGGCAGTTTCTGCATTTCAGGAACTTAAGCAGAGATTCATTTCTGCTCCTGTTCTAACG
Organism: Oophaga sylvatica; assembly: GCA_033576555.1. Lineage (NCBI taxonomy): Eukaryota > Metazoa > Chordata > Amphibia > Anura > Dendrobatidae > Oophaga > Oophaga sylvatica. The sequence goes on along the minus strand of JARQOD010000001.1, from coordinate 166,684,639 downwards.
GCAGCCTGATGTTTCTCTGCCATTTCAGGTGGAGTTTGATGCCTCTGAGATTGGGGCAGGTGCCGTTTTGTCCCAAAGGGATCCAGAGACCTCTAAGAGTAACCCTTGTGCCTTTTTCTCTCGAAAATTTTCTCCAACTGAATGTAATTATGACGTGGGTAATCGGGACTTATTGGCCATGAAGTGGGCTTTTGAAGAGTGGAGACATTGGCTGGAAGGAGCCAAACATCAGGTGGTGGTCCTCACGGACCATAAGAACCTGGTTTATCTCGAATCAGCCAAGCGACTTAATCCTAGACAGACCAGGTGGGCCTTGTTTTTCACACGTTTTAATTTTGTGGTTTCTTTTCTTCCTGGCACTAAGAATGTCAAGGCGGATGCCCTCTCGAGGAGTTTCTTTGCAGATTCTCCTGAGTTATCTGATCCTGCTGTTATTTTGAAAGAGGTTGTGGTTCTTTCCATCATTTCACCCAATTTGAGACTGGCTCTGGAAGGGTGTCAGGAGGATAAACCTGAGCACTGCCCTGTTGGGAAGTTGTTTGTTCCAGACCAGTGGAAAAAGAGTGTGATGTCTGAGATTCATTGTTCCGCGTTGGCTGGTCATCCCGGGATTTTTGGTACCAGAGATTTGGTGAGTCGCTCCTTTTGGTGGTCTACTTTGTCTCGTGATGTCAGGGACTTTGGGCAGTCCTGTGGGACTTGCTCTCATTCCAAGTCTTGCTCTCGTTCTAGTGGTTTGTTAATGCCATTACCTGTACCCAAGAGGCCATGGACCCATATTTCTATGGATTTTATTTCTGACCTTCCTGTCTCTCAGAGAATGACCGTTATCTGGGTAATCTGTGATAGGTTTTCCAAGATGATACATCTTGTGCCATTGCCTAAGTTGCCTTCCTCCTCCGAGTTGGTGCCTTTGTTCTTTCAGCATGTGGTTCGGTTGCATGGCATTCCGGAGAACATTGTGTCTGACAGAGGAGTCCAGTTTGTTTCCAGATTTTGGAGGACATTTTGTTCTAAACTTGGTGCTCAGTTGTCTTTCTCCTCTGCATTTCACCCTCAGACCAATGGACAAACCGAGAGAACAAACCAGACCTTGGAGACTTATTTGAGATGTTTTGTGTCTGCTGATCAAGATGACTGGGTCTCTTTTTGCCTTTGGCTGAGTTTGCTCTTAATAATAGAGCTAGCTCTGCCACTGTTATGTTTTGGTAGCTGAGGAGTGCAGGCAAAAAAGGCAATACACCAGAGCAGTTGGAATCTATGAGATTGCAGTACCCTGACTAACCACCACAACTAGAGGCAGCCGTGGAGCGTTCCTGCGTTGGTCCTAGATGCCTCGTCACAGCCTGAGAAACTAACTACACCTAAAGATAGATATAGGAAAGCTATCTGCCCCGGAGCAGAACCCCAAAGACAATAGAAAGCCCCCAAACATGTAATGGCGGTTAGACAAGATGAAATACTGACACAGAAAGAAAATAGTATGAGCAAACGCTGGGGCCCAACTAACTAAATAGAAAAGGATAGGAAGGGTACTTACTGCAATCCCAGAAAACCCTGAAAAGCACCAACTCTACTAATTTCAAAAACACCTGAGATCACATGACCTCTACCACCTAAATTAGCTCTCTGGTGTAACAAAATCAAAACAGCAGCCACTGAAAAAACTGGAAAAAGCAAAAGTACAAACATCAGTGGCTGAACAAAACTGAGAGGGAAGAAGCCCCTGGAGGGGACCCTGAAGGCCCCCACAGAAGTGCAGGACAAAATGCAAAAATATAGCACAAACACAAAAGAAGAAAATGTCTTATCTGTTAGCAGGAGATGCAGACACGACACAGCAGGCTACAAGGGAAACTGGAATAAAGGATTCAGACCAGAACAATTGATCACCGGCAACCCTGATGGGAAGGTGACTCCCTTATATAAGACCAGTCAGTAACACCTGATTCCCAGTCCTCACAATCTTCACTGGACAGACTAGCACCGCTTGTAACCACCAGAGGGAGCCTTTGCTCAGAACTCATCTCAAACCCATTCACAACATGTCACCTTGATGTCTCCATTTTTCTGCAATTCCGAGTTTCACCCTCGATTTTCTTTAGGCCAGGCGTAGGCTTCTGTCTGTCCGGGGGTTGACTCTATTGTGCAGCGTATGCAGCAGATTTGGGACCAGGTGGTGGAGAGGTTGTCTCTCTCTCAGGAGACGGCCCAGCGGTTTGCCAACCGGCATAGGACTGATGGTCCTCGTTTTAAAGTGGGGGACTTGGTTTG
>JARQOD010000001.1:166649007-166682265 GCA_033576555.1 Oophaga sylvatica | reverse complement strand
ATGGAGAATCTTATGGGGCATAATCTATGGAGCATCATATGGGGGCATAATCAATGGTGCATCTTATGGTGGCATAATCTATGGAGCATCTTATGGGGGCATAATCTATAGAGCATTTTATGGGGGCATAATCTATGGAGCAACATATGGGGCATATTATTCTATGGAGCATCTTATGAGGCCATTATTAACTTTTGTGCAGCATTATATGGGGTATTATTCTATGGAGCATCTTATGGGGCCATTATTAACCTTTATGCAGCGCTATATGGGGAGTATTTTGTATGAAGCATTTTATGGGGCCACCATGAACTGTATGGAGCATTATATGGGGCTCCTGATTTAATATGGATATTCAAAAACCTTTAACCTACTGATTTCTCAAATTAATTTTACTTTTATTTGTAGCTATTTTTATTTTTGAAAATTTACCAGTAGCTGCTGCATTTTCCACCTTAGGCTTATATGCGAGTCAATAACTTTTCCCAGTTTTTTGTGGCAAAATTGGGGGAGTCGGCTTATACACGGGTCGACTTATACATGAGTATATACCGTATTTTAAAATAATCAAACCAAAAGTGCAATAGGTAAAAGAATATACTGTTAGGGTCTGCGGAACGCACCAAATATATGATGTAAAGAGGTGCGTTCACAGCCCGGGGTCCACCGTGCAGGCGGAGCCTGCTGCTAGTAAAATGGCGCAAGAAGCGAACTCTGTTATCCCGCAGAGTCTCCAAAATAAACGCCGTAACGCGCTGTGGCAATATGTGCGAACTCTGTTATTCCATAGAGCCGCTAGAAGGAGTGCCGCAGCGCTATATGGCGATGTGTGCGAACTCACTTAACACCACTGAGTCGCAAAATAAACACGCTAGGGCGCTGTCTAGCGTTGAAAGCGAACCCTGTTACGTCACAGAGCCGCTGAGACAAACTTCTGTGTCCTGTCAGGCACCCAGGTACACAGTTGACTGCTAAGTGAACATAGAACGTGATCATGCGCTAATGTCCTCGCGGGAGACACCCGCAATCTATGGCGTCTGAACGCCAGGCCCTGAATACGGCAATCAAACTCCTCACCGGTTATGCCGGTAATCTAGGGCATCTAGGACACCGACCCTGACCAGCTAGCATACCAAACTCCTCACCGATTAAGTCGGTATTCTAGGGGCTTATTTCAGCCGGGCCCTAACCACACACACTCATGACCACACTGGCGCAAAGCATATGACAATTGATACTAGCGCATGGCGGCCCAGCCATGCTACCCTTTTATAGTAACAGCTACAGGACCTGCCAGAAACAAGGACCAATGAAACCGTTCCAGAACACCAGTAGTCACAGGACCTTCCTGGCGGACCAATAGGAGCTGCTGATACACCTGAGCACGTGACCCCTGATCTCCAATGAGAGATCTCACCCTGGGCATGCTCAGAAGGGGAAAACAAGGACTTTGTCCTAAATACGTCTGCTCGCCGCTAACCAGTACTGGCCACCATAGCAGAGCCTGGAGAGGCAGCAGTAATCCTCTGCACACTGTTAGACTGGGCTAGACGCTGGGACTGACGTCTAAGCTGAGCAGGATCCCCTGCGGATGGAGATGAATGGGGGACCGCAAAGGGACTGGTTTGAGACTCCCTTTGTGCAGCAGCGGGAACTCAAACCCTAACATATACACTGCCCAAAAAATAATGTAACTCAAAGTCAATCACACTTCTGTGAAATCAACCTGTCTAGTAATGATATTTTTCCTGCTGTTGTGCAAAATGGAACAGAAAACAGGTAGAAATGATAGGCAATTAGCAAGACAACCCCTATAAAGGAGTGGTTCTGCAGGGGGTGACCACAGACCATTTCTCTGTTCTCATCTTTTTTGACTGTTGTTTTGGTCACTTTTGCATTTTGTCCATGCTCTCAACCCTAGAGGTACTGTATAGTGGCATGAGGCGGTGTCTACAACCCACAAAAGTTGCTTATGTAGCGTAGCTCATCTAGGATGGCACATCAATGCCAGCTGTGGCAAGAAGGGTACATCCACCGCCTCATCAGGAGCATGCCCAGGTGTTGTAGAGAGGTCATACAGGCACGTGGAGGCCACACACACTACTGAGCATCATTTCCTTGTCTTGGGGCATTTCCACTGAAGTTGGATCAGCCTGTAATTTTATTTTCCACTTTGATTTTGAGATAGTGTGTGACAGCACAGCAGTGAGGAACACTTACCATCCAAATTTGAATTTGAAAAAATTCACTCCTTTATCTTTATACATTACTTCAAATCATGGCTATTTTAAATTAACCAAAACAAATGCACAATTGGCAAAAGAATATATTTCCTATAGGTAGTTTAGACAAATAATATTAAATATATAAAATGTTTTATACAAAGTCTTTATTTTGGCATAAAATGAAAATTGCATTTAAAACACAGCTATTTTTAATACATTTGGTACAGTCTGAAAAATAATATCCCTTTTTTTCATTTATTCATAATATTTCCTGAATGCTGTGTACTTACAAAATAGAAAATAATTTGGTAAACATCATTAAAAGTTACTTTTACAGCTATTAAGATTGCCCCACTCAACATCATAAAATAGATTCCATAGTGAGGTAAGATCATACAATAGATTTTCTGACAATTATTAAGCAATGAATCAGGAATAGGCAATTTACCACCATTGCACCACTGAGCTATAATTCTAGAACTCAGTTTTTTTAAAAGGTGATGACAAACTGACCATTGGGAAAATGTAGACTCTGACTGTTGAAAACTGCCATTCCTGATTTACATTAAACACCAGTCAAACAAGACAAGATGAAGCCAACCACAATGGACATTTATCAAATATAATGCAAAGAAAAAGTTGAAAAATTGCCAATAGCAACCAATAAGATCTCATTTTACAGATGACTTTTGGAAAACATAAGTACCAATTTCATTGGGTGCTATAGGCAAAGGCATCAATTTCCCACTACACACTTTTTGATAAATTTCTTAATTGTGCGTACGCTTCCACATGACATGTCCTGTGCCCATACAACTCACACTTTAATTTTCCTCTCTTTTTAATCGAAGAAGAATTTCGATGCATCCATTAAAAGGGGTTTTCCACTTTCAGGAAAGTGGACCTCAAATACTGAGCTCAGTAGCTCAGCCAAGGTAGATATCACAAGCCACTGAGCAGAGTGATTGGCTACAGCAGTGATGCGCTTTGCCAACGTGATGACATTGCTACATCCAAAACACCGAGACTCAAGCAACGTCAGGGATCTGGATCGTGAGGGGATGAGCACATGCCATGTTTGTTATTTTAGGTACATTACAATGTTTGTAATTCATTTTAACTTTAAGTTTATTTAATAAGCTTATTCTGAATAACTCTAAATTTGAATTTATTTCTATTGTGTTTTCTTGTAAGTTTTAGATATTTGGAAAGTTAACAAATAAAGTAATATTGTCTAAAATGTAAATGTAGTCGAACTGTTAAGACCTTAAAGAGACGCTATCAACAGAAAATGATCAAAATGGTTACATTAGGTTTTTGTGTTACATTTTTTTTTCATTTTTGGAATTTTTTTTTCTCTCAATAGTCAATGTGACACCTGAACCTGCTCCCCTTGCTATACAATGATCTATGCACATGCTCGTTTGATGCTTCAATACAAATGATAGGGTCAGTGCCTTTTTATTGTGGCTAATATAAAGGTGGATTTCCTGAAACAACAGGACGTTAGGAATCTTACTATTTTCCCACTAGCCAAAGGGGATTTTTCCAGTATATTTCAAAAATAGCCAAAAACCTAAAAAGAATACAATTAACAAAAATCCTGATTAAAATAATATCTTCTGATGATAGCTTCCATTTAATGTAATCTCAGCTGGTGAGGTATCCATCCCTAGTTGGATTCAGTGTATGCCACCATTTCTTTCCCTATTAAATGAGGGAACAATTGGCTGATGTCAATTCGCCCCACTCCTGCCGCCGCTGCAGGAAGCCAGGACCCTGCCTCCTGGGACCCTGCTCCATCACTGCTGACCCCTCCCCCGATAAGCTAAATTCGGACTGTAAGACGGACCCCCATTTGACACATTAAAAACATTTTTTCCTATTTTCCTCCTCAAAATTTGGGGTGTGTCTTATGATCCGGTGCGTCTTATAGTCTGCAAAATACGATATTATAAAATGTCCTTGTATGAAGTTGTGCACTACTAATCAACATTAGTATTTGATTTCTCATCATAAAGGTACATCTAAATGCATCCGGCCAGCTTTCTTCACACTTATAATCTTATTTTTTGTTATATTTGGCTCTATGTCTTACATTCTTGGTTATCTTAACTGCTTCCTGACAATAGAATTTTTTCATTTTTGCGCTTCTGTATTTATCCTTCCCCTCATTCCAAAAGACATAAAAATTACCTATTACATGATACTTTCAGTGATACCAAACGTGTATATTTTTTTTTCATTATTTAAGTAGTTAAACTTTTGGAAATTTGTAAAACAAAAGTAAATTGATTTGTGTAGCCATGAGACCTGCAGCTTTTAAATTTTTCCTTCGATGGAGCTGTGGGAGAGATTGCATTTTGCGTGGCAAGCTGACATTGCTATTTATATCATTTTGTGGTGTATATGCCACTTTGATCACTTTTTATTCCATTTTTTAGGAAGATACTGTAACCAAAAACCTTCAATTCGGGCGTTTTGATTTTTAAGGGTTAATTTAACTAAATATGCTTATGCTTTTTTTTATTTCTCAATTTTTACAGGTGGATTGGTTTGATTCACATTTTATTTTCTACCTTATTTTTTAATCTTCTTAGGTGACTTGAACAATTGTTTAAACACTTGTTATATATACACGGCAAAGCTAATGCAGTATATAACCAAAATTACATATCCTATGAAGTCCAGCCATAGGTGGAATAAGATGGCAGCTATGAGGGTCTTCAGCAGGCACTTGACCACGATGACAAAACCACTGGTACCACACAAATGTGTCACAGAGGACTACGGGAGCCGATGCATGGGCGCACCAGAAATTGGGTTATTTAAATGCAACCGTCAGTGACTGAACTTGGTAAAGCAGCAAAAAAAGAAAACTCTAGTAACTGCTGTTACAGACAGATGCTAGCTGTGTAAGACAGCCGACATCTGCTAAGGAATGGTGCAGGCTCAGCTCCTGTACATCACATGTCAGGAAGGGGACAGAGATAAAATAGTGATGATCGCACACAATACATTAATGAAACCTTACAGCAGAGGTGTGGGGCATTTGATTGGCCACTTTTGTTGCTCATAGGCATCAATTAAAAAAAATCTCATTAACAATTGTACGGTAAGTTACATTATCATCACAATTTCTGTTAAATAAGTAATTGTCTTCATATGTGAAACAATATAGTACAATTCTATAAGGGTTTTAACCTCAGCATTAGATGCATTTCAGCAGTTTGACTATCTTGCCTGATGGTAATACATACTAAAGGTTTCATGCCCTTTAGGGCACTTTTTTTCCCATTTAAATACATGTATTTTGGACTAAAAATAATATTAGAAATTTTATTACAAATTCCACTCCATGTGGCTAATACAGGCTCTGCGTGTTACTGGCTGCAGAATGAGTTAATTGAGGATGTTTCAAACTCTGTCAGAAGAGCTCACGTTAACTCATGAAGCAGCCAGAAACGTGCGGAAAGACAGAGAGCCTATAAAAAAAAATGTGGCAAACTTTTTAATAGCACCCAACTGCAAAAATGTTTTCTACCCAAAGATACACCCATTAAAGTTAAAAGAAATGTCCGTCATGGTATGGATATATAAGAATAATTCCAATTTTAACAATTCACAGTCTACATAAAAAGTTTAGTTGCTTTGAAATGACTGGTTTTATTGGTGTTAGGCTATGGTTCCACGGTCCGGAACCATAGCGCTTTGGACGGAGCGGAAATTCCGCTCCGTCTAAGCCCCGCCCCCTTTCTGACGCGCGATCTTTCCGGAGGTGTTCAGGACACCTCCGGAACACCTCCGGAAAGAGCGCAGGGCTACATAGCCCTGTGTTAATTATGTTGCGGCGACGCACCGTCGCCGCAATACGCGAGGACATGCTGCGGTCTAAAAAGACGCGCCGCATGTCCGTTTACGCAGGTTTGCCACCTGCGTATTGTTACGCATAGTGGAGACGGGATTTCTTGAAATCCCCTCCACTATGCTGTAACATCTGGACGCTGCGTGTTTGGCGCTGCGCCAGCGCACAGCGCCAAACACGCAGCGTTTCCTGACCGTGGAAACTCACCCTTATTATTTTCTTGTGCTGAATTTATAGTTAGTTTTTGTGGTTTTCTAATTGCCTTTTTTGGAATTTAACCAAACAGCTTAACTCTAAGGATCACTGTTTATGGCGATGCTGCAAGGATCCTTCATAGACAAGTTACCATATCCTCTTGAAGTAGTCGATGGAGTTACGAAAATTTTAGTAATCTGACATGCAATTAAACATTTTTTTTCTCACATATTTCACATATATCTGTAAAACAAAAAAAGTCCCTGGCAATGACAAAAATCAGAAATGTACTGTATGAACCCAAAGCAATCTATGTGCAATGAATTTTAGATCCATACAACAAAGATCCATAATATAGTTGTGTGTATGGACCCTAACTGTGATCTACTAGTTAGTGGACTGAACTTCTAACAAACAAAATTTTTAAAAAATCTTAGATTTGTTTGGCATTTAGGCCTCTTTCACACATCTGTTTTTGCAGTATGTGTAGTATTCGTTTTTTTCACTGATACCACAAGTACCCATTATGACCTATGGTGCTATTGACATGTTCGTGTTTTTACATTGATCGTGTGTCCATGCAAAACACATGGAGACATGACTGTTTTTTTCCTGCAGCATGGATGATAAGGGTCAATACAAGTCCAGGGGCAGACAAATCATTGGTGCAACCTGTTTAGCTGCACAGGGGCTAAAGCGTTAGGGGGGCTCATTTCCATTTCCAAAACAGGTGGAATTGTGCATATTGATGACTTATTGGGCTACAAAGGGCCCATGTACTGTTCTTGCCCTCTTCTGTCTGTATCTGCCAGTGTAAAACTCTATGGGTCTGTGAAAACCACGTACAGCACAAGGACATCATCCATGTGTCATCAGTGTGCTGTCCATGTTTAACATTGCAAAGGATACTAGAAAAATACTGATGGCACACAAAAGGTAATAACGGACACACGGATGATACACGGATGACACACTGATGGCACACTGATGGTGCACTGATTGAAAACACTGATACGTAAAGAAAGGAATTGTGGATGTACCGCACTGCTGGTAAGTGGAGAGACAAGTCCAGGTACATACACAATAGGTTTGTGATTTATATTGTCGAAGCGTTTTAAAGTTTAAATACTTCTTCAGGTTTTTGTCCTGAGAAAGAGGTATATAAACTTCAAAACAGGTCAATAATAAAAACCGCAATCCTATTTTGTGTGTACCTGGACTTGCCTCTCCACCTACCTGCAACGTGGAACAGCCACAATTCCTTTCTTTACGTAATGTAAAATGTTTACAAAATTGCCCAACTTTTTATGTAGACTAAGAAACGCATAACCAGATTTAAATAAAGTAGCAGCGAACCCGGTTCACTGAATAACTACTAATAACTCCATGAATCAATGATCAAAAATAAGAGAACAGACAGGAGTTTTTTGTGCAAAAAATCATGAAAAAAGTTTATTTAGACATGACAAACATATAAAAAACTAGCACCATAGGGTACACAATGTGTGTTTTAAAAAGGACACCAAAAAACAGGACGGCAGTGTGGCACATATAATACAAAAAGTTCAAAATGCAAATATATATTATTTGTGTAGCAGTAACTATGGGAGAATTTCCACAACAGAGACCAAATGTGACCGTAATGTTAATCCAATGACTAAATAATGCACAATCTTACAAATATGCGCTGAAGTGACATAAACCACATCCCCATTGTATATATAGTAAAAACTCAAATGAGTGGGGATAAGGTAAATGAAAGAGGATTCTCACCAAATGCCAATTAGCCGTCCCGGACACCCCGACGTGCGTTTCGCTGCTGTGCGCTTTCGCTTTCTCAAGGGGAAGTGTGTGAAGCCCCGAGTGAGGACCTTTAAGTATCCGTGGTTACGGTCACATGATCGTCAAATGATCAGCCCAAAGTTAGCTGAAAAGCGGCGAATGCGCACGACGGTGACGCTCTGACCCACGTGACCCGGACGTGCCAGCCTGTAACACAGCGACGGCTCAAAAAGAGCTATGACAATGATCATGAACATGGACGTTATCCATATAGGAGAAGGACGAATAATATGAATAATAAGAAACAATGAGGCGTTACATCTGGAGAATGATTTCGATGGAACAATTGTATTCGTCCATGTTTCGTGTGTAAATGAGGATTAATCACTTTTTTCATTACCATGTACCGCTGGGTGCGCATGCGCGCGATAGGTTTCAGTGGCCGTCCCCTGTCATCCGGCAACGCTTTGCGTGTTCACAGCTGCGGCTCTTTTTGAGCCGTCGCTGTGTTACAGGCTGGCACGTCCGGGTCACGTGGGTCAGAGCGTCACCGTCGTGCGCATGCGCCGCTTTTCAGCTAACTTTGGGCTGATCATTTGACGATCATGTGACCGTAACCACGGATACTTAAAGGTCCTCACTCGGGGCTTCACACACTTCCCCTTGAGAAAGCGAAAGCGCACAGCAGCGAAACGCGCGTCGGGGTGTCCGGGACGGCTAATTGGCATTTGGTGAGAATCCTCTTTCATTTACCTTATCCCTACTCATTTGAGTTTTTACTATATATACAATGGGGATGTGGTTTATGTCACTTCAGCGCATATTTGTAAGATTGTGCATTATTTAGTCATTGGATTAACATTACGGTCACATTTGGTCGCTGTTGTGGAAATTCTCCCATAGTTACTGCTACACAAATAATATATATTTGCATTTTGAACTTTTTGTATTATATGTGCCACACTGCCGTCCTGTTTTTTGGTGTCCTTTTTAAAACACACATTGTGTACCCTATGGTGCTAGTTTTTTATATGTTTTCATGTCTAAATAAACTTTTTTCATGATTTTTTTGCACAAAAAACTCCTGTCTGTTCTCCTTTTTATGTAGACTGTAACTGTTTGATAAATACTGTTGAATAGTTTAAATTCTCACTCAATTTTTTTAAAATAAAAAACTAATTTTTAAATGTGTATTCTGTCAGATATACTTCCTTATATACATGCCGTCTTATTAACAAAAAAATGACAAAATTAAAATCAGGGCAGCCTGCTACCCAAGCAATCTTGTATTCAAAGAAAAAAAAAAGTTTTTTGAACTTATCACAAATCCATGAGCGATCTGACATTTCATGGGACCCTATACATGTCCTCTTCTTTTACTGGCTCAGTAAGAGGGGTTTAAAAATAAAGGAGTTCGTTTTAATGTCACTTTTATGGCTGATATTATGTATCATCAATACTACACACAAAAAAGCTAAGGGAGACTATAAATAAAATATTGTTAAACTCTGGTAGTAGTAATATATCATTAAATGCTGGTAAATACTGGCCTATGATAATGAGTTTACTGGTTGCACAAATGATTTTCAGTTCAGCCATGTTCATGCATTGTGGACGGTGGAGAATCCGGAAACCGTTACAAAAATGTAAGCAGAACAACAAATTGTTTTCTTGCAGACAAATAAGACAAGCAGAACAGTCAAGATTAGCCATTTTAATTGGCTAGAATTTACTGCGTACCATTCCATATAGGTAGTTGAAATGCAGCTTTGGAAACACAATGCAGAGTCGTAATGATTTCTTTAGACATGCCTTACTTGGTCCCCACAAGTTTATACAGTTGTGAATACTGCATGTGGGACTCATACCTGGAACTCCTTTATCAACAGTTCTTCAGACAGTGCAGGCACTGATGTTCCATTCATTCTTGTGTCTGAACGCACAAGTGAGGCTGATGGAGTGTGAACCGTGAGCATGGACAGTGAAGGTGAAAAGGTTGGGCTCAATGTTGAAGGCTGACATGCCAAATTAGAGAAAAAAGGTGAACGGGGATATTTTACAAATGTCTGTCCTGACATTATAGTTGGCATTCGAGGTGGTACTGCCCTTATTCCAGGCTGTGCCACAGATGTGATTAATGGGGGTGGAAAAATAAAAGGTTTCTTTTGCTTTGGTACATGTCTATGATTTTTTTCATCTTTCAGTCTACCAATATCACAGAAAACAGATGAAAGCGTCTGAAACCTTGGTTCCCAGCTGAGCAGGTAATCCCAATTATAACTTCCTCTCATGTCCTCATCAGAGGCCACTAAAGATGCCAGAGAACCATATCTGGAGTCATATGACATAGGAACATAGATGTAGTCTTGTCCAGTCTCAGGTAGACCGTTCTTGTCCTTTGGGTTGTTTTCACTATTGTGGTGCGTTGCTGGTAAGTCCTTTTTGCAGTTATAGTATGCATGGCATTCGCCTTCTCCATTTTCCTCCTTAAGTATCACTACATTTTCTGTGCTTTCTGACCCGATCACCACATCTGTTTCGTCTGACTCACATGACAAAAGGTCAGAGTCTCTTGGAATTCCTGAGTCTGGAACTCGAGAGGCTCTTTCACTAAGAACAGATCCAGATTCTTTTCTAATGGGGTATTCATTGATCATCTTTATTTCCTCATCTTCAGCAGTTTCCCCTTCTGTTGAGCCATGACCACTTGAGTCTGAATTCCTGCATTTGTTCCCAGTGTCTTTCTTTTCTCTAATGCCAACTAAACCCAGCCATTCTTCTGTATCTGGAACTATGCTGCTCTTAATATTTTCATACTTTGGACACTCATCAGACATGCAATCTTTACCACTGGTATTTGGGGGAGCGGGAATACCAACTTCTTTTATCCCACAAGCATTTACAACATCTTTTTTCTTAAATCTCAGAATTATTCCAATAAGGCTTATAGCCAGTAGCAAGAATACCACAAAGGAAATACTGAAACTGATGGAAAGTATGTTTGCTGACATAACAGGGTAACCTTCTAGAGCTGTTGAAATGTTAACTCGAACATTACAGGTTGATGACTTTGAGTCTAATTTAGGGCTTTGGGCTCTTACCACAAACTCAGCAATGTCATCATTCTTCCTTGTGTTACTTCGTATCTTATGAACACTTCTTGTCAAGAATATGACACCACTAGTTGCATTGACAGAGAAAAACTGGGAAGGCTTTTCGAGATTATAGTAGATCACTCCATCAAGTCCTTCATCCTTGTCTGAAGCTCCCACTTTGCCTATAACTTGTCCAGGTTTGTTTTCTTGAGGTAAATCAAAAAGGTATTCATCTTCATGGAAAATAGGTGGAAACTCATCCTGCCCCTCGATGTCGATGTAAACCAGTACACAAGCCGTGGCTTCACTTCTATCTTTTACCTGAATAACAAGACAATATTTCTTTTGTGTCTCATAATCAATTTTGTGTTTGGTATAAATATCTCCAGTTAATGAATCTATGAAAAACTTCTCTTGCTTTGGCTCATTTAGGCACATAGATTGAATTGAGTAATTCAAGGCACCAAATGGTCCGGAATCTAAGTCAATGGCATTCACCGTGCACACTGGTGAGAAGGGGGGCATATTTTCAGGCAGGCCACAGCTTATGCTGTTAAACAAGAATTGAGGTGGGAAATCATTGTCATCAAGCACCGTAATGTAGAGTTTTGTCAATGCCTCATCGTTTTTAGTTCTCCATGCATTACTAGCCTTTAAAACCAAAGCAAAGTTCATAACACTTTCATAATCCAAAGGTTTTGCTAGCTTGATAGTCCCATTTTGTGAATCAATTGTAAAAATGGCTTCATCATTCCCAGACACAATACTGTATAAAATGTCAGCATTATCTCCACTGTCATAGTCAAAAGCTGGTAAACGTATCACTTCTGTATTTAAAGGATGGTGTTCCTTGACACTAATATGGTACTCCAGATTGTGAAACATTGGTGGATTGTCATTGACATCAAGAATAGATATAAAAACCGTGGCAGTAGAGCTAAAAGGGTAGAATCCCCGGTCCGAAGCTTGTAAAACTAATGTGTGCGTTGTGTCTGTCTCATAGTCTAATTTCCCATTAAGAATAAGTTTCCCAATGACTACAAAGGGAGGCTGGGAAAGAATTCCAATGCCTTGTACGGTGAATAGGTTATAAGAATTCCCACTGACAATTGAAAAGTCAATATAAGCATTCTCATGGGTCCAATCCAAATCTTCAGCTGTAAAGGTAAGAACAGCCTCTCCAGCTACAGCGTCTTCACTTACATTGATTCTGTACACCTTCTCTAAAAATAAGGGCACGTGGTTGTTTACATCATGTATCTGTAGCTCCAGTATAGTAGTGGATGTTAAAGAAGGACTGCCATTATCTTTGGCTTCTATCAAAATAGGAATCACAGTACTTTTATCCTTTATTCCCACTGGCATGTCTGTATGCACTGAACCTATAAAAATCAGATTGATGGAATATTATTCATTGGAATTAAACTCTTATGACACAATTCTAATAAAATACATTTTTATTGCAATGCTTCCATTTTCTACACAGAGGGCCTGATTCATTATTGCATCTCCTCCTGTTGTTTGTTGAGTTATTGGCATTTTTGTTTGCACAAAATTCATCTTTTCATTTGCGCCTTTCTTAAGTCTATAATATAAATGTTCCACTGTTTGCTTTAGTTGGTCACTGTGTGGGCATGGTTTATGGATTCAAGATGCTTTCGCCTGATTCATCATTTGCAACTTTTTAAAAAGCTTTTTTTTTTACAAGATTTATTGCAAATGTACTCCAGTCCTCACTTGGAGTGACTCTATGTAAGACAGAAATGTTTGCATAATTTTTCTGCTATTTTTTTTTAAAACATGTGATTTTCTTTTTTGCACTACAAAGCCACAAAAAGGGTTTAAAAAGGACAAAAAAAACACATTTTTTACTTTGTGCAAAATTTACATGTGCAATGTTGATGAATTTGCCGTAAAAAAGTCAGCAAATTTCAAAAGGCAAAAAAAAAAGAAAAGTGAATTCCAAATAAAACACAAATGATGAATCGAGCGCAGAATCTCAGAAACCCTATTCACTTTTTGAAGACAAATTAGTAGAACTTGATATACGTGCTTTTCACACTATATCAACGATATAGTTGGGAAAAATAGCTCTGGGGCTCTAAGGAAATGGCATTCAGGTGATAACACCAGGAGTCGTACAGTAGAGACTACATTCATGTACGCTGTGCCAGTCTTTGTACAGTACTAAGTAAGAAATACACGTAAAATTTAGTGTGAGAAACTGATACCAACTCATGTTTAAAATGCAACTAATAAAGGTGTAATTTGAAGATCCTAATGTTTTATGTGCCAGTATGGCCTTGGGGTCTTGACTTGGTTTCGGCAGCTTTTTTGCACTTTCTATATTATATATATATATATATATATACGATCCCCTCTAAGAGTTTTTTAATTTTTAATTTTGAAACAAAGACAAATTTCACCTTTTATACAAATTTGGCCCAATTACACACAACAAAGTACATTATCTAAAGTCAATTTATAAAATATACTTAAAGAAGTACTCCCATCAAAATATTTATACTCTTTATGTATTGAAACCATCATATTATGTAGCACTATGCACTTACAAATGCTCATTTTGCTTTTCTACCTAGCTAATTCTTCTCTTTTCTCTCCTCTAGAAACAGGAAGTCTCTTTTCCCTGCAGAAATCATTCCTCTCTTCAGCTCCTGACCAGCTGCTCTGCTCCTCTCACTGTCAGTGACTCATGACTCATACAGGGAAAATTGACCTCCTGTTTCTACATAGAACTTAGAAGGATAGGAAGTTTTTAATCATGTGATGTCAAAGACCCAGAATAATTATCTGGGTAGAAGGACAAAATGAGCAATTGTAAGTACACAGCGCTATATGATATGATGATTGCAATATATTAAGAGGATAAAAACTTTGATGGGAGTGCTTCTTTTTTTAATTTATCTGAGTGCTTTTTTAATAATTTAATTTAGGCTTAAGCCATTTGCTAAAATTAAGCCAATCCTGAGTACACCCAGCAATAAAGTGAGATTAATTCACATACCAGTAGCTGGATTGATGGAAAATCCTTTTAATGGAGAAATGATTCTATAAGAAACAGGTCCATACATCTCAGAGTCTCTGTCCATAGCGGATACTGTTAGAATATATGTATCAGGAGCAGTCAGCTCAGGTATTGATGCCTGTAGGACAAACGTAAGAGAAAACAGTCAAACAGAGCTCCGGCACCATCAAATTTCACCACTCAGTTTGAGAAAGTTCTTATATTTGATACTTAAAAAGACTAGAGTACATACCATTCCTGCAGTGTTTTTGTTGCTGATCTATGCATGGGATTAAAAAATGTTATTAACTTTATGCTATTTCCAATGTACCTTGTGATTTATTAAAACCCCTCAGCTGAAGATTGGGATTTGGGATTTGGATGGCATCAGATTCAGAGTGATCTTGTGATGTTCAGTGCTCGAGTGTAATTTTATACTAATAGAAGCAAGGCTTCACGCAGTATCTCTGTCTATATTGGCTTCTCTTGAAGCTACGGCTGACATGCCATTGTAAATATACCCAATGTTCCAGTGTTCTGCATACCTTCATTACTTTGATTGACTCTATACTTATTTGTACAGCCTTTTTTTCTTCTTTTTGCTTTATGAGTTCATCAATCTATCTATACTACATTGGTATAATGTATGGATATTTTTATACATCAAATGGACTTAATCTACAGTATTAAACTGTAATTGGTATATTCTTTTTTGTCAATAGAAAACCTAAATAGACCATAAATGCCAACTGTATGTCAAATCACTGTCCTCTAAATATAGGACTTACACAGAAAGGTCAAAGAAATACATTTGCCTTATGTTTTAAAGGAATAGTATAATGTTTTGTTGAAAAAGGAAAGTGGTCAAGCTTACAGGAATGGCAAAAAAATGCAACCTTTATTACAGCTTCGTTAAATTTTGCATTGTAAAATTACGAAGTAGCCAAAAACCATCAATACGTTTTGGCAACCTTAGTCATGTGAACCATGCTTTGTCACAACAGCACTATGCTTCTTAATATTTATCTTATGAAAAGAAAAACTAGGAAAAGAATAACTGTTTCAATAAAAGATAATAACAACTTTAAAAATTGCCCTATACAGGCATTTCCCCGACAGGTGTGTATTTCCCTCATATAACATAATAAAGTCTGAAATATGTTTTTTAGACCTCTATTTCAACCTCAAAATAAGTATGGTGCTCCAAATTGGTAATGAAGCAAATTTTCACGCTCTTTTTACCATATATGCAAATTAGTTATCCTTCAAGAAGAATGTTTTCACTGTAGTAACAATTCTTGGGGTAGCTAGCTACCTAAAAAACTCAATGTTTAACTGTTTAAAGAATGCCTATCATTTACGTTGTTTTTTAAATGGTCGGCACTACCTAACATGTGCGGCACATCGTGGAGGTTCAAGACTTGAAATTCCTCACAAAGATGATCTGCAGTATACTGCTCAATAATCAGAAGCACTGAGCTTTGACTTGAGCACATGCACAGAGAAGTGTATAGGCTCTACTTATAGCCTAAGTAGTCGTACTGCACTCTGTATGCAGGCTCGTAGACTTTCTATGAGCCCATTCTTCACTTTGTGCTTATGCAAGAGCTGGGTGCTTCTGCCTGAGAACATGCATATCCCAAAGTGTCTTTTTGAATGTAACATGTTTTGCAGAATTGGTGTGAGTCTGGGTCTCCCACCGATCAGCAAAACATGTTAGATAGTATCTAACGCTTTAAAAAACTGCAAATGAAAGTACACTTTATCAAGCCTTACAATATGATTTAGGTTATTGGCAAACCAAAGTCAAAGTCTTTTGGAGTGCCTAGTCTACTCCCGCCTTACTCGTTACCTCTCCACTCACTCCCTCCTAGACCCTTCACAGTCCAGTTTCCGCCCCCTACATTCGACTGTAACTGCACTTATCAAAGTGACCAATGACCTTCTGACAGCAAAAAGTAACAGTGACAACTCTCTGCTCATTCTTTTCGACCTTTCTGCAGCTTTCGACACGGTTGACCACCGTCTGCTACTCTCTAGGCTCCAGTCACTAGGCATTAAGGACACTGTTCTCTCCTGGTTCTCTTCCTATCTTTCTGACTGCTACTTCAGTGTTTTGTTCTCTGGCTCCACGTCATCTCCTCTTCCTCTCGCTGTCGGGGTACCTCAGGGCTCAGTCCTTGGCCCCCTTCTCTTCTCTCTCTACACGGCCCCAATTGGACAGACCATCAGCAGATTTGGCTTTCAGTACCATCCTTATGCTGATGACACACAACTATACACATCATCCCCCGACCTTACCCACGCTGCACTACAGAACACCACCGACTGTCTGTCCGCAGTCTCCAACATCATGTCCGCTCTCTATCTGAAACTCAACCTCTCCAAAAGTGAACTTCTTCTGCTCCCGCCGTCTACTAACCTTCCTAAATTTGACATTTCCCTCTCCGTGGGCAGCACCATAATAACACCCCGGCAGCAGGCTCGCTGTCTGGGTGTTAGGTTTGACACCAATCTCTCCTTCACCTCCCACATACAATCTCTTGCCCGCTCTTGCCTCCTACACCTAAAGAATATCTCCAGAATCTGCCCTTTTCTCACCATGGAAGCAACAAAACCCCTCACTGTAGCATTGATCCACTCCTGCCTGGACTACTGCAATGCTCTATTACTTGGCCTTCCCGTTACTCGACTATCCCCTCTCCAGTCCATACTGAATGCAGCAGCCAGGGTCATCCATCTGGCTAATCGGTACTCGGACGCGTCCGCTCTTCGCCAGTCCTTACACTGGCTGCCCATTCATTTTAGGATCCAATTCAAAGTACGTGTTCTCACCCACAAAGCTCTCCACAGAGCAGCACCCCCCTACATCTCCTCCCTCATTTCTATCCATCGGCCTAACCGACTGCTGCGCTCTGCCATTGACTTTCGACTAACCTCTGCACTAATCCGTACCTTCCACTCCCGACTCCAAGACTTCTCCCGCGCTGCGCCAATCCTCTGGAATGCTCTAGCCCAAGAAATTAGGACTATCCACAATTTGCATGGTTTCAGGCGCTCCCTCAAAACACATTTGTTCAGAGCAGCCTATCACGTTCACTAATCAAAGTCATTCTATGTGTAAGTGTGTGTGTGTGTAGCCCATTCACTATCTCCATCCATCCCTCACTCCCTCAAGATGGCTGGACCATCATTGTAAATGCACCATTGTATATACACACCTGTACTTTGTATCTCCCCCACCGCATTGTAGATTGTAAGCTCTCACGAGCAGGGTCATCTCATCTTATTTTGCTTTAATTATTGTATTGTTAACGTTGCTACTTATGACTTGTGTTTTGAAACTGTTAAACTGTAAAGCGCTGCGGAATATGTTGGCGCTATATAAATAAAGATTATTATTATTCTCCAAAAGCAGAAGACATCCAATTGCAGATGGATGTTTCTTGGTTTTTGACAATCATTTCTGCAGAGCAAAGACCTTTGTCAGAGATCTAGGGAATACTGTCCTTTATTGTGGACACTTCCAAGCTGACTGGCTATCTAGCAATTCTGAAAAATGCTGGATGAGTCTGCAACCAAAGATGAGTGGATTGCTTTGCACAAGCCGGATCCATGTTTCAGGTCAGCGCTCTCTGACGTGGACAGGAGTTGTGTAAATTTCCTGACCTTTTGGATTGCTTGGTGCGATGCAGTTAGCAACTACCTGCCTTTTAGTTCTTGGGCCCGTAGTAAAAACAATGACATAGTCCTGTAGAACTCCTTGAACGTGTAACAGTCATTTCAGGAGAACTTGCTGCAGAATGTCTGTGTTTTCCTCTTGCTCCTAACTCTTTGTCTCCTTCATTCCCCATAGAATGTTATGAGCACCAGCTGACATATCATACCTCAATAATGGGAAAGTCTGTACTCATTAAAAATAGATTTTACCCATGAATTGAAAATGATGAGAATAAATGATCAGTCCAGGAGGACAACGAAGCAAATTTCTGTTTCTGTTTCTTTGTTACTAACTCTGGAAAAGAGTTTTCTAGATTTCTTACCTTATACAAATCTTTAGTAAATAATGGAGGATTATCATTAATATCTAGAATCACAATGAAGAGTTCAGCGTCAGCCAGATGCAGCGAATCAGAGGCCTCAATCCTCAAATAATATTGGGATGTTTCCTCGTAGTCCAGCACACCGATGAGGGTAACAACTCCTGAGTATTTGTCAATGGCAAACTTCATTCCAGGATTTCCATCTTCAGTAAAACTATACGTTACATTTGGCCGGAGGTCCACATCATTGGCTGATATGCAAACTACAGTGAAGCCAGGGGCAGTGTCTAAAATATTGAATAAAACATATGTTTTGTTATGATAGCTGATGTAACAGTAAGGGTATAATGCAAGTTTATCTCCAGATATCAATGTCATGACTTTTGTTCTATTTTTGGGTTAGTCTTCTAAATATTTTCCTTTTCTTACTTTCAGGTATTTTTTAATATTACTGCTTATATTATCCCCCAAATATGTTCTTAGACTTTTTAATTGTTAAATGTTTGTAATACATCAAATTGAGTGCCATGGGGGTAAAGGCATACTGTATATGCTATAAAGCCAGCGTTTGCTACTATTAGAGACCATAGGGAGGGGACCCCCAGGTCATGTTTGTCTCATCCTAATTTCCCTTTTCACAGGCAACATAAAAAAATAGAAACCTTTTGTAGAAAAAGAAATTAAAGTGTAAAAATGAAAGTCAAATAAGTAACAGGCCTTCATGCTATGGCCATACAATCCCTCATTTTTATAAGTTTTCATTTTTCAAAAATAGTGAATACTATAAAACGAAAAGGTTTTATATTTAATATGTGTAAATAAATACATTATTACTACTTTTGTAAAAAAAAATGGTTTCAATTTCTTTAATTTCTTTGCAGAAGAGGTTTTTCTGAGACTTAAATTTAATCTATTGCCAGGTTTTTGCTACCCCAAATGACAGCAGCATGATGTAGGGGCAGAGTCCCTGATTTCAGCAATGTGTCACTTACTGAGCTGCTTGATGCAGCTGTGGTAAAATCACAGTTTTTTCTGCTGTAGATCTAGCAGTTCTCTGAATGCCTAGCTCTGTATTACCCTGCCCACACCACTGATTGGCAGCTCTCTGCGTGCACTGTGCATAGGTAGAAAGCAGCCAATCAATGGTAGGGGGGTGAAGTTTTACAGAGCTTATGAATATAGGTGACTACGTGGTAGCAGGTTTACTAGTCCTCTAATGATAATCTCTGGCTAATAAGAACAATGATTTTATCAAAACTACCCTTTGCAGCACGTGGTGCCACATCGCTGGAATCAGGGCGTCTGTTTCTACATTATACTGCTCTCAGATTAGGTGGGAAAAAGCTGCTGCCAGACTACCTTTCACCCTTTTCTGCCATCTGACGTACTATCTCGTCCATGTGCCCTGGGACTTAATTCCCAAGGATGGGATAATACATCATACGCGATCAGCCGCGCTCACGGGAGCAGCGCAGCCGATCGCGGCTGGGTGTCAGCTGATTATAACAGCTGACACCCGACACTATGTGCCAGGAGTGGTCACGGACTGCTCCCGGAACTTTAACCCCCAGAACACTGCGATCAAACAAGATCGCAGCGTTCCGGTGGCATAGGGAAGCATCGCGCAGGGAGGGGGCTCCCTGCGTGCTTCCCTGAGACACTCAGAACAACGTGATGTAATCGCATTGTTCCGAGAGTCTCCTCCCTGCAGGCCCCCAGATTTACGATGGCCGCGGGGTCCTTCTGGGTCCTGCAGGGAGGTGGCTTGTCAGTGCCTGCTGAGAACAGGCGCCGGCAAGCCTCCAGCACTACCTGTCAGATCGCTGATCTGACACAGTGCTGTGCAAAGTGTCAGATCAGCAATCTGATTCTATATAGTGATGTCCAACCCTGGGACAAAGTAAAAAAAAAAAATTAACATGTGTAAAAATATTTTTTTAAAAATTCCTAAATAAAGAAAAAAATTTTTTTTTCCAAAAAATACATTTCTTTATGTAAATAAAAATAACCCAATAAAACATATATTGAGTATCGCTGCATCCGTAACGACCCGACCTATAAAATTGTCCAACTAGTTAACCCCATTAGTGAACCCCTTAAAAAAAAAACAAGGCAATAAAACAATGCTTTATCATCATACCGCCGAACAAAAAGTGGAATAACACGCGATCAAAAAGACGGATATAAATAAACATGATACCGCTGAAAGCGTCACCTTATCCCGCAAAAAACAAGTCACCATACAGCGTCATCAGCAAAAAATAAAAATGTTATAGCTCGCAGAATAAAGCAATGCAAAAATAATTATTTTTTATATAAAATTGTTTTAGTTGTATAAAAGCGCCAAAACATAAAAAAATGATATAAATGAGGTATCGCTGTAATCATACTAACCCGAAGAATAAAACTGCTTTATCAATTTTACCACACGTGGAACGGTATAAACGCCCCCCCAAAAGAATTTCATGAATTGCTGGTTTTTGTTAATTCTGCTTCCCAAAAATCGTAATAAAAAGCGATTAAAAAATGTCATGTGCCCAAAAATGGTACCAATAAAAACGTCACCTCGTCCCATAAAAAATAAGATCTCACACGACTCTGTGGGCCAAAATATGGAAAAATTATAGCTCTCAAAATGTGGTGATGCAAAAACTATTTTTTGCAATAAAAAGCATCTTTTAGCATGTGACAGCTGCCAAACATAAAAACAGGCTATAAATAGTAAATCAAACCCCCTTTTATCACCCCCTTAGTTAGGGAAAAAAATAAAAACATTTTTTTTTTATTTATTTCCATTTTCCCATTAGGGTAAGGGTTAGGGCTAAAGTTAGGGTTAGGGTTGGGGCTAAAGTTAGGGTTGGAGCTAAAGTTAGGGTTAGGGTTGGGGATAAAGTTAGGGTTAGGGTTGGGGCTAAAGTTAGAGTTAGGGTTGGGGCTAAAGTTAGGGTTGGGGCTAGGTTTAGGGTTGGGGCTAAAGTTAGGGTTAGAGTTGGGTCTAAAGTTAAGGTTAGAGTTGGGGCTAAAGTTAGGATTAAGGTTGGGACTAAAGTTAGGATTAGGGTTAGGGTTGGGATTAGGGTTAGGGGTGTGTTAGGGTTAGGTTTGTGGTTAGGGTTAGGTTTGTGGTTAGGGTTATGGTAGGGTTGGGATTAGGGTTAGGGGTGTGTTGGGGCAGGATTGGAGTTAGAATTGGGGGGTTTCCACAGTTTATGCACATCAGGGGCTCTCCAAATGCGACATGGCATCTGATCTCAATTCCAGCCAATTCTGCGTTGAAAAAGTCAAACGGTGCTCCTTCCCTTCCGAGCTCTGCAATGCACCCAAACAGTGGTTTACCCCCACATATGGTGTATCAGCATACTCAGGACATATTGCACAATATCTCAGGGTCCAATTTCTTCTGTTACCCTTGGGAAAATAAAAATTTGTGGGCGAAAATTTCATTTTTGTTGAAAAAAATATGAATTTTTTTTTTATGGCTCTATGTTATAAACTTCTGTGAAGCACTTGGGGGTTCAAAGTTCTCACCACACATCTAGATAAGTTCCTTGGGGGGTGTAGTTTCCAAAATGGGGTCACTTGTGGGGTTTTCCACTGTTTAGGCACATCAGGAGCTCTCCAAACGCAACATGATGCCCGCAGACCATTCCATCAAAGTCTGCAATCCAAAACATCACTACTTCCCTTCCGAGCCCCGACGTGTGCCCATACAGTAGTTTTCTCCCACATATAGGGTATCAGCGTACTCAGGACAAATTGGACAACAACATTTGGGGTCCAATTTATCCTGTTACCCTTGGGAAAATAAAAAACTGGGGACTAAAAGATCATGTTTGTGGAAAAAATATGATTTTTTTAATTTTACGGCTGTATGTTATAAACTTCTGTGAAGCCCTTGGGCGTTCAAAGTTCTCAACACACATCTAGATAAGTTCCTTTGGGGGTCTAGTTTCCAAAATGGGGTCATTTGTGGTGAGTTTCCACTGTTTAGGCATATCAGGGGCTCTCCAATCGCGACATGGCGTCTGATCTCAATTCCATCCAATTTTGCGTTGAAAAAGTCAAAAGGCGCTTCTTCCATTCCGAGCTCTGCCATGCACCCAAATAGTGGTTTATCCCCACGTGTGTGGCATCAGCATACTCAGGACAAATTGCATAATAATGTTTGGGATCCAATTTCTCCTGTTATCCTTGGCAAAATAAAAAATTGGGGGTGAAAAGATCATTTTTGTGGAAAAAATATGATTTTTTAATTTTACGACTCTACGTTATAAACTTCTGTGAAGCCCTTTGAGGTTCAAAGTGCGCACTACACATCTAGATATGTTCCTTAAGGGGGGTCTAGTTTCTAAAATGGTGTCATTTGTGGGGGGTTTCCACTGTTTAGGCACATCAGGGGATCTCCAATCGCAACATGGTGTCTGATCTCAATTCCAGCCAATTTTGCATTGAAAAGTCAAACGGAGCTCCTTCCCTTCCGAGCTCTGCCATGCGCCCAAACAGTGGTTTCCCCCACATATGGGGTATCAGCCTACTCAAGAGAAATTGCACAATAACCCTTGGGGTCCAATTTCTCCTGTTACCCTTGGGAAAATAAAAAAAATTTAACCTGAAGTAATTTTTTTGTTAAAAAAGTTAAATGTTCATTTTTTTTTAAACATTCAAAAAATTCTTCTGAAGCACCTGAAGAGTTAATAAACTTCTTGAATGTGGTTTGAAGACCTTGAGGGGTGCAGTTTTTAGAATGATGTCACTTTTGGGTATTTCTATCATATAGACCCCT
Organism: Oophaga sylvatica; assembly: GCA_033576555.1. Classification (NCBI taxonomy): domain Eukaryota; kingdom Metazoa; phylum Chordata; class Amphibia; order Anura; family Dendrobatidae; genus Oophaga; species Oophaga sylvatica. Next base: position 166,659,252 of record JARQOD010000001.1, on the reverse strand, counting down.
CAAAGTGACTTCAAATGTGATGTGGTCCCTAAAAAACATATGGTGTTGGAAAAATGAGAAATCGCTGGTCAACTTTTAACCCTTATAACTTCCTAACAAAAAAAAAAATTTTGGTTCCAAAATTGTGCTGATGTAAATTAAACATGTGGAAAATGTTACTTATTAAGCATTTTGTGTGATTTAAGGGCATTAAAATTCAAAGTTGGAAATTTGCAAAATTTTCTACATTTTTACCAAATTTCTGTTTTTTTCACAAATAAATCCAAGTCATATTAAAGAAATTTTACCACTATCATGAAGTAAAATATGTCATGAGTAGTGTTGAGCATTCCGATACTGCAAATATCGGGTATCGGCCGATATTAGCTGTATCGGAATTCCGATTCCGAGTTCCGATATTTTCGTCTTATCGGATACCGGAATCGGGATGTCACTGTCACTGTCAGTGTCCGTCTGTCGGGTCTGTCAGGAGTCAGCGGCACTTACCCGGCAGAAGATCTCCGGCGGTCACGTCCTGGACTGCTTCATGGCCGCCATCCTCTTCTCCCAGGCGGTCACATGCAGTTTCTCGCGATAACTGCAGTGACTGCTGGGTAATCCCGGCCGTAAAGCAGTCAGTCCGATGACGTCACCGCCGGGGAAGCAGGTAATCAGCTGTGCTGCGTTGCAATGACAGGCTCTGCCTGTCATTGCGATGTAGCAGAGCTGGATCGTCGTGGGACTATCGTTATGGACTGCGTCGGACAGGTGGTATACTGTTGGTTTGTTTTTTTTCTTTTTTTACAGGAGATCGATGGCGTCGCAGGAATGAGAGTATAATAAAAGAAATGAAAACTGTGTTGTCTCTTTTATTTCATTAAAAGACTTTTTTCTTGCTTTGTCTTTTTTTTATACATTTAATAACTTTGGGATTAATAATGGATCGGTGTCTTATTGACGCCTCTCCATTATTAACCGGGCTTATTGTCACCGTGCAATCAACGGTGACAATAACCCCTTATTACCCCGCTTGCCACCGCTACAGGGCAAGTGGGAAGAGCCGGGTAAAGTGCCACAATTGGCACATCTTTTGATGCGCCAAATGTGGGGCTGCTGTAGCCTGGTATTATCAGGCTGTTGAGGGCCAAAATCCATGGGCCTTGACAGTCTTTTAATACCAGGCCGCAGCAGTCTGCATTTTACTTGGCTGGTTAACAAAAATAGGGGGGATCCCCACGCCGTTTTTTTTTCGAGGGGATCCCCTATTTTTGTTAACCAGCCAAGCTAAGCAGACTGCTGTGGCCTGGTATTATCAGGCTTGCAAGGTCCATGGATATTGGATCCTTACCAGCCTGAAAAACCAGGCCTCAGCGATCTGCTTCATCTGGCTGGTTAACAAAAATAGGGGGGACCCCACGCTAATTTTTTTCGAGGGGATCCCCTATTTTTGTTAATCAGCCAAGATATGCAGACTGCTGTGGCCTGGTATTATCAGGCTGGCAAGGTCCATGGATCTTGGCTCCTTAACAGCCTGAAAATCCAGGCCTCAGCGGTCTGCTTCATCTGGCTGGTTAACAAAAATAGGGGGGACCCCACGCCAATTTTTTTCGAGGGGATCCCCTATTTTTGTTAATCAGCCAAGATATGCAGACTGCTGTGGCCTGGTATTATCAGGCTGGCAAGGTCCATGGATCTTGGCTCCTTAACAGCCTGAAAAACCAGGCCTCAGCGGTCTGCTTCATCTGGCTGGTTAACAAAAATAGGGGGGACCCCACGCCATTTTTTTTTCGAAGGGAACCCCTATTTTTGTTAATCAGTTCCCTCTGACGTCACTGATTGTGTCCCTGGCTGACCTGAAGTGAAAGTGGAAAGCAATCAATTAAGCTTTCCACTTAAGGGCCCGTCTCACATAGCGATATCGCTACCGAGATCGCTGCTGAGTCACTAGTTTTGTGACGCAGCAGCGAGCTCACCAGCGATATCGCTGTGTGTGACATTCAGCGACGATCAGCCCCCCTGCCGGGTATCGCTGATCGTCGCTGAAATGTCAGGACCTTTGATCGCTGGTTTCCCGCCTGTCACACGCAGCGATGCGTGCCTGTCAGAGGGAAACCAGCGATCAAAAAAAGGTCCTGACATTTCTGCGACGATCAGCGATACCCGGCAGGGGGGCTGATCGTCGCTGAATGTCACACACAGCGATATCGCTGGTGAGCTCGCTGCTGCGTCACAAAACTAGTGACTCAGCAGCGATCTCGGTAGCGATATCGCTATGTGAGACGGGCCCTTAAGCGATGTTACCCGCAGTGTCGCTGTCCCAGATCGCTGCCTGAGCTGCCTGTTTGGCAGCTCAGCAGCGATCATGTAGCGATACACCAGCGATCCTGACAAGTGCATATCGTTGTCGGGATCGCTGGTGTATCGTTATGTGACACCCAGCCTTTACTCTCCTGTCAGGCAGGAGAGGAACTCATTCATTTGGGGTTTACTGTGAGGCTGCAGCATTAGCTGCGGTCCCTGCAGTAAACATTAACCCTTTCTGAAGGATTACACCGTGGGACCTGACTGTGCATGGGATAGGTAAGAATAATTTTGCTTTTTTATTTTATTTTTATTACAGGAAATGGTTTTTGCAGTAAAATAAAAGATGGTCAAAAACATGTGTCTTTATTTCATTAAAATGATTTTTAATTAAAGTGTGTGTGTTTTATTTTTATTTCATGCAATAGGATTAATAATTGATAGTTGTCTAATTGACAGCTCTCAATTATTAACCTGGCTTAAGGTCACCTTTCAATAGCAAGGTGGCTTTAACCCCATATTAACCCATTCGCCACCGCTACAGGGCAATGGGAATAGACGGGCAAAGTGCCAGAAAGGGCGAATCTAATTATAGATTTGTCTTTCCTGGGGTGTCTGGGGCAGATGTTAGTAGCCGGGGGGGGGCAAAAATAATGGTCCCTCTCTGGGCTATTATTATCTGCCCCCACTCACTGGCTTTGTCTGTCTGGTTGCGAAAATAGGGCGGGAGCCCACGCATTTTTTTTCAGCAATTTTACACCTCATATATATATATACATGTCATTGAATTTGTGACACATATATATATATATTTATATTTGTAGTTCATACACTTCTACATAGTATAATAGCCGCTAATTCAATTGCCGGCTTTTGTGAAAATGCAGAACCCGACATGAAATGACACTTGGTGTACATAGGGTTAACCATGTCTTTTCATGTCCTTTGCTATCTAATTTGCACAAACAATTAAATCAGACTATGTGTGCAAAATTTCACACCTCTAGGGGTTAATTAAAGGTGTAAATTCGTAGCAAAAAAGTCCGTTTTTTTACAACGAATTTACACCTTTAATTAACCCCTAGAGGTGTGAAATTTTGCACACATAGTCTGATTTAATTGTTTGTGCAAATTAGATAGCAAAGGACATGAAAAGAAATGTTTAACCCTATGTACACCAAGTGTCATTTCATGTCGGGTGACCCGACATGAAATGACACTTGGTGTACATAGGGTTAACCATGTCTTTTCATGTCCTTTGCTATCTAATTTGCACAAACAATTAAATCAGACTATGTGTGCAAAATTTCACACCTCTAGGGGTTAATTAAAGGTGTAAATTCGTAGCAAAAAAGTCCGTTTTTTTTACAACGAATTTACACCTTTAATTAACCCCTACAGGTGTGAAATTTTGCACACATAGTCTGATTTAATTGTTTGTGCAAATTAGATAGCAAAGGACATGAAAAGAAATGTTTAACCCTATGTACACCAAGTGTCATTTCATGTCGGGTGCTTCTGTCTTTTCACTGAAGCCGGCTTTACCCGGCAATTGAATCAAAGGATATTTTACTATGTAGAAGTGTATAAACTATACATATATGTATATATATATGTCACAATGACATGTATATATATATATATGTATTCTATGTGTGTATATTTAGTGTTTACAAGGAAAGAATGGGGTTTTTTTAGTTGCGATATTTTGTTCCCATAGACTTACATGGGACTTCCGGTATCGGTATCGGGTATCGCCGATATTTTAGTGATATCGGCGATACCATTCCGATTCCGATACTTTAGCATATCGGAAAGTATCGCTCAACTCTAGTCATGAGAAAACAGTGTCAGAATCACCGGGATCTATGGAAGCGTTCCAGAATTATTACCTCATAAAGGGACAGTGGTCAGAATTGTAAAAATTGGCCCAGTCATTAATGTGCAAACAACCCTCGGGAGTAAAGGGGTTAATAATTTATAATAACTTATGCATAGTACCAAGCACAACTACACTACAAATGCATAGAAACACTGCAACCCCTTTATTCAGGTTATCAGAAGGGGTCTCAGAGTAAAACCATATCAATCTGATGGTTAAGGATTGGTCTTCAACATCAAAGTCCCAGAAAACCCTTTTTCATATCAATGTCGTACTAGTATATTATAGGGAAAGGGGGAACCGCAAAACCCATAAAAAGTGCCGTCTGGAAAGGAAGTTAAATATAGTAGAAGAAGAAACTTTCGTCACACCATGTAATCTTAGTGTGAAAAACCTGAGCTAGCCGAAAGGTTCTTCTTTTAGAATATACGAGTGTTCTTTATGCTATTACCATTACAACTATGAGATTGCAGTTTGTAAAATTGTTGGCATACCTTCAGGAATAAATGCCGTTTGCAAGGGCGGTATTGTAGGCGCATTGTCATTAATATCAATAACCAATACTGTTACTGTGCTCGTTGAAGAAAGACTGGGGATCCTCTATCAGCCGCTTGGAGGACTAGCCTAAAATAAGTGAAAATTACAACCAATGTCAAAATGTTCTCAATAAATACAGGTTACATTTTGTCACTGTTTATTTGAGTCTCATGTTTTTCAGTTTCCAGCCTCCATGCACTGCTCTTTTGGATTGAGAGTTGCGTTAATCTAATCTTGGTAAATCATGGTTAATTCCTTATGAAATTAGAGAAAAAGGAGATTTGAGCTGCACAGTCAGTTGCATAACTGAATTTTATGACAACTGAATAATACACACTATAAAGATACCAATTATATTGATCCTAGTGTCTAATCTTTAGGTAACTTGGTACAGACTAGGAGCAATGTAGGGAGGCAGATTCACATATAATTTTGTGCAAAGTGATTCAGGAATTATTTTATTTTATTCATTTAAATCCCAGCTCCTACTGGGGATATGAGTCCAGTACGCTCTCAATGATTAACAACCTTTTCTCTATGGCAGTGTTATTCAAAAGTAGTTTCCAATCACTAATTGAGACCTCCCAGCAGAAAGAGAAGGGGATCTTACACACATGGTCAAAATTGTTGGTACCCCTCGTTTAATGACGGAAAAACCCACAATGGTCATGAGAAATAACTTGAATCTGATAAAAGTAATAATAAATCAAAAATCTATGAAAATGAACAAATGAAAGTCAGACATTGCTTTTCAATCATGCTTCCACAGAATTAAAAAAAAAATAAAACTCATGAAATAGGCCTAGACAGAAATGATGGTACCCTTAACTTAATATTTTGTTGCACAACCTTTTGAGGCAATCACTGCAATCAAACGATTCCTGTAACTGTCAATGAGACTTCTGCATCTCTCGACAGATATTTTGTGGCACTCCTCAAGAGCAAACTGCTCCAGTTGTCTCGTGTTTGAAGGCTGCCTTTTTCACATGGCATGTTTCAGCTCTTTCCAAAGATGCTCAATAGGATTTAGGTCAGGGCTCATAGAAGGCCTCTTAGCCTTTCTTGGGTGTTTTTAGCTGTGTGTTTTGGGTCATTATTCTGTTGCAAGACCTATTACCTGTGACTGAGACCAGGCTTTCTGACACTGGGCAGCACATTTCTCTCTAGAATCCCTTGATAGTCTTGAGATTTCATTGTACCCTGCACAGATTCTAGACACCCTGTGCCAGATGCAGCAAAGCAGCCCCAGAACATAACAGAGCATCCTCCATGTTTCACAGTAGGGACAGTGTTCTTTTCATTTTTCCATCTGTGAACATGGAGCTGATGTGCTTTGCCAGAAAGTTCCATTTTTGTCTCATCTGTCCATAGGACATTCTCCTAGAAGCTTTGTGGCTTGTCACCATGTAGTTTAGCAAATTCCAGTCTAGCTTTTTTATAATTTTTTCAACAATGGTGTCCTCCTTGGTCATCTAGCATGAAGTCCACTTTGACTCATACAACAACAGATAGTGCAATATGATACTGATGTCCATTGAGCTTGAAGTTCACCTTTAATCTGTTTAGAAGTTTTTCGGGGCTCTTTTGTTACCATTCGTATTATACGTCTCTTTGATTCGTTATCAATTTTCCTCCTGCGACCACGTCCAGGGAGGTTGGCTACAGTCCCGTGGAGCTTAAATTTCTGAATAATATGTGCAACTGTAGTCACAGGAACATCAAGCTGCTTGGAGATGATCTTATAACTTTTATCTTTAACATGTTTGTCTATAATTTTCTTTCTAATCTCCTGAGACAACTCTTTCCTTCGCTTCCTCTGGTCCATGTTGAGTGTGATACACACCATGTCACCAAACAGCACAGTAAGGATCTGCAGTCCTCTATACAGGCCCACTCACTGATTCTAAGACTGTATACAACTATGATGCTAATTACTGGACACACCTTGATTTAACATGTCCCTTTTGTCACATTATTTTCAGGGGTACCATCATTTCTGTCCAGGCCTATTTCATGGGTTTCATTTTTTCAAATATTCTATGGAACAATGGTTGAAAAGCAATGTCTGACTTTCATTTTTTCCTTTTCATAGATTTTTCATTTATTATTACTTTTGTCAGATTCAAGTTATTTCTATGACCATTGTGAGTTTTTCTGACATTAAACGAGGGGTACCAAAAATTTTCACCATGTGTGTAATTACAATGTATAATGAATATTTTGCCACAAAAGTATATATCCATCTTTTCACTTTCTCCTGCTCTATAACATGCCACCCTCAGATAAGATTGCATGTACAAAATGAGAGGTTCATTTTAAACCATTGGTTAATATACAATACACTTATCTCAATTCAGCCTTTTTTATGCCTTTATTAGCGATCAGGTAAGTGTAATGCAAGTAATTACATACTCACTGGTCAGCGTCTTCATCTGTCTTCAGCCCCAATCAGGTCACTTTGGCAGCAAGTAATAGTTTTTGTAAGTTATCGAATTGTTGTGTGTTCAGGAAGTCGCTTTTCTCAATTCAAGTCCATTGGACTCAGAATTCCCATAGATTTCCATTGCAATAATTTTAAAAAGTAACCTCCTCTTTACACAGCAATAATGACTTTGCAGGTCACAACCCTCACAAGGTAAGATGGCTACTGATGAATATGTGACTACATCATACCTCCCAACTTCTGAAGAACAGAAAAGGGGACTAATGATGCAGTGCCATGGCAAATTTTTACCACGCCCCTAGCCACATCCATTTACTACTTCATTCTACACTGACAGGAAGAGGAGATGTCAGAGGGGCAGTGGCAGTGAGCGACATTCAGGAAATGCCCAAGACTGCAGGGGGTAGACTTAAATCCGGGACTGACCTGATGTATTCGGGACAGTTGGGACTAGAGATGAGCGGATCGATTAACCGGACTCCGGTCCAGCATCTAAGTCAGTGGTATTTGAATTTATAGCAAAAAATGGTCATAAAACTTAACTTTTAGTTAAAGTATATTTTAAAATAGCCCAAACGAAAAAAGTGCAGTGTTGAACTCGAGAAACACACAATAGACAGTCAATCATAACCAACACATAGGACCATTCAGATCCTGGCAGTGATTTGACTATTCTTGGTATAAAATTAGACCGTGTACCACAACCATATCAAGCCAAAACTGACCAACACATAGAACCGTTCAGGTCCTGGCAGTGAATTGGCTATGATTAGACCATGTACCAAAAACATGTCACTCAACACCAAACTCAAAGTTTTAGCCTTATTAAACAGACATCATATGTATCCATCACTTTCAAAGAGAATAAATTAGAACAGTTTCACCAAAACAGCCAGGAGGAGGGACCGTCAATTCCGATATTTAAAAGTTACGTTTTATGACCACTTTTTTGCTACAAATTCTATGATCCAGAGTGGTATATACACCCAGTGCTAATTACACATCAGTGGTATTTGGCAGCTGGATGAGAGACTCGCGAATCTCTTACCTTCTGGCGTGCCTTTTGCGGCTTTTGATCACTCAGGGCTGGCGCAATGATATCTGTGCATCCTCCCCATCTCTAGTTGGGACCTGAGAATTTATTTTTTGTTCATTCATTCACATTTATAGCCGCCAGAACTTTCTCATCTTCATATAAGGTTTGCTATACAAAATCTGACTTTTTGGTGTCTGTAAGGCCGTGTTCACACGTAGCGTAAATACTGTATTTTGTTTATTGCAGATGTCCGCGCCAAACTACGCAATAACAATCATCTCTGATTATTGCAATTCTGTTAAATTGTTATGTTTTTCCATCATATTTGGTGCATTTTTGGTGAAGATGTGAAGCCGCACTATTAAGTGAGTCAACAGTGTGATGCAGCAGCAAAAAAGGCAAATGCAATTCTAGGATGTATCAACAGAAGCATACAGTCTAGATCACGTGAGGTCATTATTGCCCTCTACTCCTCTTTGGTCAGACCTCATCTGGAATACTGTGTCCAGTTTTGGGCACCACATTTTAAAAAAGACATCAACAAACTGGAGCAAGTTCAGAGAAGAGCCACCAGAATGGTGACCGGTCTGCAAACCATGTCCTATGAGGAACGGTTGCAGGATTTGGGAATGTTTAGCTTGCAAAAAAGAAGACTGAGAGGAGACTTAATAGCTGTCTACAAATATCTCAAGGGCTGTCACATTGTAGAAGGATCATCTTTATTCTCATTTGCACAAGGAAAGACTAGAAGCAATGGGATGAAACTGAATGGGAGGAGACACAGATTAGATATTAGAAAAAACTTTTTGACAGTTAGGGTGATCAATGAGTGGAACAGGCTGCCACAAGAGGTGGTGAGTTCTCCTTCAATGGAAGTCTTCAAACAGAGGCTGGATAGACATCTGTCTGGGATGATTTAGAGAATCCTGCTTTGAGCAGGGGGTTGGACCAGAAGGCCCAGGAGGTCCCTTCCAACTCTACCATTCTATGATTCTAAGTGTGATTTTATAGTACCAAAAAGCTTTGATTCTGCACTTAAAAAGAAAAGAAGTTTTTTTACATGGGTTTTTGTAGGCTGCACATAGAGAAAAAAAAAAGCATCAAAACCGCACAGTGCAGCAGCGTCTTTAGATGCACAGCGGGCACAGTTTTCAAGTAATTACATCCAATTTGCTTGGACATTTAAACATAGTAGAATTTCTGTGCAAAAATAACGCCGCATTTTATCTACATGTGAACATGGCCTAAATGTCCAAGCAAAGTGGATATGATTTCATGAAATGGAGAGCTTGAAAAAAACGCATGTAAGATTAAACAAATGTAGGGAAAAAAACGCTGTGGCATTTTTAAGTGCAGAATCAAAGCTTTTCTGTACTATTAAAAATCATTAAAAATGTGATTCAAATCTGCACCAAAAAAGCAACAAATAAGGGGAAAAAAAAACACAAAAAGAAAAGCAGCAATCAAACAGGAATCAGAGAAGAGTGGTGAGGACACCTGCAAAAAATATGCAGAAAAGAGCAGTAGAAAATTCTCCCAGTGGCATCACTGGAACCTGTGCTGCAAAGCTTTATCTGTTGTCTGAAGTTATAGAGGTTGTGGGTTCAAGGCGCAGTGACACTCACAAAAAAAGGAAAAAAATTGCATGTTTGTAATTATTTTTTATTATTCTTTAGTAGTTTTGTAGGAACAAAAAAAATTTGAACTTTTCTTCACCTCTAGAATACAGAGGCATATAAATACACTGTTATGTACAGATGTAGCTCTATGTACCACTATAATCTGCTTCTGGGTCAGTGACTGCAATACAGCTCAAGATTACCAATTTTTCCTGTGGCTCACAGCTAGGGCTGCTGCCTACAAACATGGAAGTAGTGAGTTTGATTGTCAGCGAGGCCAGAGGAGAGGATTGATTATTTAATTTATGTAAGTGATGGCAAAGATGCCAACCCTGTTCCCCCAGGGAGAAGAAGCTATGATGCCGGCGATGAGAGTGAGAGGAAGTTGGAACAAAGCCATGATGTGTCGGGACAGTCCCGCTGAATCCGTGATTGTTGGGAGCTTTGC
>JARQOD010000001.1:166600390-166648907 GCA_033576555.1 Oophaga sylvatica | reverse complement strand
CCCAATGCAAATGTGTGAAACAGCTTTTGTTCAAAGAGGTGTATTTGATGATTTCTTTCTTTTTTTGGATTGTGGACTATAATTAATATAAAAGTTTTTTATACTCACACTATCTGCTCCCATTAAGACCCAGTGGGGTTTTGGCGCCTTCTTTTTTTTACAGAAATGTTTTTGCAAGCATTCTATCTGCCCCCTTTGCCTTTGCTGTGTAAAATTTGGTGTATTTTTTGTCATGAATTTTAACAATAAATTTCTTTTTTAAAACCCCTTATTTGTGGCTAGTACACCGTTCTTTTTTTCCCTGGAAATTTTTTTTCTCGTTGGATTTCAATTTTTAAAAAGCAGTACCCAACTTCCCCCTCCCATAACTCAAAATCAAGCCAAATACTAAAAAATTTCTGTTGGTATATTTTTTGTAGTTTTTTACCCAAGTAATAGGGCATGCAAACCAGTGTTTTTGGGGTTCTTTAAGTTGGTGCGGGGGAAAGGGGACATTTTTATGGCACCCACGTATTTAAAAAATTTAGTCCATTATTGCTTGTTAGTTTGCCATATTTTTATTTTTAGGAGTAGATTAAAAGGGGGAAAAAAAAAGATGAAAAACCCTAAAAATTCGGAAAAAAAATATTTATCTTAAAGAAAGTTTAGGGTGTAAGTCCCCTCAGACTGAACAACTTTGTTGCTGACTGTGGATATTTTTATTGTTCTTGGTGGTGTAAATGTGGAGGCAGCCGCGAGAAGAATCAAAAAACCACTCTAAAGTGTTTTCGGCCCCGGTAAATTTTGACTTTTTATTTTAAAATACCCCCTTTGGGTTAAAACATTTTTCAAGCTAACAAAGTTAGTAAATAGTTAAAGTGGGGTAAGGCGTTCCCCAAATTTTTAAAAGTGTTCATTTCCCAGCGTGGCTGTCTGTGTTTTCCCTGGGAAACAGGTTATTTGAATTTGTAGCTGTCCTGGTTGTTTTTAACAAAATTTAATCTTAACAGCATAAAAACTAATTTTAAAACATTTTTCAAAACTTTTGTTTGATTCTAACTGTTTAAAAAAGTAAGAAGTGGAGTTTTTGGGGTGAAGAGGGTTTGGTTCTGTAACACGTTTTAAAAGGGGTTTTCCACAATGTTTTGGCTATCCCTGCAGGGGTACAGGCAGGGAAAGCATGATACGTATTCCTTTTTTATTATTTGAATTTTTGACTGTTTTAGATTTAAAGAATGGAGAGAAACTTTTTCAATGTATAACCGGTGTTGCATTTAAAGAATGGCATTCAAAGCAAAAAAAAAAAAATAAAAAAAAAACCCAATTTGTGGGGAAAAAATCTCCTATCTGAAAAAGCTTTATTGAATTTTTTTATTGTATTGTATTGTTTCAGTAAATACTTTTGCCCTAAAATTAGATAATGGAATCCAGCAGTAAAAGCAACCTGAAAAAGATATTAGGGGATAAAGGTAGGTAAAATTCTATGACCCCTGCCCATATTTTACATGTCTGTTTTTTCGGAGGGATTGGCCAATCATTTTATATGTTACATAAAAGCTGTATCAGCCACAAACCTGAAAAGAGGATTTGATCTCCCGATTTTGGTAGCTTTGTAGAGGGATGCCTGCTGGAGTCAATTTAATTTCTTTTTTTTTATTGCATCCACAAAAGTGTAATCTATCTGTATTTACCCCACTGTCGGCATCTTCAAACCCCATGCAGCTACTGATTGGCTGCAGTGGTTAAGCTCTGTCTTGGGTCTAGGGATGGGTGGACCGGTGGAAGTTTGGGTTCTGGTACCTGACCCGAACTTTTTAGAGAATTCGATTCGGGTACCAGAAGAGTACTCGAACTTCCACCAGAACCCAAAACCCATTGAAAATAATGGATACCCGAACTGCTAAGAGAAGAAAAGAAATTCAAAATTCTCTCTCCCTCATTCTCTCTCTCGTGTGCAAAATTGCGGAGACGTGACCAATTTTGATCTGCGTGGTCATATGTGAACAACATCTTAAATGTATATTCTGTACATGAACAGTCAGAAAATCTGCAACAACCATCAGTCAAACTTCGAACCCTGGAGTAAAAGACAGGATACACGGAGCTGCCATACCACACGTGGAAGAATAAAATAAGGTCATTTTTAGTATTCTGTAATAATTCACTTTCCGACAGGGTAGGAAAATAGCTGAAAGATATACTATTCAGTAGTTTTGTCCAAAACACAATTTCTGAGAGAGAATATCAACTGGCGGTAAAATATGTATTAATCTCCTGTGTAGTTTGAAGACCACAATATTGGTTTCTGCTCCATTTCCATAATTTGAAATCTGTAAATCAGTAAATTGTGAAATTATTACTGACTTTGAAAAAATAATTGTGTATAAATATAAGGTCCTAAGTCTATAAATAGTTATAAAAATATGACAAACATCATTCACATAAATCCCCCATAACTCGCTCTATACCACAGATCTGACATGTAGTACTGCTACTTTACCTGGACAACAACCATGTTGTAGGCCTGACCCTCTAAGACCCATGTAATGTGATGATCCCGGTCAAACACTGGTGGGTTATCATTCTGATCTTGGATTTCCACAGACACTCTGCAGTAAGCCACAGACAGTCTGGATTCGGCAGAGATGATTACATTTATCCTATTTCTGGCTTCAAAGTCAATCAGTGATGGGTCCTGTACTGTCAGCTCACCTGGGAGAAAATATTGGAGTGGTCAATCATTAACACATTATATTATGTCCTGATGAAATGCTAAAAATTAGACATGTAAAAATTGAATTGCTCCAAGCCAAAATGTAGCGTCTTTCAAGTTGATGAAGTTTACTGTACGTCTATAGGCCTTTGATGCCATATAGTTTTTCCATCAGATTCCAGTGGAATCAGGCATAGAAATGGTGACAATCTACATAAAGTGTTCTATGTGTCACATCGCTTTTAGGGAAATATATAGCCATACGTACAACACCGAATGATGTCTGTATGGCAATGTATGGGAGAGAGACAGCTCCGGATTTATACACTGTAGTAAAACTCCACATACATTGCCATATAGTATGCATGAGTCCTTAAAGTAATAAGTACTATGTACAGCATATATTTGAGACGGAAAAGTTTAATGATCTTCTTCAGTATGTAGTTAGTTATTGCACATTTTTCCATTATTATGCAGGATGCAACCAGGCCATTTATTGTTGGTTGGGTTAATTGGGGAGTCTGTCCTTGTGGGGTGCACTTATACAGAGCTGGGCAGCCTGTCCAATCTAATAGTAGAGGAGTCATCAATAGGCTGTAAGCTATACACTGCGCATCAAACCTATCTGTGTGACTGGCGCCCTATGCAAGCCTCATTTATGTGCATTTTTAATACTAAGCAACCACTCCCTCCATGAATTGGTAGGTTTGTGAGTGGTTGCTAAATCAGTATTTTGCACCTTTGCTGCTCCTTTATTATGGGGGTCTACTGCATCCTGATAGTGCATTGGTAATCTGATGTGGTGTTGGTAGGGCTGTTTCTTTTTCTGTCATGTTTTTGGAATCCATGTCCTTTTGTGAGCCATTTTTGAATGTAGTACATACAGTAATTGAGAAGAACAAAAAGACTCATATACCCGGTCTGGAAGCCACTTTGATACTCTGTGACAGCCACACAAGGGCAGTGTGAACTTACTTGGCTGACTGTTATGATTTGGTAGCTGAGGAGTGCAGGTAAAAAAAGGCAATACACCAGAGCAGTTGGAAACTATGAGATTGCAGTACCCTGACTAACCACCACAACTAGAGGCAGCCGTGGAGCGTTCCTACGTTGGTCCTAGACGCCTCGTCACAGCCTGAGAAACTAACTACACCTAAAGATAGATATAGGAAAGCTATCTGCCCCGGAGCAGAACCCCAAAGACAATAGAAAGCCCCCAAACATGTAATGGCTGTTAGACAAGATGAAATACTGACACAGAAAGAAAATAGTATGAGCAAACGCTGGGGCCCAAACTAACTAAATAGAAAAGGACAGGAAGAGTACTTACTGCAATCCCAGAAAACCCTGAAAAGCACCAACACCACTAATTTCAAAAACACCTGAGATCACACGACCTCTACCACCTAAATTAGTTCTCTGGTGTAACAAAATCAAAACAGCAGCCACTGAAAAAACTGGAAAAAGCAAAAGTACATACATAAGTGGCTGAACTAAACTGAGAGGGCAAAACCCCCGGAGGGGACCCTGAAGGCCCCCACAGAAGTGCAGGACAAAAATGCAAAAATATAGCACAAAAACAAAAAGAAGAAAATGTCTTATCTGTTAGTAGGAGATGCAGACACGACACAGCAGGCTACAAGGGAAACAGGAATGAAGGATTCAGACCAGAACAATTGATCACCGGCAACCCTGATGGGAAGGTGACTCCCTTATATAAGACCAGTCAGTAACACCTGATTCCCAGTCCTCACAATCTTCACTGGACAGACCAGCACCGCTTGTAACCACCAGAGGAAGCCTCTGCTCAGAACTCATCTCAAACCCATTCACAACAGTACCCCCCCCTTGAGGAGGGGTCACCGAACCCTCACCTGAGCAACCAGGCCGGTCAGGATGAGTTCTATGATACGCACGGATAAGTCTCCTAGCATGGATGTCCGAAGCAAACACCCAAGAATTGTCTTCCTGACCATAACCTCTCCATTTAACCAAATACTGGAGTTTCCGTCTAGAAAAACGAGAATCTAATATTTTCTCAACCACATACTCCAGATTGCCCTCAACCAAAACAGGGTCAGGAGGCACAGCAGCAGGAACCACTGGCTCAACAAACCTCTTCAACAAGGACTTGTGGAACACGTTATGGATCTTAAATGTCCCTGGAAGAAGCAAACGAAAAGAAACAGGATTAATAATCTCCATGATCTTATAAGGTCCAATGAACCTAGGCTTAAATTTAGGAGATGCCACTCTCATAGGAATATTCTTTGAGGACAACCAGACCAAGTCCCCCACTTTAAACCGAGGACCATCAGTCCTATGCCGGTTAGCAAACCGCTGGGCCTTCTCCTGAGAGAGGGACAACCTCTCCACTACCTGGTCCCAAATCCGTTGCATACGCTCCACAACAGAGTCAACACCTGGACAGACAGAAGCCTCCGTCTGTCCTGAAGAAAATCGAGGGTGAAACCCAGAATTACAGAAAAACGGAGACATCAAAGTGGCAGAGCTAGCCCTATTATTAAGAGCAAACTCAGCCAAAGGCAAAAAAGAGACCCAGTCATCCTGATCAGCAGACACAAAGCATCTTAGATAAGTCTCCAATGTCTGGTTTGTTCTCTCAGTTTGACCATTGGTCTGAGGATGAAATGCCGAGGAGAAAGACAATTGAACACCCAGTTTAGAACAAAAAGTCCTCCAAAATCTGGAAACAAACTGGACTCCTCTGTCAGACACAATGTTCTCAGGAATGCCGTGTAAACGAACCACGTGCTGAAGGAACAACGGCACCAATTCAGAGGAGGAAGGCAACTTAGGTAATGGCACAAGATGTATCATTTTGGAAAACCTATCACAAATTACCCAGATGGTGGTCATTCTCTGAGAAACAGGAAGGTCGGAAATGAAATCCATAGAGATATGGGTCCATGGTCTCTTGGGCACAGGCAATGGCATCAACAAACCACTAGAGCGAGAGCAAGGCTTGGAGCGAGAGCAAGTCCCGCAGGACTGCACAAATTCCCTGACATCACGAGACAAGGTAGGCCACCAAAAGGACCGACTAACCAAGTCTCTGGTACCAAAAATTCCGGGATGCCCAGCCAATGCGGAACAATGAATCTCAGACATCACACTCTTTTTCCACTGATCCGGGACAAACAATTTTCCAACCGGGCAGCGCTCGGGCATATCCTCCTGACACCCCTCCAGAGCAAGTCTCAAATTGGGCGAGATGGCGGAAAGAACTACACCCTCTTTCAAAATAACAGAAGGATCAGATAACTCAGGAGAGTCCGCAAGGAAGCTCCTCGAGAGGGCATCCGCCTTAACATTCTTAGTGCCAGGAAGAAAGGAAACCACAAAATTAAAACGTGTGAAAAACAAGGCCCACCTGGCCTGTCTAGGATTGAGTCGCTTGGCAGATTCCAGATAGACCAGATTCTTATGGTCCGTAAGGACCACCACCTGATGTTTGGCTCCCTCCAGCCAATGTCTCCACTCTTCAAAAGCCCACTTCATGGCCAATAACTCCCGATTACCCACGTCATAATTACGTTCAGTAGGAGAAAATTTTTGAGAGAAAAAGGCACAAGGGTTACTTTTAGAGGTCTCTGGATCTTTTTGGGACAAAACGGCACCTGCCCCAATTTCAGAGGCATCAACCTCCACCTGAAATGGCAGAGAAACATCAGGCTGCCGTAGAACAGGAGCAGAAGTGAATCTCTGCTTAAGTTCCTGAAATGCAGGGACTGCCTCAGGAGGCCAATTCACCACATCAGAACCCTTTCTGTCAAATCATTTAATGGTTTAACAATAACCGTGAAATTACCAATAAATTTACGATAAAAATTGGCAAAACCCAAAAATCTCTGAGAGCCTTTAATGAAGTAGGTTGGACCCAATCACAGATGGCCTGAACCTTGACCGGGTCCATTTCAATAACAGATGGGGACAAAATGAATCCCAGAAATGAGATCCTCTGTACGCCAAAAAGACACTTTGATCCCTTCACATACAGAGCATTCTCTCTCAAAATCTGGAATACAGTTCGAACATGTTTCACATGAGAGTCCCAGTCATTAGAAAAAATCAAGATATCATCCAAATAAACAATCAGAAATTTGTCCACAAAATCCCTGAAAATGTCATTCATGAAGGACTGGAAGACGGAAGGAGCATTAGTGAGCCCAAAGGGCATCACCAGGTACTCAAAATGCCCTTCAGGGGTATTGAATGCCGTCTTCCATTCATCCCCGTGCTTAATGCGAATAAGGTTATACGCCCCCCTGAGGTCAAGCTTGGTAAACCAAGTAGCGTTTTTCACCCTGGAAAACAGGTCAGAAATCAAGGGTAACGGGTATTGATATTTCACAGTAATATTGTTCAAGAGACGATAATCAATACACGGCCTCAATGAACCATCCTTTTTGGCCACAAAGAAAAAACCGGCACCTAAGGGTGAAGAGGATGGTCTGATATGACCCTTCTCCAATGATTCCTTGATATAAGACCGCATAGCGTCATGTTCAGGTACAGACAAGTTAAAAAGGCGACCCTTAGGGAATTTACTACCCGGCACTAATTCAATAGCGCAGTCATAGCTCCTATGGGGAGGCAAGGATGCAGATTTACTTTCGCTAAACACATCAGAAAAATCAATCAAAAAGTCAGGAACATCCTGAGCCTGGGGGAGGCAGAAAAAACAGGAGTGTTGGTATTAACACATTGGCAGCCCCAACTGGTTACAGACACAGATTTCCAATCCAAAACAGGATTATGAGACTGTAACCAAGGGAAACCCAGCACGATAATGTCATGCAGATTATACAGAACCAAAAATTTGCAGCACTCCTGGTGATCAGGTTCAACCCTCACCTGAGTAGAAAACTGGGGTTTATTCTCAGCCAAAGGGGTAGAATCGATCCCCAGTAGGGGAATAGACTTCTGTAGGGGTATCAAGGGAAACCCACAACGTCTAGCAAAATCATAATCCATCAGGTTAATAGCTGCTCCAGAATCAACGAACGCCTGAGCAAAAAATGAGGACAGAGAGCATATCAGAGTGACAGTTAATAAAAACTTAGTCTGAACACTACCCAAGACAACTGAGCGTGCAAAACGTCTTCCCTGCTTAGGGCAGACTGAAATATGAGAGGCATCACCACAGTAGAAACATAACCCATTGCGCTTTCGAAACTCATGACGCTGTGCCCCAGACACCACTCTATCACACTGCATGGGTTCAGAAGCTGGTTCACAAGGCAACACCATTCCACGCATACTTCTCCGCTCACGCAAACGTCTGTCAATTTGAATCGCTAATGACATAGAATCATTGAGACCAGAGGGGACAGGGAATCCCACCATAACATCCTTTACATTATCTGACAGACCCTTCCGGAAAAGGGCTGCCAAAGCGTCGTCATTCCATTTGGTCAGGACTGCCCACCTACGGAATCTCTGACAGTATAACTCAGCGTCATCAAGCCCCTGATTTAATGCCAACAAGGCTTTTTCAGCTTGATCAGTGACATTAGGCTCATCGTACAATAACCCCAAAGCCTGAAAAAATGCATCAACATCACTCAAAACAGGATCCCCAGGTGTCAGGGAAAAAGCCCAATCCTGAGGATCGCCGCGCAGGAGAGAGATATAATTTGAACCTGCTGCGCTGCGTTCCCTGAGGACTTAGATTTTAAGGCAAAAAATAATTTACAATTATTTTTGAAATTCTGAAACTTAGCTCGATCCCCTAAAAACAAATCTGGCATGGGAATCCTAGGTTCCACAACAGGCAACCTAGCAAGATAGGTAGCAATACTCTGAACCTCAGTGGCAAGCTGATCCACACGGCCAGACAACTGTGCAAACTCCATTGAGAGAAAAGATCCTCCCAGCACCCAGAGATACAGAGGGAAAAAAAAAATGAAACAAACAGAAAAATATCTCTGACAACCTTTTTTTTTTTTTCTTTCACAATATTTTTCCCTTCTGTGAGTACCACACAATTTTCAGTTTTGGCCGGTGATACTGTTATGATTTGGTAGCTGAGGAGTGCAGGTAAAAAAAGGCAATACACCAGAGCAGTTGGAAACTATGAGATTGCAGTACCCTGACTAACCACCACAACTAGAGGCAGCCGTGGAGCGTTCCTACGTTGGTCCTAGACGCCTCGTCACAGCCTGAGAAACTAACTACACCTAAAGATAGATATAGGAAAGCTATCTGCCCCGGAGCAGAACCCCAAAGACAATAGAAAGCCCCCAAACATGTAATGGCTGTTAGACAAGATGAAATACTGACACAGAAAGAAAATAGTATGAGCAAACGCTGGGGCCCAAACTAACTAAATAGAAAAGGACAGGAAGGGTACTTACTGCAATCCCAGAAAACCCTGAAAAGCACCAACACCACTAATTTCAAAAACACCTGAGATCACACGACCTCTACCACCTAAATTAGTTCTCTGGTGTAACAAAATCAAAACAGCAGCCACTGAAAAAACTGGAAAAAGCAAAAGTACATACATAAGTGGCTGAACTAAACTGAGAGGGCAAAAGCCCCCAGAGGGGACCCTGAAGGCCCCCACAGAAGTGCAGGACAAAAATGCAAAAATATAGCACAAAAACAAAAAGAAGAAAATGTCTTATCTGTTAGCAGGAGATGCAGACACGACACAGCAGGCTACAAGGGAAACAGGAATGAAGGATTCAGACCAGAACAATTGATCACCGGCAACCCTGATGGGAAGGTGACTCCCTTATATAAGACCAGTCAGTAACACCTGATTCCCAGTCCTCACAATCTTCACTGGACAGACCAGCACCGCTTGTAACCACCAGAGGAAGCCTCTGCTCAGAACTCATCTCAAACCCATTCACAACAGCTGACATTGTAATTAACTTTACTTTAGCAGATAATGAATTGATGACCAACTTTACTGGTCACCATACATATTAATTTTAAGATGAATTTAAAGGTTCCCTACCAAACCCCAGATGGGTCTATGTATTGTTGCCAGCTTTGCCACTGGTCTTCTGCTTTCTTCTTCTGGCATGTGTTTATGCTATGCTTGAACTGGAATAAACATTCTCCTAGCTATATAAGTGCAAAACACCAGTTAAGGAATAATGTTGAAGGATTTCATGTTAGTTTACTACACTTCTCAACATTGGTGAGGTAAAGTCTGCAGAAATTAGGGAAATCGTAGGGGCATCAGGGGAAAGGCAAGGTAACTGATTGTGCAATGGAGAGGATATGAGAATTGTGAAGTATTCCTGTTTAGAAGAGGCGAGGGCCAACTTGATGTTGAAAGCCATTAGCTCGAAAATGATAAAGTCTTCTTGTGAGTGTGTTATATTTAAGTGCAGCTCTGCAACCCTGGATTTTTGCCACAGCTTGCTTGTGAGGACAGTGCACCAGTGTTGACAGTGTTGATTTGTTGCATTCTGCTTGCATGACATGGGCTACTGAGTCAGTGGATGATGCATTTGTGGCATTGTAGCAAATGGTGTTTGTGTCTATGTGGTGAAGTTAAGAAGTGGTGAATAGCAAGAGAAGGCAGTCAGTGTGTGTGAGTGTCTAGATGTGAAAGGTTTCTGTGGTGTAATATTAATTTCTGCATATTGGGGGCAGTTGAAGATAAAACAGAACAGAGGCATGTAAAACTAAAATGTAGTCTTTGTCCAACTTTTTGGGTAGCTGTGGAGGACCAAGTGTGAGAGCAAGGCTGCTGACTGGTAGGTGTCAAAGGGGATATTGAACTCACCCATGAAAAGAGTAGGAATGTCAACAGAAAGAATGTGCAGGAGCCTCTTGTAGAAGTGCTTGATAAAGGCAGTGGTAGTCGAGGGGTCAGTATATGATGTCAACTTGGAGGATGCAGGGTAAGTAGATACAAATAGAGTGCACTGGAGGCTGGGATTGGATCAAAAGAGAAATTGCTAGAGAAGTCCCAACTTCTCTTTTATGTTTTTTTAAGGGCAAGGAGTATGGGTAATGCAAAGGTCACCAACGGCAATGCAGTAGGAGGCCATGTCTGAAAGTATCAGCAAGATCTCTGTTAAACTAAGAAACACAGAATTTGAAAAATACAGATGTGAATAACATGAAGTTTCTTACAGACAGAGCGTGCATTCAATAATGCTTTGAAATCAGGGATGAGGGATCCAGAGTCTAATTAATGGGTTTTGAGAATGAAAATAAATTGTGTGGTGTAGAGCAGAGTAAATGGGAAAACATAGGTGAATTGAAAATGGGTGACTACAAGTAGGGGATAAAGAGAAAGTTGAGGAAAGAGAGAGTGTACTGTGAAGAATAGAACATGATGGATGAGATAAACAAAGGGTGGAGTGGATTGTGAGGATTATAGCATGGTGAATGAAAGCAAAAGCAATAAAAGATGAATGGAAGGAAGGAAAAATAGGGTAAAGGTGTAAAAGGGAGAAGTAGGTGCTATGATGCCAAATAGAAGGAGGGTAGGGAGTGGCATGGGAGACATTGGAAGTTGACGAATGCCATGCTCCCTTTCACATGGGCACCTTTTTTATATTCTTTCTCACTTTTTTGACCCAATAACTTTCAACCTCATTTCCTTTAATCACTATTCCCTTAACTAATTCACTATTGTCCAGTTCAACTCCTTTTATCCTATTTCTAGTCAACTTCCCCCCTTTTATATCACACTTCCCTCACCCCCCTTATTTTACCTTGAATCTCACACCTTCACCATATTTTAAACCTCAACCAATTGAGATGTACTTGTTACACTCCCCTATCGCCTCTCTCCTCACTTTACATGAAGTAAAATACATGTCCAATATCCATTGACCACCACTTCCACTGTTGTCCAGCTCCACGCCAACTTCCTCCCACCTTTACATCTCAACTCCGTACCCTCTTTCTTTTTATGCTTGATCTTATCCATTATTGGCAGTTGATGCTAAACCATCTATTATTGGTTAATTCCAAATGAATTATAAATACGCTTTGGTTTACAAAGAGGAAATCTTAACTGCTAGGCCACTACCTTTTTGACACTTTAATGTATTCTTGTGAGGATGCTATGACCAGTGTTTTTTAGGGGTCAAATACGCAATGCTAATAGTGCTCTGACGATGTTTGGCGGTGGCCCATTTTGTTCATAGGCTGTGCTTGTATACAACAGTTGCAGGCTCTAGTACTTGATTATTCCTTTTTTTGAATAAATAATATCCCTAATTTACCTAAAAGACAAAGCAACATTCCTACTATTTCGTTCAATCTGCACTTTTCTCAGGGATTATGTCTTTATTTAGAACTTGAAAATCTTATTTGCAACAGTTAACTGACAGATGTTAGGGCGTGCATTTACTGTACCACATGCATCACTTTCATGCTTGGGTGATGGCTGTTTTCCTATTTAGAACTTTAAAATTTTTTGGGTTTTTCTTAATATGAAAAACAAAATGCATAGAATAAAGAAAAAAAACTTCCAAAGCGATGTCTCCACTACTGCATATTAAAACAAAGAGATCCAGCAAACCCATTGGTCAAAGCAGGCAAATAGTTCATGAAAAAAGAAAACAACTGGGAACTCCATAAAATTAGTGGCTTTATTTGAATTCAATTCCAAGTCACCAAAACAAATCAATAGTACAGTTGTGCTCAAAAGTTTACATACCCCGGCAGAATTTTTGCTTTCTTGGCCTTTTTTCAGGAAATATGAATGATAGCACCAAATCTTTTCTCCACTCATGGTTAGTGGTTGGATGAAGCCATTTATTGTCAAACTACTGTGTTTTCTCTTTTTAAATCATAATGACAACCCAAAGCATCCAAATGACCTTGATCAAAAGTTCATATATCCAATTTCTTAATACCGTGTATTGCCCCCTCTAACATCAATGACAGCTTGAAGTCTTTTGTGGTAGTTGTGGATTTTCTCAGATGGTAAAGCTGCCCACTCTTCTTGGCAAAAAGCCTCCAGTTCCTGTAAATTCATGGACTGTCTAGCATGAACTGCACGCTTGAGATCTTCCCAGAGTGACTCAATGATATTGAGGTCAGGAGCCTGAAATGGTCACTCCACAACCTTCAATTTATTCTGCTGTAGCCAATGACAGGTCGACTTGGCCTTGTGTTTTGGATCGTTGTCATATTGGAACGTCCAAGTACGTCCCATGTGCAGATTCCATTCTGATGTTTGCAAATTTGCCTCCAGTATTTACTGATATTGTGCTGCATTCACCTTTCCTTCAACTTTTTCCAAGTTTCCTGTTCCTTTGTAGCTCACACATCAGCAACACATCAACGATCCACCTCCGTACTTTACAGTAGGAATTATGTTACTTTCATCATAGGCCTTGTTGACCTCTCTCCAAATGTAACATTCATGGTTGTGGCCAAAAAGTTCAATTTTGGTCTCATCCCTCCAAATTACCTAGTTCCAGAAGTTTTGAGGCTTGTCTCTGTGCTGGTTTGCGTATTGTAGGTGAAATACTTTGCGGCATTTGCGCAGTAATGGCTTTCTTCTGGCGACTCAACCATGCAGCCCATTTTTCTTCAAGTGCCTCCTTATTGTGCATCTTGAAACAGCCACATCGCTAGTTTTCAGACAATCCAGTATTTCAGATGATGTTATTTGTGGGTTTTTCTTTGCATCCCGAACACTTCTCCTTGCAGTTGTCGACGATATTTTTATTGGTGTACCTGACCGTGGTTTTGTTTTTATAGAGCCCCTGATTTTCCATTTGTTAATCACAGTTTGAATGCTGCTGACTGGAATTATCAATTCCTTAAATCTTTTTGTATCCCTTTCTTGTTTTATACAGTTCAACTACCTTTTCCCGTAGATCCGTTGAAATTCTTTTGCTTTCCCCATGACTTACAGTCCAGAAACATCAGTGACTGGATGAAAGATGCAAAATCTGTCTGGATCCCAGAAACTCACTCAGCTTTTAAGCACACACACTGATTACAAGCAAACAGGTCACAAGTGAGGATGTTACCTTTAGTAGCCTTTCAAACCCATCTGTGCATGTTATCAGGCCAAAATCACCAGGGTATATGAACTTTTGATCAGGGTAATTTGGACGTTTGGGGTTTCATTATGATTTAAAAGAGAAAACATAGTAGTTTGATAATAAATGTCTTCCTTCACCCAACCACTAACCATGAGTGGAGAAAAAGTTTTGGTGTTATCATTTTTATTCTCTGACAAAAGGCCAAGAGAGCAAAAATTCTGCTGGGGTATGTAAACGTTTGAGAACTGTAAATGTTGATGTCTTTCAACTAAACAGCCGTAATCGTAGCATGAAAAAAAAATGCTTGTCGATTCAGTGGAGTCAATGCTGCAATGTGCGTGCTGACATATCGGCACTCCTACATGCCACAAACATCACGTTCACTTTTCTGTCTATTTACTCTTCCTGCTGGAACTTTAGCTGTATACTGGACAGAAATGTAAACTGTAAGCCCTCTTTCACACATCCGGCGGGCGCCTTGCGGCGCCCCCGGCATTTTCCCGCAGCGCCGCATCTGAAAATCTGATGCGCCGCATGCGGCTTTTTTCGCATTGACATGCATTAGCGCCGGATGGCGCCGCATGTCAATGCGTTGCATGCGGTTTTGTCCGGATGCGGCGCAAATGTACATTGCGGCATCCGGAAAAAACGCTGCATGTAACGTTTTTTGTTTTTGCCGGATGGTTTCTTATCTCTCCAAGCATCAGAAACCATCCGGCAAAAAACCGCATTTTGGGCGCCGGAAGTGTGAAAGCTTTTCACATGCGGCGCTGCGGCAAAATGCCGGGGGCGCCGCCAGGCGCCCGCCGGATGTGTGAAAGAGGCCTAAGATCCAAGGCAACCGATTCAGAAGCTTTCAGAACAGATGCACCATGTACACAGTCGGATGATATCGGTCTCCCTACTGGGACTTGAAAATGTTCTTCACTGTTTTGCTTTTTAACCTGATTATAAAAAGGTTAGCCGACACAATGGAAATTGATCTTGCAATGCACTCGATGACACATCAATACATGTGTCAAGAAAAATACATGTAATTAAGGAAATCAGCAGCCCGTTAGTCATGTTAATGATATTCAAATTGTGAAAAAATGAAAACAAAATTTTCTAAACATCTCAATTAATTTATCAACCAAAATCGGTCCAAACAATAAAGATAGCCTTTCCCAAATTTGAAAAACCAAAAGGAACTAGGCCAATATAATGAAAGTATTTTTATTAAGTTAAATCAAAATAAGAACACAGGAGAAAAGACATCACAGTACAACAACACCAGATGCACATATACTGTGTGGACAGTGGCACAGTTATTATCCTTAAGGCTCAAGTAATAGATGGCAGTAAAAAATCCCTCACCATATAACCCTAAAGCGAATATCCAAATTCAGAAACCCCCAGTGGGAAATAGTATATAATAAGGGTATATATATCTAATGAGGCAATGAGCCATATTCACCATATGCCATAATGATCTAACTAAGGCATAAATGTGCAATACAAATGATCTAGGCACAAATATATACATGTAAAAATACCATAATCATGACAGTAAAATGGTAAGGCAAGGCAACATGTGTGCACAAAAGAGGGGGTTCACAGGGCAGTAGCGTCTAGTGACCCTTAGTAAACGCAGCTAAACCTGCCGCTATTATAACACACACCTGGACCACCTAAATATGTGCAAACACATGGCACCACAAATGCCACAATACCTTAGGGCATAGAGTATATTACAAATAACACTCCAGTGAGTGGTCAGTAAAATTGTCGCCCAATTATTGCACATATGCCCATAGATGAAAAATAAAAGTCACAATCTGAGAATGGAAATCTGTAAACACTAATCACATATAAATTTCAGCAAAGTGCTGTGTGCATTTACCTGGTGTGAAGGAAACCCCGACGCACGTTTCGCAACAACTTCTTCAGAGGGGCTTCGAGTTTACTTTGCCGTTCACCTGTACACCCAAGTCTTTTTCAGCGACAGTTTTATCCATTTCAATATTTGGTGTGCACCACACAATTTTTCTGTGTCACTTTTCTCTTTTTTTTCATGGTGTGGCTGAATGTACAGTACCCAGATCCCTCTAGTCTTCATTCCTAGCACTCTGAAAGCTCGGCATTACATTGATTTCCTAGTGAAATTAGTGGTTTAGTCAAAGTGTCCTAGGAGCCATTTTCAAAGTGACGGCAGGCCACATGTTGCTTGTGCCACTGTGAGCAGCCTACATGCCTAAACATGCTATCATGGCCTGTGGTGTCTGTTGACTTATTTGCTATCGAGCACATCTGGGATGGCATTGGTTGGAAATGCAAAAAGGAAGCTGACAGCAGCATAACTTGATGATTTCAACATTTTAAAGAGGTTTTGAAAACTTTGATTCCATTTATCATTTACATGATGTTAACATGTTTATTGAGCCTTGATTTTCATGATTACATTCCAGTTGAAATTTCTATGTTGAGGACTATAGTTATCCTCATAATTAAGACATATTTAACACATTCTGTACTCCTTATCTATGAATTACCTGTTTTAGAATTAAGCATAAATATGTCTTTCTCTCTGCTGATAATTTTATAGGATACAGATTGTTCAGAGGGTTTGAAGTATTTGGCTTCCACCATCAACACAGCTGTTCCTGTTAGAAGTAAGAAATAACTAAAATTATTAATACACAAAGTAGCATAAAATACAATGAAATGTGCTAAAAATTTCAATCTAAAGACCTCCATACAAATTAGACCAATGTTTGCCAAAGCCGCCGATATCAATGGGTTTGGACGACAATCTAATGTGTATGGTGCTTCGGTTTACTGATAGATGGGGAGATGTCGATCGAGCATGCCCGATTTTGGACTGATGATCGCATTGGTCTCCCAGAGATAAGAAGAAAAATAGAACTTGGCACGCCTTTTCAATGCTGAAATAATATAATTATTGCACTCATAGAAAAAATAAAAAGATCCACATAAAAAAAAGTGTTGATGTTTCAGCCTAACCGGCCTTTCTCAGAACAGTAAAGTCTGTAGTAGAAATCGCTTTCCTCAGCACGATTGTGCTCCTCTCTGCAGTGCAGGCTATCTCATTTCTACTGCAGCCTTTACTGTTCTGAGGAAGGCCGATTAGGCCGAAACGTCAACGATTTTTATGTGGATCTTTCTGTTTATTTCAGCATTGAAAAGGAGTGCCAAGTTCTATTTTTCTTCTTGTATATGGATTGGAACCCTACTTGACCACTCTATAAGAGTGCCACATAAGCCTAATAGAGATTATTCTCCCAGAGATAAGACACCAGCTAACGTGTCAGCAGCTTTTTCATAGAGAACATTGGGGAGCTCAGCCGAACAAGCGTTCCTGTGTATGGGAGAGTCGTCTGAGATAGCTGAATGTGTGTGGGGGCTTTAAGGGCTCCATTCAGACATCAGTAATATTTCTGATATGCAAAAAAGGTCCATGTGTTTCTTATGAGTTTTATCAGAGTTTGGTCAGAGTCAGTTTTTCCCATCATAGTTTGGTCAGTGTTTCATAAGTTTATATCGGTTGAAAAGAAAAATCAGATGAAAGTTTCTAATGTTTCTCATAGCAAACAGTTGGTGAAAGATGGAAAGCACAAAGATAGCATTCAAGAGCTGTCTGATAAATTTATGGACCCATAGACTTGATTTGACTTTTTGATCTAAAACTGAGATCAAGATCAGACAAGATTTTGTGTGGACCATTCGATCTTTAAAAATACAAAGACATGTATACAACTCCATAGACTATAACGGGTACAAGCTCTATCTATGAAATCACAGATAGAACTCATAAAAAAAAAACAAAGTCTGAATGAGCCCGCACATACATTCACAAATGCAGACATAATAAAAAAAATAGCACATTGTCTTATAACACAAAGTCATGAGTGCCCATAGGTAAAATGAAGTATGACCCCAAGGTACTGTCAGCAGCACATCTGTATCAGTCCTGTGCATCTGTAGGTAGCCATGGCTGAGTCACTCCTTACTAGAAGAGAGAATATGCCTCGATAGAGCAGCTGAACTTCATGTGGTTAAAGTGGAAGAGCAAAGCTTATTTTATTAGATCAAAGACCGAACTTGAGGTATCTAGACCATGTGAACTTGGACTTCATATGGGTCAGTGTGATTATTTAGGCTCCCACAGGACATGACTTCAATCTCTGTGCTGCCTAAAGTTACATTCTTGAGTACATTATAATAGTATATACAGTACAGACCAAAAGTTTGGACACACCTTCTCATTCAAAGATTTTTCTGTATTTTCATGACTATGAAAATTGTAGAATCACACTGAAGGCATCAAAACTATGAATTAACACATGTGGAATTATACATTACACTTTACAAAAAAGTGTGAAACAACTGAAAATATGTTGTATATTCTAGGTTCTTCAAAGTAGCCACCTTTTGCTTTGATTACTGCTTTGCACGCAGAAAAGGTGAACGGCTGGACTCTACATGCCTGGTTCCCACCGTGAAGCATGGAGGAGGTGGTGTGATGGTGTGGGGGTGCTTTGCTGGTGACACTGTTGGGGATTTATTCAAAATTGAAGCGGTGAGCGGTCCAGCTCACCCCAAACCATCTCGATTGGGTTCAGGTCTGGTGACTGTGGAGGCCAGGTCATCTGGCGTAGCACCCCATCACTCTCCCTCTTCGTCAAATAGCCCTTACACAGTCTGGAGGTGTGTTTGGGGTCACTGTGCTGTTGAAAAATAAATTATGGTTCAACTAAACGCAAACTGGATGGAATAGCATGCTGCTGCAAGATGCTGTGGTAGCCATGCTGCTTCAGTATGCCTTAAATTTTGAATAAATCCCCAACAGTGTCACCAGCAAAGCACCCCCACATCATCACACCTCCTCCTCCATGCTTCACGGTGGGAACCAGGCATGTAGAATCCATCCGTTCACCTTTTCTGCGTGCAAAGCAGTAATCAAAGCAAAAGGTGGCTACTTTGAAGAACCTAGAATATAAGACATATTTTCAGTTGTTTCACACTTTTTTGTAAAGTGTAATGTATAATTCCACATGTGTTAATTCATAGTTTTGATGCCTTCAGTGTGATTCTACAATTTCATAGTCGTGAAAATAAAATCATTGAATGATTAGGTGTGTCCAAACTTTTGGTCTGTACTGTATATAAATGGTTATATACTGATATAAAAATTATAGTTGTAACTTCTGCCATACAAAAGCATGCAGTTAGTCAGAAGTATATAAGTAGTACAACCAGCCTATGACATGTAGAGATAGTCTCTCTGCTATAACGAAGTTACGGTGCTTATACTGACCTGCTTTGCTATTTTCAATTACATTGGCTTCGTATACATTCTTCACAAAATAAATATCCTTTTCCTGCCCTTGTAGATCAATGGTGACAAGACCTGTTGATGTCCTCACTGGGACACCAAGATCTGAGGCCTTCACTTTCAGAACTGTGCTCCTGAAGTTATGAGAGATCGGATACCGAAGTTTTATCTCCCCCGTATCTTGGGTGACAAAGAAAAGTGGATCACTTTCTACTAGACTATACACTACTGATCCATTCAAGCCCTGATCTGGGTCATTGGCATGTATGGTAGCAATCGTTCTATTGACTAGGGTTTGATAGGACACAAGAACTTGAATAGGATCCTCCAAGAATAAAGGGGGGTTATCATTGACGTCTTCAATGTGAATTAGAACTTTCACAGTGGAAGTTAGTGGACCATGTTTGCTACTGTCACTAGCCACCACCCGGAAAACATATTGATGCTTGGATTCCCGGTCCAAAGCTCTTGCCGTTACAATGTTTCCAGTTGTACTGTTTATAATGAAAGCCCCTTGGGTATCATCAATCACGGAGTATGTTATTTCACCATTTAAGCCTTCATCTACATCCATTGCATGAAGACTAAGAACCATTGATCCAGAAGCAAGGTTCTCTCTAACAGATGAGCGGTACTGGCTCTTAGAAAATGTAGGTGGATTATCATTTACGTCCAAGACTTTAATATGCAGCTTGGCTGTGGTACTTTTCTTTGGGCTGCCCAGGTCATGGCATTCCACGATAATGGTAAAACTGCTGACATCCTCTCTATCTAGGCTACGGGTGGTCCAAAGCTCGCCTGATGTATTATTGATGGCAAAATATCCGCCAGTGTTTCCACCTTCAAAAAGCAAAGAGATGTAAAACAAAAGCTGACACTTGGAGACAGTGGAAATATATATCATGGCAATACCATACAAATATGTTAAGCCCAATAACATGAAGTATTTCTGCTTGGACAGTGAATGTTTAAGTGTCTCTGGCATGTGATTGCCTTCTGTTTGAATTAAAACCTGCATTTCATTTAAATCAGTGGGTGGCACTGACAGTAAATACAGAATGCCTTATCCATTAGTGAGCGATGACTTTTCCAGATGTGAAACCTTTTTCCAATTGGACACACCTTATAACATATATATATCTGAATGTGGCTATCCAACAATTCGGAGCAGATTTATGCTACAGACACCAAAAATGATTAAGGTTTGAAAGCAACAACTGGCGCATATCATCTTTTATCTATAAAATCTTAAAAGATCAAAGTTTTCGGAGGGTGACTATTCACATGTAGGGGTTCTGTGGTTTGAACAGCCAGAGCTTATTTGGCTGAGCATTCAATGTGGTTTGGGTTTTTTCTAATATTCTATTCCTTTGCTCAGATCTCGTGACTGTGGCTTTAGGGGTGACTGCGTTTGCTATCCCATTGGCCTATGTAGCAGTTTAGATTGACACATAGAGACTTAAAACTTAAAGGGAACCTGAGATCAGGATTTATTACTAGGTGGTATTAGGGTCACATTATCAGCCTCCTAATACCTCCTTTAATGATGTCTGTATTAGTCCTAAATGTGAAATATAAGTGTTTAAAAACTAAGCTTAATGGTCTGGGGCCGTTGTGAATCAGGGCCACCACTTGGTCGAAGCATGCCCACAGTAGTGTGACTGACATACCGGCATGTGAGGGGGAGCAGGGAGGAGGAGACGAGGATGGCTTCTTCTCTTCCTCCATGGTCTTTCTGCACATGCCATGATGTCATCTACATTGCTTTGTGAGAGCTCCCATCACCTTGTAGTACTGATGTATAATTGTGTCCTAAACGTAATTGTGTCCTAAAAGGTAAAACACTGGATAAAACTGTCACTGAAAAAGACTTGGGTGTACAGGTGAACGGCAAAGTAAACTTCAGTGACCAGTGCCAGGTGGGTGCTGCCAAGCCAAAGAAAATAATGGGATAGACGCTCATGACAAGAACATAGTTTTGCCTCTACACAAGTCACGAGTGTGGCCACACTTAGAAAAATGTCTACAATTTTGGGCTCCAGTGTATAAGAAGGACATAGCTGAACTAGAGCGGGTGCAGAGAAGAGCAATCAACATTATCAAGGGAATGTGTAGACTGCAATATTAAGACAGGTTATCAAACATGGGGTTATTCAGTTTGGAAAAATGAAGGCTCAGGGGCTATCTTATTACAATGTACAAAGATATGAGGGGACAGTAGAGAGATATTTCTAATGATATTTTTACACCTAGGCCTGCCATGGTGGCAAGGAGGCATCCGTTATTTCTAGAGGAAAGAAGGTTTGATTCAGGGAACCAGTCTGATTGTCATACGTGGAGTCGGGAAGGAATTTTGCCCTTAATATGGGGCAATTAGCATCTGTCTCACCGGGTTTTTGCCTTCGTATGGATCAACATGTTAGGTTATAGGTAGAACTCAATGGACTCATGTCTACCTTCAACCTTAAAACAATGGAACTCGTATTAGTCTGGTGACCGCTGGCAGTGAGAGCAGTGACAATAAAATGAAGTTTTTAAACACATACATTAAGTGTTTAAAGGCTAATACAGGCATCATTAAGGGGGTTTTATGAGGATGCTAAAGCACTCCTAATACCTCTTTGGGTATACATCTTGATGATATGTTCCTTTTAAAGGGATTGTACTTAGTTTATAAATGTTACAACTTACTGATTGCTGGGGTCTGGACACTGAGACCCCTAGCCATGCCAAGAACAGGCCTTTGCGCCTCTGCTCAATTAATTATCTGCAGGACAACTAAAATACAATTTAAAGTGTGACATTTTTTTCACACAGGGGAGGGACTAGTAATAGCTTTTTGAGTTGGCAGAGGGTTTTATTTTATGTCCTGCTTTTTATTTATTTTTCATATATTTCCCATATTGTGCCTCTCATAAGGTCTTTGGAGCATTGCAACATTTACTTTTTTTTATCTGATTTCATGAGTAAGTGGGTTTGGTATATTAGCCCCAGTTAACAGTAGAAATTTAGTCTTCTGGCTATATAGCATAGATGACTGGGTCTACTAGGACCCAGCAGCTTCTGCTCCCTCCATACAGCCAGTGATCACAAGACTACTGAGCCCAGAGGAGGAAGCACTGTCAGTGCTTCATATACCATATGCACAGTGATTGTTCAGCATTGTGACTCAATGTTGAGTCTTACTGTGTGTGACTGCCGACTCCCTGTTCCAGCAGCAAGTCAAGCTAAGCAGCCTCTATTTTACGCAGAGATATCTTAGAATGTCACTGTATAATGCAGATCGCCCAGATGTTTATAGTCTATGAGCAGTCAATAAGTAGTTAATATTTGATATTTTTTGCTCTGTGAATAAATCCTTTTGACTACATGAGCACAATGCATCGCAGTCAAACCAACTACACTGCTTAAAAAAATAAAGGGAACACTCAAATAACACATCCTAGATCTAAATGAATGAAATATTCTCATTGAATACTTTGTTTTGTACAAAGTTGAATGTACGGTCAATATAATCACACAAAAATCATCAATGGAAATCAAATTTTTGAACCATTGGAGGCCTGGATTTGGAGAGATCCCCAAAATGAAAGTGGAAACAAGTCAAAATGAAAATCAAAACAAGACAAAATTAAAGTGGAAACAAGTCAAAATGATGCTCAGTATTGTGTGTGGCCTCCACGTGCCTGTAGGACCTCCCTTCAACACCTGGGCATGCTCCTGATGAGGTTGCGGATGTTCTCCTGAGGGATCTCCTCCCAGACCTGGACATTCATTCAGCTCTAGGATGTGTTATTTGAGTGTTCCCTTTATTTTTTTGAGCAGTGTATATTTCTGAAGAGGATGAGGCATCTTCTATGTCTAAATAATTAGCATCATATTAATAATAGACATACATGATAATTAACAGGATGTGCAGTTTGGATCTATTTGTTGTCATTATCATCCAATATTTTGAGTTTCTATAGAAAAAGGCATACATATAATTCATACATATACGTAAACAAGACCAAATTATGTGATATGTAAAAGAAAAAAGAAAACGAAGAAAGTTCCTGAGATGTCTAACATAATAAACAGCTCTGTGCTAGTAAAATCCTGAAAGCAAATGCTGATTTAAACATCTGCTCAGACAGTTTAGCAAGCATCAATAATTACCAATTATTTGGAATAGTACTCTGCCATGTTGCCAGCATCCTTGTCTACGGCCAACACTTTGTAAATTATTCCCAGATCTTGGTTTTCTGGGACCTGGATCTCAATCTCAGGAAATAGGAGCTCAGGAGCGTTATCGTTCTCGTCCAGAACCAAACACACAATTGTCGCTGAACTGGAGAAGGACGGTGATCCGCCATCTGTCACCATTACTAATGAGGAAGAAATGACAGTAATTGCATAGTGAGCTAAGTAATGAGATCGTGTATAGTGACTTAAAGGGGTCAATGGAAAATAAAGAACAAATGTTCTTCATATTAATAAATAGCATGAGTCAAAACAATAATGAATTATACTGTTGTAAAATACAAATATGTTCTCAGACTTCAGACTGTACTTATACTGAGATACTTCCAACTATAAGGGGGAGTTCAAGCTACAGAGGGGGATGTTACACTGTATACAGTCACGGCAGAAAGTGTTGGCACCCTGGAAATTGTTCCTGAAAATGAAGTATTTCATCCAGAAAATTATTGCAATTACATGTTTTGTTATGCAAATGTTTATTTCCTTGGTGTATTGGAACAACACATAAAAAGAAGAGAAAAAGGCAAATTGGACATAATTTCACACAAATTTTCACACAGGTTAATGGTGTTCTCATCCTGTGTGGTGCCGGCACTTAGAGCCCTACTGGCGGTAGGAAATTAACTTTATTCCTCCCAGTTCGGGTTTCAGTCAGGGGGTGGCGCTGGTTTAGTCACCGTTCTGAGGATAGAGCATGGTGGCTGTAACTGTGCCCCCAGCACTGACTGACAGCCGGCCCTAACACTGAGCCTGCTGTCAGTCAGTCCTGGGCGGAGACTGAACCCGCACCGGCGCCGCCTCTGTGACTGAAACCAGAACGTTGCTGGGAGGAATAACGTTCATTTCCTCTCAGCAGCAGGTTTCTAAGTGCAGGTTTGCAACACAATTAACCTGCAGATTAACCCCATATCTGCAGGATTTCACGTGACAGACATTGACGACATATTGCTAAAAAGGGAGTGGCAGCATTGCCAGGAAAGCTCAGGCTCCGGCCAACTCTTAGTGGCCTTCATCGTGAGCGCAATGGTTGGCGCTGTATAGAAAATAACATTTACAATCAAACAGAATTGTCATGAGTAATGTCAGGATTATTCCATTAAAGTTGAAGCGATTTTTCGATGTTATTCACTTCTTGCGGTTCACAGGCACGTCATTGTGCCACAGTGTAAAATCGTGTGTGGGAGAGGACCGGATCACTCGCAATACTCCAATATTGCTGCACAGAATTCTGGAATGGCCTTGACGTGACCACGGACTAGTACACGATATCATGTATAAGACTTACCCTTAATAATATACTGATCCTGCTTCTCTCTGTCCAATGTCGCCGCTGTGATTATCTCTCCAGTATCAGGATTTATTCTGAAGTAGGCATGTGCTGGGCCTGGCAAGATGTGATATGTGAGCGCCGCATTGACTCCTGACAAGGGAATCACAGGGAGACGTCACTTCATATGGCACCAACACTTATTTATACAAATAGAAATATAGTTTTAGGAATCCATAAGGCAAAATCTATGTAGAAAATAGTTCTCAAGTTAAAGCTAGCTGTGGTCTGAGACCACGGGACATGATTAGCCTCCAGAGCGGTAAAGCTGGAAAGTCCAAACCATTGGAGAGTCCAGTCCAAGGTGTAGGCAACCTCATCTGACAGCATCATGATGTAGGTGCAAAGACCAGTATCCCAGCTATGTGTCACTTACTGGGCTGCATGCTGCTGTTTTCATTATAAACTGTTTTATCTGCTACAGATATAGCAGTGCTCTGAATGCTGAGCTCTGTATAACCCTACCCACATCACTGATTGGCAGCTTTCTGTATACACTGTACATAGGCAGAAAACTGTCAATCAGAGATGGTGATGGGGTTATGCAGAGCTCATGAATATGGAGGACTACATGGCATCGGCAGGAGATTATCAGAAGAGGAATCGTAAATCTAGTAAAATAGTGATTTTATCAAAATTACAGCAAGCAGCACAGTGAGTGACACATCACTGGAATCAGGGTCTCTTTGTCTATATTATCTACTATGTTTCTCTCAGATTAGTTGGCAAAAACCTGGTGACAGATTCCCTTTAAATATGGTAAGATTTTGCGGTTGTCATACAATATTTACAGTCGATGTTACTAATCTGTGTCTGTCAATTATCTGCAGATAAATATCTCATGTGTATGACCATCTGAAATCTCCAAAGAGATTATTGGGATGTGAGTTTATAAGGGGACATAAACATCGAAGAGGGGTAAACTCTTAGGCTGTGTTCACACAAGAAGTTTTTAGGCGCTTAAAAATCTCAAATCTTTCAAACAGAAAATCTCCATTTTTGGGAGGGTTTTTTTTCCTGAGGTGGTTTTTAAGAGGCTTGGAATTTTTTTTGCTGAAGCATCTTTTTTTCCACCAGACGTTTTTGAAAACTTCTTTTGGAAAACAAACTTTAAAAAACTTCATATTTACATCAAGGTGGATTTCCTATACAAGGAGTTTTCCAATTGTTTTTGTGGAGAATTTTGAAGAGGATCTGCTACAAAAAACTCCTCAAGAAACTCGGTCTGAACATAGCTTCAGCCAATGTGCACACAGGCAGGTTATTTTCAGGAGGTTTTGGAGCAGAAACTGAACAGAAACTCTCCCTTCTTCCTTTAACACTGAACACTCTTTAAAACTTTGGAAGTCCTGATCAGTTTCTGCTCTGAAATCTCTGCAAAAAGACTCCATGTGAACGAAGCCTTAGTGGAAGGGCACTTTTGTTACCTTTAATTCCTCACTCCTGTTGTTTGAATTCTTCATTTGTTTATTACTTTGTAATGTCTATTTTTTCTTGCATTTATAAAGTGTTTGGCAATATGTTAAGCTAAATTGAAAATGCATAAGTAATGTGCCCAAAAACACAAAAAGTGACCCAAAAATGCATACACATGGTCCGCTGATGATATACTGAAAGCATAACGAACCCCTAAGTGCTTTATAAAGAGCGCAAAGAAGCAGAATTGTTGTGAGGCTAATATTTTAGAATTTGTGGTTACATTAAAAAGCAATTTAAGGAAATTAGCAGACGAAAAAGTAACAAAAGATTGGGCAACAGTGCCACACAGTGGACAGTCATGATATAGCCACTGCACACTGCACTAAGGAATTATTATTGGACACTGTTAAGATGGAATATGAAGCTACACAAACCATTTACTAGCTCTATTACTACTAGTATTTACACATATTAATTCCACTATTATTTATACATAATAATACATGATGAGATATGTACGGCGTAAATAAGCACCCTAACTAAATTAATATTTACGGTCAGACAAAACATGAGCAGGTAAAAATGACAGACTCTTTGACTCAACAGACCCTATAAATCAATGGGTTTTATAGGACACCACGTGTGTCTGTTTTGCAATGGATCTAGCTGGTCATTGTGGGTTTTTTTTTTAAAAAAAAAAAAAAAAAGCGTCAACAAGCAAATGTGCTACATTGTTACACAGGTGAAGTTGGGCTTTATATATTTTATTAATGAAAATAGTAAATACAGCCATATGCCAGCTATATACCAGCTTTATAATATCATGGCTAAACCTGCAAACCTTCTCTCTAATTAAAGGGGTTATCCAGGACTTACATTTTTTCACTATGGGCCTAAGAAGTAACTGGCAGGTAGTTGCTAACTATTTGCCTGTTGTGCCCAACGCCGATCTCTGCCATCACAGAGCAGTCATAGACGGCTCCTGCCAGCGATTCAGCAGCTTCCGCTGACGTCACGTCGACAGATCAGCTTCTTCTCTTCCGCTCTGCTCTGTTGACAGAGTGTGACTGCGACATCAGGCTGATTGACAGCGGGCTCCACTCTAACTGCAGGAAGACAGCTGTCATTTAGTATAACGTCAGCAGTCACGCCGCGTCAACAGAGCAGTCCTGAAGAAGAAGAGCCACTCTATTATTGTGCAGCAGCTGATTCGCCGGCAGGAGCGGTAGGTCAATGCTCAGAGCCGGCGCCAAGTAGAACAGGCAGGTAGTTGCCTCTGTTAGCAACTACCTGCCTGGTAGATTTTAGGCCCATGGTAAATTAAATAAGTGGTCTTGGAGAACCCCTTTAATATGTTTTCACAGAAACTATATGCCTCAAAGTGTCTTCAAATATAATGATCCTTGAAAATTAATGATTGTTTATATTTTGCTTATGCATTGTTTAATTATTACTGATGAGCAGCATTCCTTGATGTGGACATGTGCAGAAATTCAATGGCTGTGGACAGAATTTTTAGATAAGTACTGCACTTTTTTGCAGCAGGTCAGGTCTCTCTCTTACATATATACAGGTGTCTATCTTTATCTTTTCAATTGTAACACTTATTATAAAGAAGCGTATTTTTTCTATTTAAATCACCTGTGAAGAGATCTTTGCTAGTGCAGATTTCTATATCATTACTTTCCCAGTATAGCTGTGAATAGGAAACATGGAATATAAAGCTATGTATCAGTATACTGGAGGTCGGACCATAATAAAAATATTGTAGCTTTTCTGAAATTGACATAAATATCACAATGTGGAAATAAATCCTGATGCAGAAAAGTGTCGCCTAACTATACGAATTCAATGTCTTATGTTAAAGAGAACTTGTCACCAGTTGAAAAGTATTTGCTCTTATTTTATTCCCGCTGCTCCTGAGTTTGACATTTTTTGTCTTTTTAAATTTGGCCATGTGGTTCGAGAGACACGGGCCTATATTTAGTGCTAACTTTTATAGTCTTTACCAAGTAGGCGTGGCTCACATGATAATAATGAGGAGAGGAGTAAAGACACGCTCCACAGCCAAGTCCCGTCGGTAAGACCATAAAACTTAGCACTAAATAAAAAGGCTGATATCTCGGGAATCGTATGGAGGATTGACAAAATATTTAAAGTTCTGGGGAGCAGCAGGAATAAAATAACAGCAAAAGATTGCCACATTTCACCCGGTGACATAGAATCATAGAATAGTTGAGTTGGAAGGGACCTCCTGAGTTATCTGGTCCAACCCCCTGCTCAAATCAGGATTCACTAAATCATCCCAGACAGATGTCTGTCCAGCCTCTGTTTGAAGACTTCCTTTGAAGGAGAACTCACCACCTCTCGTGGCAGCCTGTTCCACTCATTGATCACTCTAACTGTCAAAAAGTTTTTTCTAATATCTAATCTGTGTCTCCTCCCATTCAGTTTCATCCCATTGCTTCTAGTCTTTCCTTGTGCAAATGAGAATAAAGATGATCCTTCTACAATGTGACAGCCCTTGTGATATTTGTAGACAGCTATTAAGTCTCCTCTCAGTCTTCTTTTTTGCAAGCTAAACATTCCCAAATCCTGCAACCGTTCCTCATAGGACATGGTTTGCAGACTGGTCACAATTCTGGTCACTCTTCTCTGAACTTGCTCCAGTTTGTGTTGTGAATGTGCTAGAAATGAATTCTGAGCAGAAGCTCCCTCTGGTGGTTACAGACAGTACTGAACTATCCAATGAAGATTGTGAAGATTGGCGATCAGGTGTTACTGACTGGTCTTATATAAGGGAGGTTCCCTCCCATCAGGGTTGCCGGTGATCAATTGTTCTGGTCTCATCTTTGATTCCTGTTCACTTTGTAGCTTGCTGTTTCGTGTCTGCATCTTCTGCTAACAGATAAGACATTTTCTTCTTTTAGTTTTTTGTGCTTGTTTTTTGCATTTTGTCCTGCACTTCTGTGGGGGTCTGCCGGGTCCCCTCCGGGGGCTTGTGCTCCTCTCAGTTTAGTTCAGCCACTGTTGTTTGTTCATTTGCCTTTTCCAGTTTTTTCAGTGGCTGCTGTTTAGTTTTTGTTACACCAGAGAACTAATTTAGGTGGTAGAGGTCGTGTGATCTCAGGTGTTTTTGTAATTAGTAGAGTTGGTACTTTTCAGGGTTTTTGGGATTGCAGTAAGTGTCCTTCCTATCCTTTTCTATTTAGGAAGTTTGGGCACCAACGTTTGCTCATACTATTTTCTGTCTGTGTCTGTATTTCCTCTTGTCTAACCGCCATTACATGTTTGGAGGCTTTCTATGTTCTTTGGGGATCTGCTCCGGGGCAGATAGATTTCCTCTTTCTGTCTTTAGGTGTAGTTAGCTTCTCAGGCTGTGACGAGGCGTCTAGGACCAACGTAGGTACGCTCCACGGCTGCCTTTAGTTGTGGTGGTTAGTCAGTCAATCCCATAGTGTTGTGAATGGGTTTGAGATGAGTTCTGAGCAGAGGCTTCCTCTGGTGGTTACAAGCGGTACTGGTCTGTTCAGTGAAGATTGTGAGGACTGGGAATCAGGTGTTACTGACTGGTCTTATATAAGGGAGTCACCTTCCCATCAGGGTTGCCGGTGATCAATTGTTCTGGTCTGAATCCTTCATTCCTGTTTCCCTTGTAGCCTGCTGTGTTGTGTCTGCATCTCCTGCTAACAGATAAGACATTTTCTTCTTTTTGTTTTTGTGCTATATTTTTGCATTTTGTCCTGCACTTCTGTGGGGGCCTTCAGGGTCCCCTCCGGGGGCTTTTGCCCTCTCAGTTTAGTTCAGCCACTGATGTTTGTACTTTTGCTTTTTCCAGTTTTTTCAGTGGCTGCTGTTTTGATTTTGTTACACCAGAGAACTAATTTAGGTGGAAGAGGTCGTGTGATCTCAGGTGTTTTTGAAATTAGTAGAGTTGGTGCTTTTCAGGGTTTTCTGGGATTGCAGTAAGTACCCTTCCTATCCTTTTCTATTTAGTTAGTTTGGGCCCCAGCGTTTGCTCATACTATTTTCTTTCTGTGTCAGTATTTCATCTTGTCTAACAGCCATTACATGTTTGGGGGCTTTCTATGTTCTTTGGGGTTCTGCTCTGGGGCAGATAGCTTTCCTATTTCTATCTTTAGGTGTAGTTAGTTTCTCAGGCTGTGACGAGGCGTCTAGGACCAACGTAGGAACGCTCCACGGCTGCCTCTAGTTGTGGTGGTTAGTCAGGGTACTGCAATCTCATATCATAGATTCCAACTGCTCTGGTGTATTGCCTTTTTTACCTGCACTCCTCAGCTACCGAAACATAACAGTATCACCGGCCAGAAAAATTGAAAATTGTATGGTACTCACAGAAGGGAAAAAATATTGTGAAAGAAAAAAGGTTGTCAGAGTTGTCAGAGATATTTTTCTGTTTGTTGCATTTTTTTCCCTCTGTATCTCTGGGTGCTGGGGAGGATCTTTTCTCTCAATGGAGTTTGCACAGTTGTCTGGCCGTGTGGATCAGCTTGCCACTGAGGTTCAGAGTATTGCTGCATATCTTGCTAGGTTGCCTGTTGTGGAACCTAGGATTCCCATGCCAGATTTGTTTTTAGGGGATCGAGCTAAGTTTCAGAATTTCAAAAATAATTGTAAATTGTTTTTTGCCTTAAAATCTAAGTCCTCAGGGAACGCAGCGCAGCAGGTTCAAATTATCATCTCTCTCCTGCGCGGCGATCCTCAGGATTGGGCTTTTTCCCTGACACCTGGGGATCCTGTTTTGAGTGATGTTGATGCATTTTTTCAGGCTTTGGGTTATTGTACGATGAGCCTAATGTCACTGATCAAGCTGAAAAAGCCTTGTTGGCATTAAATCAGGGCCTTATGACGCTGAGTTATACTGTCAGAGATTCCGTAGGTGGGCAGTCCTGACCAAATGGAATGACGACGCTTTGGCAGCCCTTTCCGGAAGGGTCTGTCAGATAATGTAAAGGATGTTATGGTGGGATTCCCTGTCCCCTCTGATCTCAATGATTCTATGTCATTAGCGATTCAAATTGACAGACGTTTGCGTGAGCGGAGAAGTATGCGTGGAATGGTGTTGCCTTGTGAACCAGCTTCTGAACCCATGCAGTGTGATAGAGTGGTGTCTGGGGCACAGCGTCATGAGTTTCGAAAGTGCAATGGGTTATGTTTCTACTGTGGTGATGCCTCTCATGCTATTTCAGTCTGCCCTAAGCGGGGAAGACGTTTTGCACGCTCAGTTGTCTTGGGTAGTGTTCAGACTAAGTTTTTATTAACTGTCACTCTGATATGCTCTCTGTCCTCATTTTCTGCTCAGGCTTTCGTTGATTCTGGAGCAGCTATTAACCTGATGGATTATGATTTTGCTAAACGTTGTGGGTTTCCCTTGATACCCCTACAGAAGTCTATTCCCCTACTGGGGATCGATTCTACCCCTTTGGCTGAGAATAAACCCCAGTTTTCTACTCAGGTGATAATGAGGGTTGAACCTGATCACCAGGAGTGCTGCAAATTTTTGGTTCTGTATAATCTGCATGACATTATCGTGCTGGGTTTCCCTTGGTTACAGTCTCATAATCCTGTTTTGGATTGGAAATCTGTGTCTGTAACCAGTTGGGGCTGCCAATGTGTTAATACCAACACTCCTGTTTTTTCTGCCTCCCCCCAGGCTCAGGACGTTCCTGACTTTTTGATTGATTTTTCTGATGTGTTTAGCAAAAGTAAATCTGCATCCTTGCCTCCCCATAGGAGCTATGACTGCGCTATTGAATTAGTGCCGGGTAGTAAATTCCCTAAAGGTCGCCTTTTTAACTTGTCTGTACCTGAACATGACGCTATGCGGTCTTATATCAAGGAATCATTGGAGAAGGGTCATATCAGACCATCCTCTTCACCCTTAGGTGCCGGTTTTTTCTTTGTGGCCAAAAAAGATGGTTCATTAAGGCCGTGTATTGATTATCGTCTTTTGAACAATATTACTGTGAAATATCAATATCCGTTACCCTTGATTTCTGACCTGTTTTCCAGGGTGAAAAACGCTACTTGGTTTACCAAGCTTGACCTCAGGGGAGCATATAACCTTATTCGCATTAAGCACGGGGATGAATGGAAGACGGCATTCAATACCCCGGAGGGCATTTTGAGTACCTTGTGATGCCCTTTGGGCTCACTAATGCTCCTTCCGTCTTCCAGTCCTTCATGAATGACATTTTCAGGGATTTTGTGGACAAATTTCTGATTGTTTATTTGGATGATATCTTGATTTTTTCTAATGACTGGGACTCTCATGTGAAACATGTTCGAACTGTATTCCAGATTTTGAGAGAGAATGCTCTGTATGTGAAGGGATCAAAGTGTCTTTTTGGCGTACAGAGGATCTCATTTCTGGGATTCATTTTGTCCCCATCTGTTATTGAAATGGACCCGGTCAAGGTTCAGGCCATCTGTGATTGGGTCCAACCTACTTCATTAAAGGCTCTTCAGAGATTTTTGGGTTTTGCCAATTTTTATCGTAAATTTATTGGTAATTTCTCGGTTATTGTTAAACCATTAACTGATTTGACCAGAAAGGGTTCCGATGTGGTGAATTGGCCTCCTGAGGCAGTCTCTGCATTTCAGGAACTTAAGCAGAGATTCACTTTTGCTCCTGTTCTACGGCAGCCTGATGTTTCTCTGCCATTTCAGGTGGAGGTTGATGCCTCTGAA
This sequence comes from Oophaga sylvatica, assembly GCA_033576555.1. Classification (NCBI taxonomy): domain Eukaryota; kingdom Metazoa; phylum Chordata; class Amphibia; order Anura; family Dendrobatidae; genus Oophaga; species Oophaga sylvatica. The sequence goes on along the minus strand of JARQOD010000001.1, from coordinate 166,616,175 downwards.
ATTGGGGCAGGTGCCGTTTTGTCCCAAAAAGATCCAGAGACCTCTAAAAGTAACCCTTGTGCCTTTTTCTCTCGAAAATTTTCTCCTACTGAACGTAATTATGACGTGGGTAATCGGGAGTTATTGGCCATGAAGTGGGCTTTTGAAGCGTGGAGACATTGGCTGGAGGGAGCCAAACATCAGGTGGTGGTCCTTACGGACCATAAGAATCTGGTCTATCTGGAATCTGCCAAGCGACTCAATCCTAGACAGGCCAGGTGGGCCTTGTTTTTCACACGTTTTAATTTTGTGGTTTCCTTTCTTCCTGGCACTAAGAATGTTAAGGCGGATGCCCTCTCGAGGAGTTTACTTGCGGACTCTCCTGAGTTATCTGATCCTTCTGTTATTTTGAAAGAGGGTGTAGTTCTTTCCGCCATCTCGCCCAATTTGAGACTTGCTCTGGAGGGGTGTCAGGAGGATAGGCCCGAGTGCTGCCCTGTTGGAAAATTGTTTGTCCCGGACCAGTGGAAAAAGAGTGTGATGTCTGAGATTCATTGTTCCGCATTGGCTGGGCATCCCGGAATTTTTGGTACCAGAGACTTGGTTAGTCGGTCCTTTTGGTGGCCTACCTTGTCTCGTGATGTCAGGGAATTTGTGCAGTCCTGCGGGACTTGCTCTCGCTCCAAGCCTTGCTCTCGCTCTAGTGGTTTGTTGATGCCATTGCCTGTGCCCAAGAGACCATGGACCCATATCTCTATGGATTTCATTTCCGACCTTCCTGTTTCTCAGAGAATGACCACCATCTGGGTAATTTGTGATAGGTTTTCCAAAATGATACATCTTGTGCCATTACCTAAGTTGCCTTCCTCCTCTGAATTGGTGCCGTTGTTCCTTCAGCACGTGGTTCGTTTACACGGCATTCCTGAGAACATTGTGTCTGACAGAGGAGTCCAGTTTGTTTCCAGATTTTGGAGGACTTTTTGTTCTAAACTGGGTGTTCAATTGTCTTTCTCCTCGGCATTTCATCCTCAGACCAATGGTCAAACTGAGAGAACAAACCAGACATTGGAGACTTATCTAAGATGCTTTGTGTCTGCTGATCAGGATGACTGGGTCTCTTTTTGCCTTTGGCTGAGTTTGCTCTTAATAATAGGGCTAGCTCTGCCACTTTGATGTCTCCGTTTTTCTGTAATTCTGGGTTTCACCCTCGATTTTTTCAGGACAGACGGAGGCTTCTGTCTGTCCAGGTGTTGACTCTGTTGTGGAGCGTATGCAACAGATTTGGGACCAGGTAGTGGAGAGGTTGTCCCTCTCTCAGGAGAAGGCCCAGCGGTTTGCTAACCGGCATAGGACTGATGGTCCTCGGTTTAAAGTGGGGGACTTGGTCTGGTTGTCCTCAAAGAATATTCCTATGAGAGTAGCATCTCCTAAATTTAAGCCTAGGTTCATTGGACCTTATAAGATCATGGACATTATTAATCCTGTTTCTTTTCGTTTGCTTCTTCCAGGGACATTTAAGATCCATAACGTGTTCCACAAGTACTTGTTGAAGAGGTTTGTTGAGCCAGTGGTTCCTGCTGCTGTGCCTCCTGACCCTGTTTTGGTTGAGGGCAATCTGGAGTATGTGGTTGAGAAAATATTAGATTCTCGTTTTTCTAGACGGAAACTCCAGTATTTGGTTAAATGGAGAGGTTATGGTCAGGAAGACAATTCTTGGGTGTTTGCTTCGGACATCCATGCTAGGAGACTTATCCGTGCGTATCATAGAACTCATCCTGACCGACCTGGTTGCTCAAATGAGGGTTCGGTGACCCCTCCTCAAGGGGGGGGTACTGTTGTGAATGGGTTTGAAATGAGTTCTGAGCAGAGGCTTCCTCTGGTGGTTACAAGCGGTGCTGGTCTGTTCAGTGAAGATTGTGAGGACTGGGAATCAGGTGTTACTGACTGGTCTTATATAAGGGAGTCACCTTCCCATCAGGGTTGCCGGTGATCAATTGTTCTGGTCTGAATCCTTCATTCCTGTTTCCCTTGTAGCCTGCTGTGTCGTGTCTGCATCTCCTGCTAACAGATAAGACATTTTCTTCTTTTTGTTTTTGTGCTATATTTTTGCATTTTGTCCTGCACTTCTGTGGGGGCCTTCAGGGTCCCCTCCGGGGCTTTTGCCCTCTCAGTTTAGTTCAGCCACTGATGTTTGTACTTTTGCTTTTTCCAGTTTTTTCAGTGGCTGCTGTTTTGATTTTGTTACACCAGAGAACTAATTTAGGTGGAAGAGGTCGTGTGATCTCAGGTGTTTTTGAAATTAGTAGAGTTGGTGCTTTTCAGGGTTTTCTGGGATTGCAGTAAGTACCCTTCCTATCCTTTTCTATTTAGTTAGTTTGGGCCCCAGCGTTTGCTCATACTATTTTCTTTCTGTGTCAGTATTTCATCTTGTCTAACAGCCATTACATGTTTGGGGGCTTTCTATGTTCTTTGGGGTTCTGCTCCGGGGCAGATAGCTTTCCTATTTCTATCTTTAGGTGTAGTTAGTTTCTCAGGCTGTGACGAGGCGTCTAGCACCAACGTAGGAACGCTCCACGGCTGCCTCTAGTTGTGGTGGTTAGTCAGGGTACTGCAATCTCATAGATTCCAACTGCTCTGGTGTATTGCCTTTTTTACCTGCACTCCTCAGCTACCGAAACATAACACATAGATTCCAACCTCTCTGGTGTATTTCCTTTTTTGCCTGCTCTCCTCAGCTACCATATCATAACAAGTTTGTTGATGTCTTTTTTAAAATGTGGTGCCCAAAACTGGACACAGTATTCCAGATGAGGTCTGACCAAAGAGGAGTAGAGGGCAATAATGACTTCACGTGATCTAGACTGTATGCTTCTGTTAACCCCTCTCTGACATCTGACGTACTATCCCGTCCATAAAACCCGTGACAATCTGACCATGGACGGGATAGTACGTCATATCGATCAGCTGCGCTCCCAGGGGTGTCAGCTGATTATCACAAACATGATCGCGGTGTACCGGGGGCACAGGGGAGCATCGCGCAGGGAGGGGGCTCCCTGCGAGCTCCCCTGAGACCCTCAGTACAGCGCAATGTGATCGCGCTGTTCTGAGGGCTTCCTCCCTCCCAGGACCCGGATCCAAGATGCCGCCGGGGTCCTGGAGGGAGGCGGCTTCCTCAGTGCCTGCTGAGAGCAGGCACTGAGAAGCCTGAAGCGCTGCCTGTGAGATCGCTGGTCTCACAGAGTGCTGTGCACACTGTGAGACCAGTGATCTGACATTTTACAGTGTAAAAAAGTAAAAAAAATAAAAATAAACATGTGTTAAAAAAAATTCCAAAATAAATTAAAAAAAAAAAAAATATTCCCCAATAAATTCATTTCTTCCTGTAAATAAAAAAAATAAAACAATAAAAGTACACATATTTGGTATCGCCGCGTCCATAACGACCCCCCCTATAAAACTGTCCCACTAGTTAACCCCTTTTTTGAACCCCTTAAAAAATAAAAAATAAAAACAAAGCAAAAAATCAGTGCTTTATCATCATACCGCTTAACAAAAAGTGGAATAACACACAATCAAAAAGACCGATATAAATAAAAATGGTACCGCTGAAAACGTCATCTTGTCCCACAAAAAATGAGCCACCATACAGCATCATCAGCCAAAAAATAAAAAAGTTATAGCTCGCAGAATAAAGCGATGCAAAAATAATTATTTTTTATATAAAATTGTTTTTATTCTATAAAAGCGCCAAAACATAAAAAAATGATATAAATGAGGTATCGCCGTAATCGTACTGACCCGAAGAATAAAACTGCTTTATCAATTTTACCACACGCGGAACGGTATAAACGCCTCCCCCAAAAGAAATTCATGAATTGCTGATTTTTCTTCATTCTAACCTCCCAAAAATCGAAATAAAAAGCGATCAAAAAATGTCACGTGCTCAAAATGGTACCAATAAAAACGTCAACTCGTACCGCAAAAAATAAGACCTCACATGACTCTGTGGGCCAAAATATGCAAAAATTATAGCTCTCAAAATGTGGCGATGCAAAAAACTATTTTTTGCAATAAAAAGCGTCTTTTAGCATGTGACAGCTGCCAATCATAAAAACCCGCTATAAATAGTAAATCAAACCCCCCTTTATAACCCCCTTAGTTAGGGAAAAATAATAAAATTAAAAAAATGTATTTATTTCCATTTTCCCATTAGGGTTATGGTTAAGGTTAGGGTTGCGGCTAAAGTTAGGGTTAGGGTTGGTGCTAAAGTTAGTATTAGGGTTATGGTTGGGATTAGGGATAGGGGTGTGTTAGGGTTAGGTTTGTGGTTAGGGTTGGGACTAGGGTTAGGGGTGTGTTGGGGTTAGGGTTGGAGTTAGAATTGGGGGGTTTCCGCTGTTTAGGCACATCAGGGGCTCTCCAAATGTGACATGGCGTCTGATCTCAATTCCAGCCAATTCTGCGTTGAAAAAGTCAAACGGTGCTCCTTCCCTTCTGAGCTCTGCCAATGCGCCCAAACAGTAGTTTACTCCCACATGGGGTATCAGCGTACTCTGGACCCTAAGAGTTATTGTGCAATTTGTCCTATTTCTTCTGTTACCCTTGGGAAAATAAAAAACTGGGGGCAAAAATATCATTTTTTTAAAAAAAATGATTTTTTTTTTGTTTTTACGGCTGTACGTTATAAACTTCTGTGAAGCACTTGGGCTTCATAGCGCTCACCACACATCTAGATAAGTTCCTTGTGGGGTCTATTTTCCAAAATGGGGTCACTTGTGGGGGTTTCCACTGTTTAGGCGCATCAGGGGCTCTCCAAATGCGACATGACGCCCCCAGACCATTCCATCAAAGTCTACAATCCAAAACGTCACTACTTCACTTCTGAGCCCCAACGTGTACCCATACAGTAGTTTTCTCCCACATATTGGGTATCTGCGTACTCAGGACAAATTGGACAACAACTTTTGGGTTCCAATTTCTCCTGTTACCCTTGTGAAAATAAAATATTGGGGGCGAAAAATAAATTTTTTGTAAAAAAAAAAAAAAATTTATTTTTACGGCTGTTCGTTATAAACTTCTGTGAAGCACTTAGGGGTTCAAAGTGCTCACCACACATCTAGATAAGTTCCTTGTGGGGTCTATTTTCCAAAATCGGGTCACTTGTGGGGGTTTCCACTGTTTAGGTGCATTAGGGGCTCTCCAAATGCGACATGATGCCCCCTGAGCATTCCATCAAAGTCTGCAATCCAAAACGTCACTACTTCCCTTCCAAGCCCCAACGTGTACCCATACAGTAGTTTTCTCCCACATATTGGGTATCAGCGTACTCAGGACAAATTGGACAACTTTTCGGGTCCAATTTCTCCTGTTACCCTTGTGAAAATAAAATATTGGGGACGAAAAAATCATTTCTGTAAAAAAAAAAAATTATTTTACGGCTGTACGTTATAAACTTCTGTGAAGCACTTGGGGGTTCAAAGTGTCCACCACACATCTAGATAAGTTCCTTGAGGGGTCAAGTTTCCAAAATGGTGTCATTTGTCAGGGGTTTCCACTGTTTAGGCAGATCAGGAGCTCTCCAAACACGACATGGCATCCAGCCAATTCTGCGTTGAAAAAGTCAAACGGCGCTCCTTCCCTTCCAAACTCTGCCATGCACCCAAACAGTGGTTTACCCCCACATATGGGGTATCACCGTACTCAGGACAAATTGCACAATAACTTTGGAGTCTTGTTACTCTTGGGAAAATAAAAATTGGGGTGAAAAGATAATTTTTGTGGAAAAAATATGATTTTTTAATTTTACGGCTCTACGTTATAAACTTGTGTGAAGCACTTGGGGGTTCAAATTGCTCACCAAAGATCTAGATAAGTTCCTTAGGGGTCTAGTTTCCCAAATGGGGTCACTTGTGGGGGGTTTCCACTGTTTAGGCACATCAGGGGCTCTCCAAATGCAACATGGTGTCCAATCTCAATTCCAGCCAATTTTGGTTGGAAAAAGTCAAATGGTGCTCCTTTCATTCCGAGCTCTGCCGTGCACCCAAACAGTGGTTCCCCCCCACATATCGGGTATCAACGTGCTCAGGACAAATTGGACAACAACTTTTGTGGTCCAATTTCTCCTGTTACCCTTGGAAAAATAAAAAATTAGTGACTAAAAATAATTTTTGTGGGAAAAAAATAGGATTTTTTATTTTCATTCCCGGGCATTATAAACTTGTGTGAAGCACTTGGGGGTTCAAAGTGCTCACCAAAGCTCTAGATAAGTTCCTTAGGGGTCTAGTTTCCAAAATGTGGTCACTTATGGGGGGTTTCCACTGTTTAGGCTCATCTGGGGCACTGCAAACGGAACATGACCCCCATCAACGTCTGCATTCCAAAACGTTACTACTTCCTTTCCAAGCCCTGCTGTGCGCCCAAACAGTTTCCCCCTCCCACATATTGGGTATCAGCGTACTCAGGACAAATTGGCCAACAACTTTTGGGGTCCAATTTCCTTGGGAAAAATCAAAAATTTGGGACTAAAAAATCATTTTTGTGGAAAATTTTTTCTTTTTTTTTTTCACAACCAGACATTATAAACTTTTGTGAAACACTTGGGGGTTCAAAGTGCTCACAACAGATCTAGATAAGTTCCTTAGGGGGTCTAGTTTCCAAAATGGTGTCACTTGTGGGGGGTTTCCACTGTTTAGGTGCATCAGGGGCTCTGCAAACGCGACATGGCATCCAATCTCAATTCCAGCCAATTTTAGTTTGAAAAAGTCAAAAGGCGCTCCTTCCCTTATGAGCTCTGCTGTGCGCACAGACAGTGGTTTTCCCCCCACTTATGGGGTATTGGCGTACTCAGGAGAAATTGCACAACAACGTTATCTGTCCATTTTCTTCTTTTACCCTTGTGAAAATAAAAATAAGGTTTGTAAAAGATCATTTTTGTGGCTAAAAAGTTAAATATTCATTTTTTCCTTCCACGTTGCTTCAGCTCCTGTGAAGCACCTGAAGGGTTAATAAACTTCTTGAATGTGGTTTTGAGTACCTTGAGGGGTACACTTTTTAGAATAGTGTCACTTTTGGGTATTTTCTGCTATATAGACTCTTCAAAGTGACTTCAAATATGAGGTGGTCCCTGAAAAAAATGGCTTTGTAAATTTTGTTGTAAAAATGAGAAATCTCTGGTCAACTTTTAACCCTTATAATTTCCTAAGAAAAAAAAAATTTATTCCAAAATTGTGCTGATGTAAAGTAGACATGTGGGAAATGTTATTTTTTAACTATTTTGTGTGACATATTTCTCAGTTTTAAGGGAATAAAAATTCAAAGTTTGAAAATTGCAAAATTTTAAAATTTTCGCCATATTTGCATTTTTTTCAAAAATAAACGCAAGTTATATAGAAGAAATTTTACCAATAACGTGAAGTACAATATGTCACGAGAAAACAATCTCAGTATCGCACAGATCCATTGAAGCGTTCCAGAGTTATAACCTCATAAAGAGACAGTGGTCAGAATTGTAAAAATTGGCCCGGTCATTAACGTGCAAACCCCCCTTGGGGGTGAATAGGTTAATAAATCCCAGAATTGTATTTGCCTTTTTTGCTGCTGCATCACACTGTTGACTCATGTTCAGTCTGTGATCTATTAGTATACCCAAGTCTTTTTTCACATGTGCTGTTGCCAGGGTCGGCTCCAGGTTTTTATGGGCCCCGGGCGAAAGAGTCTCAGTGGGCCCCCTTAACACAGACCACGATTCATGATGCATAGATACTGCAGAGAAATATGGGTATAGCACAACGCCAAACACTTCTCTTCTTCCATTACATGACTGATATCTATTGTAAATTGTACAATAGCTCAAAAACCGCCAAATCCTCACAGCGCACAGTACAGACTGGACAGTACAGTCCTCCATACAATATTATGGGCACCACATAGTCTCTCCCTCATCACCCATATAATACCCCATGCAGGATGTCACCCCACCATCCCCCATATAATGCTCCATACAGAATACTGGACCCAATATAATGCTCCATACAGAATACTGGACCACATATAATGCTCCATACAAAATATGGAGCTCTCCTCTACACTGTGCTACGTTCTGCACTGTTACGGCTCAGGAAAGAGCGCTGTGGAAAGACTCCCCATTATCATCATCATTGCATGCCCATCATCATCATCATTGCCTTCCCAATATCATCATTGCCTCCCCATTAATATCATCATCATCATTGCCTTCCCATTATCATTGCCTCCCCATCATCATCATTATCATTGCCTCCCCATTAATATCATCATCATTGCCTTCCCATTATCATTGCCTCCCCATCATCATCATTATCATTGCCTCCTCATTAATATCATCATCATCATTGCCTTCCCATTATCATTGCCTCCCCATCATCATCATTATCTTTGCCTCTCCATTAATATCATCATCATCGCCTTCCCATTATCATTGCCTCCCCATCATCATCATTATCATTGCCTCCCCATTAATATCATCATCATTGCCTTCCCATTATCATTGCCTCCCCATCATCATCATCATCATCGCCTCCTTACCACCATCACTGCCTGCCTCCCCCCACCACCATCACACATACAGCACCGCAGGCAGCACTCTCTCACATACACACAGGCACACACAGACCGATTACACACAGGCACACACACACCGATTACACACACACACACCGATCTCACCTGTCCGGCGTCCGCGCTCTCTCTGCCACAGCCGGCCGCTGAATGATGACGTCATTCAGCAGCGCTGCTGTGAGAGAGGAAGCGCCGGCGCAGGCGCCCCCTGGAGCTCAGAGCTACGGCAGCGGAGGCACGGGGAGAGGTGAGTATTGCGCAGGCTCCTGCCGGGCCCTGAGCAAGCGGGGGGGCCCAGTGGCGGCGCTGACACCGCTAACGGGTGCCGGGGTGCCCGACGGCGAGTGGGCCCCCCACCTGCTCAGGGCCCCGGCACTTGCCCGGGTGTGCCGGGTGCTGACGCCGGCCCTGGCTGTTGCTTAGCCCTATTCCTCCCATTCTGTATACGCTTTTTTCATTTTTATTGCCAAATGTAGTACTTTGCATTTTTCCCTGTTAAAAACCATTCTGTTAGTTGCTGCCCACTGCTCCAGTTTATTTATATCTTTTTGAATCCTCTCTCTCTCATCTCTAGTATTAGCTATCCCTCCTAGCTTTGTGTCATCAGCAAATTTAATCAGTTTACCCTCAATTCCTTCATCTAAATCATCGATAAAGATGTTGAACAATACAGGGCCCAAGACAGAGCCCTGTGGTTCCCCACTTGATACATTCTTCCAACTGGATGTGCAGCCATTTACTACCACTCTTTGGGTCCGATCACTAAGCCAGTTATGAATCCACCTAACAGTTGCCTTGTCCATTCCATACTTAGTAATTTTTTCAATAAGGATTGTGTGAGGTACTTTGTCAAATGCTTTGCTGAAGTCAAGATATACTATATCTACAGCATTTCCCTGATCCACCCAGTCAGTGATTTTGTCATAGAAGGAAATTAAATTAGTCTGACATGACTTATTAGTTACATACCCATGCTGACTCTGTTAAGCACTTCATTCTTATCCAGGTACTTACATGTTGTTTAATAATTTGTTCAAAGATCTTTCCTGGTATAGATGTCAGACTCACCAACCTATAGTTCCCTGGGTCCACTGTTGTGAACACGCTGGAGGCGACTTCGGAGCTGGGCCTCCCTCTGGTTGTTGCTGAGGGTAATGAACCAATTGCTGAATGGATTTCAGCTGGGTCTGAATGGTCTGATATTAGTGACCTGAACTCCCATCAGCCTTGCCGGTAATCAATTTTTCTTCCAGGTCTTGCTTGGAGCTCAGCTTGCATTCCTGCTTTCATTCAGATAAGTGACTTGCTTTTTTTTTCCTCTGGTTGGATGTTCCTTGCTGGTTTTCTGCCTTGCAGTAGACTTCAGCCTGGTCCCCTTTTGGGGCCTGGCGTTGAATTTGTGCTCAGTTTGTGTTTGCACTTTTGCTCTGCTCCTGTGTCACTTTTTATTTGCTGTACTGCTGTGTGTTACACCAGAGGTCTGATTTAGGTGGTAGAGATCGTGTGATCTCAGGTTTTTTTTGTTAATCAGAAGTGTTGGTATTTTTGTCAGGGTTTTTTGGGTTGCAGTCAGAATTCTTTCCTATACTTTTCTAACTAGACAGAATTGGGCCCCAGCGTTTGCTCATTCTATTTTCTGTCTGCGTTCGTATCTTCTTCTTGTCTAACCGCCATTACATGTTTGGGGGCTTCCTATTTCTTTGGGGGTTCTGCTGCGGGGCAGTTAGCTTTCATCTTTTCTGCCTTTAGGTGTAGCTATCTCTCCGGCTGTGATGAGGTGTCTAGTATCACCGTAGGTACGCTCCACGGCTACTTCTAGTGTTGCGGTTAGTTTAGGGTTCTGCAACCCATTAGTTTCCAGCCTCTCTGGTGTATTGCTACTTTGGCTATTTTTGCTATTTTTCCTCAGCTACCGAAACATAACAGTCCACCTTCTTTCCCTTTTTGAAGACAGGAACAACATTTGCTCTTCTCCAGTCTTGTGGGACTTCTCCTGGTCTACAAGAATTTTCAAAGATTATGGAGAGTGGTTCAAAAATTTCTTCAGCTATCTCCTTCAGAACTTTGGGGTGTAATTCATCTGGACCTGGAGACTTGAATTCATTTATGTTAGCTAAGTGTTTCCTCGCTATTTTTCTGTTTATAGATATCCTTGATTCTTCTATTCCCTTAATAGGACAGTGAAGATCAGTTGATGTTACATTTCCTTTCTGAGAGAAAACAGATGCAAAATAGGAATTTAAAAGTTCGGCCTTCTCAACATCCTTTCTTACAATTTCATAATTTTCATCCTGTAAAAATCCTATAGCATCTCTTTTCTTTTACTTTTGACATATCCCCAAAATCCTTTTTTAGTGCTTTTGACATCTCTTGAAAGCCTTAGTTCATTGTCAACTTTAGATAATCTGATTCGTGCCCTGCAGGTTCTGCAGACAGCATTATATTCTTCTTTAGATAAGCCTCCCTCTTTCCATTTGATAAACATTTCTTTCTTCCTTTTTAGCATGTGTTTTTAAGTTGTTTGTTCATCCATCCTGATTTCCTTAAATGCTTCCTATTCTTCCCTCTTTTCGGAATTGTTAATGTTTGTGCTTTGAGAATCTAATTTTTCAAGATTTCCCATCCTTCCTGGACATTTTTGTCCTTAAGGATGTCTAGCCATTGGATCCCTCCAATTCTCTTTCTGAGTCCCTTAAAATCTGCCTTTCTGAAATCTAACCTTGAAGTCTGAGTCTTCACAGGTCTTCCTCCTCTAGTTATCCAAAATTCTAAAATAGCATGGTCGCTACCTCCTAAGGTCCCAGCCACTCTTACCTCCTCAACCATTTCCTCCCTTGGATTAGATCCAAGGTAGCAGATCCCCTTGTTTTCTCCCCTACCTTTTGGAAGATAAAGTTGTCAGCAAGAGTGGATAAGAATTTGCTTGACCTGTTAGTTTTGCCTGAGAGAGATTCCCAGCAAATATCTGGATAATTGAAATCTCCCATGACCACTATGTCATATTTTTTGGAGAACTTGGCCATTTGATGCATAAAGAGTTCATCCATATCTTCAACTTGTATAGGCGGCCTGTAGTAAATGCCTACAATGGTGTCTTTTCCATTGTTCACTCCTTGTATTCTTACCCAGTTTCCACAGAACTCCCAGTCTCTGAAGCTTCAATCTCTGTACAGATATACACTTTTCTAACATACAATTAAACACCTCCTCCTCGTTTATGAAGTCTGTTTCTTGCAAACAAGTTGAATCCTTCTAGCCTTGTATTCCAATCATGTGTATCGTCCCACCAAGTTTCAGTGATTCCAATGACATCATATTTCTTTTCCTGTGTTAGTAGTTCCAATTCTCCTTGTTTGTTGCCCATGCTTTGTGCATTTGTGTAGAAACATTTTAGTTTGTGATTGGTTTCACTTCCTCTTTAAGTGTTAATTTTCTGAATAATAACTACTTTCTTGTTTATGGAAGGCTATGTATGACTGTATTAGAAAATAATTACATAATTCTGGTCTTCAAAAAGAAAATGCTCTTTATAACAGATGTAGAGATTTACACTCAGCAGTAGGCACTCAGTACAGACGAGAGTCTTGGTGCAAAACAAAGTAAGGTTTATTACATTTATACGCACTTCAAATGAAAATGCTTTTCCAGCCTAAGAAAATAAAGCATAACAGCTTTTCTTAAACCCAAATTGTATAATAAACCACAAAGTACTCACACAACAACACAGGCATTAGTTATGTCAGGGACACTGTCACAATCGATTTTTGGATTTGTGACAGCTCTGGCTCTGCTTTAATTTAAACGTTGTTTTTGGCTTTCGTGCCAGCAGGGGTTAATGTCAGTTTTCCTTGCTTGCAGCTAGCTGCAGCTGCTGAATTGCTAGGTCAGCTGATGTGGGTAGTGACCACTCCCACCATCCTTCAGTCACATGATGCATCAGCTGACTGTTGTCATGGAGTTATTCTATGTTTGTAGAGTGTTCAGCGCTCTGGTGTCAGTGCTGAACTGGCTACTTCTGTGTTGTTTGGGGTCCTGTTTTCCGTGTCCTCTGCAGTGTGGAGCTTGGCAGCGGTGCCTGGAGCTAAGTTACTTATGTATTTTCCCTGTCTGTCTCGTGCTTGTAGCTATTCCGTGTTTGTATAATCTGCAGAGGTGAGGCTAGCGTCCTTGCCGGCCAGTGCACTAGCCAGAGTTAAGTGAGGTGACAGCTAGGGATGAGGTTCGTGATACGGCTGGGGGAAGGACTCGCATAGGGTGTTAGAGGAGCTTAGGGATAGGCACAGGCTAAGTTAGGAGGTGCCCCATCCCTTGTGCCCTACTATTAGGGCCTTCCTCCCCCTTTTTACATCCCGTTATTGGTGTTTGTTGTGCCTTCTGCTGTACTGACCCTTGTAGTTGTGACATTCAATCTGTAAATCAACACTGTCTTCTCTCCAGCTTCACTACCACAGAGAAGTATTCACCTCCCAAACAGCTCACCATTGCTAGTCACTCACCAGCTCCAACATACAGAGAGCTCAGCTTCCAACAGCTGACTGAACACAAACTGAAATCACAGCCTGGCTCTAATCATAGCTAGCCAGTTGCACATAATCAGGACCTCTGGTGCTAGGTTTTAACCCTGTCTTACCTTTTTTTTTCAGAAAATGCCCTTTAACCCCTCTCTGACATTAGACGTACTATCCCGTCCATAAAACCCGTGCCATTCTGACCATGGACGGGATAGTACGTCATAGGCGATTAGCTGCGCTCCCGGAGAGAGCGCAGCTAATCGCCGCCGGGTGTCAGCTGATTATCACAGCTGACACCCGTGACTGTGTGTCAGGAGCGGTCACGGACCGCTCCCGGCACATTAACCCCTTGCACACCGCGATCAAACATGATCGCGGTGTGCTGGGGGCACAGGGGAGGATCGCGCAGGGTGGGGGCTCCCTGCGCGCCCCCCTGAGACCCTCAGAGCAGCGCGATGTGATCGCGCTGCTCTGAGGGCTTCCTCCCTCCCAGGACCCGGATCCAAGATGGCGCTGGGGTCCTGGAGGGAGGCGGCTTCCTCAGTGCCTGCCGAGAGCAGGCATGAGGAAGCGTCCTGCACTGCCTGTCACATCGCTGGTGTGACAGAGTGCTGTGCACACTGTCACACCAGTGATCTGATGAAATACAGTGATGTCCCACCCTGGGACAAAGTAAAAAAGTAAAAAAAGTAAAAATAAACATGTGTAAAAAAAAATCCAAAAAAAAAAAAAAAAAATATTCCCCAATAAATTCATTACTTATTGTAAATAAAAAAAATAAAACAATAAAAGTACACATATATGTATCGCCGCGTCCGTAACGACCCCCCTATAAAACTGTCCCACTAGTTAACCCCTTTTGTGAACCCCTTAAAAAATAAAAACGAAGCAAAAAATCAGTGCTTTATCATCATACCGCTGAACAAAAAGTGGAATAACACGCATCAAAAAGACGGATATAAATAAACATGGTACCCTGAAAACGTCATCTTGTCCCGCAAAAAACGAGCCGTCACACAGCATCATCAGCAAAAAAATAAAAAAGTTATAGCTCGCAGAATAAAGCGATGCAAAAATAATTATTTTTTATATAAAATTGTTTTTATTCTATAAAAGCGCCAAAACATAAAAAAATTATATAAATGAGGTATTGCCATAATCGTACTGACCCGAAGAATAAAACTGCTTTATCGATTTTACCACACGCGGAACAATAAAAACGCCTCACCCAAAAGAAATTCATGAATTGCTGATTTTTGTTCATTCTAACCTCCCAAAAATCGAAATAAAAAGCGATCAAAAAATGTCACGTGCTCAAAAATGGTACCAATAAAAGCGTCACCTCGTCCCGCAAAAATTAAGACCTCACATGACTCTGTGGGCCAAAATATGCAAAAATTATAGCTCTCAAAATGTGGTGATGCAAAAAACTACTTTTTGCAATAAAAAGCGTCTTTTAGCGTGACAGCTGCCAATCATAAAAACCGCTATAAATAGTAAATCAAACCCCCCTTTATCACCCCCTTAGTTAGGGAAAAATAATAAAATAAAAAAAATGTATTTATTTCCATTTTCCCATTAGGGTTAGGGTTAGGGTTTCGGCTAAAGTTAGGGTTAGGGTTGGCGCTAAAGTTAGGATTAGGGTTAGAGTTAGGATTAGGGTTAGGGTTGGGATTAGGGTTGGGACTAGAGTTAGGGTGTGTTGGGGTTAGGGTTGGAGTTAGAATTGGGGGTTTCCGCTGTTTAGGCACATCAGGGGCTCTCCAAATGTGACATGGCGTCTGATCTCCATTCCAGCCAATTCTGCGTTGAAAAAGTCAAACGGTGTTCCTTCACTTCTGAGCTCTGCCATGCGTCCAAACAGTAGTTTATCCCCACATATGGGGTATCAGCGTACTCTGGACCCCAAGAGTTATTGTGAAATTTGTCCTATTTCTTCTGTTACCCTTGGGAAAATAAAAAACTGGGGGCGAAAATATTATTTTTGTAAAAAAAATAAGATTTTTTTGTTTTTACGGCTGTACATTATAAACTTCTGTGAAGCACTTGGGGCTTCATAGCGCTCACCACACATCTAAATAAGTTCCTTGTGGGGTCTATTTTCCAAAATGGGGTCACTTGTTGGGGATTTCCACTGTTTAGGCGCATCAGGGGCTCTCCAAATGCGACATGACGCCCCCAGACCATTCCATCAAAGTCTGCAATCCAAAACGTCACTACTTCCCTTTCCGAGCCCTGACATGCGCCCATACAGTAGTTTTCTCCCACATATTGGGTATCAGCGTACTCAGGACAAATTGGACAACAACTTTTGGGGTCCAATTTCTCCTGTTGCTCTTGTGAAAATAAAATATTGGGGGCGAAAAAATCATTTTTGTAAAAAAAAAGGATTTTTTATTTTTACGGCTGTGCGTTATAAACTTCTGTGAAGCACTTCGGGGTTCAAAGTGCTCACCACACATCTAGGTAAGTTCCTTGTGAGGTCTATTTTCCAAAATGGGGTCACTTGTGGGGGGTTTCCACTGTTTAGGCGCATCAGGGGCTCTCCAAATGCGACATGACGCCCCCAGACCATTCCATCAAAGTCTGCAATCCAAAACGTCACTACTTCCCTTTCCGAGCCCTGACATGCGCCCATACAGTAGTTTTCTCCACATATTGGGTATCAGCGTACTCAGGACAAATTGGACAACAACTTTT
>JARQOD010000001.1:166478487-166600290 GCA_033576555.1 Oophaga sylvatica | reverse complement strand
CCTACACTTCTCCATATCTAGCTAATCCCTCAATGTGTTTTTACTGCATTTTCTGTGATGTTTTGTTTGACATGGAGCCTCAAACAGGATGTCACAGGAGGCTGGGCTCACTCACTTCTTTGCAGAAAAAGGTAATATTCATTTGACATGTATGGAACTTATACTACTTTATACCCCCTGTTAATCTCATACTGCCCCCTTCATATGGGGAATCTTGTGGTAAGCCTAAACCATGCCTCTCTTTCCTTTCCAATGCTGCAGAGGCATGGTTAAAGGGAATCTGTCACCAGGTTTTTGCTATCTCATCTAAGAGCAGCATAATGTGGAAAAAGAGACTCTGAGTCCAACAATGTATCACTTGGTTTACTGAGTGAAGCAGTTGTGACACAATCAGAGTTCTTAGATGTAGCTTGAAGCAGAGCTGAGAAAGCTGTCCCCGCCCACTCTTGGCCTGGCCCAGCAGAGCACCAGAGGCTCCTCCAGGTGGCCCCCCCATTTGCTTTCGTATGTTTGCAGCAGAGACACTTCAGCTAAAGTCTAGAGCATCATTTAATGTAGTACTGACATCTACATTGAGTTCTGCAGTACTACCTTAATAAAACTCTGTGCCACCTTAACACCTCCTTCCTTCCTTCCCACTCACAAACATACTTCTATCTTACTTGCTGTAAAGATAGGTAGTGGGTGGGGGTTTGCAGGCTTCAGCCAGATGAGTAGAGTTCCCCCTCTCACCTGCACTCAGCAACTAATCTGTAAAGTCATGGTTCTGGGATGGAACCTGTGCTTTGTGGTCGGCTTTTCTGTCCACCAAGCCACAGCAGATACGCCTTTTCTCTAGATGTTTAATTTCTGTTATCCTTGCTTCAGTCTTTTTAGGTTAACAAGTGTTTTAATTTACGCATTTCTCTGCCGTATCACCTTTCAGTGCGGCTTTATATACTTTCCTCCTGCTGGTTTTTCCTGCTGGTGATAGTCTCATTTGGATGTCCAGTCATACTGTTGTAGTTTAAACCAGTCAGTTAAAAACCAGCTAGGGTTTAACTCTCTGTTTATGTTCTTTACCCGGCATCTATCTTCTGTTTCTTTTTAGGAGGTAGGCAGCATATTCTGAATCAGTATGTATTTAATCCTTTATTTTGTATTTTGTGGTTTGTTTTACTCACTATGGGATCTCTTTCTATGTCAGCACACGTTCCTTTCTGTAGCTAATTTGCACTCTAAAACTGCCCTCTGGTTCTTTAGGAGGAATGTGAAGCGCTCGGATGCCTTTCAGGCATCATACGTCCGAGTTGCCATCATCTAGTTTGTGGTTAGGGCTATCTTAGCTCACACAGGAACCACAAGGGACTGTGGGATCAGGATCTCTAGTCTGTACAGAAACCGGCTCATTCAGAGGCCATTTTTTAGTGTATTACCTATTTTCTCTATTGAGTTGCCATAGTATCATAACAGTAACTTTTTTTGTGGGTAAAGTGTGTATATTTATTGGGTATATGTGTTTATTGTGTACAATGCGTGCAAGTTCTTATACTCATATATAATGTGTGTATAGCTGTTAGTGTGAGTGAAGGGTGATGTGGGTTATGGGTGACTGGGGGCCCTGTTCCCATAACACCCATATAATTCTTTACTGAAAGATGGCCCCCATACTCACACTGATAATTATGCAAACATTATACTGTACATGATGTGAGACAGTGAAGGAATATGTGTCGAATGGGGTGTACATTTCACCTAGGTACTGTGCTGTATGGTATAAGGGAAATGTGTGGCTTTGTAAACCTAGTGGTAGAGAAAGGTCACTACACCTTACATTCAGTACACACTTGCAGCTCAGGCCTGAAACCATTCAGCTGTTAATTAGGAGACCAGAAGTAGGTGTCTGCGAACACAGTCAGAGAGCTCGCTTAGTCTGGACACAGGAGGGGTCCAGGCACAGAAGGTGTCTCCAGGAGTTTGAGCTATCTCAGTCTGGGTGCTCGATGTACCCCGGACACAGGAGTAGTCTCTGTGAGAATCCATGCGGATAGCAGCTGAATAGGAGGGGAGCTCTCTCAAGTATGGACGTTGAAGGTGCCTTCAGACACAAGGAGGAGACTCTGTGAAACTCCATGCTGGTAAATGCTGAACATATGTGTTGTTTTGGCCCAGGCTGGTAGAGTCTGGTCCCGGATAGATAGGGAAATCTATCTAAGTGTAGTAAGTGGCTGGACAAGCCCAGGTCTTCTGTTTATGATTTGTTTTTATCTGTTTGCTGTGGACTTTAATAAAGCTGGTTGCGGCCAGTTTTCACCAGAACTGCTGTCTGAATGAACTGTTTCTGTGCCACTCTGTCTACCCGGACGGCGATCCCAGAGCTATATCCCCTGAAAAGCTTACAATTGGCGGAGAATGCTGGGGCAGCACAGTGGCTGATACAATTGGTGCTGGAATGTGCGTGCAGCACAGTGGCTTAAGGTACTGCCACACTAAACAATCCCGCTAGCGATCACAATAACGACGCATACTAATGCGATCGCTAGCGGGATTGTTTCTATATCGCTAAATGCGGCCACATTTAGCGATATAGTTAACGACGCTATCGCCGTTAGCGATCTTCTTAACGACTTTAGCGGTACAAAAGTACCGCTAAATCGCTAAGAAAAGGTGCCACACAGCGATAAGATACTTACCCAGCGGGAGCGCCGACGAGAAAATAGGGTCCGGAACGATTCCAGCGACGAGCGAGATCACAGCAGGAAGCTCGTCGCTGGAAGCTGCCGCACTGAACAATATCGCTAACGGGATCGCTAAATAGTGACGTTTTTTAGCGATCCCGTTAGCGATATTGTTTAGTGTGGCATACCCTTTAGAGACAGCAATAAAAGGTGAAGTCTGTTGAAGCAGCAGCAGAAAAAAAAAAAAAAAGTGTGTCAGCAAAAGAAACGTCTGTTGGAGCAGTCTTAAAGAGACAGTAGCCCTAATAGAGTTTGCAAAAGAAAAAAAAAAAAAAAAAAGTGTGTCTGCACAGCAAAGCTGAACTTGTTGTGGAAAAGACTGTGGAGTGTGCAGCAGCAAAGGAAAAGTCTGTTGGAGCAGTCTTAAAGAGACAGTGGCCCTAATAGAGTTTGCAGAAAAAAAAAAAAAAGTGTCTGCACAGCAAGGCTGAATTTTCTGTGGTAAAGACTGTGGAGTGTGTATGTCTTGAGTGAAGACTGCCGTTGTTGAGACAGAGAAGTCTGACAGCATGGATGACAGCATGGAGGCGCTGTTTGAACAAATGGCGCAAGTTAATGTGCAACATAAGACTGCCGTGGTTGAGACAGATAAGTCCGGCAGTATGGAGGAGCTTGTTAAGAAACACCTGCAGAGCATGCAGCAGGCCCAGCAGAGCTGGCAGCAGCAGCAGCAGGAGTTTAAACCGATTGCTGAGGGAGCAGATTGCAGCTCTCAGCACCTCGTACCCGAGTAATGTTGTAAAGGCACCTGCGTTGCCTGCAGTAAAGAAGCGGTTGGAGCCTGACGTCGGCCGTCGTGTCGGCATGGTTGAAGAGGTGATAGTGAACCGCTACACCCGAGCATGTCCTCCTGAGGTACAGCCAGAGGTCAGACAAGGAGACCACCAGGACGCCAATCGTCTGGTCAGCCTGATGGAGAAGGCCTTCGCCAGCAAAGACTGTCTCCGTGACCAGCCGTCTGAGAAGTCGTCACTTCAGAGTTCCCGGACGCTGAACTCTCGCGGTAAGAGCGTTCCAGCTGTTGGGGACATGGGGTATGCTGATAAGCGGGTTCAGGCCCGAGGGGACATGTGGGTGGAAAAGTGTGATGGACAGTGTTGGAGATGTCGTGAAATTGCAGCCAACTGTCCAATAGAGGGGGAGCCTATGTATTGTGATGTTGGCAGATCCCTCTCTCTCTGCGCAGAACCTGTGTGTGTGTCCACCTCAGCCGAAGAGACTGGACCACAGGTGTCCCGGTGGTTGTAAATGACTGCCCAGCACAGGCCCTCTTGGACTCAGAGAGTCCAGTGACTTCCGTATGGGACAGCCTGATTGATAGGGACTTCTTCCCTGATAAGCACCTGAGTGTGGTGTGCGTCCATGGAGACACCAAAGTCTACCCAGAGACTGTCGTGGACTTGATCCCCAAACGCGGGGAGGTTTCATGTGAAGTGGGGGTAGTGAAGAACCTGGTGCAACCCGTTATATTGGGTAATGACTTTCCCGATTTAAGGATCTCTGGGGAAAAATGTTTCTGATGGACAGTGTGATGAAGCTCCTATTGAGGGTGCGCAGTCCCGAGGGGCGGAACACAATGCTAGTGGGCCGTTAAACTTATGTGATAATGATGATGATGATGATGATAATGATAATGATGATGATGATCATGATAATGATGATGACCATGATAATGATGCTGATAATGATAATGATGATGATCATGATAGTGATGATGATACTGATCATAATCATGATAATGATATTGATAATGATGATGACTGTGAAAAAGATGAAATTCCTTTGCAGGTGATGTTGGGAGACGAGGATGGTGGTTCTCAGGAACCGAGTGTCCCTGACTTACCTGTGTCCTGTGACAATTTTGAGAGTGAACAGTGGCGAGACCCCTCTCTTAAAACGGCCCAGGAAAATATAAATGTTCTAAATGAGGTTTCCCAAGAGCCTGGCTCTGAGGAGAGGTTACCTCATGTTGCCATAAACACTCACCTGTTGTATAGGGACACTGAAGTCCAGGGAGAGGTCGTGAGCCAGCTCCTAGTACCTGAGCTATATAGAAGTATAGTGCTGGGGTTGTCACATAGTCACATACTTGAGGGACCAGATGGTGAAGTTAATGTTGTGGATGACATGTTAACTAAGGTTCCAGATCAAGATGTGAATGAGAATGAATTGTATAGCCCTGACAGTGAGCCGGATGTGAATGAAAATGAAGTGTATAACCCTGAAAGTGAGCCAGATGTGGCTGAGAAAAAGGGGTCAGACAGGGATAGTGGTAGTGATAGTGAATCATCTGATGACCATAAAGCAACCAGTGCAAATGAGGAAGGCATGGTAGCAGAGGAGGTTGAGAGTCCTGAGAAGAAAGCTGATGCTGACCTTACAGCCGGACAGAAGATGGCATCTGAAGATGTTTTACAGTTGGCCGGTTCCCTGGCGAAGACTAAGGTGAAAGGAGGAGAGCTGAGCTTTAAAGGCAGGACTCTGAAACTGAACACAGCACAAGTGGATGCTGTTGAAGATGAGAAGTTATCAATGTATGGTATGGAGCTGCATCATGCCCAGGACTCTGAAGGTAATGCTGCAGAGGTGGAAAAAGCCATGGAAGTGGTGGTCACCAAGCCAGATGCCTCATCAGAAGCTGAGGTCTCAAGTGAAGTTGTGAGGAACAAGACTGAAGATATGGGGGCTGACTCTGTCCAGGAATCTGTTTTTGCCGAAGACAGCGGCGTGGACAGGTTACGGTCCGGATCAGTAGCTGCAACTCGTGAAGCTCAGGCTGGAAGTTCGGCGCCCGGAGCCCCAGCAGTGTTCCCGGGTGATACCAAGGATCTGGATAAATCACAAGATGAGATTTTGAGACATCAGGCTGGCATTGGTGAGCTCAAGCGCACTTTCATGGAGTCTACATCGGAGCCACGTCCCAACAAATGGGAAAAGCGGTGTGTCACTCCGTTGCCGCTGCAGACACACGGGAGCTCAGATGAGATGCAGAACGTGGTGGAAGAGAAGAATCCGGCGGGTTCTGAGTATACAGATGCAGCTATCAAGGAGAACTTGAGAGCTGGAATAAATGGAGATATTGGAGACCATAATGATGTGACTGAAGAGGTAGAATGTAAGACTGACGGTAGGGCTTCTGAGCATGTTCTACCAGAAGAGCCTGAAGAAGGGGCCGAAGACATAAAGGACGTCCAACAGGTACCAGATGAATTGATTACTTCTCAGAAAAAACTCCAAACTGTGATGAAGGAGTGTGATGAAAGCCATGAGTGTTGTGAATGGGTTTGAGATGAGTTCTGAGCAGAGGCTCCCTCTGGTGGTTACAAGCGGTACTAGTGAGGATTGGGAATCAGGTGTTACTGATTGGTCTTATTTAAGGGAATCATTTTCCCATCAGGGTTGCCGGTGATCAATTGTTCTGGTCTGAATCCTTCTTTCCAGTTTCCCTTGTAGCCTGCTGTGTCGTGTCTGCATCTCCTGCTATCAGATAAGACAATTTCTTATTTTGTGTTTTTGCTATATTTTTGCATTTTGTCCTGCACTTCTGTGGGGGCCTTCTGGGTCCCCTCCGGGGGCTTTTGCCCTCTCAGTTTAGTCCAGCCACTGTGTTTTGTACTTTTGCTTTTTGCAGTTTTTTCAGTGGCTGCTGTTTTTGTTACACCAGAGAACTAATTTAGGTGGTAGAGGTCGTGTGATCTCAGGTTATTTTGAAATTAGTAGAGTTGGTGTTTTCAGGGTTTTCTGGGATTGCAGTAAGTACCCTTCCTGTCCTTTTCTATTTAGATAGTTTGGGCCCCAGCGTTTGCTCATACTATTTTCTTTCTGTGTCAGTATTTCCTCCTGTCTAACCGCCATTACATGTTTGGGGGCTTTCTATTATCTTTGGGGTTCTGCTCCGGGGCAGATAGCTTTCCTATTTCTATCTTTAGGTGTAGTTAGTTTCTCAGGCTGTGACGAGGCGTCTAGGACCATCGTAGGAACGCTCCACGGCTGCCTCTAGTTGCGGTGGTTAGTCAGGGTACTGCAATCTCATAGATTCCAACTGCTCTGGTGTATTTCCTTTTTTACCTGCACTCCTCAGCTACCGTAACATAACAGTATCACCGGCCATAAAAATTGTATGGTACTCACAGAAGGGAAAAAATATTTTGAAGGAAGAAAAGTTGTCAGAGATATTTTTCTGTTTGTTGCATTTTTTTTTTTTTCCCTCTGTATCTCTGGGTGCTGGGGAGGATCTTTTCTCCCAATGGAGTTTGCACAGTTGTCTGGCCGTGTGGATCAGCTTGCCACTGAGGTTCAGAGTATTGCTGCATATCTTGCTAGGTTGCCTGTTGTGGAACCTAGGATCCCCATGCCAGATTTGTTTTTAGGGGATCGAGCTAAGTTTCAGAATTTCAAAAATAATTGTAAATTGTTTCTTGCCTTAAAATCTAAGTCCTCAGGAAACGCAGCGCAGCAGGTTCAAATTATCATCTCTCTCCTGCGCGGCGATCCTCAGGATTGGGCTTTTTCCCTCACACCTGGGGATCCTGTTTTGAGTGATGTTGATGCATTTTTTCAGGCTTTGGGGTTATTGTACGATGAGCCTAATGTCACTGATCAAGCTGAAAAAGCCTTGTTGGCATTAAATCAGGGGCTTGATGACGCTGAGTTATACTGTCAGAGATTCCGTAGGTGGGCAGTCCTGACCAAATGGAATGACGACGCTTTGGCGGCCCTTTTCCGGAAGGGTCTGTCGGATAATGTAAAGGATGTTATGGTGGGATTCCCTGTCCCCTCTGGTCTCAATGATTCTATGTCATTAGCGATTCAAATTGACAGACGTTTGCGTGAGCGGAGAAGTATGCGTGGAGTGGTGTTGCCTTGTGAGCCAGCTGCTGAGCCCATGCAGTGTGATGGAGTGGTGTCTGGGGCACAGCGTCATGAGTTTCGAAAGCGCAATGGGTTATGTTTCTACTGTGGTGATGCCTCTCATGCTATTTCAGTCTGCCCTAAGCGGGGAAGACGTTTTGCACGCTCAGTTGTCTTGGGTAGTGTTCAGACTAAGTTTTTATTAACTGTCACTCTGATATGCTCTCTGTCCTCATTTTCTGCTCAGGCTTTCGTTGATTCTGGAGCAGCTATTAACCTGATGGATTATGATTTTGCTAAACGTTGTGGATTTCCCTTGATACCCCTACAGAAGTCTATTCCCCTACTGGGGATCGATTCTACCCCTTTGGCTGAGAATAAACCCCAGTTTTCTACTCAGGTGATAATGGGGTTGAACCTGATCACCAGGAGTGCTGCAAATTTTTGGTTCTATATAATCTGCATGACATTATCGTGCTGGGTTTCCCTTGGTTACAGTCTCATAATCCTGTTTTGGATTGGAAATCTGTGTCTGTAACCAGTTGGGGCTGCCAATGTGTTAATACCAACACTCCTGTTTTTTCTGCCTCCCCCCAGGCTGAGGATGTTCCTGACTTTTTGTTTGATTTTTCTGATGTGTTTAGCGAAAGTAAATCTGCATCCTTACCTCCCCATAGGAGCTATGACTGCGCTATTGAATTAGTGCCAGGTAGTAAATTCCCTAAGGGTCGCCTTTTTAACTTGTCTGTACCTGAACATGACGCTATGCGGTCTTATATCAAGGAATCATTGGAGAAGGGTCATATCAGACCATCCTCTTCACCCTTAGGTGCCGGTTTTTTCTTTGTGGCCAAAAAAGATGGTTCATTAAGGCCGTGTATTGATTATCGTCTCTTGAACAATATTACTGTGAAATATCAATACCCGTTACCCTTGATTTCTGACCTGTTTTCCAGGGTGAAAATCGCTACTTGGTTTACCAAGCTTGACCTCAGGGGGCGTATAACCTTATTCGCATTAAGCACGGGGATGAATGGAAGACGGCATTTAACACCCCTGAAGGGCATTTTGAGTACCTTGTGATGCCCTTTGGGCTCACTAATGCTCCTTCCGTCTTCCAGTCCTTCATGAATGACATTTTCAGGGATTTTGTGGACAAGTTTCTGATTGTTTATTTGGATGATATCTTGATTTTTTCTAATGACTGGGACTCTCATGTGAAACATGTTCGAACTGTATTCCAGATTTTGAGAGAGAATGCTCTGTATGTGAAGGGATCAAAGTGTCTTTTTGGCGTACAGAAGATCTCATTTCTGGGATTCATTTTGTCCCCATCTGTTATTGAAATGGACCCGGTCAAGGTTCAGGCCATCTGTGATTGGGTCCAACCTACTTCATTAAAGGCTCTTCAGAGATTTTTGGGTTTTGCCAATTTTTATCGTAAATTTATTGGTAATTTCTCTGTTATTGTTAAACCATTAACTGATTTGACCAGAAAGGGTTCTGATGTGGTGAATTGGCCTCCTGAGGCAGTCTCTGCGTTTCAGGAACTTAAGCAGAGATTCACTTCTGCTCCTGTTCTACGGCAGCCTGATGTTTCTCTGCCATTTCAGGTGGAGGTTGATGCCTCTGAAATTGGGGCAGGTGCCGTTTTGTCCCAAAAAGATCCAGAGACCTCTAAAAGTAACCCTTGTGCCTTTTTCTCTCGAAAATTTTCTCCTACTGAACGTAATTATGACGTGGGTAATCGGGAGTTATTGGCCATGAAGTGGGCTTTTGAAGAGTGGAGACATTGGCTGGAGGGAGCCAAACATCAGGTGGTGGTCCTTACGGACCATAAGAATCTGGTCTATCTGGAATCTGCCAAGCGACTCAATCCTAGACAGGCCAGGTGGGCCTTGTTTTTCACACGTTTTAATTTTGTGGTTTCCTTTCTTCCTGGCACTAAGAATGTTAAGGCGGATGCCCTCTCGAGGAGTTTCCTTGCGGACTCTCCTGAGCTATCTGATCCCTCTGTTATTTTGAAGGAGGGTGAAGTTCTTTCCGCCATCTCGCCTAATTTGAGACTTGCTCTGGAGGGGTGTCAGGAGGATAGGCCCGAGCGCTGCCCTGTTGGAAAATTGTTTGTCCCGGACCAATGGAAAAAGAGTGTGATGTCTGAGATTCATTGTTCCGCATTGGCTGGGCATCCCGGAATTTTTGGTACCAGAGACTTGGTTAGTCGGTCCTTTTGGTGGCCTACCTTGTCTCGCGATGTCAGGGAATTTGTGCAGTCCTGCGGGACTTGCTCTCGCTCCAAGCCTTGCTCTCGCTCTAGTGGTTTGTTGATGCCATTGCCTGTGCCCAAGAGACCATGGACCCATATCTCTATGGATTTCATTTCCGATCTTCCTGTTTCTCAGAGAATGACCACCATCTGGGTAATTTGTGATAGGTTTTCCAAAATGATACATCTTGTGCCATTACCTAAGTTGCCTTCCTCCTCTGAATTGGTGCCGTTGTTCCTTCAGCACGTGGTTCGTTTACACGGCATTCCTGAGAACATTGTGTCTGACAGAGGAGTCCAGTTTGTTTCCAGATTTTGGAGGACTTTTTGTTCTAAACTGGGTGTTCAATTGTCTTTCTCCTCGGCATTTCATCCTCAGACCAATGGTCAAACTGAGAGAACAAACCAGACATTGGAGACTTATCTAAGATGCTTTGTGTCTGCTGATCAGGATGACTGGGTCTCTTTTTTGCCTTTGGCTGAGTTTGCTCTTAATAATAGGGCTAGCTCTGCCACTTTGATGTCTCCGTTTTTCTGTAATTCTGGGTTTCACCCTCGATTTTCTTCAGGACAGACGGAGGCTTCTGTCTGTCCAGGTGTTGACTCTGTTGTTGAGCGTATGCAGCAGATTTGGGACCAGGTAGTGGAGAGGTTGTCCCTCTCTCAGGAGAAGGCCCAGCGGTTTGCTAACCGGCATAGGACTGATGGTCCTCGGTTTAAAGTGGGGGACTTGGTCTGGTTGTCCTCAAAGAATATTCCTATGAGAGTAGCATCTCCTAAATTTAAGCCTAGGTTCATTGGACCTTATAAGATCATGGAGATTATTAATCCTGTTTCTTTTCGTTTGCTTCTTCCAGGGACATTTAAGATCCATAACGTGTTCCACAAGTCCTTGTTGAAGAGGTTTGTTGAGCCAGTGGTTCCTGCTGCTGTGCCTCCTGACCCTGTTTTGGTTGAGGGCAATCTGGAGTATGTGGTTGAGAAAATATTGGATTCTCGTTTTTCTAGACGAAGACTCCAGTATTTGGTTAAATGGAGAGGTTATGGTCAGGAAGATAATTCTTGGGTGTTTGCTTCGGACATCCATGCTAGGAGACTTATCCGTGCGTATCATAGAACTCATCCTGACCGACCTGGTTGCTCAAATGAGGGTTCGGTGACCCCTCCTCAAGGGGGGGTACTGTTGTGAATGGGTTTGAGATGAGTTCTGAGCAGAGGCTCCCTCTGGTGGTTACAAGCGGTACTAGTGAGGATTGGGAATCAGGTGTTACTGATTGGTCTTATTTAAGGGAATCATTTTCCCATCAGGGTTGCCGGTGATCAATTGTTCTGGTCTGAATCCTTCTTTCCAGTTTCCCTTGTAGCCTGCTGTGTCGTGTCTGCATCTCCTGCTATCAGATAAGACAATTTCTTATTTTGTGTTTTTGCTATATTTTTGCATTTTGTCCTGCACTTCTGTGGGGGCCTTCTGGGTCCCCTCCGGGGGCTTTTGCCCTCTCAGTTTAGTCCAGCCACTGTGTTTTGTACTTTTGCTTTTTGCAGTTTTTTCAGTGGCTGCTGTTTTTGTTACACCAGAGAACTAATTTAGGTGGTAGAGGTCGTGTGATCTCAGGTTATTTTGAAATTAGTAGAGTTGGTGTTTTTCAGGGTTTTCTGGGATTGCAGTAAGTACCCTTCCTGTCCTTTTCTATTTAGATAGTTTGGGCCCCAGCGTTTGCTCATACTATTTTCTTTCTGTGTCAGTATTTCCTCCTGTCTAACCGCCATTACATGTTTGGGGGCTTTCTATTATCTTTGGGGTTCTGCTCCGGGGCAGATAGCTTTCCTATTTCTATCTTTAGGTGGTAGTTGTTTCTCAGGCTGTGACGAGGCGTCTAGGACCATCGTAGGAACGCTCCACGGCTGCCTCTAGTTGCGGTGGTTAGTCAGGGTACTGCAATCTCATAGATTCCAACTGCTCTGGTGTATTTCCTTTTTTACCTGCACTCCTCAGCTACCGTAACATAACACATGAGCATCTTCGTGAGAAAGTCAATGAAGTAAAAGGAAGAATACAGGGAATCTCTTCGTTGCAAGAGCAAATGCTGCTCAATAAGTCTAAGGCTCTATATAAGAATGCTGTTGTCACGGTAGAACATTACAATTCAGCTGGAGACTTAGCGGATGAGTTATGTGTACTGCAAGGGAGGGGCGGTCTGCTCCTTCTGCGGTCCCAGTCATTTGAACAGAGTAGCTTGGGATGGTCAGAGACCATGGCAGAGGAGCTTAAGGTCTGTGAAATAGACTTTGTGAGTCCACCGATGTTCGAGAAAATAGATGTGCTAAAGAGGGTTCAAGGGGAACTAGAGAAAAGTAAAAAAAACCCTATACCTTCTGTGATAGTTGGTGACACATGGTCAGTGCACCAAGGACAGGAGGTACGTGAGTTTCTGAGGAAGAGTCAGCAGAAGTGTTCTGATGTGCCGGGTCGTACTTCTCTGGCCAGTCACTATATCGAAACTGAGCCTGGCCCTAAGGTCAAGATGAAACCGTGCAGGATACCCGAGGCCCGCAGAGAGCATAGGCCTGGGAGGGTACAGGGTAGTGCGGATGCTTCAGATGAAGAGAAAGCTGATGTTGGCTATGGCTCAGGTGAAGATACAGATGACAGTAGTGAAGATGAAGCTGATGAAGGCCATGACTGGTCCAGAGTTCACTGTCTCTTTTGGATTGTTGACCAGCCCTCCGGTCTGGATGACCAGCCCTCCGGTCTGGAGAAGAGGGGGGGGATATGTGAGACAGTGAAGGAATATGTGTCGAATGGGGTGTACATTTCACCTAGGTACTGTGCTGTATGGTATAAGGGAAATGTGTGGCTTTGTAAACCTAGTGGTAGAGAAAGGTCACTACACCTTACATTCAGTACACACTTGCAGCTCAGGCCTGAAACCATTCAGCTGTTAATTAGGAGACCAGAAGTAGGTGTCTGCGAACACAGTCAGAGAGCTCGCTTAGTCTGGACACAGGAGGGGTCCAGGCACAGAAGGTGTCTCCAGGAGTTTGAGCTATCTCAGTCGGGGTGCTCGATGTACCCCGGACACAGGAGTAGTCTCTGTGAGAATCCATGCGGATAGCAGCTGAATAGGAGGGGAGCTCTCTCAAGTCTGGACGTTGAAGGTGCCTTCAGACACAAGGAGGAGACTCTGTGAAACTCCATGCTGGTAAATGCTGAACATATGTGTTGTTTTGGCCCAGGCTGGTAGAGTCTGGTCCCGGATAGATAGGGAAATCTATCTAAGTGTAGTAAGTGGCTGGACAAGCCCAGGTCTTCTGTTTATGATTTGTTTTTTATCTGTTTGCTGTGGACTTTAATAAAGCTGGTTGCGGCCAGTTTTCACCAGAACTGCTGTCTGAATGAACTGTTTCTGTGCCACTCTGTCTACCCAGACGGCGATCCCAGAGCTATATCCCCTGAAAAGCTTACAATGAGTATAAACATTCATAATCCATATCACATGTGCACACTCACACTTAGAAAAGCCACAAGCGGTTAAGGGTTTGCTCCCATTTCCCATCTACATCAATCTTTCACACATGACATTATTTGGTATATGTACTATCCATAATTTTTGCAGATACCAGTAGATCACAGACTCATTATAGTGAATATGCTTTTTCTTTTTATTTTAACCCTGCTGTTCTGTTCATAGTGGTTATACACTTGTATATTGTTGACCTATTAAAATCTGTTCATTTTGATATTTTATTACTCTAGGCATTATACCAGTTGCATTATTTAACCGTATGTGAACATGGTTGGTTAAAACCAAATGAAAACTGAAAATCAAAACTTCAGTCTGTTTATTTTCTTTAGAAAAAGGTTTGCAGGCTAAGTTATTACTATATTCAGGCATTCTGACATTCTGCACACAAATAACTCACATCTGCTTTACATAAATAGTTACTAAGACTAGAATATGTAATATTTGTTTTCAGCAGCAGATGAAGGAAGGGAGACACACTAGTCATTACTAGTGGGTAGGCGGAGTCCACATAGGATAAAAACACCTCAGATTAAAAAAGTGTTGACCTGCCCCTCCAGCTTATAGGGCTCCTCCTACTCCAGCTCTCCAGTCTAAAATTTGAGGTCACAGAGGATAGTCGCTGCTGGAAGCAGCTCCTCAGAAAATTTTTTTATTTTAGTCGGACAGAGACTTGGACCGCCAGTGGTCTAGAGGTCTCAGGAGTCTCAGCGCTGCTGGACCCCCACCTCTCCCATGGCGGATCTGTATTACCCTGTAAGGTGGTCCCTGCAGAACCCTGCCAGCCCTGGGGGATGAGGATTGCTTCCCTGGCGGGGACGCAAACCGCGCTTCTGGGGTCACTGCGTTCCCCGCCCTGGGGGAAGCTACGGGCACAGCGCCACAAATCTCTGAGGGGTCCCTGTGGCGCTCAGCGGGGTGAGTACTCCACATTTTAATGTGTTTGAGTGCCTCAGCGACTGCTGCGGCAGCCGCTGTTACATGTGACATGTTGGTGACTAGTGTCTTTTGTCCGCAGGTGGATGCCTGCAGGACATGGAGAGCGGAGGAGTCGCGCGCCATTTATTTATTTTTTTTGAATTTTTGTGGCGCTCTGAGCGCGCGCTTTACTACTGTCTTCTTCCGGCTTCTCTCATCAGAAGCACAGCGCGGCGGCCATTACTGGAAGCGGAAGGCTTCCTTCCTCACTCTCCTCTCCTTCCGACAATCGAAGACGCTACACCGCGGCCAGCTGGGTGAGTCGCTTCTGCCTGTCAGGGCAGAAGCTTAACCCCCACAGCGCAGGACACTGAACGCTACCGCTAACGATCATTATAATGACGCATACTAATGCGATCGTTTTTGTGATCGTTTTAATGTCGCTAGTAGCTGCCACAGTGGGCGATCCCATTGACGACGCATAAGTGGTTAGCGATCCCCTTAGCGACTTTGGCGGTCATTGCGATGTATAAATCAGCGCAATATTTTAGCGTTCTTGTTTAGTGTACAAAGGCAAAATAAGCATACCTTTGAGAGCACTGTCCTGCAGCTGTTACCTCATAAGAGGCACCTGGGGCTCGCACACCCTTTTCATTAAACAAGGGTTGTGGGGAGTCTGCGACATTAACCCCTTCTTTGGCGGTTAACCCTTTATTGGGGGACAGCTGGGGTAGCTCTCTCTTTAAGAGCTTTAACCCTTTAGCGTTCGTTTCTTCTTTAAGAAACCACACTGTCCTAGTTACTGACAGGTTTAACCTGCCATATACTGTGTGAGGACATGTCAGATCAGGGTCCAGGAGGTGCGGACCGTCTCCCAGATCCGCTACAGGATCAGTCTCGCGTATCTGACACGCAGACCTCGACGGCGTCAGGCGCAGCGGTCAGAGGTTTCAGTGATGTCAAAATGGAGGCCCTCGCCCATCCTATTGATGGCCTGTCTGACCTTCTAGGTTATTGGGTGTCAGCTAGATCCTCTCAGAGGAAGCGACACAGGCCGGTGCCTTCATTCCCGCGCAGCGACTCGGAGATCTCGGGCATGGAGGTTTTCCCTTTCAAGCTCAGATGGGGAGGTGTCCGATTCGGATAAGGAGGATCGGCAGGGACTCTCTGCTTCTCTTTTGGGTCGTACAGAGGCTTTTATTGGAGCCATGAGGGAGGCGTTACAGTTACCGGAGGAGGTAACTAGACGTCCTAGTAATTCGGCCCGGATGTTTTCAGGAGTCGCATAGGTCGCGATCAGCATTACCACCCTGAACACGCCCGATCTCATCTGATCTCGGAAGCTAAGCAGGGTTGGGCCTGGTTAGTACTTGGATGGGAGACCGCCTGGGAATTCCAGGTGCTGTAGGCTTAAAGGAACGCCTGTTCCAGATAAGTGTTTTCAGCTGTATCCGTGTACGACGGAATTGATTGATAATTGGATTCCTTCTCCTGAAGTGGATGTCCCTTTATCCCAGCTTAGCAAGTCCTCATTACTTCCTGTTAAAAGGGAAGGCGAGTTTGCAGAATCCGCTGGACAGAAAAACGGAGATGGCGGCGAAATCTATCTACGAGGCCGTGGGTCATGGATTCAGAGCATGTGTGCTTGTAAAGCTTCTCTAAGCTGGTTAGACCGTCTACGGACGGCGTGGCAAGATAGATCCCCTCTATCCGAGGTAGATGGGCTTTTTAAGTTGGAGGATGCAGCCCGATATGACAGTGATGCAGGTTTGGATACTGCGTCACTGCTGCCCAGGGCGCAATCCTAGGCAATCACAGTCAGGAGAGCACTGTGGCTTAGACAGTGGACCGGGGACGCGGTTTCCAAGCAAGGTTTGCTATCCTTAGCTTACAAGAGTGGTCAGCTATTTGGATCTGACCTCACGGAGCTGATTGCCAAGGCAAAGGCAAAAGAACAGCTTTACCACAGCAAAGAGCTGTGACTTCTGCGTCTGGCAGGCATAGTGCCGGTAGTAGTCGGTGGTCCTTTCGGTCCAGGGGACGGTTCGGTCAGCCCTCTTGGGGATCGGGTCGTCCCTCTTTTTTCGGGAAAAAAGAACGCTCAGAAATCCCGCACTCCCTGGAAACAGAGCTTCCGCCAAGACAAGTGGGAAGCTGACAAAAAGCCCGCTAAGGCGGACTGACGCCAGGGTCTCACTCGAGGGCTCTCGAGTGGGAGGTCACCTGCTCCAATTCAAACGGACTTGGGCTTCCCGCGTGTCGGACGCCTGGGTGACGCGTGTTGTGTCGGCAGGCTACTTCGTAGAGTTTCTTTCTCGACTCCCAGACAGTTTTTGCCACTCTCGCATTCCATCAGAGCCCGAGCTATTTGCCGCTCTACTGCGGGAGGTCGATTCCCTTCTGCAGAAGGGTGTGGTAGTACCGGTTCCGCGGAGGGCCGGGGAAGAGGGTTTTTATTCCAACCTCTTTGTGGTCCCCAAAAAGGAGGACAAATTTCGCCCCATTCTGGATCTCAAAAGATTGAATTGGCATGTCCGTACCCGGAAATTCCGCATGGAGTCACTTCGCTCCATTGTGGCGGCCCTGTCGCATAACGAATCGACATTCGGGACGCTTTTTTGCATGTTCCCGTCGGAAGGGCCCACCAACGCTTCCTTCGTTTTGCCATAGGCCAGGACCATTACCAGTTTGTGGCTCTGCCATTCGGGTTGGCCTCAGCACCCAGAGTTTTTACGAAAATTCTGGCACCTCTCATGGCGATTCTGCGAAGACAGGGGGTTATGATTCTTCCCTATCTGGACAACCTTTTGATTGTGGCGTCCTCAAAGGAGGAGGCGGTGACGGCTCGCAATCTATCCCTTCAGCTCTTGGAGGACTTCGGGTGGCTGGTCAATTGGGAGAAGTCGTCTCTGGAACCGTCACAGTCAATCCTGTTTTTGGGAATGCATTCGACACGGTACGAGCAGTGGTGTCTCTGCCTCCAGACAAGCAAGCGAGTCTTCTTTGACATGTAATGAAGTCTTCGACAGCAATGTCCCTTCGAAGGTGTATGCGCCTTCTGGGTTTGATGGTGGCGTCGATGGAGGCAATTCCGTTTGCCCAATTTCATTCCAGGGCTCTCCAAATGCTCATTTTGAACCGTTGGGATCGATCGCAGTTTTCACTGGATTGCAGTGTCATCATCTCCCACAGGGTGCGAGAGTCTCTAGGATGGTGGTTACGTCCGGAAGTGTTATCCCTGGGGAAGTCCTTCCTCCCTCCGAGGTGGTCGATCGTAACCACCGATGCCAGCCTGACGGGCTGGGGGGGTGTCTGGAACGATCTCTGGATTCAGGGAGTATGGTCGTTGGAAGAGTCTGTCCTGCCGATCAACATCCTGGAATTGAGGGCAATTTTCCTTTGCCTCCAACACTGGACGGTCCCTTTAAGCGGTCTACCAGTCTTAGTGCAGACAGACAACGCGACGGCGGTCGCGTATATCAATCATCAAGGTGGGACGAGGAGCTTCAGGCTCATGATGGAAGTGTCTCGAATTCTGGTATGGGCCGAGGCCAGAGTGCCAGCCATCTCTGCGATTCATATTCCAGGAGTTCAGAATATCACAGCGGACTTCCTCAGTCGCGAAAAGATGGATTCCGGAGAATGGAGTCTTCATCCGAAAATTTTTGCACTGCTGTGCTCCCGTTGGGGAACTCCCCAAGTGGATTTGATGACATCCAGGTTCAATGCCAAGTTACCGACATTCATGTCCAGGTGCAAGGACCCGAAGGCTGTGGCGGTGGATGCTCTGGTGGCTCCTTGGGACCAATTCGAGCTAATCTATGTGTTCCCGCCGATATCCTTACTTCCTCTGGTGTTGCGTCGGATCAGACTGGAGAGAGTCCCGGCTATATTGATAGCCCCAGATTGGCCAAGGAGGACATGGTTCTCGACACTGGCGTCGCTCTTGGCAGAGCCTCCACTTCCACTCCCTCTTCACCCGGACCTGTTAATCCAAGGGCTCGTTCGTCACCCGGACCTGAAGTCTCTGCGTTTGACGGCGTGGCTCTTGAGACCGAAATCTTGACCCGTCAAGGTTTTTTCAGCCGAAGTCATTGCCACTCTGCGAGCTGCCAGAGGTCCGGCTACTACTAGGATGGGAAGCCTTCTTTTCGTGGTGTTCGGGTTCTTCTAGGAACCCGAGGATTTTTTCCATTCCCAATTTGTTGGCCTTTTTTGCAGTACGGGCTAGACAAGGGTTTGGCAGTTAGCACTCTGAAAGGACAGGTTTCTGCTCTGTCCTTGCTGTTTCGGAAGGCTATCGCCTCGCGTAGGGACGTACGTTCCTTTTTTCGCGGGGTAACCCGTCAATTTCCGCCGCGGAAGGCGCCTGTGTCTCCTTGGCGGCTCAATCTTGTCTTAGAGGCTCTTCAACATGGGCCTTTTGAGCCTATGGACTCTGTTAATCTTTCCTTTCTCTCTTGGAAGGTTGCCTTCCTAGTGGCGGTCACTTCTTTGAGAAGGGTTTCTGAGTTGGCGGCTCTTTCTTGCTCGCCTCCTTTTCTGGAGTTTCACCCAGATCGCGTAGTGCTTCGCACACGGGGCGACTTTCTACCTAAAGTGGTGTCACAGTTTCATGTTAACCAGGATATTGTGTTGCCCTCGCTTTGTCCGGAGCCAAGGAATGCGAAGGAACGGGCCTTGCACACATTGGATTTGGTGCGGGCTTTGAAGTTCTGTTTGTCTATTACTCAAAGTTGTCGGAAGTCGGATTCTCTGTTTGTGATTCCAGCAGGTCGTCAACGTGGGCAACGAGCCTCCAAGGATTCTATAGCTCGTTGGATTCGGTCGGCCATTTTAGAGGCTTACCGACTTAAGGGCGAACCTTGCCCGATTAAGATTCTAGCTCACTCCACAAGGGCTGTGGGTTCATCGTGGGCTTTTCATCAAGGAGCCTCGGCAGCTCAGCTCTGCCAGGCGGCGACCTGGCGCTCCGTCCACACATTTACAAAATTTTATAAGGTGGACGTCAGTGCTTCCGCTGATGCGGCCTTAGGACGTAGGGTTTACAGTTCTTGTGAACTTGTAGTTAGCGCTAGTTGCGCATTTATTTAGGTTGTTGGGTATCTGCCTCTTTTGGTTTTTTTGCCCACCCTTATTTTTGGACTGCTTTGGGACGTCCCACTAGTAATGACTAGTGTGTCTCCCTTCCTTCATCTGCTGCTGAAACACGGATTTTGGTAAGAACTTACCTGTAAAATCCTTTTCAGCGAAGAAGGAAGGGAGACACACATCCCTCCCATGGCAGAAGTGTGTTGTTGTGTTTTCAGATGCGGCGTGACCCTTCTCTGATAGCGATTATCTGGGCTGAGGTCGGCGCGCTAAGGCTCTGTTCCAGCATTGCCAGCTCATCGCAGTGGTCAGGTTCAGTGAGTAGTACCTGGACTGTGTGGTTGTTTCGGCTATATGCATAACCTGTCTTCTTGTTTTTTCTCTGAAGTCCTTCAGAAGGGGTTATGTTACTACGCTGGTGATATTTGCTCTTCCTTAGCTTGGGTACGACTGGAGAGCTGGAGTAGGAGGAGCCCTATAAGCTGGAGGGGCCGGTCAACACTTTTTTAATCTGAGGTGTTTCTATCCTATGTGGGCTCCGCCTACCCACTAGTAATGACTAGTGTGTCTCCCTTCCTTCTTCGCTGAAAAGGATTTTACAGGTAAGTTCTTACCAAAATCCGTGTTTATTATATGAAGATGGACAAATGCTGCATCTTTTCCTTTTTATTCAAAATCAAATTAGTTTTAAGAGATAAACAGTACATGTGAACATAAATCCCTTAACCCCTTAACCCCCAAGGGTAGTTTGCACGTTAATGACCGTGCCAATTTTTACAATTCTGACCACTGTCTCTTTATGAGGTTATAACTCTGGAACGCTTCAACAGATCTTCACGATTCTGAGATTGTTTTCTTGTGACATATTGTACTTCCTGATAGTGGTAAAATTTCTTTGATATAATTTGCGGTTATTTATGAAAAAAAATGGAAATATGGCGAAAATTTTGAAAATTTTGCAATTTTCAAACTTTTAATTTTTATTCCCTTAAAACAGAGAAATATGTCACACAAAATAGTTAAGAAATAACATTTCCCACATGTCTACTTTACATCAGCACAATTTTGAAATCAAACTTTTTTTTTGCTACGAAGTTATAAGGGTTAAAAGTTGACCAGCGATTTCTCATTTTTACAACAAATTGTACAAAACCATTTTTTTTTAGGAACCACCTCACATTTGAAATCACTTTGAGGGGTCTATATGGCAGAAAATACCCAAAAGTGACACCATTCTAAAAACTGCACCCCTCAAGGTACTCAAATCCACATTCAAGAAGTTTATTAACCCTTCAGGTGCTTCACAGGAGCTGAAGCAACTTGGAAGGAAAAAAATGAACATTTAACATTTTAGTCACAAAAATGATTTTTACAAACATTTTTTTTATTTTCACAAGGGTAAAATGAGAAAATGGACAGAAAAAGTTGTTGTGCAATTTCTACTGAGTACGCCGATACCCCATATTGTGGGGGAAAACCACTGTCTGGGCGCACGGCAGGGCTTAGAAGGGAAGGAGCGCCGTTTGACTTTTTCAAACAAAATTGGCGGGAATTGAGATTGGACTCCATGTTGCGTTTGGAGAGCCCCTAATGTGCCTAAACAGTGGAAACCCCCCACATGTGACACCATTTTGGAAACTAGACCCCTAAGGAACTTATCTAGATCTGTTGTGAGCACTTTGAACCCCAAGTGTTTCACTAAAGTTTATAATGCCTGGGTGTGAAAAAAAAAAAAAAACGCAAAAATGATTTTTTTTTGTCCCCAATTTTTGATTTTTCCCAAGGAAATTGGACCCCAAAAGTTGTTGTCAATTTGTCCTGAGTTCGCTGATACCCCATGTGTGGGGCAGAAATACTGTTTGGACGCACCGCAGGGCTCGGAAAGGAAGTAATGACATTTTGGAATGCAGACTTTGATGGGTGTCATGTTCAGTTTGCAGAGTCCCTGATGTGCTTAAACAGTGGAAACCCCCCACAAGTGACCCCATTTTGGAAACTAGACCCCCTAAGGAAATTATCTAGATCTGTGGTGAGCACTTTGAACCCCCAAGTGCTTCACGCAATTTTATAATGCCCAGGCATGAAAATAAAAAATCCTATTTTTTTCCCACAAAAGTAATATTTAAGTCACCAATTTTTTATTTTCCCTAGGGTAACATGAGAAATTGGACCATAAAAGTTGTTGTGCAATTTGTCCTGAGTACGCTGATACCCCATATGTGGGGGGGAACCACTGTTTGGGCGCACGGCAAAGTTCAGAAGGGAAGGAGCACCATTTGACTTTTTCAAACCAAAATTTGCTGGAATTGAGATTGGACGCCATGTCGCATTTGGATAACCCCTGATGTGCCTAAACAGTGGGAATCCTCCACAAGTGACCCCATTTTAGAAACTAGACCCCCTAAGGAACTTATCTAGATCTGTGATGAGCACTTTGAACCCCCAAGAGCTTCACACAAGTTTATAACGTAGAGCCGTAAAAATAAAAAATCATATTTTTTCCACAAAAATGATCTTTTCACCCCAATGTTTATTTTCCCAAGGGTAACAAGACCTAAAAAATTATTGTGCAATTTATCCTGAGTACGCTGATACTCAATATGTGGGGGTAAACCACTGTTTGGGTGAATGGCAGAGCTCGGAAGGGAAGGAGCGCAGTTTGACTTGTTCAACGCAGAATTGGCTGTATGCCATGTCGCGTTTGGAGAGCCCCTGATGTGCCTAAACAGTGTAAACCCCCCTCAAGTGACACCATTTTGGAAACTAGACCCTTAAGGATCTTATCTAGATCTGTTGGGAGCACATTCAACCCCAAATGTTTCACTAAAGTTTATAATGCCTTGGTGTAAAAGCAAAAAAAAAAAAAAATTTCACAAAAAATGATTTTACAGTCCCCAATTTTCCAATTTTTGATTTATCACAAGGCAATTGGACCCCAAAAGTTGTTGTCAATTTGTCCTGAGTACGCTTATACCCCATATGTGGGGGGGAAATACTGTTTGGGTGCACGGCAGTGCTCGGAAAGGAAGTAATGACATTTTGGAATGCAGACTTTGATGGGTGTCATGTTCAGTTTGCAGAGTCCCTGATGTGCCTAAACAGTGTAAACCCCCACAAGTGACCCCATTTTGGAAACTAGACCCCCTAAGGAACTTATCTAGATCTGTGGTGAGCACTTTGAACCCCAAGTGCTTCACACAAGTTTATAATGCCCGGGCATGAAAATAAAAAATCCTATTTTTTTCCCACAAAAATGATCTTTTAGTCACCAATTTTTTATTTTCCCAAGGGTAAGGGATAAATTGGACCCCAAAAGTTGTTGTCCAATTTGTATCGAGTACGCTGATACCCTATATGTGGGGAAAACTGCTGTGTGGGGGCACGTTGGGGCTCGGAATAGAAGTAGTGACGTTTAGTAATGCAGACTTTGATGGAATGGTCTGCGGGTGTCATGTCGCGTTTGGAGAGCCCCTGATGTGCCTAAACAGTGGAAACGCCCCACAAGTGACCCTATTTTGTAAACTAGACCCCAAAGGAACTTATCTAGATGTGTGGTGAGCGCTTTGAACCCCCAAGTGCTTCACAGAAGTTTATAAAGCCCGGACGTGAAAATAAAAAAATCATATTTTTTCCACAAACATGATCTTTTAGTCCCCAGTTTTTTATGTTCCCAAGGGTAACAGGAGAAATTGGACCCAAAAGTTGTTTTCCAATTTGTCCTGAGTACGCTGATACCCTATATGTGGGAGAAAACTACTGTATGGGCACATGTCGGGGCTCGGAAGTGAAGTAGACTTTGCTGGAATGGTCTGCGGGTGTCATGTCGCATTTGGAGAGCCCCTGATGTGCCTAAACAGTGGAAACCCCCCACAAGTGACCCCATTTTGGAAACTAGACCCCCAAAGGAACTTATTTAGATGTGTGGTGAGAACTTTGAACCCCCAAGTGCTTCACAGAAGTTTATAATGTAGAGCCATAAAAATAATAAATCATATTTTTTTCTACAAAAATGATATTTTCACCCCCAATTTTTTATTTTCCCAAGGGTAACAGAAGAAATTGGACCCCAAGAGTTATTGTGCAATTTGTCCTAAGTATGCTGATACCCCATATGTGGAGGTAAACTACTGTTTGGTAGCATGGCAGAGCTCAGAAGGGAAGGAGCACCGTTTGACTTTTTCAACGCCGAATTGGCTGGAATTGAAATCAGACGCCATGTCCCATTTGGAGAGCCCCTGATGTGCCTATACAGTGGAAACCCCCCAATTCTAACTCCAACCCTAACCCCAACACACCCTAACACTAATCCCAACCCTAATCATAACCCTAACCACAAATCTAACCCTAACACACCCGTAACCCTAGTCCCAACCCTAACCTAACTTTAGCACTAACCCTAACCCTAACCCTAATGGGAAAATGGAAATAAATAAATTTTTTTAATTTTATTATTTTTACCTAACTAAGGGGGTGGTAAAGGGGGGTTTGATTTACTATTTATAGCGGGTTTTTTTGATTGGCAGCTGTAACGCTAAAAGATCCTTTTTATTGCAAAAAGTAGTTTTTGCATCATCACATTTTGGGAACTATAATTTTTCTATATTTTGGCCCACAGAGTCATGTGAGGTCTTATTTTTTGCGGGACGAGGTGACGTTTTTATTTGTACCATTTTTGGGCACATGACATTTTTTGATCGCTTTTTATTACAATTTTTGTGAGGCAGATTGAACAAAAACCAGCAATTCATTACTTTCTTTTGGGGGAGGGCGTTTATAGCGTTCCGCATGTGGTAAAATTGATAATGGAGTTTTATTATTCGGGTCAGTACGATTACGGTGATACCTCATGTATATAATTTTTTTATGTTTTGGCGCTTTTATACAATTAAATCGATTACCGTATATACTCATGTATAAACCGACCCGTGTATAAGCCGACCCCCTAATTTTGCCACAAAAAACTGGGAAAACTTATTGACTCGCGTATAAGCCTAGGGTGAAAAATGTTTATGCCCCCATATGATGCTCCACAGATTATGCCCTCATATGCTGCACAGATTATGCCCAATATGCTCCACAGATTATGCCCAATATGCTTCAGAGATTATGCCCCCATATGCTCCAGATTATGCCCCCATATTATGCCCTCATATGTTCCACAGATTATGCCCCATATGTTCCACATTATGCCCCCATATGCTCCATATTATGCCCCATATGTTCCATAGCTTATGCCCCCATATGCTCCAGATTATGCCCCCATATGTTCCACAGATTATGCCCCATATTATGCCCCCATATGTTCCACAGATTATGCCCCCATATGCTCCAGATTATGCCCCCATATGTTCCACATTATGCCCCCATATGCTCCAGATTATGCCCCATATGTTCCACAGCTTATGCCCCCATATGTTCCACAGATTATGACCCCATATGCTCCAGATTATGCCCCATATGTTCCACATTATGCCCCATATGCTCCAGATTATGCCTTATATGTTCCACAGCTTATGCCCCCATATGCTCCAGATTATGCCCCCATATGTTCCACAACTTATGCCCCCATATGCTCCAGATCATGCCCCCATATGTTCCACAGCTTATGCCCCCATATGCTCCAGATTATGCCCCCA
The DNA here is from genome assembly GCA_033576555.1 of Oophaga sylvatica. Lineage (NCBI taxonomy): Eukaryota > Metazoa > Chordata > Amphibia > Anura > Dendrobatidae > Oophaga > Oophaga sylvatica. The sequence goes on along the minus strand of JARQOD010000001.1, from coordinate 166,575,290 downwards.
TATGCTCCAGATTATGCCCCATATGTTCCACAGCTTATGCCCCCATATGCTCCAGATTATGCCCCCATATGCTCCAGATTATGCCCCATATGCTGCACAATTATGCCCCATATGCCCATAGTATTAGGCCTCATATGCTGCTGCTGCAAAAAAAAAAAAAATGACATACTCACCTAAGGTCGCTGGGGGCCAGGTGCCGGTGTCCTGAGCAGGCGGTGACACCGGCGCGCTATGGGGGACAGGTGCCGGTGTCACCGCTCGCTCAGGACCCCGGCACCTGAGATATTTGCCTGTCCTCTCTGCACGCTGCGTCCTCGTCTGACTCCTCTTGGCTGTGAATGACCTGGCAGGGGGCGGGGCGGCACTAACGACATCATCACGCCCTCTGCCTGAACATTCACAGCCAGAGGAGTCAGACGAGGACGCAGCGGTGACCGAGGACGGGTAAATATCGCTATACTCACCCTCCACCGCGCGTCCTGCAGCTCTCCTCTTCTCCGGCGCTCTCCACCGCGCTTCAGTCCTGCAGCGGTCACGTGGTACCGCTCATTAAAGTCATGATATGTGCATATTCATGACTTTAATGAGCGGTGCCATGTGACTGCTGCAGGAAGGAGCCAGAGATCGTGGGAGAAGCAGGGGGCTGCAGAGACCGCGCCGGCGGAGGGGTGAGTGGATCGCCCCCGCTCCCCCTCCCCCGCGACCCCGTATATGACCCGCGTATAAGCCGAGAGGGACTTTCAGCCCTAAAAATGGGCTGAATATCTCGGCTTATACATGGGTATATACGGTTATATAAAAAATAATTATTTTTGCATCGCTTTATTCTGCGAGCTATAAATTTTTATGTTTCGCTGATGATGCTGTATGGTGGCTCGTTTTTTTGCGGGACAAGATGACGTTTTCAGCGGTAACCATGCTTGTTTGTATCCGTCTTTTGATCGCGTGTTATTCCACTTTTTGTTCGGCAGTATGATGATAAATCATTGTTTTTTAGACTTGTTTTTTTTTTTTTAAGGGGTTCACTAAATGGGTTAACTAGTGGGACAGTTTTATAGGGTGGGTCGTTACGGACGTGACGATACTAAATATGTGTACTTTTATTGTTGTTGGTTTTTTTTACATTAAAGAAGTGAATTTATTGGGGAATATTTTTTTTTTTTTCATTATTTAGGAATTTTTTTTTTACACATGTTTATTTTTATTTTTTTAACATTTTTACTTTTTCCCAGGGTGGGACATCACAGTATGGGGTCAGATCGCTGGTGTGACAGTGTGCACAGCACTCTGTCACACCAGCGATCGCACAGGCAGTGCTGGAGGCTTCTCAGTGCCTGCTCTCAGCAGGCACTGAGGAAGCCGCCTCCCTGCAGGACCCGGCGGCCATCTTGGATCCGGGGTCCTGCAGTGAGGAGAGTCCCTCGGAACAGCGCGACACATCGCGCTGTTCTGAGGGTCTCAGGGGAGCGCGCAGGGAGCCCCCTCCCTGCGCGATGCTCCCCTGTGCCCCCGGTACACCGTGATCATGTTTGATCGCGGTGTGCCAGGGGTTAATGTGCCGGGAGCGGTCCGTGACCGCTCCTGACGCATAGTGCCGGGTGTCAGCTGTGATAATCAGCTGTCACCCGGCAGCGATCAGCGGCGCTCCCCCTGGGAGAGCAGCTGATCGCCCTGGATGTACTATTCCGTCCATGGGAATTAAGTACCAGGTCACATGGACGGAATATTATGTCCAATGGGATTAAGGGGTTAAAATTCACTCCTTCTCATATTTGGCCGTTCTGCTTTAAATATGAAATAGACTTCACAGAACCATCGCCTAACAGTGTATCACAGAACAAAACATACAGTCAAAAAAGAGGTAAACTTAGCATGAGCTGGGTAACCCCAACGCGTTTCCCCGTATCACACGGTTCATCAGGAGGTATTGATATCAATGATGCCGGATGTCATGATGAGAAGGAGTGTGTATATCTATGGTTGCTCCTATTTTTCCAATGGTGCCACAGATTTGTGATATGCTCAATCTTACATTGATTTATTATTATGAGGAATAATATGAGGCTGGTTGTTTGTTTTTTAACATCTAATTGTCTGTAGTATACCCAAGATCTTTATATATTGTGTGCCTAATGAATTAAGAAAAGTCTCTCTTCATCTCTTTCTATTTGGATATTGTTTTCCTGCCTATAGCGTTAGAGCCTTAATAGGGGAGTGAGAAATAGCCCACGTTGAGTGGGGGAGCCAGATCGTACTTTTAGGGTGCCAACCTCCACGGCAAGGCAGGGGCATCCAGGAATATTGTAGGGTATCTACAGGCAAATTATACATATTTTCTTTGGTCTAATAATTTGGGTATTATAACCCGTTTTTTTGTCACTGGGATGGTGTTTTTTAATATAATATATTAAAGTTTGAATTTTAAGGGATTTATGTTCACATCTTTTCCTTTTTAGTTTTTTCCAGTTCTGGTGGAGGCCGTCAGTTCACTTTGTTGAGCATGCTGCTGGCTATTGTTTACTATGGTTGCTGCTCCTTCACTTCGTGGTTTTACCTTTCTTCCTAAAAAAGATGGCATAATAAGTGACTTTTCTAGTTTTTCCAGAAAGAGTCTTCTTTTATTTATTTTATTAGTATTACAAACGGGGTTTATTTCATGCCATAAGGTATGCTGTCCATTTTTTAATGAACGCAAATACAGACAAATGCACACCCATTGTATTTTTTCTTGCACAGGACGGACTATATGAGTGCAGAACACGTGCACACGGATGACACACAGATAACATCCACATGTCATCCGTGTGACACGTATCAGTGCCTGATAAAAAATGGTACAGTTTGCACTGATTCCAGGTGTCGGGTGCTGAAGACAGCTCTCATCATTGTAGCCTGGTCTGCCTAAGATCAGTGCAACCAGTTGACAATGATGGGCGTTGCATTCAGCACTCACTGTGCACATCGCATAATTTTCATAGCAAAGCAGTGGGGCTGATGTTAATATTCTGGGAAAAGGGATAATATCCCAAAAAGTTCCAAGTCTAATAATAACAGCTTACAGCTTTTTACTAAGCTTTTACTGGTTAGTTTACAGGGGACCGCATCAAAAAATGATGTATGGTCCCCCAATAAATTCAAACCAGCAAAGGCTAAACAGACAGCTGTGGGTTGATATTAATAGCCTGGGAATCATAGAATGGTAGAGTTGGAAGGGACCTCCTGGGTCATCTGGTCCAACCCCTGCTCAATGCAGGATTCACTAAACCTCTGTGGCAGCCTGTTCTACTCATTGATCACCTCACTGTCAAAAAGTTTTTTCTAATATCTAATCTGTGTCTCGTCCCATTCACTTTTATCCCATTGCTTCTAGTTTCTCCTTGTGAAAATGAGAATAAAGCTGATCCCTCTACACTGTGACAACCATTGAAATATTTGCAGACAGCTATTAAGTCACAAGTAGAGTTGAGCGATACTTTCCGATATCCTAAAGTATCGGAATCGGAATGGTATCGCCGATATCACTAAAATATCGGCGATACCCGATACCGATACCGGAAGTCCCATGTAAGTCTATGGGAACAAAATATCGCAACTAAAAAAAACCCATTCTTTCCTTGTAAACACTAAATATACACACATAGAATACATATATATATATATACATGTCATTGTGACATATATATATACATATATGTATAGTTTATACACTTCTACATAGTAAAATATCCTCTCATTCAATTGCCGGGTAAAGCCGGCTTCAGTGAAAAGACAGAAGCACCCGACATGAAATGACACTTGGTGTACATAGGGTTAATCATGTCTTTTCATGTCGTTTGCTATCTGATTTGCACAAACAATTAAATCAGACTATGTGTGCAAAATTTCACACCTGTAGGGGTTAATTAAAGGTGTAAATTCGTTGTAAAAAAAACGGACTTTTTTTGCTACGAATTTACACCTTTAATTAACCCCTACAGGTGTGAAATTTTGCACACATAGTCTGATTTAATTGTTTGTGCAAATTAGGCTGGAGTCACACACAACCACAAAAAATCGGTCCGTTTTAGACGGTCGACAATCGGATCAAAATAAAAACATCACACATCCTTCTGGCATCCGATTTTCCTTCAAAGATGCGATTTAATCGCATGTGTGTGTACCTTGTAACATCCGATTTTCATCCGACTTGCGAGATTTTCTCGCAGGCTTGCAAAACTGACATATAATGGATCCAAAAGAATAGTATTTAAATGCCAAAAGAAAGAATAGATATATACACATATATATATATATATATATATATATATATATATATATATATATGTCATTGTGACATATATATATATACATATATATTTATAGTTCTTACACTTCTACATACTGTTATAGCCGCTAATTCAATTGCCGGCTTCAGTGAAATCACAGAAGCCGACATGAAATGATACATTGTTTCCACACATTTAACCATGTAATTTCATGTATTTTTATATATGTTTGAAACATACAATTACATGAGTATATGTGTGCTAAATTTCAGACATGTAGGGGTTAATTAAAGGTGTAAATTCGTTGTAAAAAAAACGGACTTTTTTGCTACGAATTTACACCTTTAATTAACCCCTACAGGTGTGAAATTTTGCACACATAGTCTGATTTAATTGTTTGTGCAAATTAGGCTGGAGTCACACACAACCACAAAAAATCGGTCCGTTTTAGACGGTCGACAATCGGATCAAAATAAAAACATCACACATCCTTCTGGCATCCGATTTTCCTTCAAAGATGCGATTTAATCGCATGTGTGTGTACCTTGTAACATCCGATTTTCATCCGACTTGCGAGATTTTCTCGCAGGCTTGCAAAACTGACATATAATGGATCCAAAAGAATAGTATTTAAATGCCAAAAGAAAGAATAGATATATACACATATATATATATATATATATATATATATATATATATATGTCATTGTGACATATATATATATACATATATTTATAGTTCTTACACTTCTACATACTGTTATAGCCGCTAATTCAATTGCCGGCTTCAGTGAAATCACAGAAGCCGACATGAAATGATACATTGTTTCCACACATTTAACCATGTAATTTCATGTATTTTTATATATGTTTGAAACATACAATTACATGAGTATATGTGTGCTAAATTTCAGACATGTAGGGGTTAATTAAAGGTGTAAATTCGTTAAAAAAAAATGCGTGGGCTCCCGCTGTATTTTCTCCACCAGACAGACAAAGCAAGCGAGTGGGGGCAGATAATAATAGCCTAGGGAGGGTACATTTTTTTTGTGCCCCCCCTGGCTACTAACATCTGCCCCCAGACACCCCAGAAAGGGCAAATCTATAATTAGATTCGCCCTTTCTGGCACTTTGCCCGTCTATTCCCATTGCCCTGTAGCGGTGGCGAATGGGTTAATAAGGGGTTAAAATGACCTTGCAATTGAAAGGTCACTTTAAGCCAGGTTAATAATTGATAGCTGTCAATTAGGCAACTATCAATTATTAATCCTATTGTATGAAAGAAAAATCAAACACACACACTTTAATAAAAAATAAGTTTAATTAAATAATCACACAGTTTTTGACCATATTTTATTTTCCTGCTAAAACCATTTCCTGTAATAAAAATAAAATAAAAAAGCAAAATTATACTTACCAATCCGATGTACAGTCAGGTCCCACGGTGTAATCCATCAGAAAGGGTTAACAGGTTACAGGTCGCAGAGAGCTAATAATGCTGTCTCAGACCTGTATTCCCCTGAATGAATAAGTTCCTCTCCCAGCGAAAGTAGAGGAATAGATTCATGAATGGAGCTTAATTGATTTCTTGCCAATTTAACTGTAGTGACCTGACCTAAAGGGAAAGTGGACACAATCAATTAAGCTTCATTCATGAAACACATCCTCTCCTGTCGCCAGGAGAGGAACTTATTCATTCATGAGCTTTGAGCTGAGCATGCAGGATTACTTGCACTGCTTGGCTCAAAGCTAGTTAACCCTTTGTGAAGGATTACAGCGTGGGACGTGACAGATCGGCGGAATAGGTAAGAATAATGTTGTTTTATTTCTTTTTCTTTATTTTAGGAGATCAATGGCTTCGCACGGATTTAGTGTAAAATAAAATATGGTAAAAAAAATGTGTTTTTATTTCATTAAAATTATTTATTCTTAAAGTGTGTGTGTTTTTTTATTTACTTCAATAGGATTAATAATTGATAGTTGTCTAATTGACAGCTATCAATCATTAACCTGCCTTAAGGTCACCTTTCAATTGCAAGGTGACAGTAAGGTGAGATTAACCCATTCGCCACCGCTACAGGGCAATGGGAATAGACGGGCAAAGTGCCAGAAAGGGCGAATCTAATTATAGATTTGCCCTTTCTGGGGTGTCTGGGGGCAGATGTTAGTAGCCAGGGGGGGCACAAAAAAATGCACCCTCCCTGGGCTATTATTATCTGCCCCCACTCGCTTTGCTTTGTCTGTCTGGTGGAGAAAATACAGCGGGAGCCCACGCATTTTTTTTCAACGAAATTACACCTTTAATTAACCCCTACATGTCTGAAATTTTGCACAAATACACTCATGTAATTGTATGTTTCAAACATATATAAAAATACATGAAATTACATGGTTAAATGTGTGGAAACAATGTATCATTTCATGTCGGCTTCTGTGATTTCACAAAACCCGGCAATTGAATTAGCGGCTATTACAGTATGTAGAAGTCTAGGAACTATAAATATATGTATATATACATGTCACAATGACATGTATATATATATGTATGTGTTCTATGTGTATATATCTATTCTTTCTAGTCTTTATTAAAGCTGTCAGTGTGATTTTACAGTATAGGCGGGGATGAATTGCCGGCTTTTCTAAAGGACACCGATGCGATTTCATCGCAAGTCACACAGTGTGGTCCGTTTGTAATCAGATTTTTCATCGCTCCCATAGACTTGCATTGGCGATTGTCGACCGACAATCGGTGACAATCGCAGCATGCTGCGATTGTACACGGACGTTTAAAACGGACCACAAAAAATCTGATACTGGGAGCTGCTCCATAGATTAACATAGGTCCGACTGCAATGCGATATTTCATCGCATTGCAGTCGTCCGATTTTGTCGCCAGTGTGACTCCGGCCTTAGATAGCAAAGGACATGAAAAGACATGGTTAACCCTATGTACACCAAGTGTCATTTCATGTCACCCGACATGAAATGACACTTGGTGTACATAGGGTTAACCATGTCTTTTCATGTCCTTTGCTATCTAATTTGCACAAACAATTAAATCAGACTATGTGTGCAAAATTTCACACCTGTAGGGGTTAATTAAAGGTGTAAATTCGTTGTAAAAAAAACGGACTTTTTTGCTACGAATTTACACCTTTAATTAACCCCTACAGGTGTGAAATTTTGCACACATAGTCTGATTTAATTGTTTGTGCAAATTAGATAGCAAAGGACATGAAAAGACATGGTTAACCCTATGTACACCAAGTGTCATTTCATGTCGGGTTCTGCATTTTCACAAAAGCCGGCAATTGAATTAGCGGCTATTATACTATGTAGAAGTGTATGAACTACAAATATAAATATATATATATATGTGTCACAAATTCAATGACATGTATATATATATATGAGGTGTAAAATTGCTGAAAAAAAATGCGTGGGCTCCCGCCCTATTTTCGCAACCAGACAGACAAAGCCAGTGAGTGGGGGCAGATAATAATAGCCCAGAGAGGGACCATTATTTTTGCCCCCCCCGGCTACTAACATCTGCCCCCAGACACCCCAGGAAAGACAAATCTATAATTAGATTCGCCCTTTCTGGCACTTTGCCCGTCTATTCCCATTGCCCTGTAGCGGTGGCGAATGGGTTAATATGGGGTTAAAGCCACCTTGCTATTGAAAGGTGACCTTAAGCCAGGTTAATAATTGAGAGCTGTCAATTAGACAACTATCAATTATTAATCCTATTGCATGAAATAAAAATAAAACACACACACTTTAATTAAAAATCATTTTAATGAAATAAAGACACATGTTTTTGACCATCTTTTATTTTACTGCAAAAACCATTTCCTGTAATAAAAAAAATAAAAAAGCAAAATTATTCTTACCTATCCCATGCACAGTCAGGTCCCACGGTGTAATCCTTCAGAAAGGGTTAATGTTTACTGCAGGGACCGCAGCTAATGCTGCAGCCTCACAGTAAACCCCAAATGAATGAGTTCCTCTCCTGCCTGACAGGAGAGTAAAGGCTGGGTGTCACATAACGATACACCAGCGATCCCGACAACGATATGCACTTGTCAGGATCGCTGGTGTATCGCTACATGATCGCTGCTGAGCTGCCAAACAGGCAGCTCAGCAGCGATCTGGGACAGCGACACTGCGGGTAACATCGCTTAAGGGCCCGTCTCACATAGCGATATCGCTACCGAGATCGCTGCTGAGTCACTAGTTTTGTGACGCAGCAGCGAGCTCACCAGCGATATCGCTGTGTGTGACATTCAGCGACGATCAGCCCCCTGCCGGGTATCGCTGATCGTCGCAGAAATGTCAGGACCTTTTTTTGATCGCTGGTTTCCCTCTGACAGGCACGCATCGCTGCGTGTGACAGGCGGGAGACCAGCGATCCGCTGGTAACCAAGGTACACAGCGGGTTTCCAGGCACCGCGCAGCGCTTGGAAACCCGCTGTGTACCTTGGATACCAGCTCCCTGCATCAGGGCGCTGGTATCCAAGGTACACAGCGGGTTTCTAGGCACAGCCCCGCGCCTGGAAACCCGCTGTGTACCTTGGTTACCAGCGGATCGCTGGTCTCCCGCCTGTCACACGCAGCGATGTGTGCCTGTCAGCGGGAAACCAGCGATCAAAGGTCCTGACATTTCAGCGACGATCAGCGATACCCGGCAGGGGGGCTGATCGTCGCTGAATGTCACACACAGCGATATCGCTGGTGAGCTTGCTGCTGCGTCACAAAACTAGTGACTCAGCAGCGATCTCGGTAGCGATATCGCTATGTGAGACGGGCCCTTAAGTGGAAAGCTTAATTGATTGCTTTCCACTTTCACTTCAGGTCAGCCAGGGACACAATCAGTGACGTCAGAGGGAACTGATTAACAAAAATAGGGGTTCCCTTCGAAAAAAAAATGGCGTGGGGTCCCCCCTATTTTTGTTAACCAGCCAGATGAAGCAGACCGCTGAGGCCTGGATTTTCAGGCTGTTAAGGAGCCAAGATCCATGGACCTTGCCAGCCTGATAATACCAGGCCACAGCAGTCTGTATATCTTGGCTGATTAACAAAAATAGGGGATCCCCTCGAAAAAAATTGGCGTGGGGTCCCCCCTATTTTTGTTAACCAGCCAGATGAAGAAAACCGCTGAGGCCTGGATTTTCAGGCTGTTAAGGAGCCAAGATCCATGGACCTTGCCAGCCTGATAATACCAGGCCACAGCAGTCTGTATATCTTGGCTGATTAACAAAAATAGGGGATCCCCTCGAAAAAAATTGGCGTGGGGTCCCCCCTATTTTTGTTAACCAGCCAGATGAAGAAAACCGCTGAGGCCTGGATTTTCAGGCTGTTAAGGAGTCAAGATCCATGGACCTTGCCAGCCTGATAATACCAGGCCACAGCAGTCTGCATATCTTGGCTGATTAACAAAAATAGGGGATCCCCTCGAAAAAAATTGGCGTGGGGTCCCCCCTATTTTTGTTAACCAGCCAGATGAAGCAGACCGCTGAGGCCTGGATTTTCAGGCTGTTAAGGAGCCAAGATCCATGGACCTTGCCAGCCTGATAATACCAGGCCACAGCAGTCTGCATATCTTGGCTGATTAACAAAAATAGGGGATCCCCTCGAAAAAAATTGGCGTGGGGTCCCCCCTATTTTTGTTAACCAGCCAGATGAAGCAGACCGCTGAGGCCTGGTTTTTCAGGCTGGTAAGGATCCAATATCCATGGACCTTGCAAGCCTGATAATACCAGGCCACAGCAGTCTGCTTAGCTTGGCTGGTTAACAAAAATAGGGGATCCCCTCGAAAAAAAAACGGCGTGGGGATCCCCCCTATTTTTGTTAACCAGCCAAGTAAAATGCAGACTGCTGCGGCCTGGTATTAAAAGACTGTCAAGGCCCATGGATTTTGGCCCTCAACAGCCTGATAATACCAGGCTACAGCAGCCCCACATTTGGCGCATCAAAAGATGTGCCAATTGTGGCACTTTACCCGGCTCTTCCCACTTGCCCTGTAGCGGTGGCAAGCGGGGTAATAAGGGGTTATTGTCACCGTTGATTGCACGGTGACAATAAGCCCGGTTAATAATGGATAGGCGTCAATAAGACACCGATCCATTATTAATCCCAAAGTTATTAAATGTATAAAAAAAAGACAAAGCAAGAAAAAAGTCTTTTAATGAAATAAAAGAGACAACACAGTTTTCATTAATTTTATTACTCTCTCATTCCTGCGACGCCATCGATCTCCTGTAAAAAAAGAAAAAAAACAAACCAACAGTATACCACCTGTCCGACGCAGTCCATAGTAACGATTGTCCCACGACGATCCAGCTCTGCTACATCGCAATGACAGGCAGAGCCTGTCATTGCAACGCAGCACAGCTGATTACCTGCTTCCCCGGCGGTGACGTCATCGGACTGACTGCTTTACGGCCGCGATTACCCAGCAGTCACTGCAGTTATCGCGAGAAACTGCATGTGACCGCCGGGGAAAGAAGATGGCGGCCATGAAGCAGTGCAGGACGTGACCGCCGGAGATCTTCTGCCGGGTAAGTGCCGCTGACTCCTGACAGACCCGACCGACGGACACTGACAGTGACAGTGACAATCCCGATTCCGGTATCCGATAAGACGAAAATATCGGAACTCGGAATCGGAATTCCGATACAGCCAATATCGGCCGATACCCGATATTTGCAGTATCGGAATGCTCAACACTAGTCACAAGCTGTTCATCCACAGAGACATTTTCAGCACAATTGCATAATTTTGGAAGAATATCTATCCATTTGTTCCAAACTTCCCTAGTAGCTGGTAGTTATTAGAGAATTATCTGATGTTAGGAGAGGACAATTTTTCTCCCTGGACAGAAAGATGCAAGTTCCAAATGACATTTTGGTTTTTAGACTGGATTGTTTGCATCGGACTAGTTGTTTGGGTATCTTGTGCCTCATGAGATTCAACTTCCGAATCAGAATTCTTGTAATCTCTTTTCCCTCCACTTATGTGGTCCTCATCTTTGGATACTTTCTTCAGGTGGATATCTTCTTCAGAATTTGAGGCATTGGCACACTTTTACAATTTAGCTTCACTCAATGGACGTCTTCTCCACATTTTTATCCAATTTTCGAAATAATGAACACTTACGACTTTCATGGGGTAAAATCAGCATTGTGGAATAAAATAGTAATATAAAAATAAGCAACAATATTAATAATATCGCAGCAAAAACTAACCACTTTAGCAACAATAAGCGCTTATATACTATAGCAAAACAAACCTGTCATATTCCTTACCGGGTTTTGAGTCCTGTTTTCCCTTTTCCCCGGTCTGGTCATGTCAGGGGTTTTCTCAGCCTTAGTCTAGGTACAGGTTGGCTATTTATCGCCGCTGCTTACTGCAGGCAATGTCGGTTATAGTTTTTGCCTAGGGCTGCTGTAACTGACTCTGATTGCTCTGATTGGTCCTGCTACATTTGCTATCTGATCCCATGTCTTTGTTCTCCCCCATTCCCATCCTGACTCAGTGTTTCCCTTTAGTGTACTGACTCCCTGGTTGTGACTTTGCTTGCATCCTGACCTGCTTCTGTCTTTTGTCTTATCCGCTTCCGACCGTTGCTGATTCCCTGGGTTGTCTCTGACCGTGAGTTTGCTTATTCCTTTGGTACTGCGCTACAGTCTAGGATTTGACCCATCTTGTCTGATTATTCTGCTGCCATCTATGGTAGCCTTGCTGCTGCACTGCAGGCCAGCTCTGTTTAGGTGCAGTCCTGCTTCCACTCTACTGCCATGTTGGGGAGCCTGCACCTATCTGCATTACAGCAGCCTGACAAGATCTGTATTCAAAGCCCATCCATCTGCAGTAACTTGCAAATGTATCGAGCTCACGAACCTGCAGAAACTGGAGAAATCGATAAACAATGCTAGATGCAATAAATATTGCACAATGATATTATAAATCGTTTATGTAACTGAAAATATGGTGGGAGATCTGTTTAAAACGCTATTAGTACATATGTAACAATCATAATTTCATGTAAAAAAAAAAAAAAAACACACTCCATAAACAAACTCACCTAAACATGAGTTGTACATCCTAAAAATAAATAATCTGCAGCTTCACAAACTTTCTTTGGGTCAAATAGACCCAAATAGTACTGCAGGGTAAAACATATCCTACTGAGTCGTATCCTAACTGAGACATGTCTGTGTTGCTGATCAAACTCGGTCAGTGCAAGTCAGTGGTAAAAAAAGAAAACAGGTAAAACACAAATGTGCGCTGTCCATATTTAAAATTTTAAAGACTTATGATGTAGATTTTCATCAAAAGTCGCTAAGGAATTCAGGAAGGTGCTCAGGCGCTGATTCTTCTTCATATCCGACAGATGCCAGCTGTCACCATATCGGCATCTACCTGTAACTGCAGCAGCAGCATGAGTGAGCTCCAATCACGGCAGTAAATGATAAGTGCACATAGCTCCATTGTCCCGTATTTGCCATCTTCGTCCTCCTGTCACAGTCACAAGTTTAACTCCACAGCAGAACTGCAACATCTTAATATAATGCCATACAGAAGGATTGAAGTACAGTATGTAGTATGTAGTATAAGAAATTAGACAATCACAGGTTCAAGTCCTCTAAGGCTATGTGCACACGCTGCGAATCGCTGCAGATCCGCAAGTGTTTGACCATAAATGTTAAACAATAGAAAAATAAAATTGCTGTGCAACGATGCTGCCGGTTTATTTTCCGCAGCATTTCAATTCTTTGTGCGGATTCCACAGCGTTTCTACACCCATTTCATTATAGAAAACCGCAGGTCAAAAAACACATGACAATCCGCATTAAATCCGCACAAAATCCGCATAAAAAACGCATGGATTTTTACCTGCAGATTCTGCCGAAAGAGGAAGAATCCGCTCAGGAAATTCCTGAACCCAATCCACAACGTGTGCACATATCCTAAGGGGACTAAAAAATGAAGACAAATAAAGAAAATATTTAAAAAATATACAATACATAAAAAAAAATAAACATTAAAAAGATCCTCTTTTCTTACAATAAAAATAAAGAAATTAAAAAATGCTTCAAAATAAACATATTTAGCATCACCGAGTCCAAGAAAAGTCCATTCTATCAAAATATAAAATTATTGAAAACATGCTTTTGTAGTGCTTTTACCTTTTGCATGTTTTCAATTTGGTCTACATCGGATTTGATGGATTACACTGGAACGGCATGGGATCCATGTCTGCAATAAAATAGTCACAGAGTGACGGTGCTAGGAACGTTTCTGTTTTTGAATAAAGTATTTTTATTTTTTAACATTTTATTACAGCATTAGTAATGTTATTGGCAGACAGCTTTCCACTACTATCGCTGAAACTTGATATCAGCCAATGTTGATGTTTGTCACCCAAAGGCTGTTTCTCACACACTTTTATGTAACTACCTAAACACAGGGGTATTGAGTAAAGCCGGGCTACCCTCAGAACTGGTGCATTCAATGTGAAAGGCCACTTCTGGAGTGACTGCTAGCTGGTGTTTTAGGATGTGAAGGGACGAATATCCATGGCCCTTCCCATCCGGATAGTATACCTTGGTTGGTTATGTAACATGAGAGGAAACCATGTTGTCTTTTTTTTCTATGATATACATTTGTGGTATCCTGATGAAGAAGCCTTAGCGCTTCGAAACACGTAGAATATAACCACATATTCATTTGAAACAATCATCTCGACTTTATCCTTCAAACAGCACAGAGTGAATCCACTTTTTTTCCCATCTTTGTATCTTTGGCTGATCTCGGGTCTGATCGGTGGATCTGCAGCAGCTGACATTTCTATGAGCCTTGTTTTGGGCTCTATCTGGTGATGATAATCCAATTGGATCTCTTGGTCCGCAATAGAGTCAGGAGTGATAGTAACAATTGGATACGTACAGGTATCCCTAAGGGCAATTTTATGTGTAACAATTGCCCATTTTGTCCATTTAAACTTACTGGTAATTCCATGAGAGTTGGTCCTATTCAACGTGAAATTCGCCAGTTTATTTCCTGTAAAACCTCATTTGTAGATTATATTCTTTTCTGTCCCTGTGGCTTTTTCTATATAGGTAAAACAATCCGCCCCCTTTACATTAGGTTTAGGGACCATTTTCATTCCATTTCATCTGGCAAAGGAGTCCCCCGTCTGATTAGCCATATTAGAGAATTTCATGGCGGTAAAGCAGAATCGTTGCGGTTTGGGGGTCTAGAGAGGGTTAATCCTCTAAGTCAGGGAGGTAACCATCGCAGGCTCCTCTTGCAAAGAGAAGCTAGATGGATTTTGTGGTCCAATGCAACAGGTGCATTGGGCTTGAATGAAAGGGTAGACGTCCGTTTTTCTCTGTATTTTTTTTTCTTTGATTTTTCTGCAGTTTGTGCTCTTTAAGATTTATAAGTTTTGCTTTTGTTTTTAATTGTTTGTGCACATTATATTTTTTAATGTTCTATGCATTCACTCTAGTAAGTGAGAGTGTTGTTAGTGTCCGCTGTCAGGAGGCGGTGACCCACATGTGTGTGGTTAAAGGCACTTTTCTCCTGCTGCTTGTCATAAGGACCCGTTGAAGTACAGGAGCGTGAAACAGCCGTTGTCTGCACTCTCTGCAATGCTCCCGAACCTATGCATTTTTATCCATGAAATAAAGACTTTCACTTTTGGTAACGGTGAGTGCCTTCCTTTTATCTTTCACTGTGCAATTGGACTCTACATTTACACAGGATTGAGCACCCATTCCCTGGGGTGTGTGGCATGACTATAGTGTGTTAATGGTCTCTGTAGATTTGTTTTAAGAGACCACGGTGGTGCAGCAGTGCCGAATCTGTTTTTCTCTGTTTTTGGACCAAATACTAGAGTAGATATGACAATATTCAATTTTTGAACAACCAAATTTGTACACCTGTAGCAGGCCAATTTTGTTTTTTATTTCAAAATAACAAAATTTCACACAAACCAATTTCCTCAGTATATCTAGACAATTTTTGGAAGAAAAATATTTTGTGAACTGTACCAGGCCAAGCGGCTTTTAATCATTTTAACCCACCGTAATTTTACACAAAGCACATTAAACTGTATGGATGACTAATTGAATCCAGAAAAAAAATTTGCACTTTTTTTTTAGTTTTAGATAGCACTATAATGTAACAGTAACTGCGTTAAACTAATTGACTAATAGACTAATTAAATCACAAAAAAAATTGAACATAAATATTTTGAAATGTAGTTGATGTACCCCTACACTCATAAACGCTTTGCAGAAAGTGCAAAGCTAGGTAAAAATTATATGGAGGGTAATACAGTAATCCTCTTCAGGTGTCCACTTCTTAACCTTCTTCGGGAAGCTGGGTGGACTGCCTCCACCTGCTTCCTGGAGCTTGATTCCCAGGTGCCTGGGCTGTAAGTGACCCGGCTTCGGGTAGTGCCAGAGCCTACAATATGTAGAAATAGGCGACAGCACCCTGTGTCACCTGCATCATCACCTGCTTCCGCATAAGAGGTGGGGAACACCAAGGACAGTATGATATCTCGGGGATGGTAGCCCCGTCTCAAGCCACCTTGAGGAGCCTCTCCCTGGCCCATTCATTTCTCAAGAAGGGTTCATCCTGCTCCCATACTTCTCGGATCACACCCATACACATACCAACGATGTTGACCCTCCATTTTGAAGAATATGATCTTGGTTCCAGTCAGCAGCTCTTGCAGCCTTAATAATAATAATAATAATAATCTTTATTTGTATAGCGCCATCATATTCCGCAGCGCTTTACAGTTTAACAGTTTCAAAACACAAGTCATAAGTCACAACGTTAACAATACAGTAATTAAAGCAAAATAAGACGGCCCTGCTCGTGAGAGCTTACAATCTACAATGAGGTGGGGGAGATACAAAATACAGGTGTGTATATACAATGGTGCATTTACAATGATGGTCCAGCCATCTTAAGGGAGTGAGGGATGGATGGAGATAGTGAATGGGCTACATACACACACACACTTACACATAGAATGACTTTGATTAGTGAATGTGATAGGCCGCTCTGAACAGATGTGTTTTGAGGGAGCGCCTGAAACCATGCAAATTGTGGATAGTCCTAATTTCTTGGGGTAGAGCATTCCAGAGGATTGGCGCAGCGCGGGAGAAGTCTTGTAGTCGGGAGTGGGAGGTACGGATTAGTGCAGAGGTTAGTCGAAAGTCGTTTGCAGAGCGCAGCAGTCGGTTAGGCCGATAGATAGAAATGAGGGAGGAGATGTAGGGGGGTGCTGCAGTGTGGAGAGCTTTGTGGGTGAGAACAAGTACTTTGAATTGGATCCTATAATGAATGGGCAGCCAGTGTAAGGACTGGCGAAGAGCGGACGCGTCCGAGTACCGATTAGCCAGATGGATAACTCTGGCTGCTGCATTAAGGATGGACTGGAGAGGGGATAGTCGAGTAATGGGGAGGCCAAGTAATAGAGCGTTACAGTAGTCCAGGCGGGAGTGGATCAATGCTACAGTGAGGGTTTTTGTTGTTTCCATGGTGAGAAGAGGGCGGATTCTAGAGATGTTCTTTAGGTGTAGGCGGCAAGAGCGGGCAAGAGATTGTATATGGGAGGTGAAGGAGAGATTGGTATCAAACATAACACCCAGACAGCGAGAGTGCTGCCGGGGTGTTATTATGGTGCCGCCCACTGAGAGGGAAATGTCAGATTTAGGGAGGTTAGTAGACGGCGGGAGCAGAAGAAGTTCAGTTTTGGAGAGGTTGAGTTTCAGATAGAGAGCAGACATGATGTTGGAGACTGCGGACAGTCTCCAACAGCCTTCAAGTCAAGTGTTCCGTCTGTACTGCCCTCTGGTTGAATGAGATGTGATGACTGGTCCCAAACTCTTCTATGGACCCCCATCTCCGCCACCAGTCGTACATAATGACCTCCCCCAGGATACCATCTGTCGGTACCTTGTGGCTAGTGGGCCCTCTGGAATTTTTCTAGCACTGGTCCTGGCTCGGCTCCTTCTCTCTTCCAACCAGCCTAAGCCCATTCATTAGTTCCTGACACTCCTGTCTGCAGTCCACAAGAGCCTTGGTGGTTTTGGGAAAGTGTCCAGGTCCGGACCACAGGCTACTGGCACCTCCGCTGTTGTGCCAACTTGGTCTGACTCTGGTCTGATATTCCTCCTGTTGCTCTCTCAGGAGTTTCACAGGATTTTCCCAACTTTGTCGCCTTGTTGCCCACTAAGCATGTTACACAGGTTATGTGTGGATTACTAATTCAATCCACAACATTTTTTAACTCTTTTTTGGAGTGTTATATACCAAAGAAATATACCCTAGAGGAAGTAATACTCTATGGATGAGTAATATAATACCGAAAAAAATTGAACACTTTTTTGGAGTGTTATGTATCACAGAAATGTACCCCAGAGCACATAATACTTTATGGATAAGTAACTGAATGCAGAACATTTTTTAAACACTTTTTTGGAGGTTTATATACCAAAGAAATGTACCCCAGAGCACATAATACTCTACATAATACTCTATGGATGAGTAATTGAATGCAGAAACATTTTTAATGCTTTTTTGGAGAGTTATATAACACTGAAATGTACCCTAAGGCAATCAATTCTCTATTGATGAGTAATTGAATACCATCGCTACAGAAATGCCAAACATGTGGATGCTACTAATAGGCAATCCCCACATGTGTTGAGGCTGTCTAACAGCTGCAAATCATGCAGCGCAGAGACTCGAACATAATATACAAGTACCTTGGCACAGGAGAAGAATCTCTTCAGAATGTTTCAAGAAAAGAACTTTTCAGCATTCCTGCAGAAGATAATGATGGAGTAGAAAAATCTATTCAGAATGTTCAAAGAGAAGCACTGTTCAATGTACCTGCAGAAGAAGAAAATTGGAAGCATATGACCCAAAGAAGCAGGAAAATGAGGAGGCAGTCAGCACCATACCGCTGAAGAACCGCTATGAGGTTCTCACGCAGGACAACTATGAAAATGTACATCAAAAAGTGCTTTGCCCACAAAGAACACCCCAGTAATAAATCAGAAGCCTCTTGAAGGGTTTTGTGGTCAGGAAGAAAAAGAGAGTGGTGGTTGTGGGGGATTCCCTACTCAGAGGAACAGAAACAGCAATCTGCCATTACTTCACGAGAAGTGTGATGTCTTCCCAGTGCCCAAATCAAAGATGTGTCTGATAGGATATCAAGACTCTTCAGTGCTAAACACAGCTACCCAAGCCTATTAATACACGTAGGAACAAATGACACAGCAAGAAAGGACCTGGAAACTAGAGGCAGAGACTTTGAAGACCTAGGCCGGAAAGTGAAGGAACTGATAGCGCAGGTATTCTTTTCATACATCCTCCCAGTGGATGGACATGAACCAAGAAGATTGAACAGGATTCTACAGATGAACAACTGGCTACGTCGATGGTGCCGAGAGCGACATTTTGGGTTTCTTGACCATGGAGTGAATTACCTATATGATGGACTCCTTGCTAGAGATGGATTGCTTCTTACAATAACAGGAAAACACATATTTGGGAGACGCCTTGCTACACTCATCAGGAGAACTTTAAACTAGAGCAATATGGGATGGGAAATATACGGTCAAGAAGAAATATGTAGGTAATTAATTATTTTGAGAACCCTGCTATTAGAAGTGGAAAGAAAGAACAAAAACAACAAACTCTGAATGAAAATAGAGGAGCAAGAGAAATCAACTACAAAATAAAATATCTCTACACAAATGCACAGAGCATGGGAACAAACAAGAAGAATTGGAGCTGCTAACACAGTAAGAGACATATGATGTCATAGGCATCATTGAAACTTGGTAGGGTGATACACATGCTTGTAATACAAACCCTGAAGGCAACAACTTATTTATTAGAAACAGCATTAACAAGAAGGGAAGAGGTGATGCATTATATGCTAGGAAAATATATATATCCACAGAGATCCAAGCTTCAGAGACTGGTAGCTCTGCACAAACTGTTTGGGTAAGAATTCAAGGAGGGACGAACAGAAAGGACACTATTGTAGGTGTTTACCATAGGCCACCTGAACAGACTGAATATATGGGCAAATTCTTTTTACATCAGATATCTCTGTTCTCAAAAAAGTATGACATACAGTGCCTTGTGTAAGTATTCGGCCCCCTGGAACTTTTCAACCTTTTCCCACATATCATGCTTCAAACATAAAGATGCCAAATGTAAATTTTTGGTGAAGAATCAACAACAAGTGGGACACAATTGTGATGTTGAACAAAATGTATTGGTCATTTTAAAAATTTGTGGAAATACAAAAAATGAAAATTGGGGCGTGCAATATTATTCGGCCCCTTTACTTTCAGTGCAGCAAACTCACTCCAGAAATTCATTGTGGATCTCTGAATGATCCAATGTTGTCCTAAATGACTACTGATGATAAATATAGTCCACCTGTGTGTAATCAAGTCTCCGTATAAATGCACCTGCTCTGTGATAGTCTCAGGGTTCTGTTTGAAGCATAGAGAGCATCATGAAGACCAAGGAACACCACAGGCAGGTCCGTGAAACTGTTGTGGAGAAGTTTAAAGCCGGATTTGTTATGTTCTGCTACAAGCACTAAGGAAAGAAGGGAGATCTGTCCCTACGATAGAACTAAGCTAGATCCTACGATGCAACAGGGAACCTGATCCTGCGATCAGACCCGCTAAAGTCCTCAGCTAGTCTGTACGAAGACCTATAGTTGCGAGGAAGGGATCCCTACAAGAACTAGGGATTGGGAGAAAGATGGACACCTCCTAACAGAAGTTGTAGCAGTAAAAGACAAAAAAAACAACATAGAACATAGAGGTCCGAAGACCAAGCAAAACTGACTGAGTAAGGTAACAAAGCACCTGGCTAGCTTAAGAGTAGAAATTACAATGAAGTCCAGCAAAGCCAGAAGGGTGGAGCAGGATTAAATAGACAAAAAAGGTCATCTGACCAGCAAGATAGAAAAAACCTAACAGGAGAGTTCTAACAGGATTTGGA
Source organism: Oophaga sylvatica (assembly GCA_033576555.1). Taxonomy (NCBI): domain Eukaryota; kingdom Metazoa; phylum Chordata; class Amphibia; order Anura; family Dendrobatidae; genus Oophaga; species Oophaga sylvatica. Next base: position 166,554,961 of record JARQOD010000001.1, on the reverse strand, counting down.
TACAAAATGATTTCCAAAACTTTAAACATCCCAAGGAGCACTGTGCAAGCGATCATATTGAAATGGAGGGAGTATCATACCACTGCAAATCTACCAAGACCCGACCGTCACTCTAAACTTTCATCTCAAACAAGTAGAAGGCTGATCAGAGATGCAGCCAAAAGGTCCATGATCACTCTGGATGAACTGCAGAGACCAACATCTGAGGTGGGACAGTCTGTCCATAGGACAACGATCAGCCATACACTGCACAAATCTGGCCTTTATGGAAGAGTGTCAAGAAGAAAGCCATTTCTCAAAAATATCCATAAAAAGTGTCGTTTAAAGTTTGCACAAGCCACCAGGGAGACACACCAAACATGTGGAAGAAGGTGCTCTGGTCAGATGAAACCAAAATCGAACTTTTTGGCAACAATGCCAAATGATATGTTTGGTGTAAAGGCAACACAGCTCATCACCCTGAACACACCATCCCCACTGTCAAACATGGTGGTGGCAGCTTCATGGTGTGGCCCTGCTTTTCTTCAGCAGGGACAGAGTAGATGAATAAAATTGATGGGAAGATAGATGGAGCCAAATACAGGACCATTCTTGAAGAAAACCTGTTGGAGTCTGCAAAAGACCTGAGACTGGGAAGGAGATTTGTCTTCCAACAAGACAATGATCCCAAACATAAAGCAAAATCTACAATGAAATGGTTCACAAATAAAGATATCCAGGTGTTACAATGGCCAAGTCAAAGTCCAGACCCGAATCCAATCGAAAATCTGTGGAAAGAGCGGAAAACTGCTGTTCACAAACGATCTCCTTCCAACCTCACTGAGCTCAAGCTGTTTGCCAAGGAAGAATGGGCAAGAATTTCAGTCTCTCGATGTACAAAACTGATAGAGACATACCCCAAGCGACTTGCAACTGTAATCGCAGCAAAAGGTGGCACAGCAAAGTATTAAGTTAAAGGGGGCCGAATAATATTGCACGCCCCACTATTCAGTTTTTGTATTTCCACAAAAATGTAAAATAACCAATACATTTCGTTCAACTTCACAATTGTGTCCCACTTGTTGTTGATTCTTCACCAAAAATGTACATTTGGTATCTTTATGTTTGAAGCATGATATGTTGGAAAAGGTTGAAAATTTCCAGGGGGACGAATACTTTCGCAAGGCACTGTAGTGATCATGGGAGATTTTAACTATCCAGATACGTGTTGGGAATTTCTCTAATAAAAGTACTGCGTCCAGAAAATTCTTTTCTTTTGCTGACAACTTAATCTTTCAAAAGGTAGTAGAGAAAACAAGAGAATCTGCAATCTTGGACCTAATTCCTACCAACAGGGAGGAAATGGTTGAGGAAGTAAAGGTGGGTGGGAATTTAGGAGGCAGCGATAATGCTATCCTCAAATTTTGGATTACAAGAGGAGGAAGACCTGCGAGGACTCAGATTTTAAGGTTGGACTTCAGAAAGGCCAATCTTTTAAATTCCTATTTTGCATCCTTGTACATGGCACCAAAATTTGTCCAACAATTTCTGCTGAATTTGGAAATACACCATATGTTGCTGCACAGTACTGCTTAGCCACACGGCGAGACTTGGGAGGGACGGAACGCCATTTGCCTCCTGGAGTACTATTTGCCTCCTACAGCCCAGATTTTCCTAGAATAGTTTGCAAACCTCCATATACAGAGCCTCAAAGTGCTAGAAGATCAGAGTATCCACCCTCAAGTGACCCTATTTTGGAAATGATACCCCTTTGGGAATTTATCTACAAATGCAGTGATGATTTTGACTCTATGGGTGTTTTCCAGAAATAAGCAACACTGGATGTTGCTGAGTGAAAATTGCAAATCTGCTTTTGTAGTGCCCAGTACATTGCAGTGCTTAGTATGTTTTAGTGCTCACAGTATGTTATGCCCAGCTCGTACTTCTGGACACACACTCCTGTAAATTAAGTGGGCTCTCATCACTACAGAAATGCTAAACATGTGGACGCTAAATGTGGCTTAGACATATTGTGGGGCTCAGAAGGAAGGGGGCATTTTGATTTCGGAGTGCAGAATTCGCTGGATTTCTTTTAGGGGGTGAGGGGCCATAGTGATTTTCCTGAGCCTTTGTACTACCAATAACATGGAAGCCCCCTATATTTCTGTTAATAGACAATGAACCTGAGTGGGGACTTGCTTTTTTGTGGATTGAGTTGAACCTTTTTTTGAGAACATTTTACATAACGTTTGGGATCATGTATATCTGGTGATCTTCGCTGCATACTTATATCAGGGTTTCCATATAAATCTCTGAATTACATTATTCCGATGAAACCTCCGAGGGATCCATTCACTAGAATGAAGCAGAGTTACTCTGGACTCCGTCTGGCCTCTATTCAGCGGTGTCCTTCTTTTCAGAGGTGCACAAAACTATGGCTGACGGCACTTTTATGCACACCTAAAAAGACAAACACTGCCTCCATCTGCCTCATTATAGGGAATCTTCCGCCTGGGGTTCCGTTTGAATCACGTATTTCAGAGATTTAAACGGAAATCCCGGTGTAAGCGTTCAGCGCAGAGCACAGGATAAATGTGACATCTTTGTGAGGCAGAATGAACAAATCAACAGCAGGTGAAGAATTAGTTTTATTTATTTTTTATGCCATTCCTTGTGCGGTATAATTGATTAGACAACTTTATTCTTCGGGTTGGTGCGATTACAACGATACCAGATTTATATCGTTTTTTTGTTTGGCTGCTGTCACACACTAAAAGACCTTTGTTTTTGCAAAAACCCATCTCCATATTTTCAGAGCTATAATTTTTCAATATTTCTGCCAACAGAGCTTTATGAGGGCTTGTTTTTTTGCAGGACAAGTCAACATTTTTATTGGTACCATTTTTGGGCACATGACATTTTTTGATCGCTTTCTATTATGATTTTTGGGATGCATAATGAAATGAACAAAAACCAGCAATTCAGGAACTGTTTTTTTGGTTCTTTTTTTATGCCATTCCACATGTGGTAAAATTCATAAGGCAGCTTTATTCTTCCAGTTAGTACAGTTACAGTGATACCACATTTATAGCATTTTTTATGTTCTGGCGCTTTTACACAATAAAAACTTTTATTGAAAAAAGATTTATTTTTGCATTGCTTTATTCTGAGAGCTCTTTTTTATTTTTCTGCTGATGGATCTGTATGGTGGCTTATTTTTTGTGATAAAAGATGATGTTTTCATCTGTACCATATTTATTTTCATTCATCTTTTTTATCACATTTTATTCCACTTTTTGTTCTGTGGTATGATGAAAAAGCATAGTTTTTTGCCTTGTGTTTTATATATTTTTTTACAGTGTTCACTGAAGGGATTAACTAGTGGGACAGTTTTTAGGTCATGTCGTTTCAGACGCGGCAATAGGCTATATATATAAAATAGGTATGTATATATATATATATATATATATATATATATATATACTGTATTTGTTATTGGAATTTTGTGATTTTTAAAAAATATTTTTATGTATTTTTTACTTAGTCCCACCATGGGACTTTCACTTTCAGCAGCAGTCTGATCGCAGATACAAAGGATAGCAATGTAGGAGACACAAGCTTGTTAGACCATGCACTGCGCAAGGTCAAACAAGCTTGATAGTGCTTGGTATCCCCGATTGTTGTCATGATGATGTCGGGTCACCATGTCAAAGGTCGGCCCCTCACGATGACGGCGCTGGGGTACCTATCGGAGAGGAAATGGAGCCCCTCCCTCTGCCTGCCTTCTAAATGCTATGATCAGATATCGAACACAGCATTACGCCTGTCATATGGATGCTAGGTGAGGAAAAAAACGCACCTAACACTCTCCAACTTTTCTGGCAGAGAATCTCAGCTGCTTTATATACACAGATGTGAGCGTACCCTTACTATGCACTACAAGTACTCTGCTTCTCTGATATACTCAGTACTGAAATGCCATAGAGCATTCATCCCTAATTTGTGGACAGCCATATGTAAATTCACTCTGCCTGCTTGTTATAAGGGAACATGCCTCATTCAATTATGTAATCGTTATATTCCGGGAGTCATTAATCTTCGACGCTTCATTATACTGATTATTAGCAGCTTTTCCAGAAAGTTTCCACTGTATATACAATTAAATACAGTTATATGTTGAATTATCATGAGTCCACATCCCTGACAACTCCATACAATTTGTCTCAGCATATTGTATGGCAGCGTTCAGTTGTCAAAGGGAACATTGTTAACTATACTGACTGTCTATAGTGAACAGTCATAAGAATTTCCTATGGAACATTGCATGCAGAATGTACATAAGGTAATGTGCACATGTTGAGTAAATGGATGCAGATATTTTTGCACCATTTCTGCATCTCTTTGCAGGAAAAATACAGCTGCAAAAACATGAGCTTTTTCAGCATTTTTGATGTGTTTTGTCCCTTGTTTTTGCCTGATTTGAGTGAACTCAATGGTGAAAATCACAAGGCAAAAACGCATAGAGAACTGACATGCAGCAGATTATTTTCTGCACCAAATCTGCAAGTCACAAAAAAGCATTGTGTGCATGACACTTCAGATTTCTCATTCACTTTTCTGGCATCAGGATTGCTTTAGGTTTTGCTAGTAATTCTGCATGGCAAAAACGCCAAACCAAATCTGCAACATGTGCACAAGCCCTAAGACATTGCTCTATAAGACAGCATTCACACATTAGTGATTTTCTTACAGGCCGGTGTCACCCTTGCGTGTGTGATGTGGGAAACTTGCACGAGTCTCTGGCATCAACACCTGGCACTGCCGTCAGCACTCGGACTGAGTTTCTCCCATCACACACGCAAGTGTGACACAGGCCATACAAGAAAATCGGTCCGAGTTTCATCAGTGATTTTTTCATCAGTTCCATTAGAATGTCTTCACAATGTCATCAGTCTTTTGGTTAGAGTTTGGTCAGAGTTTTTCACTGATGAGAAAAAAAAAGTTTCTCTGCCCTCTCCCATCTATCGTCATGAAAAAATGGATGCATCCATGTGCTGTCCAATTTTTTTCACAGCCCCATATACTTAATTGACGAGTTTTGTCCAAAACTTTGGGTCATATCGAACATGTCTCTTTGATTTTGCACTAACCACTCAGTCTGCAAAAAATCACATCGAACTGAACCGACGTCTGCGTGAGCCCTTAAGCAGTTTCCTAATGATTACTTAAAACTATTAATATTTGGTTCAATACTCTAATAATACATTATGATTATTGCTATGGGAGTAGTCCTATAACACCAACTGAGCTGCAATAACTTTCAGAGGTCCTGAAGTTGCCCTCCAGACTAATCAGCAGACACATGCTGTTTTATGACAGCCTGTTGTCTGGAGTCCATAGATATAAACTGTATAGTGCAGCTTTCTGAGCTATTCTCTGAATGCAAGCATAGCAAAAAATAAGATTCAAATTATTACTCCAGCATTTTATGGAGTTGATAGCTTTGAATTTTCCTTCTATGTCTCGCACAATGGATACAAATGTACTTAAAAGTTTGACATCATGGCCGAGCTACCCATGTGCACAGAGTGGGCATGACCCATAGAGTCCATGTAGCCACCACATTAGTGTTCAGGACAATAATAGGGGAAAATATTTGTGTTCTTTACATCTGATAGAATATTGAAATGTCAGAATTGATTAGAAAACAGTTCTCAAACCAAAGGGATACTAATCTTTAGGTATCTTTAGGATTAGGTACACCAATGACTTCTGAGTTGGAGCTCTTAAATGGAACTGTAGCAATGTCATTTACATATGTTTCAGATAGACCAAAAAAAGTACTTTATGTAAAGTGGACAGCCTCTCAATATCTCCTACTGTCTAGGTGTTCAGTGCTGACATAGAATAGCTTCAGGAAAAGTAATACGATGATAAAATACACAAATAAAACAGAGGAGCCATTAGTAAATATCTATTAGCTCCTCTGCAGTCATTAAGCCATAAACTAATTACCTCCAGTGACTTCTCTAATTACCAGAAGACGCTATGTAGGGAAATAGCAAGTAGTTCCTATCTTGTAACCTACTTAACATCATTTAATGCAATTTTGGAAGTGACATCAATTGCTTTGAACTCTTCACTATTATTGATTTAGTAAAATTCTCTGTCCCAATTTCGCACACAAAGTAAAATAATCTTCTTCACTAAGGTCCCTGTGCAGACACATGGCTTGTACCAGGCTCTTACATCCCCAGGTGTCACTTCTCACAGCCCTGAGCCTCATTATAATAAGCAATGGCTGCCCACAATGAGAGTAATGGGCATGATAAGAGGGCATCTACATAAACTACCGAGCTGTGCCTCACAGCAAACAAGCTGCCCCCTTAGGAGTCAAATCCAGTTTACAAGTATCAGTGAATGAATTTATGAAGTGTGAGGCTTTGCTGCAGCGGGAATCCCCCATACATCTAATCCTAGCCTGCTCCTCTATTAGACAATGCACTTGTGAGCCCTTTGTAAGGCTTTGTTCACATTTTACATGCACTGTAACATTTCTTTTAAAGCTGTCCTGCCAAAGGAGAATTCTCAAAGGAGCAACTGAGCAAGTAAGCAGTGACCAATCCTTTTCTGATGATTGTCAGCAGCCTCCTCCCACTGCCTGGACTAGGATAAAAAAAATCAAGAAAACTCTTGTTTGCAGAACATCTGATGAGTGTGGTGTAAGGTGGAGGCGGCCAGAAGCTGAGATCTGCATGTAGCCTGAGGAAGGCTGAGACTGTCTCTCCAGAGGAGCACAATCTGCTCACCATTCACCAGTAGCCTAGGTTTCTCCAGACTGCTCACCATGTGCTGCCAGAAGCCCTTCTACTTCATCTTCCTCATCCTGCTGGCTACTGACTGTATGGTCTCAGTGAGAAGCTTGTTTCCATTTGGGCAACCTGAATTTTCCTATAAGAGGAGCAATTGCAAACCCATCCCTGCAACTCTGGTTCTTTGCCATGACATTGAGTACCCCAACATGAGGCTTCCCAACCTCCTGGGTCATGAGACGATGAAGGAAGTCTTGCAGCAAGCATCCTCCTGGATCCCACTGATACAGAAGCAATGCCACCGTGACACCAAGAAATTCCTCTGCTCCCTCTTTGCCCCAGTGTGCATTGATGATCTGGATGAGACCATCAAGCCCTGCCGATCACTATGTGAGCAGGTGAAGGACAGCTGTGCCCCTGTCATGTCTGCATTTGGCTTCCCATGGCCAGATATGCTGGAGTGCAGTCGTTTTCCCCAGGACAATGACTTATGCATCCCACCAGCCAGCACTGATTATGTGCCAGCCACCAGAGAAGGTAAGGTGCCCTCACCACAGAGGCCACATGGAGCATCACACCATCCTGCCCATCTTCTTGTCTGTTTTACTAGGAAAGCTGACACTATATATATGTTATATACACATATATGGCATTTAGTGTGGGAGTGTTATACACATAAAGTAGACATATACACATATAGATTTTTTTTCTACAGGAGGTATAGGCAGTTGAGGTGCATTTTAAAGTATCTGTGTACACTGTATACACATAGTTAATAAATACACATATAGTATGTATGTATGTGTATAGTGGCACAAAAGTAAGTATACAGTTGAATCAATGACATTCCATAAGATATACATATAAAGTGATCACTTTCTCGTTAGCGCAATTTTCCAAACAAACTGACCAGACACCGGACAAATTAAAAGCGTTCATCTTGGAGGCATTTCTGGACATTGATGCAGACCAGAATTTATGTTGTACTAAGTCATAAATGTGCTGGACAGTTTTGAGGAATGTTGCAAAGTTGATAAAAGACAGCTCAAACATTTACTAGGTTAAACAGTGGTAGGACTACGTTCACACGTCCAGTAATCATCCGTTAGAACAGATCCAGCAGCGGTCCGTTGTAAAAAAAAGTGATGTTGACTCAACTTTTGTCCATCTTAGAAAATCAGATTTTAGCTGGATCCATTTTTTTAACATTGAAGTGTACAGAAAACGGATCCGTTAAAGAGCCACCAGTTTTCTTCCATTTGAAACTGGTCCAGTAAATGAAAAACGGATCCTTTTCAAATGACAGTAAAAGGCAGATGGCTAATCAAGGCTCCTTTCACACATCAGTTTTTTGCCGTCAGGCAGGATCCGGCTATTTTTAGAAAAAACGGATCCGGCAAAATCTACCACCGGATCCATTTTTTTCTCATTGACTTGTATTAGCGCCGGATCACGCCGCATGGCCTCCCGTTCCTTCCGTTTTTTTGCCGGCATCTTGAAAAAGGTCTCTAGTAACGTTTTTTGTATGCGGAAAAAAACCGGACAGCGCCAGATGCGGCACTTCCGGCTTTTTGCTACAATGGAAGTCTATGGGCGCCAGATCAGGAAGAAGACGGATCCACTCACCGCATTCCGTTTTTCCACTCTGAGCATGCCTGGAACTATTCCTCTTGCTTTTTTGGTCTCTCTCTCTCTCTCTCTCTCTCTCTCCTCTCTCTCTCTCTCTCTCTCTCTCTCTCTCTCTCTCTCTCTCTTCCTCTCTCCTCTCCTCTCTTTTCTCTCTCTCTCTCTCTCTCTCTCTCTCCTCTCTCTCTCCCTCCTCTCTCTCTCCTCTTCCTCTCCTCTCCTCTCCCTCTCCTCTCCTCTCTCCCTCTCTCTCCTTCTCTCTCCTCTCTCTCTCTCTCTCTCTCTCTCTCTCTCTCTCTTTCTCTCTCCTCTCTCTTCTCTCTCTTTTTCAGCTCAGCTGTATCCGCTTTCTAATGGATGATTACTGGACATGTGATCGTAGCCTAATCTCCTGTACAGACAAGAGGTCATGTAAAGAATACAAGGCACTCTAGTTTATTGGCATGCAATATGTGAGTGTTCAATGATGTTAATGGATACAATGATAATTTACTTCATATGTCTCCAATAAGTATAGAAGACAGTCTGGGCAAAACAGTGGTGCCTGCTGCTCTGAAAGCGAGCGCCCACAGTAATGTGCTTGTGTGTGCCAAGTGCTGAGTGCAACTGGCGAGGGAGCCCCATACATAGTACATAGGATGTCTTCACACATCAGCAAAATAGCTTCAAGTGTTTATGCAAATAGCTTTCAGTGCAATTCATAAAGAAGGGTTTTACATGCAGAAGCTCCAAGTCTGGAGCCAGTCACTTATGTTACATGAAGATCCTGGAGATGGGTAAAGCATCCAGGTGCTGAGCGCCACCTACTGGTAACTGTGCTGTGTGGTGTATAAATATGTGACTTCAGATTTTGTATTAGTCTTTGCCTGATGAAGAGACCTGAGTAGTCTGGAAAGCTTGCAATTTGTTACCATCTTTTCAGTTAGCCATTAAAAGGTATCAACCACTGAGGACTCTCAAGTCTAAATATTTTTCTACTGGTAACTAAACATTCTAACACTAATAAAACACTTGTCTGTTCACAGCACCAAAAGTTTGTGACGCCTGTAAAACAGCTAGCGAGGATGACAATGACATTGTGGAGAATCTCTGCAAAAATGATTTTGGTAAGAAGATTCACTGTGATGTAATTACAAGAGAATAGAAAGTAGTAAGACTATTGGTATAGGCTTCTTCACTGTGAGGTGGCCATAAAAATCAGTGATCTTTCTGTTCTCTATATGTGTAAAGATGGAAAATTGTGTTTTATCTATGTATCTGTTTGCTTATCTAGCCAATATCACATACTATATTCCTTTTCATATAATTTCTTATTTTCTATCTACCTAACTCTTATCTATCTGTCTATCTCTTATTTATCTATCTATCTCTATATGTCTCTTATCTATCTGTCTATCCATCTCTTTATCTACCTATCCATCTATCTGTTATCTATCTATCTATCTATCTATCTATCTATCTATCTATCTCGTATCTATCTATGTATCTCTTATTTATCTATCTATCTCTATATGTCTCTTATCTATCTGTCTATCCATCTCTTTATCTACCTATCCATCTATCTGTTATCTATCTATCTATCTATCTATCTATCCAATTAACTAAAATTTATTGCACCATTGTTTATCTCATATTTGCCATATTTATCTATTTATGATGCACTATTACATTGAATTTGTCTTACTTATGTATCCTATCTATGTCTTTCCATACCTGACATTAATATATGCTTAACTTGGGACTTTACTGGACACTGACTTCTGCCATAACAGCTGCAGAGGGACCTAGATTCTTCATTTACACATGCCATTGTATGTTGCTACCTGGATGTACTTTGTCCACTGACAATACTGTATGTGTTACATCCATAACTCAGCCATTGAGTCCGGAGCCAGTTGGCTCTATCCAATACTCCTTTAATTAGGGGTTACATGATGATAAAGTACAAAGCTCTGTTTATACAAACTAGCAACATTTCCAAGTCAGGAATCAGTAGAAATGTAATGTATCATAAATGTAACACCAAGTGTTAGAAAGAACAATAAGAATTAGCCGAGTGAAGCATATTTATACCTAGCGTATGCTGCCGAGCATATATGTGGAATTAATTGGTGGTAAAACAAATGAGGCTTGTCTGTGCAGAATGAGATCCCTATTTTGTAGCTGTGCGGGATAATTTGTTATTGTAGGGTGATTGACAGCCGGTGCAGCTTGTTTGATTACAGGCGGTGTAACCAGCAATTAGGATGTAGATGTGAGCTGACGTGAGATTTTATAAACAACACTTTCCAACTTTTCACTGGCTCCTTTAAGACAGGAAACAAAAGGTATTCCTAACATAAATCAGGCGGCTGCAAATTTCGGATGGGAGGAATGACAAGCAGAACCTTGCTGCAATGCACTTGATTGATGATGTTAGATGTTGATTAGTTGGATGCGAATGATAAAATAAGTCTACGGTTGACTTCTAGTGTAGCCATAACTTACCTACAATCACTGTTCTTGTAAGGAACAGCATGGCCTTGGGTGTACGGGATATTAATCCTGACAAATGGAAACAAGCTGGTATTTTATTATAAAAATGCCCTTATAAAGGATAATGACTGACTGGCTCGTTAGAAGTACTCAGACAATGACATTTCCATTGTAATTATTATCCAGTAATGGCAGAAATCTTTCAGGCAGAATTTCACTGCATAGAAATTTATAGTAATAAAAGACATTTCTTGTTATGTAAGACACCGGCATATATAATATGCATTATTTGTAGTAAATGAAAACAAGTCAAGTGTAGGACGTACATAATTACATATTGCTGACCATATGCGATGTGTATGTACATTGTTCTAATTCATATACATGATCTGGTTTATTAGCCATTTAAACTAAAGTTTTATTGATTTATATTGTTATTGATGTGTCGGTTATATACATCATTTTTCTGCATGAAGTACTATCTATTAATTGGAAGGGGTAAACATAATGCTGGTGATGAGCCACTCAGAAAGTGCTGCAGAATATGCTGGCGCTATAGAAATGGAAGTTATTATGTATAAGTTGTTATATGCTCACTGTTATTGATGAGCCACATATACCGACAAGTCCAGTGCCCAAGGAGGCTCAAAGCCCCTTTTCCACATGGGAAGAAACCAGAATATTTAATATACTTGAGCTTCATGTTACGTCTTCGACCCACTGCAGCTCTAATGACCCGTGATCAGGCCTGAACTTGCATTTCTAATACAGGTGCCCAAATGTGTCTGCAAACTGGCCAAATTCATGAACTTGTCATGTATGCCTTGTAAGGCGTATACACAATAGTGATGGGGAGTCGTGTGTATTCTGAGACTGTTCACATAAGGCTGGTAATGAGTCATATGTACATTATTAGGCATTTACATTCTCCTGGGGATGAGGCATGTGCAGAATACTGAGTTGTTATTCGTGAAATTCCCTTTAGAACCATCCAAAACGGCCCCAAGTACCACATGTCACAGGCAAACATAGGTTTTTACTGTAGCTTACTTGTGAAGGTTCTCATATTTACACTCTCCCCTATACCTGAATTTGACATCATGAACAATCCGCGACATATATTCAGCAAATATTGGATTACATTGAAAGCAAGATCTCACATTGCATTTGCATAACCTCGAAATCAGTCACTTTAATAATATCTTTTATTCAAACAGAAGAGATTCTGCAGCATCTGAAATTAAATGTTTATTTCAGTAAAACAGATAGATAGACAGATAGATAGATATTGTAGACAGATGTATTAATTTGATATTCTAGATAGATTGATTGATATAATATACATAGATATATAGATACATAGAACATAGATAGATAAATACTGCAGATAAATAGATATTGTAGATAGATTGATACATACAATATAGATGAATAGATAGATGATAGATATTGTAGACAGATGGATAAATAGACATTGTAGATAGATACAAGATAGATAGATATTGCAGATGGATAGATATTGTAGATAGATAGATGATACATATTGTAGACATGGATAAGTAGACATTGTAGATAGACAGATAGATAGATAGATAGATAGATAGATAGATAGATAGATAGATAGATAGATAGATAGATAGATACAATATAGATAGGTAGATAGATAGATAAATATTGCAGATGGATAGATATTGTAGATAGATGATAGATATATATTGTAGACAGATGGATAAATAGAGATTGTAGATAGATTAATAAACACAATATAGATACAATATAGATAGATTATAGATAGATAGATGATAGATAGATAGATAGATAGATAGATAGATAGATAGATAGATAGATAGATGATAGATATTGTAGACAGATGGATAAATAGAGATTGTAGATAGATTAATAAACACAATATAGATAAATAGATAGAATAGACTGATAAGGAAAGAGAACAGCATCACTAGATGTAGGGTGCCAGCCTTTCGGTAACAGCTCCATGCCACTTCACAGATATGCAAAAAAAGATCACCACTCCAAGGTTGTAGGAATTGACTGATATTGCAGATATATAGACAGATACTGTACAGTAGATAGACAGCAATTCTCTGCCACATTTTCCTCATATTTTCCTCAAACCTGAAGACCCACCTGTTCCGACAAGCCTACAACCTGCAATGATCCTCAGTGTACTGAACCATCGTACGACCAGCTCTACCCTCTCCTAGTGTATTCTCACCCATCCCTGTAGACTGTGAGCCCTCGCGGGCAGGGTCCTCTCTCCTTCTGTACTTGTGTGTCCCTTGTCCTAGCACATGTTTATTGTACCTGTCTATATTTTTCCCCTTTACATATGTAAAGCGCCATGGAATAAATGGCGCTATATAAATGTATAATAATAATAATATGTTTTGAAAAAGAAAGGAATCCGGTGTTCAATCACCCCAATGCCTAGCAGTCAGTGACCCATAACTTGTCCTTTCCTGATGGTGCGGTCTGAAGAAGCACGTAGCCCCATGAAGTTATAATGGCAGGAATGATGGGTTAGTCACCAAAGAATAATGCTGCCAGTCTGGGGGATATTACTCGTCTGACTCATACACTCAGTATAGAACATTTGTATGTAACAGAGGAGCGCATTGAGAGTCTATCTGCTGTGAAATGAATGTGCTGTTTCGTGTAAGCGGCCTATAGTGGTCTGCCCCGTGACCCCCTTCTGAACATTAGCATCCATGTGTGTGGATTATATTAGTGGGTTTTATAAGGCTCATGGACTTTCAGTTTAATGCTCATTTAATGATGTCCCTGGGTAAGACTTGTATAAAGCAGCCTCATTCATTGTTACATGTCTGAATATCATAAAATATTTGCTGGATGAGTGTGCAGGGCTTAATGATTGTTTCCATGAGCAGGCCAACTCCACAAAGCTGCACATTGGGGGCTGTAACTGTAGAACTAATCCCCGAGAGACACTATAGGGGTTAAGACATAAGGGTTTGACATAAAATGACTTTGATGCCCTTTGTGGTTTAAAAATGGAGCCACCTGCTGTAACTGTGTCAGGGCCTGACAGTTTCATTAGCAACACATCCCACCCTAGGTTTGTCTGCTGTGGCTACTAATGTCTCTCCCAATCTTTCTCACCAGTCTCTTTGCTTGCCTCCCCCTCTTTTGCCCTCATTAGCGCTGAAGATAAAAGTGAAGGAGATCGCCTACATCAATGGGGACACTAAGATCATCCCGGAGACAAAGAGCAAAACCATTTACAAACTGAATGGGGTAACAGAAAGAGATTTGAAGAAGACCGTGCTGTGGCTTAAAGACGGCCTGCAGTGTACCTGCGACGAGATGAATGACATTAATGCTCCCTATTTAGTGATGGGACAAAAGCTTGAAGGGGAACTGGTCATCACCTCAGTCAAACGGTGGCAGAAAGGCCAACGGGAGTTTAAAAGGATCTCTCGCAGCATTCGCAAGCTGCAGTGCTAGTTCCTCCATTAAATAACTCTTTCGGCACTGGGGCTAGTCTTTTTGCACCTTTCACCCTCATTCGGGTACCCATCCTTTTTGAAATATAACAAAAGGGCTGGGGCGATGGCTTTTTTATGACGACGAGTATTATTTTTATTATAATTAATATTATTATTGAATAAAAACTTGTAAATAATATGAAAACTGCAAAAAAAAATCAAAGTATTTTTTATGATGGCCATGAATTAATATGTAGAAAAATATTTACTGGATGAAAATTTGTTGACGATTTACTATGTATTTTTGTTGTTTGTTTTTTTTTTACTTGAGGCAGGATTGTTAGACTTCGCTGCAGTTAGAGATTGCAGTAGTTGTAGAATTGTGGTTTGCATCACTTCCTTTAACAAATATACTTTAAAATATTAACAGTTCATTTCCTTTGTTTTTCTACCAACAGCTGTTTAAGTCTTCCATACTAAGTATCAAATGTTATCTAGAATCATTAATGAAACTTTGTATCGCTCAACAGGTGACTTGTCAAAATTTGGATACTTGCTTTCCAAAACGAGGTCAGATTTGGAAAATGTGGTAATTTTTGTAATAAATCTCTTCTATTAGACCACTGGTGCCCAACCTTTCTTACCTTGAGAGCCACATTCATCACTGACAGATGATTGCGAGCCACATTCAGTGGGACCCTTCACCATAGTGACACCAAGAACCCCGCGGTCCGGATATAATGACAGCCAAATCTGCTCCACATAAAATCCCACCGTACCTGTTGTGCCTCCGCATCCCCACTTATAGGCAGTATACATCCAGGGGATCCGACTTCACCTCCTTTTGGTATTTTTGCATCAAGCAAATTCATCGCACTTCCACACCCACCTTCAAGCACCTCTCTAATCAGCACACACCCAATCTCCAGTTTATGATAGTTATCAACCCCTCCGCATCAGTATACTGCTTCCAGATCTGCTCTTCTGTGCACAGGCCAACTCACAAAAATCACCATTTGAAGACCTTCTCTTCATTGTTGTTTGCCAAACCTGGTGTTAACGCACCAAGCTGGCGGACAGCCACAAGCCACGCAACTAATGCCTACAAGCCACATGTGGCTCCCATGCCACAGGTTGATGACCCATGCATTAGACTAAAATGTGCTGAATATATATTTAGAAAGGGTGCACACCATGTGGAAGTGGCAGCACTTTGGATGCAGCGCATGTCCAAAGCGCTGCCATCTATTGAACACAGGTGAATCCGCATGTGTTCACTGAACCGTGCGGAGTCACTGCATGCAATACATCCTATTTGTGAAATTTCTCTTGCAGAGATTAGCATCTTGGTCTGGAAAGACACGCCTCATATCGGTCTCTGCGGGTGATCCGTGGGCGTCTGTGCACACATAGTGGACATTGGATTTCTTGAAATCCCATCCACTATGCTGGAACATCTGGCCACTGCGGGTTTGATGCTGCATAACTATGCAGCGTCAAGCCCACAACGACTACTGATCGTGTGCACATACCCTTAATGTCTAAATACCGAGCTATTGTGCAGTTGACAAGTTTTCCATTAAAGGAGTATTCCGGTGCTGTCCACTCTTACATCAGAGACGAGCGTTGCTGATAGCATTTCTCCCCCACATACATTCCGAGACTCCTGCACAATTATCAGGTGCTTTTCATGTTTCCTATACTAAAGAACAGAACACATGCAAAACACCTACAGATCCTGCACGCGTCCCCGCTGGTATGCAGGGCCGTAACTAGTGATGAGTGAACGTGCTTGGATAAGGTGTTATATGTTCAGATGCTAACCAAGTGTCTTTGGCGTGCTTGAATAATATGTTTGAGTCCCTGCGCCTGCATGTCTCGCATCTGTTCGACAGCCGCAACACATGCAAGGATTGTCTAATAAACAGGCCATCCATGCATGTGTTACGGCTGTCAAAAAGCCACGAGACATGCAGCCGCGGGGATTCAAACATATTTTTCAAGCACGCTCAAGTCACTCAGCACATGAGCGTGCTCGGATAACACCTTACCCTTGCACATTCACTCATCACTAGTCATTCTCTCATTGGCATTTTGTCCTCTGATGCAGAAGTGAGCAGTGCAAGACCAAGACCACCCTTTTAAGTAGCTATATGTATTGTAGAACTTTTCATAAAAATATTTGAGTAAAAATAATTATCTCACCGGGTGTAAAAAGCAAGATGTTTTGACAGGTATGGAATGTGACACCTTGTACAAAACAGAAAACTGTACAAGGCTTCATGCACATGATGCATGTAGGTGCAGTATATTGGGGAACACCCTGCAATATAGCTGTTATATCTGTTTTTTTTCCATCACTTGCTGCTACATAAAGCTATGTTCAGAAACAGCAGATATTTTGTGGACTTTTTGGGGTCAGAATCCTCTATAAACCAATTACAAAAAAAAATCTGCCAGGATTCCAGGGCATGCATTGCATTTTCCAGTTGCAGCGAGTCTACATAGAACCACCACCAACTTTTCTTGCAAATTTCATCCTTTTTAATGCATAAGATCTACAGCAAATCTACAAAAATATACAGCACAATCAGAGTGTAGCCCCTTAACTATACCCTAGTGCGACACATGATGGAGCGTGCCATGACTGTATTCTCAAAGATTATTATAAAATCTCTGAAAAGTCCCTTTGAACCTCATTACGAAATTCTTAGACTTATAAAGATAAATTATAAGTCCGATCTAGTGTTGTATTTGCTCCTTTTTTTTGTTTAGTTTTTGGCATTTTTAGCCTGGTTTTGATTTGCGTCAATTTCTGCTTTTAATTTGTACCTTTTTTATATTTTTTTTCAAAATGTTCTTGCCTTTTTTATTGTTTTCCAAATTGGTTGTTGCTTTTGCTTTCCAGATGTTTGTGGCCGATTCATTAGATCCGACTTTTTAAAAAGCCGCAAAATGTTTGCGTAAATGTACTCAGTCCCTCCCCTACCCACTAGAGTTATTTTATGTACACCTGAAATTTTTGCACAAGTTTTGTGATATTTTAGCCGAACATTTGATCTTTTGCTCTAAATAGGTGCAAAGAGCATAAAAGACAAAAATAAGGAGTATTTTTCTTTTGGTGCAAAATTCATAAATCACGTGCATCATTTGAATATGACGCAAAAAGCATTAACAAATACTGGACGAAAAGAGGTGAAGATTTTAGGATCCTCGAATTACAAATACAGCGCTGCCTATGGGTCCCCTTACTTATTAGACTAAAGTCGGCTGAACCTGTAGATATTGATAAGTTTTACGCACAGTCTAAAGTTCTATCTTTTAACAGTCTAAAGTTTGTGGTTGATGGTTGGGAAAGATATTGTTTGCAATATTCCATTTCGGTCTGAAAATTGCATTGTTCTACTGATATAAACCGCTGACGAACATGCCAGCCAGCGGTTTCTCATAGAGATCACAGGAGCACTCGGTCAAGACAGTGTTCCAATGCATGGAAGTATCGACTGAGATAGCACTGTCCAGCTGACAGGCATCCAAGGCCACATACACACTGCACACACTCAGTATTTGGTGAGTTTTTACCTCAGTATTTGTAAGCCAAAACCAGGAATAGGTGATAAATGTAGAAGTGGTGACATGTTTCTATTATATTTTTCCTCTGACTGTTCCACTCCTGGTTTTGGCTTACAAATGCTGAGGTAAATAATTCAAATACTCCAGGATTGGAACAATCAGAGGGAAAGTATAATAGAAACACGCCACCACTTCTGTATTTATCACCCACTCCTGGTTTTGGCTTACAAATACTGAGGTAAAAAACTGACCAAAGGGCTCTTTTCCACTTGTGAGAAATACGTCCGATTCTCGCATGTGAAATCCCAGCTCTGGCGCCAGCATTCGGGAGTGGAGCGAGCAGCTGCATACAAATACATGCAGCCGCACACTCCACTCCCGAGTGTCGGGGCCAGAGCTGGGATTTCACATGCGAGAATCGGACGTATTTCTCGCAAGTGGAAAGGAGCCCAAATACTGAATGTGTGATTGTGGCCTTATGGATTTCTTTTAGATGTACTTCATATTTTCCCAAAGATTGAAATCTGCAGCCCAATCCACAATAGAAGTTAGAAAGGCCACGTGCACACATTGAGTATTTGGTGAGTTTTTTACCTCAGTATTTGTAAGACAAAACAAGGAGTGGGCAAAAAATGTGCTGACATGGTGACGTGTTTCTATTTTACTTTTCTTCTGATTGCTCCACTTCTGATTTTGGCTTGCAAACAATGAGCTAAAAAACTGACCAAATACTCAAAGTGTAAACGTGACCTCAAGTGAGAAAAGGATGCAAAGTCACATCTTAGCCGTGTCCTGCTTGCATTCAGTCTTGTTTGTCATCCTTGAAGGGTGATGATATAAGGACAGACACATCTGCACTCTACAATGTGAGACGTAATGTCATAAAATCCAGGCACTGAAAAAAATCTCCAGCCCTGAAAGTATAATTTCCAAGCCTAGATGTCCAGCTACAACTGGCTACACCTAAATGCACAAAGCTTCTGTATTTTTGGACTGGGTCAGACACAGAATATGCCCTTATCTATAAATTTCTCCATAAATTTCTCCTAGTCTAGCATGACCATCTGTTTTCCCTTTTAACTGTTTGAAGGCCACCATGGTTGTATTCAAAGCCTTTTCTTGTGCAAACAGCCTGCTTTGGGGCCATCACAACCACCCTAGAAATGTTTTATTCCAGCTGTTAGCACAGAGAAATACATTAAACCACAGATGTAACCAGAACAGTATCTTCCATTTGGCATGAGTTAATTATAGTTTTACATAAGACTACAGGTAGACAACAATTGTGACTTTGATATATCCCAATTGCAAACACATTAAAAATGATAAACTCATTGAAGCTCATGTACAGTCATCTCAAGTTGTGACTCATTGAAGCAAACTTTCCATTATTCTAGTAAGGAATTATTTTCCAATATATAATGTCTGATTTTTATTTCATCCTTATACTGTGCAACATGATACCTTAAAAAGTTGTAAAAATGCAATCATCCTATTGTAAATAATGCTAAAGACTATATATTCCTGTATATAAAGGAGATGTAATCTCCCCTCCTTTAGTTTATTTCCAATGTGATATATACAATGATGTATGTTATTGTTATCACCTAAAGCCCCAACTGATTACATTTAATTTTTCTGCTTGGTTTTTGATCGTTTTATAAAGAGTTCCTGTCTTCCTTTTTAGTGATATAATAATTAAAGTTCTTAATAAAACTTCATGTTATATTGATTCTGTGTTGCTAATATGATTATTAGCTAGACTCAGACATTGTAAAAATATATTTTTTTAACTACTTATTGGCTTCTCGGAGCTGGCTGCCAGACATTATTGCACACAAAGCACCCTTACCTTGCATTACTTTGGGTTGACAAAGGAGAAATAGATTATATGCACATGGATGGTTGGTGGTGTAAAAAATTACTGAAGCAGGTATCGTGGTAAATTATTTTCCAAGAAACAGAGATAAATGCATACATTTGGCATTATACTTGCCACTGATCTTATAACTGTATATAAACTGGAACAATTTAAATCTAATGCTGCATTTAGGAAGGGTGCCTGTAGCAAATCCATAGATAAAATCAAATGGATGAAAAATTGTGATTGTGACACTGGTGAGACATGCTAAGTAGATGTTGCTCTCCTTACTTTATTATACCATACTCCAGATCACAAATAAATGAAGAACAGTGACTTCATTAAAATACATTTTCAATTTAAATAAAGTTACATCTGTTACTTACTGTATTACATATGGCATATGCTTTCTATTATCTGTCAAATCCAAAGTTAAAGGGCATGAATCCCAATTTAATTTTTATTTAGTTTTTTATTAATAATTAGTCATTGTGTAAGCATTTGTTGTCATGATCCGTTCCAGGGTTTAATCCTGTCTGCCCTTGGTCTGTGCAGATCATGTCTAGGGTTAACTTTGCTTTGCCTCATTCTGGGTTCAGGTTTTCTATTTAGCTCCCATACATCCTGCTAGCGGTGTGAGCTATACTGCTACCTTTGGCGTGTGAACCTGGCTCTGGTAACCCTTGATTTGTCCTGCTGTTATCCCTGACTTGCCCCGTGTCTGTTGTCTCCCTCTGTCTTCCCTGTTCCCTGCATTTCCCTGTTTGTCGGTTTGATTTTCTTGTTTTTGACTTGGCCTGTATTCGGACTCGCTTCTGCTTTCTGTCTTTGTCTTATCTGCTTCTGACCGTTGCTGACCTCCTGGCTTTCTCCTGACCACGTGTATTGCTTATTCCTTTTGTACTTCTGCCTCTGAACGGTTTTGACTCAGCTTGTCTGACCACGCTCTCGCCACTTGGTGGTGCCTGTGCTTCTGCTCTGGAGAGCTACTCTGTGTACGCAGTCTGACGGTTCTTCCTAGCTCCCTCTGGGGGAGGTTGCGCTACCCTGCAGTAGACTGACAAAAGTAACATTTACTGTATTAACATTCTTTTTTTTTATTCACTTTTTTACTGAACAGCTGGGTGCTGCCATTTTTATCTGCTGTTGTGTATGTGTCAGAGCTCAACACACCTGCAAATACTATTGTATAAAAAAACCAGAGTTAATAAAATGACTATTGCTATTAAAAGCAAAAGGGCATACTCCAAATTAAGTTTATATGCAAAGAGAAAGAACGGAGCAATTAGACCCATATAAGGTAAAAACGTATAAATTTATTAATAAATGCTCAAAGTTTATCATTAATATAAAAATCAAAAACAATACATAACACAAACTGTGAAGGTCACAAACAAGTGATAAGAAATGACTATTAACGAATAATAGGACCGGGAATTACAGACTACAAAAATAGTTACACCTAGTGTTGAGCGATACGATAATGCAAATATCGGCTATCGGCCGATATTAGCTCTATCGGCCTTTCGATAATTCGTTTCGATATTTTCGTCTTTATCGAATACCGGAATCGGATTTGTCACTGTCACTGTGAGTGTCCGTCGGTCGGGTCTGTCAGGAGTCAGCGGCACTTACCTGGCAGAAGATCTCCGGCGGTCACGTCCTGGACTGCTTGATGGCCGCCATTATCTTCTCCCTGGCGGTCACATGCAGTTTTTCGCGATAACTGCAGTGACTGCAGGGTAATCCCGGCCGTAAAGCAGTCAGTCCGATGACGTCACCGCCGGGGAAGCAGGTAATCAGCTGTGCTGCGCCGGGATGACAGGCTCTGCCTGTCATTCTGATGTAGCAGAGCTGGATCGTCGTGGGACACTCGTTACTATGGACTGCGTCGGTCAGGTGGTATACTTTTTTTTTTTTTTTTTCATTTTTTTACAGGAGATCGATGGCGTTGCAGCAGGATGAGACAGTAATAAAAGAAATGAAAACTGTGTTTTTTTTTTTTTATTAAATTAAAAAAATTTTTTTGGAACATTCACCCGTCCGGGTACATAAACAATTTAACTATTTATTTACATACAGGGACCCTGTCCGGGCTATTTAGACTTCTTTGGCTGGCCTCTTCCAGGTACCACCTGGTACTCTTCTGGTGCTTGCCAAACATCCGAGGCACCAAGGACCACCAGGACCTGATGACGTCGTGTGGCCTGTACAGTCAAGTCGTGACCCGCTATCTGGGTCTGTGTGGCCACCTCTTTCATCTCTCTCCGGGTCTGGAGCCCTATGTCACGGACTGTACGAACCCCAGGGGGCCTAACAGGCGCCGGGTACGGGCCACGTATCGATATCATGTCGATGGGTGGGTCTGCTGAGGAGACCACTGAGGGAGGCTGGGGAGATTTACGGCGTGGGGTGGGCACTTTTGCAGAGGCCTGGATGTGGGAGGCTGAAGGTTTCGAGGGTCTCACAGGTTCCTGACACACTGGGGAGTAGGGGTCGCACCTGGTAACATTTAGGGCGTACCACCCATTGTAACCCCAGTGTCGGGTGTAAGTCACCAAGTCTCCTGGCAACAGGTCCCTCCCCGGGTGTCCTTCTGGGAGGTGAGCCTCCACGTCCCGCCGGGTCACAAAGACTTCTAAATAAAGTCCAGGCTCCTTGATGAAGCCCCACCCACCTTTCAATTTAAAGTTCCGTACTGCACCCTTACGCCGCGGCTCCATCAGGGTTCCTTTGTCCTTTCTCATCCGGTCCTTATCTGCCCGGTCCTTCTCCAGGTGACGTTGGCGAAGTTTTAGGGTTTCTCGCTGCTCCCTTTGTCGCTCTGCTTCCTTCTCCCAACGTCTCCACTCTTCCTCCTGACGCCGATTGTAATTCTCCTCCACCAGTTGCTCCATGTCTCCACCACTCCACTGCAGCTTACAGTGTCGGGTTTGCGGCAGCTCTCCTGTCGCCCCCCAGTCCTGGCGGCGCTCCCCTGCGGAGGAAGCAGACGGCTCTAAATCAGATGACAGTCGGGGCTCCGGTACAGGCAGGTAGTGCTCTGGTGCCTGCGCGGCCTCCTCCATGAGGACGGGTGTCGCTTCTTCTGTCTCAGCGACCGGGGCAGACAGCGGGATTTGGGGTGCTGCTGACGGTGCTGCGGTTTTTGCAGGAACGGGTGCCTCCACTGCGACAACGTCAACTGGATCACATTGCAAGGGCTCCTCTACTATAACGGGTGCCTCACCTTCCGGTACAGACACTTCAGGTAAGAGGGATTGGCGCCGCTCCAAGTTTATTTTTAGGGCACGCCAGCTGGCTTCCATCCTGGCGACCTCCTCCCGGTGCCGGGCCAGGCCTCTCAGGGTATCCTCCGCTTCTTGCAGCGTAGGAGGGTTTACAGGCCGGGTGCCCAACGGTGATTCCGTGGCGATCGGGTCGCTTCCGTGGGGGGAGAGCTCTGACTGCTCCATCCCTTCCCACTTCTGCTCGTCGTGTCCATTAGCCATCTCTGCCAAGTCACATGTGTCATATCTGGAGAGGGCCCCTCTTTTGTAGGGAGGCGGGACCTTATCACACTGAGGAGGATGAGGAGGCGGAACTCCAGAGCTGTGGGGCACGATGTTACATTGCAGTACCATTTACAGTGGGCGGCCATCGTTTTCACGCCACTGAGTGAGTGACACCCACGAAGAGCACGCCCTTCTTCTTCACCAGTGCCTCGTCGTGACGCAGATATGGCGGAAAAATGGCAAATACATTCTCTGATGATTTTAGCAATTCTCAAGCACAAAACCAGTGCAATTCAGGCACACAGGACTCGCTTATAGCGAGCTACAGAATCCTGTTCGTGACGCCCAAGTTGAGTCGCACAGAGCCAGAGGTTTTCGGGGTACTCGGCACCGAGCCCGTCGACTTCTATGGGGTATGTCACGTCTTTACCCGGCAATTGAATTAGAGTCGATTTTACTATGTAGAAGTGTATAAACTATAAATATATGTATATATATATGTCACAATGACATGTATATATATATATATATATGTATTCTATGTGTGTATATTTTGTGTTTACAACGAAAGAAAGTGTTTTTTTTGTTGCGATATTTTGTTCCCATAGACTTACATGGGACTTCCGGTATCGAAATCGGATATCGACGATATTTAGTGCTATCGGCGATACAATTTCGATACGATATTTTTAGATATCGAGCAATATCGCTCAACACTAGTTACACCATATCAGTATATAACTCAACATATATCTGCAGTATTCACACACAACTGGGTGGTTATAGTGTCACATATATATACCTATATCAAGCGCCACTCACAGGATCAATGTCCAAAAAATGGGCCACAACAACACCCAGTATTAATGAAAAGAGTCTCACCCAAATAATTCCAGATAACAGTCACAACGTGCAGCCCCACGTTGTATTAATAAATTTATGTTTTTACCTTATATGGGTCTAATTGCTCCGTTCTTTCTCTTTGCATATACACCTGCAAATACTGCAGCCCCAGGCCATAGGAGACTGTGTTCAACTTCTGACTCTATTTGTACGTACCCATTTACGAGAAAAACAGGGGTCCGATTTCTGGTCCGAAAAAACGGCCGAGTGCTATGCGAGTGTAATGCGATTTCCATGCAACAGAACATCCATATGACATGGGTATTGTAAGGAAAAGGTTGTCGCCATTTTGTATAGGGCCTGTACCAGCCTCCATTTTGTCAGTTCACACAGCCACAGACTTTTAGCTACACATTGCCTATTAGCATATCCAGTACGACAGGTTTGATGCCCACTAGGAATCAATAGGCCTTTACATGCTAATTAGTCTAGGCCAGTGACTGAATGAGATGTTCAGTCGTATGGTAAATAGCCCAAGCTCAGGCATTGTTTCCTGTTCCATATGAATTGCAGGCCAATTAATATGCGTGCTTCAAAGCAATGGGGATGGGCCTAGCAGGTCTAAAAAACTAGCCATGACCAGGCTGCTGGTCTCATTCCATTTCTCACACAGAAGCCAAGAAGATGGTCTAGGAAAGACCAAGGGACTATTCAGGAACTGAAGACTGTACCTGGGAATGGCAGAGCCAAGGCCTTCCCAAGACCATAATACCCGGTAATATTGATCCATAGCTTATACCTTTTAGCCTTGTACATTATTGTTGTATTTTTACTCTGACTGCCATTCCATTGTAATTACGTTGTATAGCTTTACTGTATATTTTTGTAATTATCTAGTGCGCCCTTAAGGCAAATTAAACCATAAAATTAATCTTGGGCTGATGCTTTTACTCTGATCACGAATCTTAGAATACCCAGTGGGTAGCAGGACACCTTCCCCGGCGGCCATTTGCTCTAGGTGCAGTTCTCTTACTGACCTGAGAGACAAAGGGGGGCGCCGGAGAGCTGTACCTGTGGAGTTACGTCCCATTGGTGACGTGGGAGGAAAGGGATCGTCCGTCACATTTGGTAGCGGCGGTGTATCAGAAGCTGTGATACCCGGGCTACCGTGTGGCGGCCGGCTGAGTTCCTCACAAATTGGTGGCAGCGGTGGGATCAGAGTAATAGTGTGCGTGGGACCCCTACTCCCAGACACTAGAGACTACCAGCAGTACTTTCACTGCTGGGGTCTTAAGGTCAGCCCAGCACTAGACGGTCAGAGTGTAAATATAACAAGTTGTGTGCAAGGTCAGGGTTGCAGCTGTGTTTCAGTGACCAAAGGTTCCCAAGATGGCGGAAGGCACCAGGAGTAGGGCAAAGGGGGAGGCCAATGCTGTGGTCTATGATGAGTTCGATACCGATGGAGGCGAGGGGGAGCTCAGCCAGGGCTCCCCAAGGAGCCCGACCCCCGTGCTCAGTCTCACAGTGGACTGCCCACCCCCTGCCCGTCCCAGCCTGTCCAGATCGGAGACCCTCTTCCAAGCGGCTATGGCGCAGCTCGAGGCTGGTAATGACGCCGCCTATGAAAGACTCCTGGTGGCGGCAGAGACAGCAGCAGAGCGTGAGCGAGCAGAACGCCGTGAAGCTGCGGAGCGTGCGCAAGCAGAACGCCGTGAAGCTGCGGAGCGTGAGCAAGCAGCGGCAGAGAGAGCAGAGAGAGCAGCGGAGCGGGAGCATACAGAACGCCGTGAAGCTGCGGAGCACCGGCACCGACTGGAGATGGCTCAGCACGGGCCCCCACTGGATGCACCAGGCCCACTGGAGACAAGGGCTCCCAAGGTCCGGGCGGAGGACTTTCCCTTGCTTGAAAAGGATGGAGACCTGGATTCCTTTTTGCTGGCTTTTGAGAGGACATGCCTCCAACATCATCTGGCCCCGGATCAGTGGGCAAGGTACCTGACCCCCCGTTTGAGGGGTAAGTCCCTGGAAGTTTTGGGGGACTTACCTGCCGGGGAGGAGCAGGACTACAACAGCATCAAGCGGGCCCTGATCCAGCACTACAACCTCACCCCGGAGTCGTACCGCAGGAAGTTCAGGAGCCTGCAGCGGGGTTCAAAGGACACCTGGACCGACCACATGCGGGCCCTGTTGAGAGCTGCGGAGCACTGGACCTCGGGTCTAGAGCTCACTACCCGCCAGGAGGTCCAGGAACTGTTTGTCGTGGAGCAATTTTTGTGGAACTGCCCAGAGGACCTCCAGCAGTTCCTCCGTGACCGGAAACCAAAGGGGGCTTCTGCTACAGCTGCCCTGGCAGACGAGTATGCCAACAACAGGGCGCCGGAGCCAAAGAAGCCTGCCAGCAGCACCTGGAGAGGGGGTAAGCCCAATCCTGCCCCAGCCCCATATCCAGCCCCCAGAGTGCAAGGGGCGTACCCCCCTGCTGCCCTCTCCAGGCCAGGAACAGACCCCAGACGTTGCCATAATTGCAATCAGCCAGGACACTTTAAGGCTGCATGTCCCCAGCGCCAGAAGGCCCCATCCCTGTCCCAGAAACCGTCCACTGTTTTGTGTGTGGGAGGGGTGGTGGGAGGTCCCTAGACAATTACCAACCCGTCACCATCGGCCGCTCAGCGGTCATGGGACTGCGGGACACAGGCGCTGAACGAACCCTGGTACGCCCTGAGGTGGTGTCCCCTCAAGACTTGGTACCTGGGAAAACCCTTTCCGTCTCCGGAATTGGAGGCGTTGAACCGGCGCTGCCCGTTGCCAAGGTGTATTTGGATTGGGGTGCCGGGAGGGGGATGCGGGAGGTGGGAGTAACGCCGAATATTCCTGCAAATGTGTTGCTTGGGACCGATTTGGGGCGGCTAGTGTCCCAGTATGTGGCCACTGAACCCCCAAGTCCGGCTCCCCAAGAATGTCATGACTCTACTGTGAATGCTAATGTTAATGTATTGAATGTGCCTCCAACAGTGGAGGAGGGAGTGAAACCTGATGGTAAGCCATGCACTGACACTACACACACAGGGCTCACAGTGAGGACAGGTGAGGAGGCTGTAGGGGAGAGCTCAGAGGTGGAGGGAGGGGCTGCTATGGGCAGTGTAGGGCCCCTAAGTGAATCCAGCCTGCTGAGTCTAGAGCCCCTGCAGGAAGAGGAACAGGCCATGGGGGGAGGGGGTGTCCCGGGAGAGGAGCCACCAGGTAGGACCCCAGGTCAGGAGTTCCCCACATCCGGGATGTCAGGAAGTCAGGGAAGTCTGCCTGACCCGGCGACTTGGTCAGAGGAGGAGGGAAAGCAGGCCTACCCGTGGTCTCAGCGGTCGTGGCCGCTGTTACCAGGAGTGGGAGCGCTGAAGCCCAAGGAGCCTCGCGGAGGTCCGACGGTTTCCCCCTCTCTGACCAAGTGGCTGCCGAGTCAGACAGTAGCCAGGAGACAGATCCCGGGGAACTGACAGAGGACAGGGCAGTTTCGTCAATTCTTGCCATATCTAGTCAGGGATTTCAGGCAGCGTTGGAAGCTGACCCTAGCCTGAAGACTCTCAAGGAACAGGCGGCACAGCCTCCCCTGGAGTCCGACCGCGAGCGAGTGGTCTGGGACCAGGGACGGCTGTACCGGGTAACGGTCCAGCAGGGTTCACCGGAGGCGTGGCCCAGGGACCGACAGTTAGTGGTGCCCCATCCGTTCAGGGCGGAATTGTTGCGGATCGCACACGAGATTCCAATGGCCGGACACTTAGGGATCACTAAAACCAGGGCCAGGCTAGCTCAGCATTTCTACTGGCCTGGAATGAGGACCGAGGTGATAGCCTACTGCCGTTCATGTGACACCTGTCAGAGGGTGGGGAAGGCGGGGCCGCGCCCCAAAGCCCCACTGGTAACTCTGCCCATCATCGAAGAGCCTTTCTCGAGGGTGGCTGTGGATCTCATTGGACCTCTGTCCACTCCCAGCCGCTCCGGGAAATGCTTCATACTAACGGTAGTGGACTATGCCACCCGGTACCCGGAGGCGGTAGCTTTGTCGTCCATTCGGGCCGACAAAGTGGCCACTGCCTTACTGGAGATTTTCTCCAGAGTGGGGTTTCCCAAGGAAATGCTCACCGACCGAGGGACCCAGTTCATGTCGCAGCTGATGGAGTCTCTCTGTAAGCAGGTACAGGTGCAACATCTGGTGGCCAGCCCGTATCACCCACAGACCAATGGCTTGTGTGAGCGGTTCAATGGCACCTTAAAGCAGATGCTGAGGATGTTGGTCGACTCCCACGGGAGAGACTGGGAGCGGTATCTCCCACACCTGCTGTTTGCCTACCGGGAGGTTCCACAGGCCTCAACGGGGTTCTCCCCCTTTGAGCTCCTGTACGGGCGACGTGTACGGGGGCCCCTTGCTCTGGTGAAGGAAGCATGGGAAGGGGATTTAGCCACCCCTGGAGTGTCGGTCATTGAGTATGTCGTGCGCTTCCGGGACCGAATGATGGCCTTGACACGGCTGGTGCATGACAATATGGCCCAAGCTCAGGCTGACCAGAAGCGATGGTACGACCAGAATGCTTGTGAGAGGACCTACCAGGTGGGTCAAAAGGTGTGGGTACTGGTCCCCGTACCACAAAACAAGCTTCAGGCGGCCTGGGAGGGTCCATACCTCGTGCACGAGCAGCTCAACGCCGTCACCTACCTGGTCACCCTGGACCACGCCCGTGGAAGGAGGAAGGCCTTCCATGTGAACATGATGAAGGCCCATCATGAGCGGGAGGCTTATGCCCACCCAGTGTGCAACCTTCCAGAGGAAGGAGAGGACAGAGAGTCAGAAATCCTCGTGGATCTGCCACCCTAGCCAAAGAGAGGGTGCGGTAGGGCGCATGGGGGAACACAGGAATGTGATACCCCCTAGCGCCCTCAAAAGCAGGGAGGTGTAAGGAAAAGGTTGTCGCCATTTTGTATAGGGCCTGTACCAGCCTCCATTTTGTCAGTTCACACAGCCACAGACTTTTAGCTACACATTGCCTATTAGCATATCCAGTACGACAGGTTTTGATGCCCACTAGGAATCAATAGGCCTTTACATGCTAATTAGTCTAGGCCAGTGACTGAATGAGATGTTCAGTCGTATGGTAAATAGCCCAAGCTCAGGCATTGTTTCCTGTTCCATATGAATTGCAGGCCAATTAATATGCGTGCTTCAAAGCAATGGGGATGGGCCTAGCAGGTCTAAAAAACTAGCCATGACCAGGCTGCTGGTCTCATTCCATTTCTCACACAGAAGCCAAGAAGATGGTCTAGGAAAGACCAAGGGACTATTCAGGAACTGAAGACTGTACCTGGGAATGGCAGAGCCAAGGCCTTCCCAAGACCATAATACCCGGTAATATTGATCCATAGCTTATACCTTTTAGCCTTGTACATTATTGTTGTATTTTTACTCTGACTGCCATTCCATTGTAATTACGTTGTATAGCTTTACTGTATATTTTTGTAATTATCTAGTGCGCCCTTAAGGCAAATTAAACCATAAAATTAATCTTGGGCTGATGCTTTTACTCTGATCACGAATCTTAGAATACCCAGTGGGTAGCAGGACACCTTCCCCGGCGGCCATTTGCTCTAGGTGCAGTTCTCTTACTGACCTGAGAGACAAAGGGGGGCGCCGGAGAGCTGTACCTGTGGAGTTACGTCCCATTGGTGACGTGGGAGGAAAGGGATCGTCCGTCACATTTGGTAGCGGCGGTGGTATCAGAAGCTGTGATACCCGGGCTACCGTGTGGCGGCCGGCTGAGTTCCTCACAGGTATGCAATGCGATTTTAATATGAGCTTTTACGTACAGCAGATTTCTCTATTGTAAAAGCTCATGTTAAAGGGAATCTGTCACCCCATTTTTCAACCATCAGCTGAAGCCACTGCCATCAGGGGCTTATCTACAGCATTCTGTAATGCTATAGATAAGCCCCGATGTCACCTGAAAGTGAAGAAAAACGAGTTATATTATACTCACCCAGGGGCGGTCCACCATCCGGTCCGGTCCGATGGGCGTCACGGTCCGGTCCGGCACCTCCCATCTTTTAGCGAAGCCCTCCTCTTTTCAGCTTTCCATCGCGTTTCCAGCGCAGGCGCACTGCTCTGCCATGGTGAGGGCAGAGCAGAGTACTGCAGTGGGCAGGCGCCGGGAAAGGTCAGAGAGGTCCAGCGCCTGCGCACTGCAGTACTCTGCTCTGCCCTCACCAGGGCAGAGCAGTGTGCCTGTGCCAAATCCCTGACGGAAAGCTGAGAAGAGGAGAGCTTCACTAGAAGATGGGAGGTGCCGGACCGGACCGCGACGC
The DNA here is from genome assembly GCA_033576555.1 of Oophaga sylvatica. NCBI lineage: Eukaryota > Metazoa > Chordata > Amphibia > Anura > Dendrobatidae > Oophaga > Oophaga sylvatica. The sequence continues at coordinate 166,524,486 of JARQOD010000001.1, read as the reverse complement.
CCATCGGACTGGACCGGACGGCGGGGTGAATATAATATAACTCGTTTTTCTTCACTTTCAGGTAACATCGTGGGCTTATCTACAGCATTACAGAATGATGTAGATAAGCCCCTGATGGCGGTGGCTTCAGCTGATGGTCGAAAAATGGGGCGACAGATTCCCTTTAAAATTGAATTTTAAAACAAAATTGTACACATCATTTTAAAGGGAATCTGTCACCCTAAATTGGCGGGATATTTAAATGATGGCAGTCAGGTCAGATGGGCGGTGTTTTGGGTACTTGCCTTAACATGTTGTTCGCCGCTGTCTCCATTATTTCTGGGAATTGTAGTCGTTGCCCTCCATATAACGCGCCTGTGCATTGCAATCTTGAATTGCGCACGCGCAGTATGCTTTGCCCGCAGATTGCAATGCACAGGCACGTTATATGGAGGGCAACGACTACAATTCCCAGAAATAATGGAGAAAGCGGCGAACAACATGTTAAGGCAAGTACCCAAAACACAGCCCATCTGACCTGACTCCCATCATTTAAATATCCCGCCAATTTAGGGTGACAGATTCCCTGTAAAACCAAATAATCTTCAAAACAGACATATATATATTTATATTTCATAGAGATGTATATACAGTATATCTGAATAGGCGATAATTCAATTGTCGGCTTCTGTAAAATCATTGCAGAACCCGACAAGATATGACACATGGTTTACACACAGTAAACCATTGCATATCATTTTGATTTATATATGTCCCTGACTACTAATGTTATTAGTGTATGTGTGTAAAAATTTGGACATGTAGGTGTTAAATTAAAGTATTTATTCATGGAAAAAAATTGCGTGGGCTCCCACGCAATTTTCTTCACCAGAGAGGGAAAGCCAGTGACTGAGGGCGGATATTAAGAGCCTAGAAAGGAACCATTGTTATTATTATTATACATTTATATAGCGCCATTTACTCCATGGCGCTTTACATATGAAAAGGGAAAAATATAGACAGGTACAAAAAACATGGGCTAGTCAAGGGACGCACAAGTACAGAAGGAGAGAGGACCCTGCCCGCGAGGGCTCACAGTCTGCAGGGATGGGTGAGAATACACTAGGAAAGGGTAGAGCTGGTCGTGCGATATTTCAGTAGACTGAGGATTGCCCCACCTCCGCTAAAAACATTTGTAAAGGACCATCTGTAAGATGCGCCAACTCTGACACTTAGCCTCTCTCTTCCCATTGCCCTGTAGTGGTGGCATATGGGGTAATAAGGGGTTAATGTCACCTTGCTATTGTAAGGAACAGACATTTTTCCATACTACAGAGTTCATCAGGCTGGAAGGGATACCACTCGTAAAGTGACTAAAAATAAAGTAAAAAAAGAAATGTATAAAGTTAAAAATAAAACCTGAATCACACATTCCTTCTGTCACAGCGATACCACGACAGAGTGGAGCCAGAATATCGCTGTGTGCGTTTTCACAAACTCCTGCACTGGTTAGAAGCACTTCACCATCTTATTAAACAGTGCAGGATTTTTCCTTACTGGCAAAAAGCTCCAGTTGAAGCTCCTTGAGCTTTCCTACCTGGATTGTCTTAGCTGTTCATTGTTTGCCATTCCCCTCTGCTATATATGCTCGCCTCTGGCACTTAGGAGGAATTGCTAGTGTTAAGGTACTGCCACACTACACGATCCCGCTAGCGATCACGATAACGACGCATACTAATGCGATCGCTAGCGGGATCGTTTCAATATCGCTAGTGGCGGCCAAATTTAGCGATATCGTTAAGGACGCTATCGCGGTTAGCGATCTCCTTAACGACTTTAGCGGTACAAAATACCGCTAAATCGCTAAAAAAAAGGTGCCACACTCAGCGATATATACTTACCAGCGGGACGCCGACGATAAAAATAGGGTCCGGAACGATGTCAGCGACGAACGAGATCACAGCAGGATCTCAGCAGGGCCACGTCGTCGGTAGATGCCGCACACAACAACGTCGCTAACGGGATCGCTAAATAGTGACGTTTTTTAGCGATCTCGTTAGCGACGCTGTCTAGTGTGGCATACCCTTTAGTTCTTACTGCCTGGTTTGGAGTTGAAAGTGTAGTTTGTGGTTAGAATTGTCATTTGGAGATGTGTTCAGGAGATTGTTGATTGGAATTTTGTTTGTGTGCACATTCTCATCCTCTTCTATTTTGTTTCTCCTTCCTTTAACTCCCCTGTGTCTCACTCTGTTGTTTGGTGAGTGTATTTTGTATGATTATTATTTAATTTATTCCTGTCCATCTTCCCTTGTTTGTCTGGTTAGTGTTATCTTATACACTTCAGCTTCCTACCTCCCTGGATGGGGGAGGGAACAGATTAGGGTTGATATAGCACCATAGCAAGGCACGTGAACCCAGCGTTTCCACCTGCAGAGGTAATCCGGGGACCAGGCATAGACTTGGGCGCCCCTAGTTCTAGGGACCTGGTTAGCGCCCGCAGTCCCGAGGTTTTGTGTGACATTTTCTCCCCAGCAAATATGAAGAAATAAAAAGATTAAACAATTGATATTGATGAATTCGTAACAGTCCGGTCTACCAAAATATAAAATTAAATTAGCCTTACAGTATATGACATAAACAGAAAAGAAATCAAAATACCAGAATTGTGTTTTTTCATTCACCCCCTCATTTCTAAAAATGAAATAAAAAGTAATTAAAACATCATATGTGCCCTAAAAAGATATCAATAAAAGCATAAGGCTATGGGGAGGATGTTGTCTATAATGTCCGCTCTCTGCTCTCCTGATCTCTCTGCAGAGCTGTGTGTGATTATAAGTGACACATCTGCAGGTTCCTCTCAGCTTCAGCTTCCATCTCACAGGCAGACAGGGTTGTGATATTGTTACAATACAGCAGAGCTCAGAGAGCTGCAAAAAATGTTTTTGCAAGAAGACAGTTTTTCTCCTGTTCGGTGTTATTTACTCGTCTCACTCACACTGGTAACACCCCTTCATGTAAAATAAGCTCCGGCTAGGAGTTATCTTCCTAGCAGCATACTCCCCATGGCCTGGAAGACGTCATTTACATAAAGTGATAAAAGATGATTTGTCAACAACAAGCCACATGATCTGAGGCATACAGGTATTACTCTTTCCATCAGTTTATAACCTGTATGCCCATATTAATAGTTTAGATAGGTCAAACTGCAGACTGTGTGAATGAAGACTTTTGAATCTTCCCAGCGCTGCCTCACTCAATATACTTGCATACCTCCCAAACATCCCGGATTGATCGGGACAGTCCCGATTCTGACCCTCCCACACTGTGTCCCGGTGGGACAGCATGTGTCCCGCAGTGAGAGGAGTCACCACGCCCCCCATGCACCCCTTCCTTGCTTTCCCAGCGCTCCACTACAGCTTCTTACAGCAGAGCAATGACTTTGCTGGCTGTCTTCTTATGTGCGAGCAGGACCTGTGATGAGGTCACAGGAGGGGAGGAGTTGGGTGTCACATGGTCAGGCTCCTCTGGGTGCAGGTCGGTTTCTGGCTCTCTGCTGTGCTGGTTGTCAGGTGCTCCACGAGGGTAAGTTTATGTGTGGGGTCAGGAGGCATTTACAGTGTGGATGTAGCAGTGCTGTAGTGTGTGCGAAGTGTACGAAGCGGAGCTGTGTGTGAACGAGGTGTACAGAGCGGAGCCGTGTGTGAACGAGGTGTACGGAGCGGAGCCGTGTGTACGAGGTGTACGGAGGGAGCCGTGTGTGAACGAGGTGTACGGAGCGGAGCCGTGTGTGTACTAGGTGTACGGAGCGGAGCCGTGTGTGAACGAGGTGTACGGAGCAGAGCCGTGTGTGTACGAGGTGTACGGAGCGGAGCCGTATGTGTGCGAGGTGTACGGAGCAGAGCCGTGTGTGTACGAAGTGAGCGGAGCCGTGTGTGTACGAGGTGGCTGTAGCAGTGCTGTATGTGTACGGGGCATACGAAACGGAGCCCTGTGTGTATGAAGTGTACAGAGCTGAGCCGTTCAGCTCCGTACACTTTGTACACACAGGGCTTCGTGCTTGAGCTGTGTGTGTACGGAGTAAAACCAAATAATCTTCAAAACAGACATATATATATTTATATTTCATAGAGATGTATATACAGTATATCTGAATAGTGTACAGAGTGGAGCCGCGTGTGTATGAGGTGTTCGGAGTGGAACCGCATGTGTACGAGGTGTATGGTGCAAAGCCGCATGTGTACAAAATTTACGGAGCGTGGCTGCATATGTACGAGGTTTACGGAGTGAAGCCGTGTGTGTACTGAGTGGAGCCATGTGTACGAGAGGTGTACGGAGCGGAACTCAGTGTGTATGAGGTGTGCGGAGCCGTGCGTGTACAAGGTGTATGGTGGGGAGCATTCATACCTCCCAACTGTCCTAGATCCAGCAGGACAGTCCCAATTTTGAGAGTCTGCCCCGCTGTCCCAACCGGGAGCTTACTGTTCCCCTGGACACAGGAGTACACGGCGGAGCCCCGAGGAGCACTTTAAAACTCACACGTGACGTTCCACCGGAAGTGATGTGCTGGAAGCTGACCGGAAATGAGGTAATGTTAGGAGAAGATTGTGACTAGTGTTGAGCGATACTGCTCGATATCTAAAAATATCGTATCGAAATGGTATCGCCGATATCACTAAATATCGTCGATATCCGATTCTGATACCGGAAGTCCCATGTAAGTCTATGGGAACAAAATATCGCAACAAAAAAAACCCTTTCTTTCGTTGTAAACACAAAATATACACACATAGAATACATATAATACATATATATACATGTCATTGTGACATATATATATATACATATATTTATAGTTTATACACTTCTACATAGTAAAATAGACTCTGATTCAATTGCCGGGTAAAGCCGTGACATACCCCATAGAAGTCGACGGGCTCGGTGCCGAGTACCCCCAAAACCTCTGGCTCTGTGCGACTCAACTTGGGCGTCACGAACAGGATTCTGTAGCTCGCTATAAGCGAGTCCTGTGTGCCTGAATTGAACTGGTTTTGTGCTTGAGAATTGCTAAAATCATCAGAAAATGTATTTGCCATTTTTCAGCCATATCTGCGTCACGACGAGGCACTGGTGAAGAAGAAGGGCGTGCTCTTCGTGGGTGTACACTCACTCAGTGGCGCGAAAACGATGGCCGACCACTGTAAATGGTACTGCAATGTAAGATCGTGCCCCACAGCTCTTCAGTTCCGCCTCCTCATCCTCCTCAGTGTGCGGAAACTAACAAGAAGGTCCCGCCTCCCTACAAAAGAGGGGCCCTCTCCAGATGCTAATGACACATGTGACTTGGCAGAGATGGCTAATGGACACGAGCAGAAGTGTGAAGGGATGGAGCAGTCAGAGCTCTCCCCCCACGGAAGCGACCCGATCGCCACGGAACCACCGTTGGGCACCCGGCCTGGAAACCCTCCTACGCTGCAAGAAGCGGAGGATACCCTAAGAGGCCTGGCCCGGCACCGGGAGGAGGTCGCCAGGATGGAAGCCAGCTGGTGTGCCCTAAAACTAAACTTGGAGCGGCGCCAATCCCTCTTACCTGAAGTGTCTGTACCGGAAGGTGAGGCACCCGTTCTAGTAGAGGAGTCCGTGCGGGCATCCCAGCCCTTGCAATGTGATCCGGTTGAAATTGTCGCAGTGGAGGCACCCGTTCCTGCAAAAACTCTGCACCGGGAGCACCCCAGATCCCGCTGTCTGCCCCCGTCGCTGAGACAGAAGAAGCGACACCCGTCCTCATGGAGGAGGCCGCGCAGGCACCAGAGCACTACCTGCCTGTACCGGAGCCCCGACTGTCATCTGTTCCAGAGCCGGCTGCTTCCTCCGCAGGTGAGCGCCGCCAGGACTGGGGGGCACCAGGAGAGCTGCCGCAAACCGGACACTGTAAGCTGCAGTTTGATGGTGGAGACATGGAGCTGCTGGTGGAGGAGAATTTTAACCGGCGTCAGGAGGAAGAGTGGAGACGTTGGGAGCGGGAAGCAGAGGGACAAAGGGAGCAGCGAGAAACCCAAAAGCTTCGGCAACGTAACCTGGAGAAGGACCGGGCAGATAAGGACCGGATGAGAAAAGATAAAGGAACCCTGTGGGAGCCGCGGCGTAAGGGTGCAGTACGGAGCTTTAAATTGAAAGGTGGTTGGGGCTTCATCCAGGAGCCTGGACTTTATTTAGAAGTTTTTGTGAACCGGCGGGACGTGGAGGCTCACCTCCCAGAAGGACACCCGGGGAGGGACCTGTTGCCAGGAGACTTGGTGACTTACACCCGACACTGGGGTTACAATGGATGGTACGCCCTAAATGTTACCAGGTGCGACCCCTACTCCCCAGAGTGTCAGGAACCTGTGAGACCCTCGGAGCCTTCAGCCTCCCACATCCAGGCCTCTGCAAAAGTGCCCACCCCACGCCGTAAATCTCCCCAGCCTCCCTCAGTGGTCTCCTCAGCAGCCCCAGCTATGGACATGATAAGTATAGCTGGCCCGTACCCGGCGCCTGTTAGGCCCCCTGGGGTTCGTTCAGTCCGGGACATAGGGTTCCAGACCCGGAGGGAGATGAAAGAGGTGGCCACACAGACCCAGATAGCGGGTCACGACTTGACTGTACAGGCCACACGACGTCATCAGGTCCTGGTGGTCCTTGGTGTCTCGGATGTTTGGCAAGCATCAGAAGAGTACCAGGTGGTACCTGGAACACCCCTGCCAAAGAATTATAAATAACCCGGACAGGGTCCCTGTATGTAAATAGTTAAATTGTTGATGTACCCGGACGGGTGAATGTTCATAAAAAAGTTTTTTAATTTAATAAAAAAAAAAAAAAACACAGTTTTCATTACTTTTATTACAGTCTCATCCTGCGACGCCATCGATCTCCTGTAAAAAAATGAAAGAAAAAAAAAAAAGTATACCACCTGACCGACGCAGTCCATAGTAACGAGTGTCCCACGACGATCCAGCTCTGCTACATCAGAATGACAGGCCGAGCCTGTCATCCCGGCGCAGCACAGCTGATTACCTGCTTCCCCGGCGGTGACGTCATCGGACTGGTTTACGGCCGGGATTACCCTGCAGTCACTGCAGTTATCGCGAAAAACTGCATGTGACCGCCAGGGAGAAGATAATGGCGGCCATCAAGCAGTCCAGGACGTGACCGCCGGAGATCTTCTGCCAGGTAAGTGCCGCTGACTCCTGACAGACCCGACCCGACTCCTCACAGTGACAGTGACAAATCCGATTCCGGTATTCGATATGACGAAAATATCGGTATTCGGAATCGAAAGCCCGATACAGCTAATATCGGCCGATACCCGATATTTGCAGTATCGTATCGCTCAACACTAATTGTGACGGAACCATGGAGGCACTTCAGGGAATGCTTCAGATCCATCACCGTGTCCTCCTCCGACAGCATGGACAGCGGGATCGCCTTGGAATCGGGGATCTCGGCCATGTGAGCGGATCATGATATGTCCTGCATCGGGAGGCTCAGGTGAGCACTACAATGGGAGCCGGGCTGCTATACTATCTTTATAGAATCTTTCTTTCTTTCTCTCTCTCTGTTCTTTCTTTCTCTCTCTGTTCTTTCTCTCTCTCTCTCTGTTCTTTTCTTCTCTCTTTCTGTTCTTTCTTTCTCTCTCTGTTCTTTCTTTCTTTCTCTCTCTCTCCTTTCTTTCTCTCTCTCCTTTCTTTCCGTCTCTCTATTCTTTCTCTCTAATCCTTTTTTCTTTCTCTCTCTCTGCTCTTTCCTCTCTGTTCTTTCTTTCTCTCTGTTCTTTTTCTTTCTTTCTCTCTGTTCTTTTTCTTTCTTTCTCTCTGTTCTTTCTGTTCTTTTTCTTTCCCCTCTTTCTTTCTCTCTGTTCTTTCTCTCTCTGTGTGTTCTTTTTCTTTCTTTCTCTCTGTTCTTTCTTTCCCCTTTCTTTCTATCTCTCTGTTCTTTTTCTTTCTTGCTCTCTTTTCTCTTTCTTTCCCCTCTTTCTTTCTCTCTGTTATTTCTTTCTTACTCTCTCTGTTCTTTCTTTCCCATCTTTCTTTCTTTCCCCTCTTTCTTTTTTTATATCTCTGTGTTCTTTTGTTCTGTCCCCTTTCTTTCTCTCTCTGTTTCTTTCTCTCTCTCTCTGTTCTTTATTTCCCATATTTCTTTCTCTCTCTCTGTGTTCTTTCTTCCCCTCTTACTTTCTTTCTCTTTCTGTTCTTTCTTTCTCTCTGTTCTTTCTTTCTTTCCCCTTTTTCTTTTTTTCTTTCTCTTTCTGTTCTTTCTTTCTCTCTCTGTTCTTTCTCTCTCTGTTCTTTCTTTCCCATCTTTCTTTCCCATCTTTCTTTCTTTCCCATCTTTCTCTCTCTCTTTGTTCTTTCTTTCCCTCTTCTTCTGTTTTTTTCCATTTTCTTTTCTCTCTGTTTTTCTTTCCCACTTTCTTTTTTTCTCTCTCTCTGTTTCTTTCTTCCCCTCTTTCTGTTTCATTCTTTCTGTTTTTCTCTCTCTGTTCTTTCCTCTTTCTGTCCCCTTCTTTCTTCTCCTTCTGTTTCTTCTTTCTTTTTTTCTTCTCTTGTTCTTTCTCTCCCTCTCTTCTTCTTTCTTTCTTCCCCTTTCTTTCTCTCTCCCTCTCTGTTCTTTCTTTCCCCTTTCTTCATCTCATCTCTGTTCTCTGTCCATCTTTTTTTCTTGTCCCTTCTTTTGCCCCTTTCTCTCTGTTCTTTCTGTTCTTTTTTCTTTCTTCCTTTCTTTCTTGCTTCTTTCTTTTCCACTCTTTCTTTCTCTCCTCCTTCTTCTGTGTCTTTCTTCTCCTCTTTCTTTTCTTTCTCTCTTCTCATCTCTGTTCTCTCTTATCCACCATTCTTATTCCCTGTCCTTTTTCTGTCCCCTCTTTCTCTCTGTTCTTTCTTTTCTGTTCTTTCTTTCGTTCCCCTTTCTTTCTTTGCTTCTTTCTTTCTCTCCACTCTTTCTTTCTCTCCGCTCTTTCTTTCTTTGTGCTCTTTCTTTCTCTCTCTGTTTTCATTTTTCTTTCTCTCTGTTCTTTCTCTCTTTTCCTCAGTACTAGTCAGTGTGCCCACAGTACCAGCCACTGATCCCATAATGCCAGCCACTGTGCCCTCAGTACCAGTGTGATCAGCAGTGCTAAATGGGTGTGGACATGGGTGTGATTAGTTGTGAAATGGGTGTGGTCAGAGGCTTGGCCTAAAATTTGCCACTTCGCGCTACGTGCGCCACAGACTTTGTCCATCTTTTTACCATCTTCAAAAGTTGGGAGGTATGTACTTGTATGGAGCAGAGGCCATGTCCGCTAGACAACGTTTCCCCAGGAGTATGCATGACTCGTACATCACCGCAGTTCCCGGCTCTTTAACCAGCGAATCCTCACAGCGCAGAGTGACAAGCCTTTAACATATCTCATCAAAAGAAAATAAATACGTAACGAGTCTCAGAAAATGGTGCCACAAGCACATTTTTTTTCAGTATTAAATAAAAAAAATACATGTTTGTTATCACTATAATTACTCTAACCTTGAGAATCATGACTATAGTTTTTTATCATATAATGAATTTTGTTAATAGACCATCACCATCACCAAAAAGTTGGAGGAATGTGTTTATTCACTGCCAGTGTCACTTTGAACATGAGAAATGTCAGCAGCTGCTAACTCATAGTATTTAAAAGTTGAAAATATGGAAACTTTTTCATTTTAGGATAGGTCCTATTATTTGGAGCAGAAATCCAATTCATATTTAATATATTTCATGCTAACATGCTACAGTGCTACAGAGTGCAATTTTATTTGTTAATTAATGTATAGAGATAGCTGCTCTTACCCGCTTCATGCCCGCTAACGGTAGATAAACTTCTGCGCTAGCAGGGCTTTGTGCAGCGCCGACGTTTGTCTACAGTCGGCGGTTTTGTGCTGATCAGGACCACCACGTACCTTATAACAAGGGGATTCCAGAGCACAATGCTTCCTGTGACCCCGACCTCATCAAGACCTGATTGGTTCAGGTCCCGATGACCTCAGCGTCACACCAGCCAATGAGACAAATCACTGGGAAAGTTTGTTGTAGCAACGAACTTTCCCGGGCGATCTGCCTCATAACAACGCTGTTTCTCCTCTGATCTCCCGTCAGTGAGAGATTAGAGGAGAAACAGTGTTAGGCCAGGGTCACACTTGCGAGAAACTCGCACCTCAATACCCAGCATTGCCGCCAGCACTCGGGACCGGACTGTGCGGCTACATAGAACTACATGCAGATACACACTCCAGCACCGAGTGCCGGCGGCAGTGCCAGGTATTGAGGTGCGAGACTCGTGCGAATTTCTCGCAAATGTGACCCCCGCCTTACAAGTGCTCCTGGCGAAAGCTATGCCAGTCAGCGATCTTGTTATAAAGTAAAAAAAAAAACAGAAAAAGCAGGTTAGGTTTAGTGCTAAAGTTAGGGTTAAGGTTGGGGCTAAAGTTAGGGTTAGGGTTGGGGCTAAAGTTAGATTAGTGTTGGGACTAAGGGTAGGGTTAGGGTAGGAGCTAAAGTTAGGGTTAGGGTTGTGGCTAAAGTTAGGGTTGGGACTAGGGTTAGGGTTGGGATTAGGGTTAGGGGTGTGTTAGGGTTAGATTTGTGGTTAAGGTTCTGGTTAGGGTTGGGATTAGGTTTAGGGGTGTGTTGGGGTTAGGGTTGTGGTTAGGGTTATGGTTGGGATTAGGGTTAGGGGATGTTGGTGTTAGAGTTGTGGTTAGGGTTATGGTTAGGGTTGGGATTAGGGTTAGGAGTGTGTTAGGGTTAGAATTAGAATTGGGGGGTTTCCACTGTTTAGGCACATCAGGGGCTCTCCAAATACAACATGGCGTCCGATCTCAATTCCAGCCAATTCTGCATTGAAAATGTCAAACGGTGCACCTTTCCTTCCGAGCTCTGCCGTGCGCCCAAACAGTGCTTTATCCCCACATATGGGGTATCAGCATACTCAAGACAAATTGCACAACAACTTTGGGGGTGTAATTTCTCCTGTTACCTTTGGGAAAATAAAAATTTAGTGGCAAAAAGATTATTTTTGTGGAAAAAATATAATTTTTTATTTTCATGGCTCTACGTTAAGAAACTTCTGTGAAGCACTTGGGGGTTCAAAGTGCTAACCACACATCTAGATAAGTTCTTTGGGTGGCTTAGTTTCCAAAATGGGGTCACTTGTGGGGGGGTTTCCAATGTTTAGGCACATCAGGGGCTCTGCAAAAGCAACAGGATGTCTGCAGACCAATCCATCAAAGTCTGCATTCCAAAACATCACTACTTCTCTTCCGAGCCCCAATGTGTGCCAACCGTAGTTTTCTCCCACATATGAGGTACCAGCATACTCAGGACAAATTGGACAACAACAATTTCTCCTGTTACCCTTGTGAAAATAAAAAATTGGGGGCTAAAAAATCATTTTTGTGGAAAATAAATGATTTTTTATTTTCACTGCTCTACGTTATAAACTTCTGTGAAGCTCTTGGGGGTTCAAAGTGCTCATCACACATCTAGGTAAGTTCCTTGGGGGGGTCTAGTTTCCAAAATGGTGTCATTTGTGGGGGATTTTCACTGTTAGGCACATTAGGGGCTCTCCAAACGCAACATGGCGTCCGATCTCAATTCCAGGAAATTCTGCATTGAAAATGTCAAACGGCGCTCCTTCCCTTCTGAGCTCTGCAGTGTGCCCAAACAGTGGTTTACCTCCATATATGGGGTATCGGCGTATTCAGGAGAAATTGCACAATAAATTTGGTCATTCATTTTCTCTTTTTACACTTGTGAAAATAAAAAAAATTGGTTCTGAAGTAAAAAAATAAATTTTTTCCTTCCACGTTTCTTCAGATCCTGTGAAGCACGTAAAGGGTTAATTAACTTCTTGAATGTGGTTTTGAGCACCTTGAGGGGTGCAGTTTTTAGAATGGTGTCACTTTTGGGTATTTTCTGTCATATTCACCCCCCAAACTCACTTCAAATGTGAGGTGGTCCCTAAAAAAAATGGTTTTGTAAATTTTGTTGGAAAAATAAGAAATCGCTGGTCAAATTTTAACCCTTAGAACTTCCTAAGAAAAAAAATATGTTTCAAAAATTGTGCTGATGTAAAGTAGACATATGTTAAATGTTATTTATTAACTATTTAGTGTGATATGACTTTCTGATTTAAGGGCATAAAAATTAAAAGTTTGAAAATTGCGACATTTTCGCGAAATTTTCATTTTTTTTTTTACAAATAAACGCAAGTCATATCAAAGAAATTTTACCACTATCATAAAGTAAAATATGTCACAAGAAAACAGTCCCAGAATCACCAAGATCTGTTGAAGCGTTCAAGAGTTATGATCTCATAAATTGACACTGGTCAGAATTAAAAAAAATTGGCCCAGTCACAAAGGCAAAATCAGGCTCTGGCGTGAAAGGGTTACTTTGCACCTGTACACACCAGTTTTCTGTTTGGAAGTGACAGTCTTGTGCAATTTATATAGGCTCTCTGTCCGAGCACCACTCCACCCATCAGCTAGTGGTTGTTTTAATTGCAGCAGGGTTCGTCCTACCAATATAAATACAGTCTTCAGCCTAGGAGAGGATTCACATTAGGATTTGAGATAGGCGAACCCGAACAGTAAAGTTCGGTGTCCATACCGAACACATACTGTTCGGGCACAGACACAAACACGGACTTCACTTCGTGTTACTGCTCGGGTTCGGCCCCCCGAACACCAGATGTTTGTCGCGCTGTCAAGTGCATGACGGCGTGGCAAATACTGTTTCTGATTGGCGGTAAAATCATTACCGAAGGTCAGACAGCCGTGGTTCCCACATTGTCAGATGACAGCTTGAGCTCGCAGCTATGATCGGTGGTATAAAATTTAGTTCTGGTCACTGGTATCGACTGATGGGAGTACTGCTCCCATCAGCTGATGGCTGCTGCCGCTAATAACAATGAGAGCAGGAGCAGCTGATGGGAGTATTCATCAGCCGGTGCCTGAACTGTAAACAAATAATTTTTTTAAATAAACGCCATGGGTTCCCCTGTATTTTTGATAACCAGCCAGACAAAAGTCAAAGCTGGGGATTGCAACCCTCAGCTGTCAGCTTTAGCAAGGTTTGTTATCAAGAATAGAGGGGTCCCTACACTGTTTTTTAATTATTTAAATGTGGGCTGGTATTCTCAGGTTGGTAAGGGTCATGGATATTGGCCCTCCAGCCTAAAAATAGCAGCTGTTATGTTTAGGTAGCTGAGGAGAAAAAGCAAAAACGGCAATACACCAGAGAGGCTGGAACCTATTGGATTGCAGTAACCTGAACTAACCACACAACTAGAGGTAGCCGTGGAGCGTTCCTACGTTGATCCTAGACACCTCGTCACAGCCTGAGAGATAACTACACCTAAAGGCAGAAAGATGAAAGCTATCTGCCCCGGAGCAGATCCCCAAAGAAAATAGGAAGCCCCCAAACATGTAATGGCGGTTAGACAAGAAGAAGCACGGACACAGACATAAAATAGAATGAGCAAACGCTGGGGCCTAATCTGTCTAGACAGAAAAGTACAGGAAAGAATTCTGACTGCAATCCAACAAAAAACCCTAAAAAATACCAACTCTTCTGATGGCAAAAACACCTTAGATCACACGATCTCCACCACCTAAATCAGATCTCTGGTGCAACAAAACCAAGCCGCAGCCACTGAAAAAACAGGAAAAAGCAAATGAACAAATAACAGTGGCTACAGATAAACTGAGAGGAGCACAGGCCCCAGGAGGGGACCCGGCTGACCTCCACAAAAGTGCAGAAAATTATGCAAAAAGCAAGCACAAAAAGAAAAGCAGAAAATATCTTATCTGAAAGCAGCAGATGAATGCAAGACTCCAGCAGACTTCCAAATGAACCAGGAACCACAATAGAGACAAGAACAATTGATCACCGGCGACCATCATGGGAGGGAACCTCCCTTATATCAGTCCAGTCCGTGATCCCAGATTGCCATTCCTCGCTGTAAGGTTCAGTACTGTCTGCAACCACCAGAGGGAGCCTCTGCTCAGAAACCATCTCCAGCACATGCATAACAAGCAGCCTGCAGCTGCCCAGAAAAGGCACATCTATTAGATGCGTCAATTCTGACGCTTTGCCCGGCTCTTTCCACTAGCCCTGCAGTGGTGGCGAGTGGGATTCTTATTATTGGGTTGATGTCACCTTTGTACTGTGTAGTGACATCAAGCCCATGGATTAGTAATGGAGAGGCGTCTATAAGACACCTATCCATTACTAATCCTATAGTTCTATTGTAAATAAAGATACAGCCAGAATAAAGTATTTTATTTGAAATAAAAGCAAAACACAATTTTCCTTTTTTTATTTAAAAATATCAAACACAGTTATACTCATCTAACACCTAATCTATTGAAGCGCTCTTCTGTTATAAAACAACAATATCCCTCACCTGTCCGTCATTCTGTCCCAAGCTGTAATCCATGTCTTAGCATAAATAGTTTTCAACCTGGACAGTGCCAAGATGCGACCGTCCAGGCTGAGAACCACTGAGGAATGAGCTGCTGTGAGCGCAGCATCAATGAGCAGCGGTGACATCATCGAGGTTACCGCTGGTCACTGAGGCTGCGTTCCCAGCCGGGCTGAACTGTGGAGACGTGAAACGGCCATCCTCCAGAGTGTTTCTCGTATCTTCCTGCGAGCATGTTTTAATTAAATGTACCAATAAAGGAAGTTTTTACTTAGTACCAGTGAGTGCAACTATTTATCTTTTTGGGACATTATTTGCATAGCTTTTCTCATGGTCTGCACCCAGTCATCTAGGGGCATGGTGTAAATCACTGTCAGCTAAACCAGCTAGCCAAAGGTGTTACAGCAATGTCGGCTTTTCTTCTGTTACTGTGATTTATCCACCATCAGGACTATCCTGTGTTGCTACCTTTCATCAATTTTTCTCTGCCTTCAACGTCTATGAAGATTAGCTACAGTGTTATGGCTTGTAAACTTCTTGATTATGTTGTGCACAGTGGACAAAGGAACATCAGGATCTCTGGAGATGGGTTTGTAACCTTGAGATTGTTGATATTTTTCAGCATTTTTGGTTTTCAAGTCCTCAGACTGTTCTCTTCTCTTATTTCTGCTCTCCATGCTTAATGTCGCACGCACAGATACACAATGCAAAGACTGAGTCAACTTCTCGACTTTTTATCTGGTTTCAGGTGTGATTTTCATATTGCCCTCACCTGTTACATGCCACTGGTGAGTTTGAACTTGCATCACATGCTTGAAAGAAAGTTGTTTACCCACAATTTTGGAAACATTTTGTGTCCATTTTTCATTTTTTGTGAAATTCTGTACAATTTGCCTTCCCAATACACACAAAGGAAATAACCATGTGTTTAAAGTGAACCTGTCAGAAGGCTTGTGCTCAGTAAAATACAGAAAATGTCACGTTGGCGCCATTATACTGATTAAAATGATACCTTGGTTGATGAAATCCGTCTTGTGATTGTTGTTTAATATTTATTATGCTTCGGGTGGTGCTAGTGCTTCGGGGTGGGCCTGTGGTCCTCATGTGGTGCTCTGATTAGGTATTCATGTGTATGGCTTCTGACTGGTATTATATTTATCTTGGGGGAAAAAAACCCTTCTGCAGGCAGGCACCATCGTGGCACCTGCACTGCTGCCTGATTGCATATGTACTGTGTATATAATTAATTTGTTTACTGTTCTCCTGATTAGTCATTAAAAAAAATCCATTTGAAAATGTCGCCGGCCGAGCCTGCACAGTAGCAGTTATCGGTGATCCAATAGCTGCTACTTCGCAGGAGCTGGTGGCGCCATCTTGCTAGAGAAAAAATAAATTTCCTTCCCCAAGATGGCACCGCCGGCGCTTGTGCAGTAGCACCTATCGGCGATCAACGAGAACTGCTATTGTGTAGGCGTCGGTGATGCCATCTTGCTAGAGAAAAAAGGAAAATTTCCTCCTCCAAGACGGCGCCGCCTGCTTTCGGATCACCGATAACTGCTACTGCATAGGCGCGGACGGCGCCAATTTCAAATGGATTTTTTTATCAGGAGAACAGCAAACAAATTAATTATACACACAGTACATATTCAATCAGGCTGCAGCGCAAGCGCCACCGCTGGTGCCTGCCTGTAGAAGAGTTGTTGTTTTGCCCAAGATGAATATAATATTCATTATGTAAACTAGGGGGCCGGTCAATGACGTATCAGTAACATGTCAGAAGCCATACACATGAAACCTTAAGCAGAGCTCCACATGAAGACCCCCACAGCCCCTCCCCAAAGCACCAGCATATCATTAACTGAAAACTGAAAAAAAAACTAAACAACCACAAGACAGATTTCATCAACCAAGGTATCATTTTAATCAGTATAACGGTGCCAATCTGACACTGTCTGTAGGTTACTGAGCACAATCCTGCTGACAAGTTCCCTTTAACAAAACATTTGTAATTGCAATCATTTTCTTGGAGAAATACTTCATTTTCTGGAACAATTTCAAGGGTGCCAACACTTTTGGCTAAGATTGTAAATCTATACCGCGTCCCAAATTATTATGCAAATGCTATTTTCCTCTGATTTTCCTAAATGGTCGCATGCAAATGAGTCAGTATATAGTTCAAATGGATACCTAAGGTCTTGCAATGCCTTAACATGAGGAAAGAGACACAGAGAATCAAAAAACTATACTACATTTCTAATTGGAGGTATCTGCTTATTATTATTACACCTACTACATATTTGGATAGAATCTTGGAGATGGGAATACCCCTTTAAGTTTCACAAGACTTTAGAGGCACCAGCAGCTTCTACACCTGCGTGCTGGTTTGTAATGATATTCCCTTAATTCGATGAATTTGTCAGGCAGAAACCTTCCTCATTATAATAATAATCTTTATTTTTATATAGCGCTAACATATTTTGCACCACTTTACAGTTTGCACACATTATCATCGCTGTCCCTGATGGGGCTCACAATCTAAGGCCAGTCTCACATGTCCAGATATTTCCGGTACCAGAAAAATCGGTACCGGAGATATCCATGTCTATGTAAATACGTGGTATATCCATGTGGCACACGTCTGCTGCACGTGTGCTGCGTCAGGATGGCACAGATGGCTACAGTAAGCACTGTCTCCTGCCTGTGGTGCTGAAGCTCCCTGTCATTATTCTCCCTGCTCTGCCGGCAACAGCAAGCAGGGAGAATAAATGAAAAACTCGATGTGGGGTCACCCTTAGGTTTTGAACCAACCCGGCAAAACTATACAAGTGCGTGCTGCTAATCTCAGGCTGGTAAGGGGCCATGAACATGGCCCACCCAGCCTAAAAACAGCGCCCGCAGCTGCCCAGAAAAGGCGCATCTATTAGATGCGCCTATTCTGGAGCTTTGTCGGGTTCTTCCCACTTGCCCTGTAGCTGTGGCAAGTGGGGTTAATAAGGGGTTAATGTCACCTTTCTATTGTAAGGTGACATTAAGCCAGGCTTAGTAATGAAGAGGTGTCAATTAACCCCTTATTAACCCCACTTGGTACCACTACAGGGCAAGTGGGAAGAACCTGACAAAGCTCGGGAAGGAGTGTCATTTGATTTTTTGAATATAAATTTGATGGAATAATTAGCGAACCTCATGTCGCGTTTGGAGAGCCACTGATGTGTCTAATCATTGGAAACCCCCCACTAGTGACAACACTTTGGAAACTAGACCCCTCAGGGAACTTATCTAGATGTGTGGTGTGTACCTTGAACACCTAGGAGCTTCATAGAAGTTTATAATGTTGAGCCATGAAAATAAGAAAAATCAAATTTTTACTACAAAAAATGTTTTCTAGCCCCAAATTCTGCATTTTCGCAAGGGTAACAGAAGAAAATGGACCCCAAAATTTGTTGTCCAATGTCTCCTGAGTACACTACTACCCCATATGTTGTCAAAAACGACTTCTGAGGCGCAGTGCTAAGCTCAGAAGGGAAGAAGGGCCATATTGGACTTCAGATTTCACTGGAGGGTGCCATGTCACATTGGTAGAGCCCCTGAGGTGCCAGACAAGCAGAACCCCCCTAAAGTGACCACATCTAGGAGTGCAGTGATTATATTAACACCACAGGTGGGTCACAGAATTTTATACCATTGGGCAGTGAAGAAAAAAATATTACATTTTTACCACCAAGATTTTGTGTTATCCCCAGATCTTACAATTTCATACTGGGGAATGGATAAAAATGGCACAAAATTTGTCCCCAGTTTCTGCTGAATGTACAAATACCCCATATGTGGCTGTACAGTACTGTTTAGCCACATGGCGAGACTCGTGAGAGACAAAGCACTATTTGCCTCCTGGAGTGCAGAATTTCCTAGAATACTTTGAAGACTCCATATACATAGCCACAAGGCCTAGAAAAGTAGAATGCCCCCTCAAATGACCCCATTTTGGAAATTATACCCCTTTATAAATTTATCTACAGATGTATTGACGATTTTAACTCTGTGGGTGTTTTCTAGAAATAAGCAGCAGTGGATTTTGCTGAGTGAAAATTGCAAACTGCTATTGTAGTGACCAGTATGTTATAGGGACCAGTACACTGTAGTGACCAGTTCATGCTTCTGGAGAGACGTACCCATAAATTAGGCAGACTCTCATCGCTACAGAAATGCAAAAAATGTGGATGCTAAAGGGAAGTGGACATTTGGATTTGTGTGCAGAATTTGCTGAATTACTTTGGGGGTGTGGAGCCATTTAGCTTTTCTAGAGCCTTTGTACAACCAGTAATGTGGAAGCCCCTATATTTCAGCAAACAGATGATGAACTTGAGTGGGGACTTGCTTTTTTTGTGAATTGAGTTGATGCTTTTATTGGGAACAGTTTGCATCACATTTATCCGGCGCACTATGCTGAGCACTTACTTTGGAGTTTCCATCTAAATCTCTGAGTGATGTGACAGATGAAACCCCCGATGAATCCATTCACTATAATGAGGCAGCAGAGTTACCCTGGACTCCATATGGCCTCCGTTCAGCTTCGTCCTTCTTTTCAGAAATGCACAGAAGTGCGTGGTCTAACACGCTTTTATGCACGCCTAAAATGGACAGCATCAGATCACAGGTCCTATAGCGTTCACAGTACCTCCATCTCTACCATTATAGGAAATCTTCCACTGAGGGTTCCATCTGAATCATGTATTTCAGAGGTTTACACGTAAACCCTGGTAGCGTAGCACCCAGGATAAATTTGAGCCTAGCCTTACTGCGATCTTTGGGAGGCAGAATGAACAAATCAACAGCATATGAAGAAATGGTTTTATTTTGTTTTTACACCATTCCTCGTGCAGTATAAGTGATTAGACGACTTTATTTTTCGGGTCAGTGCGGTTACAGCGATACCAGTTTTTATTGAGTTTCTTTGTTTGCCAGTTGTGACACTAAAAGATGCTTTTTATTGCAAAAATAGTTTTTGCATCCCCATGTTTAAAACAGCTATAATTTTTCCACATTACTGCCGATTGAGTCATGTGACATCTTTTTTGCGGGACTTTTTATTGGTACTGATTTTGGACACAACTTATTTATCACTTTCTATTCCAATTTTTGGGATGCAGAATTAACAAAAAACAGCAATTCAAGAATTGTTTTTTTATTTTTTTTATACCGTACCTCATGTGGCAAAATTGATAAGACAGCTTTATTCTTTGGGTCTTCGTTTTAGAAGACTGCGGACATAGGGGATGCTATTTACCAAGCCCAATTAGCCACAAAGTGCTTGGGAAGCTGAGAATCCCTTGTGAAAAGGCTGACATTTTATATGGCCTGCAGACCGGCCTCATTACCTTCAGATGCTCTTTGTCATTGCAATAGCTTAATGACTTTCAGTGAAAGGAATACAGAACGAAAGAGTTTCACAAAGAAAGCTGTAAAATGAGTGATTGATGGAAATGAAGTAATGACATAAAGAAAGAAAAGAGTTGTCATTATTAGGGGCTGAAGTCACTTTGTTTAGATTCTTTGCTCAGACCCTTATTTAGCATTAGCAAATATGCAACCCTCCCAGACTGGCAACACTGGTGGCCCAACATTGAAAAGTATCAAATCAACATGTGATTGGTGGTCTTTTCTCTATTTTCATTCAGCTGCTGAAAAAAAACATCAACTTGTCAAATATTTTCACTTTTAATGTAAGACATGAGAAACCACACACAACGTGAATTAACTTATAATGTAATGCAACATCCTTTGGAGAACTGCAGAAAAATATTGTATTGCATTGCTGTGTGAGTAAATGTAATATGTAAATAATAATAATAATCTTGTTCACGGATTCTGCATTTAATTACCCAGGCAAATATCGCACTTTAAAAAAATATTTATATTTCAATAATTGTACTATTGTTTCACATCGTCAGAATCCTAGGTTCAATCCCACCAATGACAACATCTACAAGTAGTTTGTATGTTCTCCCCATGTCTGTGTGGGTTTCTTCTAGGTACTCTGGTTTCCTCCCACACTACAAAGACATACTGATAGAGAATTTACCATATTTTTTGGATTATAAGACGTTCCGGATTATAAGACGCACCCCAAATTTTGAGGAGAAAAAATAGGAAAAAAAATTTTTTTAAGAAAATGCTGGTGCTTCTTATAATCCATGCGTCTAATTGCTTACCAGGGGTGGTGGCTGTGGTGAAGCGGGGTACCAGGGTTGCTGCTGGAGTAGGCAGGAGTGGGGTGATGCTGCAGGCCTCAGGCTGGGATGAGGGTGATGTTGCGATGTGCGGCGCGGCGCTGCGGGTGTCAGGTGCTGCTGCAGATGTCCGGCACTGCTGCCCGGTACTGCTGTGGGTGTCTCCAGTGCTGTGGGTGCCTGGCAGTGCTGCAGGGGTGTCCGGCGGTGCTGCCCGGTGCTGCTGCGGGTGTCTCCGGTGCTGCAGGGGCTCTGCCGACATTTTGTGAAAGGCCAGAGCGCCGGCAGTTCCATGGTTTCCTGTGCAGTGGACTCTGGTAAAATGGCCGCCGCGGGCAGCGCATGCGCAAATGGAGATCTCGGCACCAAGATCTTGGGAGAAGAGATCTCATCACCCGAGATTTGGGGGAAAAAAAGTGCGTCTCATAACCTGAAAAATACGGTAGACTGTATGCCCCAATGGGAACAGTGATGCTGTCTGTAAAGCGCTGTGGAATATGATGGCGCTATATAAGCAAAGCTTAATAAATAAATATATCTATGTATACCAATTGTATATCTATATATGCAAAAAGTTAAATGGAATACAAAGCCAGAGTGGGAATTTAACGCCTTAACAACCACCAGTACGCATTAAATCAGCTTTCATTAAGGGGAATTATGACCCCAGGGTATGGAGGCCTGTTAGATTCAGTTATAAGCAGAGTCTAATAGGCTGTGTCAGTGAAACACTGAAATGACTCATGTATTTCAGTATACGAGTACTGCAATGCAAGAGACCAATAATCAAAGTAAAAAATATACATGTTCAACAGTGGAACTTAATGAAAAAGTTAAAAAAGTTACATAAAATGTGTAAAAAAAAAAAACACAAAAAAAGCCACATAAATCACAAAAATCTGTTTCACCACTAAAAATGCAGCATTTGTGTTAAAGCAAAAATAAACAAAAAAGTATACATAATTAGTATCGTCGCATCCAAAATGAGTCAATCTATAAAAATGGCATGTTATTTATTCTGTACAGCAAACACCTTAAAAAAATCTTAAAAACACTCCAAAAATGTCACTTTTCCATTTTGCTGACACACCAAAAATTTAATAAAAAGCGATAAAGGGATCATAATGACATGTAAAAAAAATTGCACAAATGAATATTTCAAACCATCCGGCAAAAAATAAATGGGAAAAAACAATCCTCCCGCTATAAACTCTGGTCGGCTAGATCACTGCTCGGCTACTGTTCGGTACGTCCGTTCCAGTTCTAAGATGTTGGCAAAATGACGCTTGGCAAGTCACTTGTGTAGCCCTGGTATTTAAGGTACACAATACCAGGAGGATGAGTGGAGAGGTAACGGTTAAGGGCTCTACATGACATCACATACACTTCGGACACACCCAGCAGGGGTGTAGAGGGTGTGGTTTTCAGCACAAGGGAGTCTGAAAGCGTCTCCTGAGGTGGAGGGAGTGAGAATTAGTGCTGAGATTGAGAGTGTGAGTA
Source organism: Oophaga sylvatica (assembly GCA_033576555.1). Classification (NCBI taxonomy): domain Eukaryota; kingdom Metazoa; phylum Chordata; class Amphibia; order Anura; family Dendrobatidae; genus Oophaga; species Oophaga sylvatica. Next base: position 166,502,304 of record JARQOD010000001.1, on the reverse strand, counting down.
AGTCGAAAGGCACAGTGGAAGGAATTCAGAGTGCTTTAGGATTGGAGAAGTCCTGCACATTGTCACCGGTCACTGGGGACCGAAGTGTCACTATAGCTCCAGGCATAGTGATAAAAGAACCAGAGGCTTACTGGACCTTAGGTGGCAGCAAGCAGCCTTGGAGTGTCAGTACGTAACAGAGGTCAGTTGGAATAGGAACTTTGAGCCTGATCAGCAAAAGAAAGAACCTAGTTCCATCATTGAAAGGCTTCGACCACTATACTGACCAGGCAGTACAGCGTTGAAATAGCTGGAATTTAAGGAGTGAACTACGCTTTATGCTGGTTGGACTCATCCTGATTGGAAAGTTAAGGAGGCCCCTAACTTGCTCAGCCGTTGCCTCGAAACTCATCCTCCATCAACCCCATCAGCCTCCCTGGGTCCTGCCTGAACAACTTGAAGTAAAAGGTATGGAAGACGCTGATGTGTGAGACTGTGTTATTCAATTGCATCCCTGCACAACCCCACCATAACTATCGACCTGAGGGAAAAGTCCCACCTGTAGGGGACCCGACATCTAGCTGCCTCACCATCCCCTCAGAGCTCTACAGCAGCGCTGGTACAAATTACCAGAGAACTACAGGTGGCGTCACGAACTGTATATAAATCTATCCCCTGTAAATATACCCCCCCAACATACGCCTGACCGCCAGGGCCACAGACCGAGCCACCGCTACCTGTGACAACCCCATAGACTTCCATGGGCTCGGCTCTGAGTACCCCATTGTCCTGGAAACCCACAATTGTGGTGCGTGGTCGAGACAAACTTTGGCGTCACGAACAGGATACGAAACTCGCAAAATTGCGAGCCCTGTGTGCCTGTGGAGTGTTTTTGTGAAAAAGGACTGTTTGCTATTTTTGGCGCTAAAATCCGCCATTTTGCCGCCATATTTGCGCCCTCAGGCGCTGGAGAAGAAGGTGGGCGTACCTGAAAGAGCGCGCAGAGTCTTGCACACGCCCCCGGTTCTGACTCATCGGCAGGTCCTGCGACAGGAAGTGAACGCTCTGACAGCAGAGCGCCTGCGACGAAGGTCCTGTTCCCACTGCTGTGCCTGTGAAATAGCAGCGTCTGAAACCGGTAGGCTCCGTTTAACCAAGGGGGCGCTAAGATGTCACAACAACCGGCCGACAGTGCAGCCCCAGCCGGAGGTCCCAATCCCGCACCGCCTGGCATTGTAGCGCCAGATGAGGGCGCAGGTCCAGCACCCAGTCCGGTAGTCCCGATCATGCCACTAACGCTCCCCTATATGCCTGGGGCGAAATGGCTTCCCCAGTACAGCGGTGAGCCAGGCACATTAGCAGGCTTCAAGCGGAAGTTATGCAGCATCCTAGAAATGTACCCCATGCCGGAGAGACAAAAAGCTGCTGTGCTGATAGGGCAGCTAACTGGCGCTGCTGAAAGGGAAGTGGAGACTTGGGATACCGTTGATCAGGAGTCGGTACCTGCGATCTTCCTTAAACTACATGCCATATTTGAAGACCGCACAGAAACGGATCTCCGGATGGCCTTCTACCACTGTTCACAGCAACCAGGTGACAGCATCAGGGACTACGCGTGCCGACTACAAGGAGCCCTGAGAGCCCTTAAGCAGATTAACAATTTAAATGCTATCGACGAGAATAAGATGCTGAAAGAGCAATTTATACAGGGATTGAGATCCCAAGAGGAACGCAGAACTGTAAACTGGTGGTCCTTAGACCATCCGGATGCTACCTTTGATGCCCTAAAGGACATGGCAATAAAAGGGCTGCGGCCCCTGGGCAAACCTGAGGTGGCAACCCAACATCATCAGGCTGAAGTCACTCTGGAACCGGCAGTAACCCCCTGTTCCCCGCTAGTGGCCGAAGCCAAAGCGCAGGTGACACCTCCCAGTGAATTGGATTTTCTGCGCTCAGAGGTGCGCCAGCTGACTAAAAATCTGGCTGCTGTGATGAGTGCCCTGCAGCTGCGGAAAGAGGAGGAAGGGAAGATCTTGTTAGCTGACTGCCCAGAAGACGTCCCGTGGATGCACCGGAGAAGAAGGAAGACGTCGCCCCCCCGGAGGAGGACAACGCCACCCCCAGGAGCGACCTCTGATCAACACCCTCCTCGTCGAGAGATCACCTGTTACCGATGCAACCGGAAAGGTCATATGTCTCCACAGTGTCCTTTAAACGGGCAGAACCTGGGTCCGAGGGCCAACACCCAGGAGAATACCCGTCAGGCCCCCTAGACTGGAACCGCAGGTATGTGGGTGGGCGACCCTACCTGTCTATCATCCTAGATGGTATTGCAGTTCCGGCATTGTTAGACACTGGGTCCCAGGTGACCCTAATACCTGATGCCCTATATACTAAGTACTGGTCAATGGACAGTCTTAAACCCCCGAGCCCTGACTTTACCGTGTATGCTTCTAATGGTCTTCCTGTAGAAGTACTCGGGACAAAATGTGTAGATGTGAAGGTGGGCAGAGAGGAGTTGAAAGACCAGGGGCTTCTGGTAGTAAAGACTGTAAATGAGGAGAACGGGTTAAATATAATTTTGGGTACTAACATTATCAGTAATTGTTTGGGAGAAGTTGTGTTCTTGCTCCAACAGCTCGCTGAGATTGCCCGATCAAGGCAGAAAGGAGTAATCCAAAGAGAGATCCGGGCCCTGGTGTGTCAGCAGCAAGCGAAGCTTACAGACGGCGAAATTGGTAATGTACGGGTCACTGACTCGGATCCTATTGTGATACCCCAATGAGTGAAATGATCATCTGGTGCAGGGCAGCCATAGGTCTGAGAGGACAGAATTACCAAGCTGTAGTAGAACCCCACCATTCAGAACATAGACCTACACTTATGACTGCTAGGGGAGTAGTAGAAGTGGTGAATGGAAGAGTACCGGTACGGCTTCTCAATTGGGGAGATGATGAGGTAAACTTACCCCGTTATGCAACCATTGCTAAACTACATGCTGTTGATAATAATTCTATTCTCCCGGCTGAGTCCTTAGACTCCCGCCAAATAGCGGAGGACAATGACCCGGCCACCCAGGTGGCGGAATGGTGTCAGCAACTCCATGTTGGGACGGACACCACTCCCGCTCACCAGAAGCAAGGGGTATTACGGGTGGTGCAAGAGTACGCCCAAGTGTTTAGCAAGAATCCACTTGATTTTGGGATAATTAAGGGAGTACGACATCATATCCCTACAGGCAGTCATCCTCCCATCAAAGAAAGGTATAGGCCCATACCTCCAGCCCATTATCAGAAGGCTAAAGAAATGTTGCATGATATGAAGAAAGCCGGGGTGATAAGGGATAGTTGTAGCCCCTGGGCAGCCCCTCTAGTTCTGGTTAAAAAGAAAGATGGTAGTATGAGAATGTGTGTGGATTACAGGCAGGTGAACCGCATAACACACAAGGATGCATACCCGTTACCACGTATAGAGGAATCATTAGCTGCTCTGAAAACGGCTAACTACTTTTCTACCCTCGATCTGACTAGTGGTTACTGGCAAGTGGCTGTGGCTGAGGAGGATCGTGAGAAAACGGCTTTCACCACCCCAATGGGGCTCTGTGAGTTCGACAGAATGCCGTTTGGGCTCAGCAGTGCCCCAGGAACATTTCAGAGAGTGATGGAGAATTGCCTGGGACATCTCAATTTTGAAACCGTGCTGCTATACCTAGACGACGTTATCGTGTATTCCAAGACTTATGAGGACCATCTGAAGCACCTGGCAGAAGTATTTGAGTCCCTGTCCAGGTACGGGATGAAGTTGAAACCCTCAAAATGCCATCTACTCAAACAGAAGGTACAATACTTGGGGCACATCGTCAGTTCGGAAGGAGTAGCGCCGGACCCAGAGAAAGTCACTGCCATCCAGAAGTGGCCGGAGCCGAAGAACCTCAAGGAAGTGCGACAGTTTCTGGGACTAACGGTTACTACAGAAGGTTCGTGAAAGATTACACGAAGAAGGCAGCCCCTTTACAGGACCTCCTAGTGGGACAATCCCTAAAGAGCAGAAACCCTCCCTTCAATTGGGGTAAGGAACAGGCTGAAGCATTTCAAAAGATGAAAGAGATCCTTACAGGAGATGAGGTCTTGACGTATCCTGATTACAACCAACCGTTCCTGCTGTACACCGATGCAAGTAATGAAGGTTTAGGAGCAGTTCTCAGTCAGAAGCAGAATGGCCAAGAAAAAGTCATCGCTTATGCTAGCAGAAAACTCAGGCCAACGGAGAGAAATCCGGAAAATTATAGCAGCTTCAAGCTGGAGTTTCTGGCGCTGGTCTGGGCCATTACTGAAAGATTTAAGCACTATCTGGCCTCCAATAAGTTCACGGCGTACACAGACAACAACCCGTTAACGCACCTGGAAACCGCCAAGCTGGGCGCCATGGAGCAGCGATGGATGGCTCGGTTGTCCAATTACCAGTTTACTATCAAGTATCGGGCAGGTCAAAAGAATGCTAATGCTGACGCGTTGTCCCGAAGGCCGCATGACTCTGACACGGAAGAAGAATCGGACGACCTGGAAGAAATTGAGCTACTTGCGTTCAATCGAAATGGGGTAGTCCACGAGCATCGAGTCTACAGAAAGCAGTATGGTGCAACGTTAAATCCTTTACCCCATCACAGCTGGAAAGAGACTCAGGACAGCGATCCAGTGGTCAGCCGTATCAAGGAGTTGTTAAGACAGGAAGGTTCCTCCTTGGAAAAAGATGCACCTATGTCAGCAAAGCTCCTGTGGAACGAGAGAAGCAGGTTGTTCCTAACCGTGAGAAGTTGTGCAGGAGATACGTCAACCCCAGGACCCACGAGATGGTCTGGCAGATAGTGGTCCCCAAGGCAGACGTCCAAATGGTGTTGGAAGCATACCATGATCAAGCAGGACACTTTGGCTGGAGAAAGCTGGAGACCCTGTTGAGGTGCCGGTTCTACTGGGTAGGGATGCGCAGCTCCATTGAGAGGTGGTGTCGGAACTGTGGACCCTGTGGTCTCAGAAGAAAGGACTACGGTAGTCAGAAGGCACCCCTGCAACCTATCCGGACGACTCGTCCCCTGGAGATTGTGGCCCTGGACCACGTCAAATTGTCGCCAAGTAGATCTGGATACTCATACGCCTTGACCATGGTGGACCATTACTCTAGATTTCTGGTGGTTGTTCCAGTTAAGGACCAGACAGCAGTGACGGCAGCGAAAACCTTTCAAGCAAGCTTCTGCAGACCGCATGGGTATCCGGAGCAAGTATTAACCGATCAAGGACCTGCTTTCGAAGCCGATCTATTCAAGGAGTTCTGTCACATGTATGGGTGTAAGAAAATTAGAACAACACCATACCATCCCCAAACCAACGGTCTTTGCGAGAAAATGAACCATATTGTCCTTGATTTGTTGAGATCCATACCGTTGGAAGACAGGAATCGATGGCCGGACTTACTACCTGATTTGGTTGACTTGTATAACCATATACCTGTAAGTTCCACTAACTGCACTCCAGCCTATCTTATGAGAGCAAGGCCCGGAAGACTACCAATGGATCTAGAACTTGGAGTGGTAGAACCGGAGGCCGATGACGCCGTTGAAAACTGGGACAGCAATCGGCAAGAGCAATACAGAAGAGTGCAAGTCTGTGTAGAAGAAAGTCTCAACAAAGTACGGGAGAAACAGGAAGATATTTACAACAGGAATGCTCCTGCCAAGCCTTTGATGCCTGGAGAAGTAGTATTGAAAAGAAAAAGGAAAATGCACAAATTGGATAACCAGTGGGAGCAAGAACCCTACGTCGTACAAGATTCCAAATATGACCACAGAAAAGTTTGTATCATCAGTAAGGACGGAGGAAGAACGATATCCACTGTGTCCAGAGACCATTTGAAATTGTGTCCAGAACCCTTAAAGCTTTGTGGAAAGAACCCTGTCATCAATCCAGAAGAAAGAAAAGAAGAGGTCATACACACGGATCTGGGAGATTTCCCTGCGGATTGGCCCACACTGGGAGATGCTGTAATAATTCCGATGTTGCAGTTTTATCAGCCACAAGAGGAAGTTCTACCTCCAGTTGTGCCTGTGGTGCCAGTTGAGCCAGTTCAGGAGTTACCCATTCCAGCAACACCTCAACCTACAGAATCTCAAGAAGGATCATCAGAAGCAGCGCCCCATGCTATGGGATCCCCTGGTGAAGCTGACTCACACCGCCCAGCCATCAGTACGCTTGCCAGATCCATAGAAAGATTGAGGCAGTTTATAGTTTGCCGTTACGCATGGCAGACAGATTACAACTTAATGTACCTGAGGCTACTCCACGTAGATCAGAGCGAACCACAAAAGGGAAGATACCCATTCGATACCAGCAGTAATTATAACAAACTAATGTGAATATTGTAAAATGTGTATATATATATATGTGTCTTTTCCTTATTGTGTCTTATAATGGACTCAGAGGCTGATGACTGAGCCAGCCCAAGAACTTATCTTGTATATAGTTGCACTTGTGCATTATCTTGGTTTTACATGAAACCACCTTAACTACCTCTGAATACAAAACCCGTGTGGTGTGGCACTGAGTGAGGTCTGCATTCATATGTCCTGCAGCCCACCCAGGACCCACGTTGAAGGTTTGGTGCGGGTCCTTCACAAGAATACTGTGTATTTATTGAATGTTTTGATGCCTTAATACCTTTTGTATTTTGCTATATTTAATGTTTTGCTTGCAACGTTCAAGAAGTCCTTACCTCCCGGATGGGACGAGTTAATGTTTATTGTTGATGCATAAACAAAATGTCTTTTTGTATTTCACAGCCCGGGAGTGCTGTCTTTTACCATGGGGGAATGTGTAGCCCTGGTATTTAAGGTACACAATACCAGGAGGATGAGTGGAGAGGTAACGGTTAAGGGCTCTACATGACATCACATACACTTCGGACACACCCAGCAGGGGTGTAGAGGGGTGTGGTTTTTCAGCACAAGGGAGTCTGAAAGCGTCTCCTGAGGTGGAGGGAGTGAGAATTAGTGCTGAGATTGAGAGTGTGAGTAAGTCGAAAGGCACAGTGGAAGGAATTCAGAGTGCTTTAGGATTGGAGAAGTCCTGCACATTGTCACCGTCACTGGGGACCGAAGTGTCACTATAGCTCCAGGCATAGTGATAAAAGAACCAGAGGCTTACTGGACCTTAGGTGGCAGCAAGCAGCCTTGGAGTGTCAGTACGTAACAGAGGTCAGTTGGAATAGGAACTTTGAGCCTGATCAGCAAAAGAAAGAACCTAGTTCCATCATTGAAAGGCTTCGACCACTATACTGACCGGGCAGTACAGCGTTGAAATAGCTGGAATTTAAGGAGTGAACTACGCTTTATGCTGGTTGGACTCATCCTGATTGGAAAGTTAAGGAGGCCCCTAACTTGCTCAGCCGTTGCCTCGAAACTCATCCTCCATCAACCCCATCAGCCTCCCTGGGTCCTGCCTGAACAACTTGAAGTAAAAGGTATGGAAAGACGCTGATGTGTGAGACTGTGTTATTCAATTGCATCCCTGCACAAACCCCACCATAACTATCGACCTGAGGGAAAAGTCCCACCTGTAGGGGACCCGACATCTAGCTGCCTCACCATCCCCTCAGAGCTCTACAGCAGCGCTGGTACAAATTACCAGAGAACTACAGGTGGCGTCACGAACTGTATATAAATCTATCCCCTGTAAATATACCCCCCCAACATACGCCTGACCGCCAGGGCCACAGACCGAGCCACCGCTACCTGTGACAACCCCATAGACTTCCATGGGCTCGGCTCTGAGTACCCCATTGTCCTGGTAACCCACAATTGTGGTGCGTGGTCGAGACACACTCACAGCCCATTTCCTGCTCGACTGCCTCCTTCTGAAGGATGTACTTATCTGCCAGGTCATCACTTTTGTGGTCTATGCACATCTTTTTTGCACCTTCAGATGCTGACCACCCCCACGATGGGCTAGACTTCTCCGCTTCAGACAACAGGACACCACCATCTTGGCATCTGCACTGCTGTCCACATCTTGGAATTTGCAAAGCTGTCCACCAACTTGGGGCTAGTTCCTTTGTCCATCATCTTGTACATTTCACAGGTATTAGGTTCCCGATTTATCCATTTGGAATGTTTGAATCCTGCTGACTATGCCACTTGTAAACTGGCCCCCGGTGGTAGTCGTATGAGGATGCCACTAGTTGCAGTAAATTGAGTGCTGTGGACGTGTGTGTGTGAGACATTGTTTCTAGATCTGCTACCTCCGTCGTCGTTTCCGATGCACTTAGTGCAATCCCACTTCCTTTTACCTTTTCGGTCAATAAGCGAGACCAGATCTGATAAATAATGTCTATTTTATGCACAGAAAAACTGGTGAACAGGGGATAACAGGTTATGCATTCTTCTTCTCCATTCCCCACATAATATACAGGCTCCATTCCCAGAGTTACAGTTTGCATTTTGTTCCCTAGTAACAGGTACTGCAGGGAGGATGTGGAGAAGTTGGAATTGCCTTCATTTTCTTAGGAGTAAGTCATAAGGGTCAACACGTATCTCTATGACCCTGGTACCCTGAGTCTGGGGACCCCTGCAGAAAGGAAAGCTTATAAGTCCGGAAAACGTATGGCCCAGTGGAAATTGTAGCACACTGCTGTGAGTACTGAAAGAGGTAGCATTGTCTCAACAAGCGGCCCCTGGGACTGATATAAGCAAATGCTCAGGGTACCAGTGTCATAGCGATACATGCTGATTGACAGCCGTCTCCCCACTGCCTAACTGGGGGAGCCGAGTGTCAATCAGCATAACGTTGGCAGTCACACCCGTCTAAAGAGCAGCCTGGAAGAAGAAGAGTTGCTCTGTTAACAGGGAGCAGCTGAATCGCCGGAAGGTGCGGTCAATGATCTTTGTGTTCCGGCACCAGGTACAACAGGCCTGTTAGTTTTTTGACACATAGTAAAAAAAAGTCCCTGATCACCTCTTTAAGGATGCACCTCTATTCTCTGACCAAATTTTGAACACTGAAATACTTTGGTTAGGCTGTATTGTGATGTCAATGAGCTGTGTCTATGAGCTGATTTATTTTAACATTGAGCCCCTCGTACACTTTAGATGGTTGTAGACCTAACAATGATTTAGCCAGCAACTATCTCAGCCATCTCTCCCATACACATGAGTGCTTGTTCTGCCAAATGCTCCTCTGTTCTCTTTGAGAGAGTCGCTGACAGACAACTCTGGCGGTGGCTTAGCTCAGGGAGAATAAAAGGATCATCAGTTAAAAATTGGACAAGTCGGATCCTTAACTTCCACAACAATCATCTGACCTGGACCCCATACACATTAAACTGTCTGCTAAATCCACTGTTATCAAATTTGGCCGACCTTATAGTCTAAAATATATGAGGGCTTTACGTCCAATCTATTACTTGCAGTGAGAGCTTCCTTAGGGTACTGTTCACTGGCAGTGCTTGTGCACACATTCATAGAGCCACCATTTTAATGGGTGTCAGGGGATAGGAATAAGTCACCTCCATTTTATTTAAGGTTCACATATCATGAATCCAACAGGTCTTTCAAGACAATCATACCCATATTTAGAGGAATGCAGGGATCTATTGCTTTCTCTACCACCACTATATCCTTTGAGGTAGTTTCCTGCCTCAGAACAAATAAGGAATAGGCAAGTTGTTTGCCATGGTCAGAATCTTCAATGATCTTTAGGGTGAAATGTCTTTCCAGTATTTCTTCAAAAATATTTAGAATTGAGAGTCAGTCATATCTACAATGGCTAGCCATGGTTACATGACTTGTGAACTAATAAATAAGAAATAAAAGGACATTTTTATTGAAGCATGCTGCCAACGGCGGATACTCTCCCACAAGCTCACTGTTTTTTTAGATGGGGCATGGATCATCCACCTCTTCAGATGTGCATCCTTTGAATGTCAGTGAAACTAGTTTATGAGAGACGTGGGATAGACAGTCTGTAGGAGCGCCAGCCAGGTGTAAGCAGGGCCGGCGTCAGCACCCGGCACACCCAGGCAAGTGCCGGGGCCCTGAGCAGGCGAGGGGGCCCACTCGCAGTCTGGCACCCCCACGCCCGTTAGCGGAGGAGAGCGGTGTCAGCGCCGCCACTGGGCCCCCCCCCCGCTTGCTCAGGGCCCCGGCAGCAGCTGGCGCAATACTTACCTCTCCCGTGCCTCCGCTGCCGCAGCTCCGGGCTCCAGGGGGCGCCGGCGCTTCCTCTCACAGCAGCGCCGCTGAATGACGTCATCATTCAGCGGCCGGCTGTGGCACAGAGCGCGGGGACGCCGGACAGGTAAGACGTGTGTGTGTGTGTGTCTCTGTGTGTATGTACTGCTGTGCTTTGTGTGTGTATGTATGTGTGTGTGTGTGTGTATATGTGTGTGTGTATGTATGTGAGAGAGTGCTTGTGTGCTGTCTGTGTGTGATGATGGGCAGGCATTGCTGATAATGGGGAGGCATTGATGATGATGATGGGGAGAAGATGATGATAATGGGCAGGCATTGATGATAATGGGCAGGCATTGATGATGGGGAGAAGATGATGATGGGCAGGCATTGCTGATAATGGGGAGGCATTGATGATGATGGGGAGAAGATGATGATAATGGGCAGGCATTGATGATAATGGGCAGGCATTGATGATGGGGAGAAGATGATGATGGGCAGGCATTGATGATGATGGGGAGGAGATGATGATCATGATGGGCAGGCATTGCTGATAATGGGGAGGCATTGATGATGATGGGGAGAAGATGATGATAATGGGCAGGCATTGATGATAATGGGCAGGCATTGATGATGGGGAGAAGATGATGATGGGCAGGCATTGATGATGATGGGAGGAGATGATGATGATGGGCAGGCATTGATGATAATGGGGAGGCCATGATGATGATGGGGAGGCAATGATGATGATAAGGAGGCAATGATGATGATGGGGAGACAATCATGATGATAATGGGGAGTCTTTCCACAGCGCCCTTTCCTGAGCCGTAACAGTGCAGAATGCAGTACAGAGCAGAGGAGAGCTGCATATTTTGTATGGAGCATTATATGGGGACCAGTATCCTGTATGGAGCATTATTTTGGGTCCAGTATTCTGTATGGAGCATTATTTTGGGTCCAGTATTCTGTATGGAGCATTATATGGGGGGTGACATCCTGCATGGGGTATTATATGGGTGATGAGGGGGAGACTGTGGTGCCCATAATATTGTATGGAGGACTGTACTGTCCAGTCTGTACTGTGCGCTGTGAGGATTTGGCGGTTTTTGAGCTATTGTACAATTTACAATAGATATCAGTCATGTAATGGAAGAAAAGAAGTGTTTGGCATTGTACTATACCCATATTTCTCTGCCGTATCTGTGCATCATGAATCGTGGTCTGTGTTAAAGGGGCCCACTGAGGCTCTTTCGCCGGGGCCCATAAAAACCTGGAGCCGGCCCTGGGTGTAAGTGTTGTAAGCAATTAAGAAATCTAATGCTGCTCCAGCTGGGTACCTCGAGTGGGATTACTATTGAGAAAGATTCTTGAAAACCCGGTCAGCAGGGCGCAAAAGACAGGAATCTTCTTAGTAAATGACAATCTTCATTTATTAAAAATTATTAAAAATTATGGTGAAACTGTGTAGCCCAGCTACGCAGGCACACATAAAAGTCCAGGAGAGTGCACAGGAAGGTAACAGCAATGCTTGATATTCATTCACTGTCACTCACTCTTTCAGACACCCATCTGAGTTATAAGAGGGAGTGACACGTATCTGAGGTAGTTAGTCAGTCAGCCAACCTAGGAGGGAGAGTAGTGGAATCTGGCTCCTGTCTTCGGACGGATCAGCTCAGTGTCAGTCCAAGTGGGACTTAGAGGATACTGAGGGCTACTCAGCGAGCCCTAGAGAAAGTTAACCTCGCCATTGAAAGTTACAAGTGTTTATGTTAAGAGCGTGAAGCAGGGCGAAGGGCGCAGTGGAGAAGACAGAGCAGTGCTACAGGTATTGGATTACCTGCACTAAATTGCCGGACACCGGGGTCCGAAGCATTGCTATTGTTTCAAGCATAGTAACAAGAAAACCGGAGGCATCTGGACTACAGGTCGCAGAGAGCAGCCCTAAGTGTCAATACGTAACCGGAGTCAGGTGGAACAGGGACTTTGAGTCAAGCGCAGACAAAAGTAAGGACTTAGTTTCATCACCTAGAAGGCTCCACCACAATGTTGGCCGGGCAGTACAGCTATTGAGAAAGCTGGAGATTCAGAGTTAACTTCGCTTCAGGCAAGTTGGACTCACATGTCTATGGAAGTAAAGGAGGCCTCTAACCTGCTCAGCTGTTACCCGAATGTGCACTCTCCACCCCGACCAGCTCCCCGGGATCTGCTTGAACCACCATCAGTAAAAGGTATGAAAAGAAGCTGCATTGTGTTTGGCTGAATTCTTACTACACCCTGCATCATCATCATCACCATAGACTTCCAGGGACCCGTCTCACCTGTGGGAGACTTACTACCAAGCTGCCCCATAACATCCCCTGTGAAAGTCCTTAGAGCAGCGCTGGTACAATTTACCAGAAACCGCAGGTGGCGTCACGAACTACCTATACCTAATAATCCCCTGTAAATATTTCCCCATTGCACGACCGCCAGGGCCATGGACCGAGCCACCGCTACCAGTGACAACTCCCATAGATTTCCATGGGCTCGGCTCCGAGTACCCCATAGCCCTGGTATCCACAATTGTGGTGCGTGGTCGGAACAAAACAATGAATCCACAACGCGTTTCAGCGGAGTGAGTCCGTCTTCCTCAGGTGGCATAATACATTCAATAAAAAAGGAAGTGTATTTAAAGGGGCAGCAGCCAATGGGAAACATGATTGCATAATTAAAACACATGAAGTGAAGGTGGGGGTCTGACAATAGTTAAACCCACACTGACATAGACGCTTGCTAAAAACTTAGCAAAAACCACATTAAAACCGAATTACAAGGGAGACAAATTATGCTAATACTATAAAAAATTGAAATAAAATGAATTAAAATAAAATAATTGCAATAATTACTAAAAATAAAAAACAGATATCATATCATCTCTTTTTTGTTTCTTTTTTTTTTATGATATCTGTTTTTTTTAGTAATTATTGCAATTATTTTATTTTAATTCATTTTATTTCAATTTTTTTTTGTTTTAATTATGCAATCATGTTTCCCATTGGCTGCTGCCCCTTTAAATACACTTCCTTTTTTATTGAATGTATTATGCCACCTGAGGAAGACGGACTCACTCCGTTGAAACGCGTTGTGGATTCATTGTTTCACCATAATTTTTAATAATTTTTAATAAATGAAGATTGTCATTTACTAAGAAGATTCCTGTCTTTTGCGCCCTGCTGACCGGGTTTTCAAGAATCTTTCTCAATAGTGAAACTAGTTTAATCCCTTGTTTTTCTGAACATTGGGTGAAAAGGGAGTCTGAGGGAAGTTTCAATCGAAATACTTCTCTTGCCTGCCTAGCCATCATCTTTAATTATTTGGTTACTCTGGCTGAGATGTTTGGGGGTTCCATTTGTGGGCCTGAAAACTGCTTGTTAATTGGAATAAAGTTTCCTACATTTTCATAGTATGCTATCAGTCCATGTACCTCTATAGACATCCTTTAAAAAAAGAACAATTTGCAACATAGTGATGGAATTGCAAAAAAAAGGGTGCTTATTCTGTTCTGTCTTCATGCTGGCTCCTTTCCCTGTTTGTAAGGCCAAGTTTGTGTTGTGCCAGTACTGGGGTTGATCTGCTGATGTTCTCTTATGGCTCCTTTTTCCATGGACCATGTGGACAAGTTCAGCAACTGATCCTTCACTTGTAGGGCTGCAGCCGGCTTGAGCTTTGCAGAACTGTCCTGTTAGATAATTCCCCAGCTTTGCTGCATCCTCACTCATGTTGCAGAGACACACCTCACTTGGTCAGTGACCTCCCCTGAACTAGGATATTTCGCAAACGGTGGTCTAAAGGTACTGTCACACTAACGAGATCGCATTTGGCTTGTTTTTTTTATTTACAGGAAGAAATTAATTTATTGGGAATTTTTTTTTCCTTTATTATGGAATTTTTTTTTTTACACTTGTTATTTTTATAACCTTTTTTAGTTTATCCCAGGGTGGGACATTACAGTATATGGTCAGATCGCTGGTCTCACAGTGTGCACAGCACACTGTGAGACCAGCAATCTCACAGGCAGTGCTGCAGGCTACCTCAGTGCCTGCTCTCAGCAGGCACTGAGGAAGCCACCTCCCTGCAGGACCCGGCGGCCATCTTGGATCCGGGGTCCTGCAGGGAAGAAGCCTTCAGAACAGCGCGGTCACATCGCGCTGTTCTGAGGGCCTCAGGGGAGCACGCAGGGAGCCCCCTCCCTGCGCGATGCTGCCCTGTGCCCCCAGGATCATGTTTGATCGCGGTGTGCCAGGGGTTAATGTGCCGGGAGCGGTCCGTGATAAACGGCTGACACCCAGTTGCGATCAGCTGCGCTCCCCCCAGGAGTGCAGCTGATCGCTTCGACGTACTATCCCGTCCATGGGCAGATTGTCACGGGTTTCATGGACGGGATAGTACGTCGGATGGCAGAGAGGGGTTAAACGCTTCTTGCACACCAATTTATATCCCAGTTCATACCTTTGGGTTTTTTTCAGTCTGTTTGCATCATGTGCATATAAAAGTTGTGGCCTACCTTTTCTTGAGCTGCACATTACATTGATGTGGTCTCCCATGGCTGTGTGTCCACTAGTTGGACCCAGTCCTTCTCAGCCCTTATCCACATTTGTTGGAATATGATTGGTGCAACAACTTCATTCCTGTCTATGAGTGTTTAGTTATTAGATTTGTATGCTGTTCATAAAGTTAGAACAAAAAAAGAAAAACTCCCAGAGGCTCACACAGGGAGAGCATGTGACTGTATTTCCTGTTTTTCCTGTGTTTCCTGAGTATGTATGAGAGAAGCAGCCTGCTGTTGATGATGCACAGATAGAGACACACAAATGATTTATTCCTTCACTTTATTCCTGCTCTTCCGCAGCAAAACCGCAGGTCTAAAAAGATCTGAGTTTTGCTGCGGGTGAAACACTGCAGTTCGGGAGGAGGGAAGTGTGTGGGCTGTGACTGTGTGCTTGTATGTGTGTGCCGATGTCTGCATGATCTGTGTATGTGCGGGGGTGTGCGAGCCTGTGTGTGTGTGTGTGTGTGTGTGTGTGCGTGATCTGTGTATGTGCAGGGGTCTGCGTGGCTGTGTGGGGTCTGCGGGCCTGTGTTTGTGTGTGTGTATGCAGGCATCGTCGGATGGGACTAGAAGTCCCATCTGGCTATGCCTGCTTCATTAACAGTGACTGACACATCAGCCAATGATGGACAGTAGTAGTCCCATCATCCGGCTAATGTGTTGAATGCAAACAAACAAACATACTTGATATACACATAACATACAACATATAACATACATTACATACACATAACATACAACATACAGAACATACATATAACATACAACACGTAACATACAGTACATTGATCACCTAATCCCCAAAGCCATAGATCTCCTGTAATAAAAATAAAATAATAAAACAACCTATACATTACCTTTCAGCCGTAGTCCAGTGATTAACGAGTGTCCCACAACGATCTCTCAGGTGATGTCAGTGCTCTACACGGGCTCTGCGATACACTGACAGCGGAGGTAATCCTTCGGTGTGTATCGCTCCGCCGGGAGAGAATGACGTCACTTCAGTTCATTCTCTCACCGGCAATGCTGGGTGAGAAAATTCCCACACAGCATTGCCATAAAGTGAGAGAATGAACTCAGGTAACCTCAGTGATGCACTGCAGGAGCCATTGTCTCCTGTCAGTGCATCACTGGGAGGCCCTATAGAGCAGTGACATCACCAGATGTCACTGTTCTAAAGGGGAGATTGTCGTGGGACGCTCGTTATTAAATGGACTGCGTCGGACAGGGAGTATACGGCTGTTTTATTTTTCTACTTTTTATTACAGGAGACCAAGGCGTTTCTTGGATCTGGGCATGTAATAAAAATATGAAAACTGTGTTGTGTTTTATTTCATTAAAATACTTTATTCTTATGTGTGTGTTTTTTTAACCCTTTCAAACCATAAGATTAATAATTGAGAGGCGTCTTATTGACGTCTCTCCTTTATTAACCGGGCTTAATGTCACCTTACAATAGTAAAGTAACATTAACCCCTTATTACCCCATATCCCACCGTTACACGGGAGTAGGAAGAGAGGGGCTAAATGCGTGAATTTGCACATCGTACAGATGCGCCAATTCTGGGGCAGCTGGGTGCTGGTATGTTTTAGCCAGGGGGTGCGCTAATATCCATGGCCCCTTCCTAGGCTATGAATTTCAGCCCACAGCTGTCTGCGTAGCCTTTATGGCTAAAAATTATAGGGGGACCCCATGTCATTTTTTGGGGGTCCCCCTATTTTAATAGCCAGTAAAGGCTAGCTGCGGGCTGATATTCATAGCATGGGAAGCTCCATGGGTATTAACCCCTTCCCAGGCTAGAAATATTGGCCCCGGCCGTCAGCTTTCCCCCTCTGACGCAGAAAATTGTGCAGGAGCCCACGACATTTTTTCCCCATTTTTTTTTAAATTAACGATATTACGTGAAGATTTGTGTGTGTGTGTCATTACCTATTTATGTACCATTATATCTATCTATCTATCTATCTATCTATCTATCTATCTATGTAATATCTATCTATTATCTAACTATTATCTATCTATTATCTGTCTATATATACAGTACAGACCAAAAGTTTGGACACACCTTCTCAATCAAAGATATTTCTGTATTTTCATGACTATGAAAATTGTAGAATCACACTGAAGGCATCAAAACTATGAATTAACACATGTGGAATTATACATTACACTTTACAAAAAAGTGTGAAACAACTGAAAATATGTCTTATATTCTAGGTTCTTCAAAGTAGCCACCTTTTGCTTTGATTACTGCTTTGCACGCAGAAAAGGTGAACGGATGGATTCTATATGCCTGGTTCCCACCGTGAAGCATGGAGGAGGTGGTGTGATGTGTGGGGTGCTTTGCTGGTGACACTGTTGGGGATTTATTCAAAATTGAAGGCATAGTGAACCAGCATGGCTACCACAGCATCTTGCAGCGGCATGCTATTCCATCCGGTTTGAATTTAGTTGGACCATTATTATTTTTCATCAGGACAATGACCCCAAACACACCTTCAGGCTGCATAAGGGCTATTTGACCAAGAAGGAGAGTGATGGGGTGCTACGCCATTTGACCTGGCCTCTACAGTCACCAGACCTGAACCCAATCGAGATAGTTTGGGGTGAGCTGGACCGCTCACCGCTTCAATTTTGAATAAATCCCCAACAGTGTCACCAGCAAAGCACCCCCACACCATCACACCACCTCCTCCATGCTTCACGGTGGGAACTAGGCATGTAGAGTCCATCCGTTCACCTGTTCTGCGTGCAAAGCAGTAATCAAAGTAAAAGGTGGCTACTTGGAAAAACCTAGAATATAAGACATATTTTCAGTTGTTTCACACTTTTTTGTTAAGTGTAATGTATAATTCCACATGTGTTTAATTCATAGTTTTGATGCCTTCAGTATGATTCTACAATTTTCATAGTCATGAAAATACAGAAAAATCTTTGAATGAGAAAGTGTGTCCAAACTTTTGGTCTGTACTGTATATATCTATCTATTAATCTATTTATCTGTTAATCTACCTATCTATCTATCTTTTATCTATCTATTTTCTATCTATCTATCTATTATCTATCTATTTATATATCTATCTATCTATCTATCTATCTATCTATCTATCTATCTATCTATGTAATTGATATATTATTCTGTGCTGCTCTACTTTTTTGATAAATATCTATTTATTATCTATCTATTATCTATCTATCTTTCTATCTATCTATTATCTTTCTATATATCTATCTGTTATCTATCTGTCTATCTTTGTGTGTAATGGAGCATGGGTTGGACAAATGTAAAAGAGGAGGTTGGACAAGAAATGACATCGCAAATATTTGTTTTGTTAAATAGCATATCTTTATTTATCGTAGAAAAACGCATACAAAAACGCATGAGGAAAACGCATCAAAAAACGCCTCAAACAAGCATCAAAACAGCATCCAAAAAGCATCAAAAAAGCACCTGTATTTTCTGCCAAGGGGTCCTGTTTTCTTGCAGATAATTCTGCAGTCAAATCTGCAACGTGTGCACATACCCTTAGAATATGTATTTCTGCACTATGCATGCACTTTTCTACAAACTTTTTTTGCATTATGCACTTTACAGATTTTTTTATTTATATGCAATTGAGTAGTGCCTGGCACTCTTTACAATCCATATATGAGGAATAGTAGTAAATAAATGAAGTTGGGTACTCATGAATTTTTCAAATGATAATTTATTTTTTGTACCACTAAGTTTTGGATGTTAGCATTACTCAAGAAAATGGGAAACTAAAACCTATGTTGTATGTGAAAGAGACAGATAGGAATAACTTGTTAATTTATGATAGTCAACACCCACGCAATATGGTGAGGTCAATTCCTTTAAGCCAATTACTTAGAGTGAGGAGAATTGTGAGTGAAGAAGGAGAGGTGAGTGATGTTATGGACTCCCTAATTAAGACATTTTTACATAGGGGTTATCCAAAGAAACTTCTAATGTGTCAAAGAAAAAAGTCCTGGAACGAGACAGGATGGAATTACTTAAAAAGAAATCCAATAAAAAAGGTTTGAATAGGTTCCCTTTGTTAGAACTTTTACTGAAGAGAGTGGTGAGATTGCGAGTATAATCAAAAAACATTGGGGTATGTTGGCGAGATGTTTGCCCAATATAAAGGAATTTAGGATCCCGCCACTCCTGTAATATAGAAAAAAATCGAAATATTGGTGATTATCTAATAAAATCGGATTTTGGTCCTTTGAAGAAAAAAGTTATCAAACTACTCCGACAGGACTTAATAGATCCAAGAAAAACCAATTGTATACAACTAAAAAGTCAAGCACAAAATAAACATAAATGCTCCCAAAGAAAAATGTGCAAAAAGACAATGAATAATGAAAATTTAATATTAATAAAGATCCATTATTGAAAATATATTAGTACAACAAACAAAATAATATAATAAAATAATTTCAGCTGAATTAAATCAGACAAAAAGTAGGAGTGGAGTATAAATATGATATTCTTGCCAGATAACTAAATCAGAAAAAGCACAAGATATATACAATAAAGCACAAAGTGCCACAGTGCCAAATAAAAATATATAAATATATATATATATATATACACAGTGAGAAAAATATATATATTATATAAATAAAGTGATAAAGGATTTTTAGTTTGTAAACTAAATGACACATAAGAATTAAAGCACAAAGTGCAAAAAAAAAATAAAAAATTTTTACATGTGCAAAATATAGTGATGACCAAAATTACGTAAAGTGTTACAGTGCTAATAAATAAAAACATGTGCTAAAGTGCACCATTTTATAATAATTTGATGTAAAATCAATATAATGCAATAAATAAAGTGCTGATGTGCCACAAATAGATATGATCACAGTATAAATAAATATAACACAGTGCAAAAAAATATAAAAAAATTTAAATAATTGTGCCACTAATTAAACCATGTGCAAAATTGAATATAATTACTGAACACAGCAAATTAAGGTGCTATAGTGCTGATAATGTATATATATATATATATATATATATATATATATACTAAAAAAATCAATTATACCAATAAAAAATAAAGTCAAATACCACAAATAAATAAAAAATATATAAGGTGCTGCTATGCAAAAAATAAATAAAAACACAGTGCATATAATTAAAGTGTCACAGTGCTAATATATATCATGAGGTAATATGACCACTGAATATAACCTTGTGCGAGGAATAAATGCAGCACTGCTGCAAACACAGCAAAATAAAGTAAAGTGCTACAGTGCTAAATAAATACTGGCAAAGAAATAGTGGATATGGCTAAAAGCTCCACATACCAAACTGTCTGCTGTCTCCCTACGCGCGTTTCGGCCCTCGTGCCTTCTTCCGGATATTTATGCATTTTTGGAAATATCACAGTAGAGGGACAATGAGAAGAGTTGGGTACATAATTGCATTATGACCCACTTGATATGGTACTTCTATATGGCTAATAATCTATTTTAGAGATCGGAGCGCTTTTTGCCATACACAATATGGCGCCGCGGAGATGACAATGTGTTAGTACGCATGCGCACTCAAAAAAATGACCTACACACTTTCTGATTGGTTGGAGGATCCTCTGACACTGCAATAACGTGCAGAGACGCGCAGTTTCCTTTACTATACGCTGAACACAGCGTTTATGGCGTCCTGCACGTGTAACGCTGCTACACCTGACATGTGAGTGCTTCTGTGTATATGATTTTTGTCACAGCTGTTACAATTTTTGGAGATTATGCAAATTGTCTCTTCAGAGAGGAAGAGAGCTAGAACTCTAGTGCCACCTTTTGGAAGGTAGCAATCCTACAAGTCAATGTCGACCCTTTAAAGAGCCTTATCACATGACCTAGGATAATAGCCAAACCAGAATCTCAATTTGCAGACACTGTGTTTCGGGGTTCAGCCCCTCGTCAGTGCAATGCGGAGATCTGGTTTGGCTGTGTGAGAGGCGTCAAGGTCTGACGCCTCTCATACAGCCAAACCAGATCTCCGCTTTGCACTGACGAGGGGCTGAACCCCGAAACACAGTGTCTGCAAATTGAGATTCTGGTTTGGCTATTATCCTAGGTCATGTGATAAGGCTCGTTAAAGGGTCGACATTGACTTGTAGGATTGCTACCTTCCAAAAGGTGGCACTAGAGTTCTAGCTCTCTTCCTCTCTGAAGAGACAATTTGCATAATTAGCATATTTCCCAGAGGAGCATTGCGGCTTTAAGTCTCCTCATCTGCATGCTTAGCATGTTGATCTCCGCAAGGAGTGACGATATTTCTTGGACAATGGTCTGACGCCTCTCACACAGCCAAACCAGATCTCCGCTTTGTACTGACGAGGTGCAAAGTGTCCTGGATACCTTGAGTGCTGTCTCTTGGCCTTCCGGCATCGCCACTTCGGTGGCTTAAGCCGGTTGCTGCTTTAGGGAGATAGCCAGGAGGATTCAGGGAGAAGATCCTTGGAGTTGTGGACGATGGGAGTCCGACTTCAATTCTCTGGGACCGGTGATAGCCGGGTCAAAAATGGATTCCGGATTGAAATCGCTGAAGATAAGAAGTTGCATTTTTCCCTGGGATATTTGGTCAACATGGTGTTTTATGACATCCTGAAGATTCGGAAGTCCGATATAATATGCCTGCAGGAGTTCAGAGAGGAAGGCAGGTATGTGCTGGTGCTATCTTCTATGGCGGCTTGCCAGAATTTGTTTACTGCCCTGAAAAATGGAGTGGCAAATCCTTTGCTGGAAGGACTTACCTTTACTGTGTTATACTCCAAGGGGGATATCCCACTTGTGGTTTTCATGCACAACCCTTTTGTTTCCCTGGAGGACATTACTTTATTTTTGAAAAGACATTGCATTTATGTTCAGTACTCCCACAGGGTCCTGAATGGAGAAGGGCTCTGGACCGGGAAGTACAAATTTTTTGTGAGATTTGGGATGGATCCCCAAGGCCCGGGAGGCATCCATTACCCCCCTCTTAATTTTTCAATTGGGAAAAATAGTGTTTTTTTGTTTTTTCCAGATGCCCCACTGTATTGCAGGAGGTGTAAAAATTTCGGGCATACCCAGGATAGTTGCAAGGACATGCCAACTTGTAGGAATTGCAATGGTTCCGGCCATATGGCAAAAGACTGCACAAATCCTGTTATGTGTACAGTCATGGCCAAAAGTTTTGAGAATGACACAAATATTATATTTTCACATGATCTGCTGCCCTCTGGTTTTTATGTGTGTTTGACAGATGTTTTTATCACAGACAGAAATATAATAATTGCAAACATATGAGTAACAAAAGCTTATATTGACAGTTAGAATGAGTTAATGCAGCAAGTCAATATTTGCAGTGTTGACCCTTCTTCTTCAGGACCTCTGCAATTCTCCCTGGCATGCTCTCAATCAACTTCTGGACCAAATCCTGACTGATAGCAGTCCATTCTTGCACAATCAATGCTTTCATTTTGTCAGAATATTTAGGTTTTTGTTTGTCCACCCGTCTCTTGATGATTGACCACAAGTTCTCAATGGGATTAAGATCTGGGGAGTTTCCAGACCATGGACCCAAAATCTCTATGTTTTGTTCCCTGAGCCATTTAGTTATCACCTTTGCTTTATGGCAAGGTGCTCCATCATGCTGGAAAAGGCATTGTTGATCGCCAAACTGCTCTTGGAGGGTTGGGAGAAGTTGCTCTTGGAGGACATTCTGGTACCATTCTTTATTCATGGCTGTGTTTTTAGGCAAACTGTGAGAGCCGATTCCCTTGGCTGAGAAGCAACCCCACACATGAATGGTTTCAGGATGCTTAACAGTTGGCATGAGACAAGACTGGTGGTAGCGCTCACCTTGTCTTCTCCGAATGAGGCGTTTTCCTGATGTCCCAAACAATCGAAAAGGGATTCATCAGAGAAAATAACTTTACCCCCCCTCCCCCAGCGTCCACTGCCTGTACCTTTTGAAATATCAGTCTGTCCATGATTTTTTTTTGGGGAGAAGTGCTTTTTTTGCTGCCCCCCTTGAACCAAAACCTTGCTCCAAGAATCTCCCCCCTCCATGCGTGCAGATGCACTCACACCGCCGCGCCATTCCTGAGCAAGCCTGCCGCGGGTAGCCCGATCCCGCGGGAAAACCTTTTAAAGACGGCCCGGGCGCTTGCTTTTTTTTCGGCGCCCTAACCTTTTGGCAAAAAGGGAACCTCTCTCCTTGAATTTTTTGATGATGGATAGTAAATTTTTTCGGGGAATTTTTTGTTTTTTCTGAAGTGTGCATTTTCTAGCCCTGGCAAAGAGCAAGAAAGCCCCTCCATTTAAAGTTCCATGGTGTCATTCTTATTTTCATACAGATTTATCTCCAGCCATTCCTCATCAAAACCCCACCTGTGTTAAAAGGGGCAATCACTAAAAGAGGAGCTGGGCCTTTTAAGGCAGGTTTCAATATTTGAAAAGTTTTTTGGGGGAAAAAATTTATTTTTTTAGCCAAAATTGACTTGCAAGTAATTTTCTGTTTTAAACTATCACTCTTTAAAAACATTCTGAGTAAAAGCAAATTGCCATAGAAAAATGAACAGTAACTTTTTTAAAAATTAAAATTTTTGTCATTCTAAAAATTTTTTCCATGAGAATGCTTTTGGGGAGAGGGGCCCTAAAAACGGGATTGTAAGGGGCCCGGTCAGTCCTAGGTCTTACCTGAGTCACGTGGGGCAGCTGCCCCCCTGCTGCGTTGTTGACATTCCACAGTTTCAGACCCCCATTTTTTGAGGGACCTAAATCATGGATCCTGAGGAGGCCCTGCCCAAACGGAGACCCCCGCCCAAGGGGGCAGGTTTTGGAACTTCTGAGGTTGAAGGAGCTCCCTCATCATCTGAGTCCGTGGGGAGGGGGATGGAGGGTTCTCTTGGGAAACCCTCAGTAATCTTGGGTTCTACTGAGGGGGAGTTGACCAGTTGGGGATCAAGGGACTTCATCTTCAAAGGGCCCCGAGGGGGAAGGACCTGGGAAATTCCGTAAAAAGCCCCAGAACGGATT
>JARQOD010000001.1:166409320-166478387 GCA_033576555.1 Oophaga sylvatica | reverse complement strand
TTTTGCCGTTCACACAGCAGGGGAACAGCTGACATTACTGAACCCCAGTAACACAGGAGCAAGTGTAGACTGTGCTAACAGCACTTCCGAAAACAACTGGCGGTGTTGTAACCCAGGAGGGAGAAGAGAACAGGGTGGAGGCAGCAGGATTTTTTTGCCGTTCACACAGCAGGGGAACAGCTGACATTACTGAACCCCAGAAACAGGAGCAAGTGTAGACTTGCTAACACACTTCCGAAAACACTGGCGTGTTGTAACCCAGGGATGAAAGAAACAGGGTGGAGGCAGCAGGACTTTTTGCCGTTCACACAGCAGGGAACAGCTGACATTACTGAACCCCAGTAACACGGGAGTAAGTGTAGACTGTGCTAACACACTCCGAGAAACAACTGGGGGTTTTTTGTAACCCAGGGATGAAAAGAAACGGTGGAGGCAGCAGGACTTTTTGCCGTTCACACAGCAGGGGAAAGCTGACATTACTAAAACCCCAGTAACACGGAGCAAGTGTAGACTGTCTAACACATTCCGAGAAACAACGGCGGTTTTAACCCAGGGTGAGAAGAGAACGGGGTGGAGGCAGCAGGACTTTTTGGCCGTTCACAACAGCAGGGGAACAGCTACATTACGAACCCCAGTAACCCAGGAGCAAGTGTAACTGGCAACAGCACTTCCGGAAACAACTGGCGGTTTGTAACCCAGGATGAGAAGAAACGGGGTGGGGGCAGCGGGACTTTTTGCCGTTCACCGCAGGGGAACAGCGACATTATGAACCCCAGTAACACAGGAGCAAGTGTAACGTGCAAAACAGCACTTCCAGAAACAAGGGCGGTGTTGTAACCCAGGGATGAGAAAGAACAGGGGGAGGCACAGGACTTTTTTGCCTTTCACACAGCGGGAACAGCTACATTACTGAACCCCATAACACGGGAGCAAGTGTAGCTGTGCTAACAGCACTTCCGAGAAACAACTGGCGGTGTTTGTAACCCAGGAATGAGAAGAACGGGGTGGAGGCAGCAGGACTTTTTGCCGTTCAACAGCAGGGAACGCTGACATTACGAACCCCAGTAACAGGAGCAAGGTGACTGTGCTAACAGCCTTCCGAGAAACAACTGGCAGTGTTGTAACCCAGGATGAAAGAGAACAGGGTGGAGGCGCGGGACTTTTTGCCGTTCACACAGCAGGGGAACAGCTGACATTACTGAACCCCAGAACACAGGACAAGTGAGACTGTGCTAACAGCACTTCCGAAAAACAACTGGCGGTTTGTAACCCGGGTGAGAAGAAACAGGGTGGAGCAGCAGGACTTTTTGCCGTTCACACGCAGGGAACAGCTGACATTACTGAACCCCAGTAACACGGGGAGCAATGTAGACTGTGCTAACAGCATTTCCGAGAAACAACTGGCGGTGTTTAACCCAGGGATGAGAAGAGAACAGGGGAGGCAGCAGGACTTTTTTGCCGTTCACCACAGCAGGGAACACTGACATTACGAACCCCAGTAACACGGGACAAGGTAACTTGCTAACGCATTTCCCAGAAACAACTGGCGGTTTAACCCAGGGTCAAGGAGGTTTTAAATACTAATAATATTTTCCTTTTCGTGTCAATAAAAAGTTAACTCCAACAAAAAATAAACCTTTATACCATAAGATTGATTTTTTACTTTAAAAAAATTTAAATTAATAATTGACAAACAAAAACGCAAATTAACAGTTGAAAAGCAATGCAAACCACAATAAAAATAGGTTAAAAATCGCTTACGGTTTTAAATAAAACATACAAGTACATATCAGAATCCATTAATGATGGAAATTAACATATGTACCCCATTTTCATTTGCTGAAAAATCACTAAAAAGTTTTTAAAAATATCTAAAATTTCCATCATGTAATAAATAATTGTGCCAATCTTTTATATTAACAAAAAAAAACCTTTAAAAAGTCTATGAAAACAGCTATTTATGCCTACTGGGACTTGCAAGCATGACAACGGAAGATAAGTATAAAGATGACACGCATAGCCACAGATGGTAATGGGGGATGTAATACGTACCCAAAAAGTTGTGTTACTAATACACATCCTTATTTTTATATAGCTTTCAAAAGGGTACGTGCAGTAGCTTGCCCTTTTTTTTGACCACAACGGCTTTCCTGCTGTGACGCGTTGGTTTTTGGAGCTCTGTCGTCTTATGACGCAACTAACATTCACGGGCGCTCTTCATCATCGCAAGCGTAACCGACAACAAAAGGCGTTGTCAGACTGCTTTACTCATTAAACAGCACCTATGATGAAACATACCCATTGCCCTATTACAAACAAGCTAAAGAAAATCGTGTGAGGTTGACACACGTTTTGTTAAGGTCGTATTAATCGACATTGTACAGGGTCGCATTCAGTCTGATAAATAGTACATCACCTATTCTATCATTGTCGTTCTTTCAGCACCACTTCAGGTATATATTTTGCTATTTGACTATGCCTATTGACTTTACCAATAAGCATGATTTTGTTGCGATTATCATGTTACATGAAGACCTTTATGAATGGGCTTTAACTTTCTAATCAAATAGTTTTTTTAAAATGACACAAATATAAGTAATGTTAAGAACTATTCCTACATGCATTGTTTGCACAAATTACAGGTGTACCCACTCCCTTAATCAACATTGGATATTAATTTACTTGTATGCTTTTATTCAAAGGCAAGAAACGAAGTATAACCTTCGCACTGCAGCATTTCAAAGTTCAACCCACATTAGCACTTCCAACATTGCATATTTGAGTCATCTGATGTATTGGATTTTCTAAGCATGGAGTGACAAGGTTGACCATCATACCTATAGCATAAGTGGCTTTTGTGTTTGCATTTTTTTTTCGACATGTGCATATCTTAATAATATGTCACAATTATTTTGTTCAGATTTGTGACAAAGACAAATCATTTTATGGTTGAAAGTTGACGTTTCAAAATTTTACAGCTTAGAAACATGGTGTAGCCTCTATCATGTGTACACTGGACACTTTTGAGATGTCATTTTTTTTTTTTCACCATGATTAGGTGCTACAAATTTTTGCCGGACACACAGCAGGGAACAGAGGCGTTACTGAACCCCACAAACACACAGCATTGTTTTCACTGTGCATCTAACACTTCTGCAGCAACTGGCGCGTTGAAGCCCAGGGTCAAGGAGGTGAGCAAGGCCTAGTTATAGATTTAATTGAAGTTGTAGTTAGCACGTAATTTTTTGCCAACACACAGCAGGGAACAGCAGGTTACTAAACCCCACAAACCATCACGATTGTTTTCATCTTGCACAACACTTCTACAGCAACTGGCGCTGTTGAACCCGGCAAGGAGGGTTAGGCAGAGGCCTAGTATGAGAACGTTTGAAGTTGAAGTTGTAGTTGCAGCATAATTTTTGCCAACACACACAGGGAACAGCGGGGCGTTACGAACCCCACAAACACTCAGCGATTGTTTTCATCTTGCATCAACACTCTGACAGCAACTGCGCGTTGAAGCCCAGGGTCAAGGAGGGTGTGGGGCAGAGGCCTATATAACTTTAATTGAAGTTGAGTTAGCAGCAGTAATTTTTGCCAGACACACAGCAGGGGAACAGCAGGCGTTACTAAAACCCCACAAACACATCAGCGTTTTTTTCATCTGTGCTCTAAACTTCTGACGCAACTGGCCTGTTGAAGCCCAGGGCAAGGAGGGGTAGGAGAGGCCTAGTAGAGACGTTTGAAGTTGAAGGGAGTTAGGCAGCGTAATTTTTGCCAACACCAGCAGGGGAACAGCAGGCGTTACTGAACCCCACAAACACACAGCGATTGTTTTTCATCTTGCATCTAACACTTCTGAGCAGCAACGGCCTGTTGAAGCCCAGGGCAAGAGGGTGAAGGCAAAAATATTAGTTATTGCCTTGTTACGTGGCCATTGCAAATGATGTACTTCAAACAAAAATAAATGAAGTTTTACACAACAATAAAATGAAAATTTCAATTACCAAGAATAGAAAAATATTTATACTTGACATCCTCTGTGGTTGATAACGTTTAATGGCTAACTGAAAAATGGTAACAAATTCAAAGCTTTCGAACTACTCAGTGTTTCATCAGGCTAAGAGTAAAGCCAAAAATGAAGAATTCACATATTTCTACACACAACAGGACACAGGAATAGCTAAAAAGGGGAGGGGACAATGGGGGAGACCGCAACAAAAAGGAAACAAGGATAATTTCACGCCACACTCACAATAAATTAATGAATTTACCTGTGGCAAAAGACTTTTGAGCCCGTCATAGCATCATGGATATGGAATTACGGTATTAAAATATAACTTCAAATAGAGAAACGTACAAAGGTTTCAGAATAAACTCATCAGACCTTTGAAACTGTTGTGATGAAAGAATAGATCACTGGATTTATTCATCATATCAATTAAGGAATCTGCGTCTTGCCCTTCCGTCATGAAAAACCCAAAAAAATAGCCAAGAGAGGGCAATCAAACTTTCATCCTTACTAAACTGTTCCAAATTTAGTTCATCCCTGGAATAAAAAGTTCTGAACACTCACTAACTTGTCTACCTATTGCACATTCCTGTGTCCCTGTTGTGTAAGAAAAGTAGCTTAATTTTTTTAGTTAGTCTTTCCCTGATGAAAACTAGTAGCCTTGAAAGCTTCAATTTTTTTCCATCTTTTCATTATCCATTAAAAGGTAACAACCACTGCTGACTCGAAGTCAAAAATATTTTTCTACTACTGGCTACACGGTACAAAGAACCATGTTTTCTAATTTCAAGAAGGGAAAAATAAAAAATACAAATATAAACGCAATATCACAGCCAAAAAAAATGGAACAACACAACACCCAAAAAAATTGGGTAACAAAAATAGTGTTTTAAATTTAAGAATAAAATCCATTTTTTTTTTATGAATAATGCTTAAGGAACCTTGTTAAACCAAAACATAGTAAACAATGGATTTTGTAATTCACTCATCATCCATCATCGCAAATTTTATGTGACAGTCACAGACATTTCAATTATTTAAGTTCATAAAATCGTAACTTTCTATAGCATGATGACATGCCACATGGCTCATCAATGTGATTGATACCCAAAAGTAAAAATAAAAAATACCATTTAAAAAAACATTAGGCATTGTTTTGTCACAATTTAGGGGGTGCCTGCAAGTGTAGGGAAACAAAGCTACGGAACAAAGGTATATCTATGTCGTATCAGACAAGTGGCAGCCTCTGATGGTAATGCCGAATTATACTGTACGTCAATAAAGTCTGGGCTAAATCATGCTTTTTGCTTTAAGGTGTTGAAAGGGTAAAAGAATGTCTGGTTCGCAAAGCTTTATCCCAACACTACCTTCCTACTGTCACCTAGGGTAGGGTAGCGTTCTTTAGCACATCAAGTGAGGTTAGGCTGCTTATTGCCACTAGGGACCAAAAAAAAATACAGATAATAATTTAATGTGAATACCCACCAGACAAACAAAAAAATTACTTCCCCTTTAACAATGTACAAGACAACAAGCCTAAGGTTAACGCGACTTAAAATTGAAAAAAAGTATTAAACTAAACCTTGTCCATGAAAAATAACTATGCACTGGAACCTAAACCTATTAATTTATATCTCTTGTGTTGTTTCAAACAGCACTTGCAGGATAAATACCTATTTCAGAAGCATGAGCCTTTCTAGATGAATAATTTATTATTGGACATTTTACCATTTTACATCTGCCATTTCATAATGGTGTTTAAGTTACAGTTGCATCAGTATGTTTTTAATAATGTCTGCTAAATAAAACTCGGATGATGAATGAGGATTTAATGATTCGTACATCCATTGATGCATTATCTTACAGGACAGATAAAGTTCCTTTAAAAAAAGCATTAATTCATAATTCGAAATGTACTTTTATGCAATAATTTCAAAATGTGAAAGTAACATGTTTTATTTTTTTGTTACCATTTCTATAGACATGTGCAATAGCCTGTGAGACAAATTATTATTTGTCCATATTGTCATAAAAATTTATCATTCTAGCCGCAAAACTTCACAATTTCATGTTTTCAGCATAACAACGGGTAACGGCTCTTCCCTATTTGGAGCATGTTGGTCATTGTTTTTCTGTCCATTTCGGGAACAGGAACTTCTTGCCTTTTGACACAGCAGGGAACAGCTGGCGTTACTGAACCCCATAAAGAAGCTTGTGTTTTTGTTCTGGGACACACACTTCTGACACAACTGGCATGTGGAGCCCAGGGAGTAAGTTTCAGGTGGTAGAAAGATAACATAACAGAACTGGATAACGTTGCGAACCAGTTATTTAATCTGAAAACGGACAGACAAATTCTGCCGGATCCATGCCTTGTCATTTCCAGAAAAGTAAGCCGTCTACATTATCGGAGATAGCGCATGCGACAGTCTGTTAGTAAACCACCTGCACACTAAAAAGACCGCTCCAAAAACACGGCAGCAGGAAGCCAGGCACCTCCAAATGCATACTGGCTAAGCTCTGGCCATTATCCCTTAAGACCCAAAACTTGAATGGGGAAGACCATCTGGGAGACCTGAGAGGCAAAGCCAAGTAGTCTGTCACCACTGCGGATACTTGCCTCCCCTGCTGGAGCCCTCTCGATGGTGTAACTTTGTGGCGCGCCACAAAACTTTGCCACTTTTTAACATACGGTCTTTCCCTGTGCAGAGGCACGCGGTGCTCCCTCTTGTTGCAGAGCTCTCTACACGCCTCGACGCACAGAGCTCTTGAAAGCATAGCACACATGCTCTCGGCATAAGGTAGAACATTAGGGATTGCACCGTGTTCTTGGTACTCCCGCATTTTACGCCCCAGGTTCAACGGTGGATAGGCTTTGACGTTGTCCCGGTAGCAGGGTCTAGGAGGGTGTACACCCAAAATAGGTGTGAGAATGTGGGCTGCGGCGGTCGTTTCTTAGGCACGCAGCATGAAATCAACCATTGCGCAGACTCCCAACGGCAAAGAAACCTGTCCTCCAAAGGCGTTACCTGCCTGCCTGCATCACCCCACCCCGCTCTACATACTGACAGAGCTTGTTACCTCCCTCTGGAGGGGATGTCTTCCTCCTCCAATGACTCCTCCTCCTCATCCCCCACAAAGTGAGCCCGCCCAGCCCTTTTGAGGAACCACGTTGCCCTGACTTTCCAGAAGGGATGGAATTTGTTTACTCCTCATCCTCCACCTCTTCCAAAACCCATCCCTTTTGCTTGAGTGTTTTTTTTTGAAGCAGCAGATAAGGGGGACATCAGGCGACTAGTGCATCATCTGCACTCGCCATCCGCGTTGACTCATCAAACGCACGCAAAACGTGGCACAGTCCTTCATAGTGGCCCACTTCATTAATGGTAAGTGTGGACGGCGGGAAATTGCGTGTTATTGCGCCTGAGCAGCGAATCCAAACCGGCTGCGCTCACACAACCGCCCAACTATGTAACGTTGAATTCCACCTGGTGGATACTCACATAGGCGATGTTCAGGAAGGCGCAATCTGCGTTGCGACTGAATGCCGATCTGCCAGCTGGAAGTCGCAATGAGCGCACTCTAGCGGACCTTGTGCAGCAGGATCAAGATCCATATCCCCCAAAAAACTCTCACGCCAAGTTGAGCACATTGCCAACATGGTGTGAGTGAGGTTGCCAAGGGCCCAAGCTCCACCAATTTCGGCCATTGTCACAACAACCAACCTGGCGGAATTCGCTGGCAAAAACCAACGTCGCTCTCCCGCTTGATGGAAAATTTCCCGACCTCCTGCGCTGTTTTGGGGTTCGATTTCCCCATGGGAATTAATTTCAAACGGGGCCCGTTCCGTTTGGCCACGGCTGTGCTCATACGGTCGATCATAAGCGTCCACGGGTCCATTGGAGGTAACCGTGACGGCCCTGCAGCGATGATTCTGAGGAACTGGAGTAGGAGGGGGAGCAATTGACAGACTTGATTCCGGCAAAACCTTGGAGTTTGGCAGAAAAACGTACAGCGCCACTCCCAAATCTGCCCGGCTCCACAACATTCACCCAATGGCATGAGTGAAAGGATCGTCCCCTGGCCATGGGTACTGGTCCACGCATCGTGGCAGGGGACCTTGCACTGACGGCGTTTATAGCGCAGTTTTAATTTTTGCCTCAACATGCTTTTGCAGCCAGGGCGGTTCCGCTGAAATAAAAACGCTGGGCAATTGTATTGTGGGACGCCAATGCCATTAATTCACGGAAACTGTCATCTCCACCACCTGAATGACAGCATTTCAAGGACAGGAGTTTTGCAATGCCACATTCAGAGCCTGTGCTCGTGGATGGTTTTCCAATATGGCCCTTTTATCCCATCCTGTGCACCGATGGCTGTTTTTGGCCTGGGTGTTGAGGGTACAGGGAACTTGCAGCTGTGTGAAAACACTGTGTCTCTGGACAACAGTGAAAGGTTCTTCCATGGCGATCCTTTGAGGAAGCCAACCACTGTGTTGAACTGGAGGAAGAGCCCAACACGAGCTGAAGATTAGGTTTCGTGTAGGTTGGCCTACATCCCAGGTTCTTTGTAACTCAACAAAGTGCTTTGACCGACATGTTTCCACATATTTGTTGTATTAAGGTACTGCACTTTACCTCTTTTAATTTTTTGATTCACAGCTTGCATTTTAAAGCAAATACATCTGCAACTGTATAAAAAAGGACCCGCAGAGCAAGTCCTGGGAGCGCCCGTTTGGCTGTTGGAAGAGAACTGCTCCGAAGGGGGCCAAACTGGAGCACGGCAACGAGTCTGCACCTACCTCCCCCACTGTTTGGACCTTGGTGCAAATCTCTTCCTCCGGCTGCTCCCACCCCTTCCTTTCCTCACGCCATTTGGTCTGGACCTCCATCCCCCCACAGACTACACGTGAACACTGAACACAACTGTTCTGTAGCTGTTAAAGGCCCCTTTGTGTACTTCTATAGTGTTTGCAACCAATGTATTGTATACGGATGGAAGCGCGTCACACTAATAATTAGATTTTTTTCACTAAATGGAGCAGCACCAATTAGAAAAAATGTGAAGGATGAGGCAGTGACACACGCTCAGCAGACTACAACGCAGTGGTTGAAGTACAAACTGGAGCGTAATCTGCACTACAAATGAAAAGCTCACAGACTACAGTGACACGAAACACAACTGTTCTGTAGCTGTTAAGGCCCTTTGTGTACTTCTATAGTGTTTGCAACCAATGTATTATACGGATGAAGCGCGTCACACTAATAGATTAGATTTTTTTCAACTAAATGGAGCACCAATTAGAGAAAATGTGAAGGATGAGGCAGTGACACACGCTCAGCAGACTACAACCGGCAGTGGTTGAAGTACAAACTGGAGCGTAATCTGCACTCACAAAATGAAAGCTCACAGACTCAGTGAACACTGAAACACAACTGTCTGTAGCTGTTAAAGCCCTTTGTGTACTTCTATAGTGTTTGCAACCAATGTATTGTATACGGATGAGCGCGCACACAATGATTAGATTTTTCCACTAAAATGGAGCAGCACCAATTAGAGAAAAATGTGAGATGAGCAGTGACACCGCTCAGCAACTACACCGGCAGTGGTTGAAGACAAACTGGGCGTATCTGCACTCACAAATGAAAAGCTCACAGACTACAGTGAACACTGAAACACAACTGTTCTGTAGCTGTTAAAGGCCCCTTTGTGTACTTCTAAGTGTTTGCAACAATGTATGTATACGGATGGAAGCGCGTCACACTAATAGATTAGATTTTTTTCCACTAAAATGGAGCAGCACCAATTAGAGAAAAATGTGAAGGATGAGGCAGTGACACACGCTCAGCAGACTACAACCAGCAGTGGTTGAAGAACTAACTGGAGCGTGATCTGCACTCAAAAAATCAAAACTCACAGACTGCAGTGAACACTGAAACACAACTATTCACTATCTGTGAAAAGCTCCTTTCTGTACTTCTATAGTGTTTGCAACCAATGTATTGTATACTGATGGAAGCACGTCACACTAATAGATTTGATTTTTTTCTAATATAATGGAGCTGCACCAATTCCACTAAATAAAATAAAAAAAAAAAAGAGTCAGTGACACGTGCAGATGCTACAAACAGCGGTGGATGCAGAGCAAACTGCAGCGTCACCTGCACTGTCACACACACACCTTGCACAGAGCTGTTAAAACAACACTGGCAAAATGAAGCTTTACACAGCGGTTGGTAAACTAGCCTGCCTCAAGCACAGTAGTACACAAAATCGCAATATCTAACTGTCCTCAGAGTCAGCACAGCAGCGTTCTGTCCCTTACTGAGTTCACAGCACAGTGACGCTAAAATGGCTGCGGCGCCTTTTATAGTGCATTCTGACATCATTTCAGCAGCCAATCACAGCCATGCCATTAGTTAAGATGACCGCAGCATTACAGGATGTGCCCACACTTCGTAGGATTCCTCATTGGCTGACTAAAATCACATTGCCTCTCAAAGAATTATGGGAACTTCCGATTCCGGTATACGATATTGAAAAAGTATCGGAATTAAGTATCGGAATTCCGATAACGCGAATATCGGCCGATACCCGATACTTGCGGTATCGGAATGCTCAACACTAGCGGTCACATTTGCCGATTAACAATTAATCAAGGGCATTTTATTTGCAGCACTGACCTGCTACTTACCTTCTTCATTTCTATAGAAGCAATAAGAGTGTACTTAATTTTCACATACAGCTTCTTTATTTTGGTAGTTTTTTTCTGTAAAATAAATTGTGACATCTTGTAATTTGTCATGTGTTATTATTTATCTAAGGTTGTATTCACCTAATTTTAAGATCTATGGAACAGATTTTTTTAAATTATGTTTTGATATGTAAAACCATAGAACTCAAAGAGGGTGAGGGTGTACTTAAGGTTTTTTCATGACTTTGTACATTTTAATCTACTAGTACTATTAATATTTATGTATAGTATATTAATATAATACTATTATTTACTTTAATTTAAAGTACCAATTTTGGTCTATATGTATATTTTTATTGCGATTTTTAATTTTTTTTTACTTTAATTTTTTTTTCCTTTTTCCTTTTTAACTAACTTTATACAGTAATCTCTTTATTTATTTTAGCCCTGCTATGGGAATTGACTGTTCATTCTTCAATAATGCACTGAAAAGGGAAGTTTTATACCAACAAGAGAATAACAACAGACGACTTTATAGGATCCGCCGTGGCCTCAAAAGCTAGGAAAAGCCATCAGAACCATGCAACACAATCCCTACCTCTGATAGATGCCATGGTCACTACTGACTGTGACATATAGGTGTTAAAAGGAGCCAATATTAATCCTTGCTGTTGTAATAGGGGGTTAGCTGATACCTGCTGCAGAAAGAATACAGAGTCACACCATTCTCACAATAATATGGAACAAGTCAGTCAAAACTCCAGCATCATGGTGCATGAACCAGTTATTGCTAAGTAAAAATACTTAAAGTTAAACAATATCCTACTAAACCAACTAAATCTCATTTTTTGTGGATGAGAATCATGACTAAGGCCGGGGTCACACTTGCAAGTGTGATGCGAGAAACTCGCGCGAGTCTCTCACATCAATACCCGGCACTGCCGCCGGTACTCAGACCGGAGTGTGCGGCTGCATAGAAATACATGTTTCTCACATCACACTCGCAAGTGTGACCCTGGCCTAACTGTCATTTTAGCAAGTATTACCGGTTACTGTACATGGAGCCCACCAACCAAGGAGGGCATCTTCCCTTACTGTGATCACTGTGAAAAATGGGATGTTTGAGTAACAGAATCAGTTGGAAATTGAATAAAATTCAATAGGAGTCCAATCAAAGGAGAAAGGGCATACAGTATATGGAAATATAGCTCTTTCACAACTATAAAGGATCACAGACTATATTATCGATTGGGCAATCCTTGTCATTATATTGGAAGATGTTTGCAAGATTTTTCATACTAAATCTACCAAGTCAGAATCTATGTTTTTCACCTATGGATCTTTTGGTTGCTAAATATTGATATAAATATTGATATAGTTAGATCTAGCTTGACTTTGATTTTCACATTTAACGTTAAAGTTACTTCTCATTATTGGTGATGTTCCACTTAGGAGTTATTTTGGTTTTCACCTTATTCTTTATCTCTTATTCTCCTTTCCTTGTTTTCACTCAATCTGAACTTAATTTTCTATTGTCTATTCCACTCTGTCTTCCATTTTCTACAGTGATCATTTGCGGTTTCTCACCGTTCAGTTGATGGTCCCCCTTAAGGGCCCACGATCAGGAACTGCTGCAGTTTTGACGCTTCGTATTTATGCAGCGTCAAACCCACAGCGGCCAGCTGTGACAGCATTGTGGATGGGATTTCTAGGACAGTGACATGCGGCGCGTCTTTCAAGACCGCAGCATGTCAATTTCTACCTCTCCGCAACAGAAATTACGTCAATAGAAATGTACTGAATGCGATAAATCCACATAGTTCAGTGAACACATGCGGATTTACCTTCGTTCAATAGAAGGCAGCACTTTGGACACAGCGAACATACGCTGCGTCCAAAGCGCAGCTAGTTCCGGATTGTGGCCACCCGGCCTAACTGCTTGGCCCCATTGTAGCTGCTGTAGCAGTTATGTTGCCTTTATGTTTTTCTATATCATTAATTATGTTGTATTATTACTCCTTCTAACTTGTTATTCATAAATATTTGTATTAGAATTTGACCTCATTGTTGGAAAAATCAGATTTACAGTACTTTACCCAATATTTTGCCACCATCAGTCCTTTGAAAATTGTATGCAGACACGATATGATCATGATAAAAGATCAGGTGTGCATTCAATGTTATAGTAGAGTAAAATGGAAGGCAACCATGTATGCAGTTATTCAGGTCTTGTGAGTTCACAGGATTTTAGTAACCTTATTGTGAACAAGCTGACGGGCTCCATGCTGGGTGCAGAGCAGCTGTAGATCCACAGTGGACACAAGTGTTGTCTGTCTGAGACCGATATATCTTGGAGCAGAAGTATATTTAGACTATATCTAGTTCACACACTTTCCTGCTAAATAAAGTAGTTCTTTCATCGGGAAATTTCCTATTTGCATAAAGTCAAGTAAAACAACAACTAAGTGATTGATTCAGCTAAGGAGCATTGATAGCTGCACATGCTTGCAACCAAATTCCAAATGGAGGTTGGTAGCCCATACACTACTTAAATGCCAAATACCATAGCACAGTATACTGCTGTACTATACCAAATAATGCCACCATATACTGCCAAATAATACCACTTAACTAATACAGTTTAGTTCTTCTTTAAAAAATTGCCTGGCACTTCCCCCTTAAGGGTTATTTACTATGCAAGATAATTGTAAAGGGGCGTTTAAATAAATAACACAACCTTTTTTCATGACACTTGCAGTGTAAACAGGCTACTGATAATCTCATCGATTGAAATGATTTTTATGCAGCACAAAAAACCCCATCATTCTCGGCGCTGCATCGTCCTGTGTAAACAGGACTTACACTGCCAAGAACTATGGCAGCTTATGTGCACAGAGCTATCTGGTATACATTGCCCAGTGCACAACGTTTAGTTTGGTCTGTCTCTCTAAACAGGCATTTAAAGTTTACTGTGTCATATTGTGCCACCTGTCGGTCCATGTAAACGGCCCTTTAGTTAATGCCTACCATTTCCTTCAAGAATTAAATATGTAGAAAAAGTAGAATATATGTGATGCATTTACCTTTTACAAACATCACAATGTAAACTTGACTAATCATTGTTACAAAATAAAGATTGAATAAAGATTGCATTTGAAATAGTTTATTTACAGCCATTTTAAAGGGAACCTGTCAGCAGGATTGTGCACAGTAATCTACAGACAGTGTCAGGTTGGCGATGTTATACTGATAACATTGATACCTTGAGTGATGAAATCCGTCTTGTGGTTGTTGTTTAATCTTTATTTTCAGTTTTGAGTTATTGATATGCTGGTGCCCTGGGGCGGCCTGTGGGGGGTCTTCATGTCGTGCTCTGCTTAGGAATTCATAATGCAGACTGCTGACAGGTCACTGATCCCTCATTTACCTGGCTGTTATGTTTTGGTAACTGAGGAGAGCAGGCAAAAACGGCAATACACCAGAGAGGTTGGAATTACTGAATTGCAGTACCCTGACTAACCACCACAACTAAAGGCAGCCGTGGAGCGTACCTACGTTGGTCCTAGACGCCTCGTCACAGCCTGAGAAGCTAACTACACCTAAAGATAGAAAGAGGAAAACTATCTGCCCCGGAGCAGATCCCCAAAGAGCATAGGAAGCCCCCAAACATGTAATGCGGTTAGACAAGAGGAGATACAGACACAGACAGAAAATATATGAGCAAACGTTGGGACCCAATCTACCTGGACAGAAAAGGATAGGAAGGACACTTACTGCAATCCCAAAAAACCCTAAAAAGTACCAACTCTACTAATTACGAAAACACCTGAGATCACACGACCTCTACCACCTAAATTAGTTCTCTGGTGTAACAAAACTAAGCCGCAGCCACTGAAAAAACTGGAAAAGGCAAATGAACAAATAACAGAGGCTCAGATAAACTGAGAGGAGCACAAGCCCCCGAAGGGGACCTGGCTGACCTCCACAAGAGTGCAGGAAAATATGCAAAAAGCAAGCACAAAAATACAAGCAGAAGATATCTTATCTGTTAGCAGAAGATGCAGGCAAGAAACAGCAGGCTTCCAAGTGAACCAGGAACCAAAGTTGAGACAAGAACAATTAATCACCGGCAACCCTGATGGGAGGGAACCTCCCTTATATAAGACCAGTCAGTAACTCCTGATCGCCAATCTTCAAAATCTTCATTGAATGGTTCAGTACTGTTTGTAACCACCAGAGGGAGCTCCCACTCAGAATTCATTTCTAACACATTCACAACACCTGGCACCTAGTTTACATACTGAATATTATATATTATATATATATATATATACTGAATATACTGAAAAAAAAAATCGCCTGCGCTGTAGCATGATTGCATGCTAATGTCCATTCTTTTATGTCATGCTATAAATAAATTCATCAGAAAAAAAGTGCCTGAAAATGGCGCCAGACGCGCCTGCACAGTAGCAGCTATCAGCGTTCACCGATACCTTCTACTGTGCAAGCGCTGTCAGCGCCATCTTGGATGAGGATTTTTTCTCTATCAACATGGTGCCGCCAGCACCTGCGCAGTAGCATCTATTGGATTGCCAATAGTTGCTACTGCGCAGGCGCGGCTGGCGCCATTTTCAGACACTTTTTTTTCTGATGAATTTATTTGTAGCATGATATAAAAGAATGAACTGCACATTACACATGCGATCATGCTTCAGCCATACACATAAATATGTAATCAGAGCACCACATGAAGACCCCCCACAGGCCACCACGGAGCACGAGCATATCAATAACTCAAAACTGAAAATAAAGATTAAACAACAACCACAACATTGATTTCTACCAAGTTATCATTTTAATCAGTGTAACGGCGCCAACCTGACACTGTCTGTAGGTTACTGTGCATCACCCTGCTGACAGGTTCCCTTTCAGACATTAAGATGATTAATATGTATAAAATATGTTCAAATTATGCAAAAAGTTAAAAAATGGTAGGCATTGAAAACAAACGATGAACATAATGTGTGGGGTTGATAGTTGATGTTGGAGATACAGTTCTGGCTTTCGCTCATTAATGCTAACTTAGGTCTCTTTCACACATCAGTTTTTTGCCATCAGTCACAATCCGTAGATTTTTGAAAAAAATGGATCCGGTGATTGATTCCGCTGGATCCGTTTTTTTCTCATAGACTTAATTAGCGACGGATTGCGATGGATGGCCATGTACGGATCCGTTGAAAATTTTTGGTCCGGCTGCCGGATACGATGCACAAAACAAGTTTTTTTACTCCGTTGAAAAATCAGACATCGACGAATCCGTCGCTGTCCATCGTTTGTTATAATGGAAGCCTATGGGCACTGGATCCATCATCAAATTATGGATTCCGGAGACGGATTCTGTTTTTTTAACTGAGCATGCTCCTGACAGGTTAAAACACAAACAAAACAATAGATATATACGCATAGAGTACATATATATACAGTATATATACATGTCATTGAGACACATATATATACAGTATATTTATAGTTCATACAGTTCTACATAGCATAATTGACACTAAATCAATTGCTGGCTTCTGTAAAATCATTACAGAACCCGACATGATATGACACATGGTTTACATATAGTAAACCATGTCATATCAAAACTATCTATATACTGTATGTCAGTGTTTAATAAATTTATTAGTTTGTGTTAGGAAAAATTTGGAACTCTAGGGGTTAAATTTAAGGCTATAATCGCTTAAAAAAATTGCGTGGGAGCTCCCACGCAATTTTCTCCACCAGAGAGGGAAAGTCAGTGACTGAGGACAAATATTCATAGCCTAGAGAGGGACCATTGTTTTTGGGTCCTTCCCTGGCTACAAATATCTGGCCCGAGCCACCCCAGAAAAGGCACATCTATTAAGATGCGCCTTTTCTGGCACTTAGCCTCTCTATTCTCATTGCCTTTAGCGGTGGATCATGGGTTAATAAGGGGTTAATGTCACCTTGCTATTGAAAGGTGACATTAATCCAGGTTAATAATGGAGAGGTGTCAATAAGACAACTGTCCATTATTAATCCTATAGTAGTAAGGGGTTAAAAAAAGACACAAACACATTAATTAAAAATTCTTTTAATGAAATAATTACACATAGTTTTTTACCAAATTTATTATTCTGTCAATCCAACTGAATCCCTTGTTCTCCTGTAATAAAAAAAAACAAAAAAAAACAACAATATCCATACCTCTCGCCGTACAGTCAGGTCCCCCTGCTGCAATCCATCACAAGGGATTAACTATTTTACAACTGGAACCGATGCTACCGGCCCAGCTGTAAATCACTGTAGAATGAATGAAATTATGTCTGCGCAACCGCCCTGGCTGACCAGAGATTAACTGATTAGCGTGGGAAAGTTTCTCAATGACATGTATATATATACAGTACAGACCAAAAGTTTGGACACACCTTCTCATTCAAAGATTTTTCTGTATTTTCATGACTATGAAAATTGTACATTCACACTGAAGGCATCAAAACTATGAATTAACACATGTGGAATTATATACTTAACAAAAAAATGTGAAACAACTAAAATATGTCTTATATTCTAGGTTCTTCAAAGTAGCCACCTTTTGCTTTGATTACTGCTTTGCACACTCTTGGCATTCTCTTGATGAGATTCAAGAGGTAGTCACTGGAAATGGTTTTCACTTCACAGGTGTGCCCTGTCAGGTTTAATAAGTGTGATTTCTTGCCTTATAAATGGGGTTGGGACCATTAGTTGTGTTGTGCAGAAGTCTGGTGGATGCTCAGCTGATAATCCTACTGAATAGACTGTTAGACTGTGTATTATGGCAAGAAAAAAGCAGCTAAGTAAAGAAAAACGAGTGGCTATCATTACTTTAAGAAATTAAGGTCAGTCAGTCCGAAAAATTGGGAAAACTTTGAAAGTGTCCCCAAGTGCAGTTGCAAAAACGATCAAGCGCTACAAAGAAACTGGCTCACATGAGGACCGCCCCAGGAAAGTAAGACCAAGAGTCACCTCTGCTTCTGAGGATAAGTTTATCCGAGTCACCAGCCTCAGAAATCGCAGGTTAACAGTAGCTCAGATTAGTGACCAGGTCAATGCCACACAGAGTTTTAGCAGCAGACACATCTCTACAACAACTGATGAAGAGAACCGCAGTTCTCGAAACGCGTTGGAATTACAATCTTGGTCCACACTGAGCCCCGTACTTTCATCGAGTCACATGACGAAGATGTCAAGGCAGGTCCTGCTGCACCTCTCAGAACTCACAGGTCCTGACCGCAAGCGTCCTCTCAGTCGTACAACGTGGAAGTTAGTTCTCCAGGATTTCCCAGGAAGTGGCTGCCACCGGCCGGGCACCGCTTCTGAAGACTCTATT
The DNA here is from genome assembly GCA_033576555.1 of Oophaga sylvatica. Classification (NCBI taxonomy): domain Eukaryota; kingdom Metazoa; phylum Chordata; class Amphibia; order Anura; family Dendrobatidae; genus Oophaga; species Oophaga sylvatica. The sequence continues at coordinate 166,460,285 of JARQOD010000001.1, read as the reverse complement.
GGAGTCACTGTTTCAACTCTCGGAAAGCCTACCGCAACCGAACTTGAACACATCTTTTAATTGCTATCAGTAGGTCCAATATTTTATTTTATTTATTATAAGTGTTCTATTTTATTCCCTATCTATTTCCTATTTGATGTTTGTGACCCACTATATTTAGTACTAATTAAGCAGAGTCCCCTCTTTCTTGGCCAAGTGCAATAAGTGTTTTCATATTTGTCTGTCTAATGGGCACATGTAAAATTACATAGTGCAAACTATTCTTTTATTTATGTATTCTCTACAACAACTGTTAAGAGAAGACTTTGTGCAGCAGGCCTTCATGGTAACATAGCTGCTAGGAAACCACTGCTAAGGACAGGCTACAAGCAGAAACTTGTTTGGGCTAAAGAACACAAGGAATGGACATTAGACCAGTGGAAATCTGTGCTTTGGTCTGATGAGTCCAAATTTGAGATCTTTGGTTCCAACCACCGTGTCTTTGTGTTACTCAGAAAAGGTGAACGGATGGGCTCTACATAGCTGGTTCCCACCGTGAAGCATGGAGGAGGAGGTGTGATGGTGTGGGGGTGCTTTGCTGGTGACACTGTTGGGGATTTATTCAAAATTGAAGGCATACTGAACCAGCATGGCTACCACAGCATCTTGCAGCGGCAAGCTATTCCATCCGGTTTGCATTTAGTTGGACCATCATTTTTTTTCAACAGTACAATGACCCCAAACACACCTCCAGGCTGTGTAAGGGCTATTTGACCAAGAAGGAGAGTGATGGGGTGCTACGCCAGATGACCTGGCCTCCACAGTCACCAGACCTGAACCCAATCGAGATGGTTTGGGGTGAGCTGGACCGCAGAGTGAAGACAAAAGGGCCAACAAGTGCTAAGCATCTCTGGGAACTCCTTCAAGACTGTTGGAAGACCATTGCTGGTGACTACCTCTTGAAGCTCATCAAGAGAATGCCAAGAGTGTGCAAAGCAGTAATCAAAGCAAAAGGTGGCTACTTTGAAGAACCTAGGATATAAGACATATTTTCAGTTGTTTCACACTTTTTTGTTAAGTATATAATTCCACATATGTTAATTCATAGTTTTGATGCCTTCAGTGTGAATGCACAATTTTCATTGTCATGAAAATACAGAAAAATCTTTGAATGAGAAGGTGTGTCCAAACTTTTGGTCTGTACTGTATATATATGTGTATTCTATGCGTATATATGTGCATTCTTTTAAAAAACAGATCTGTCAAAAACCGGAAGAAACGTATAAAAAAACTGATGCGACGGATCAGTTTTTTCGACGGATCCGAAGTTAGATTCATCGAAAAAAAGGATCAGTTGCATCAGTTTTTCACAATCTGCGACGGATCCGTCAATCTGTTGAGACAACGGATTGTGACTGACGGCAAAAAACTGATGTATGAAACGGTTCTTACTAGTAGATGGGATCTCCAGATGTTGTGGAACTGCCAGGATCCAGGAGTCTAGTTAATGATAATAAATAATATAAATATTTTTTGTGTTTTTTTTTCAAGGATAGAGACGTTGGAGTAGCAGGGTCGGTTTGGCAGCTTGAGATGATTATGATGATGAAGACTCTCCTTTTCAGACCTTGTCTGATCAATATCAAAATATCGGTAGATGGGATGTCCAGATCTTGTAAACTTGCCAGCATCTAAGGAGACTGTAGTTGGTCAATGATGAAGATGATGATGCCCATCTTCTATCCATTTCTGGACAGTGAAATTGTTGCTTTGAGAGGAGAGTTATCTCCAGTTCAGTATGTAATATTGTTGAAGCAAAAAACCACCAATGGTGAATTGTTGTAACATGAAGGTTGGTCAGGAAGGCCAAAGACATTTTCATGATTCTTTAGAAGCAGACTTTACAGCGCAAAATGATAGCACCATGGACGCATCTATGCATCAAACTTAAAATGTCCGTCTGGAAAGATAGGTTAGCATTGTTGGAGTCATTGTCCCAGTTTACTGATTTTACATCTGTTACTGCTTGATAGCAATATATGTAATACAAAGATAGCATGGACAAAATGCCGTTCTTTTCTGACCCACAGACCAGGTCCTGACCCTAGGGGCATCTTTTCTTATGTTCATATGCCCTAATAGGAATAACTCCAATGGTGTTATGATTTGCTAGCTGAGGAGAGCAGGCAAAAAAGGAAATACACCAGAGAGGTTGGAATCTATTGGATTGCAGTACCCTGACTAACCACCACAACTAAAGGCAGCCGTGGAGCGTACCTACGTTGGTCCTAGACGCCTCGTCACAGCCTGAGAAGCTAACTACACCTAAAGACAGAAAGCAGAAAACTATCTGCCCCGGAGCAGATCCCCAAAGAACATAGAAAGCCCCCAAACATGTAATGGCGGTTAGACAAGAGGAGATACAGACACAGACAGAAAATAGTATGAGCAAACGTTGGGGCCCAAACTTGCTAGATAGAAAAGGATAGGAAGGACACTTACTGCAATCCCAAAAAACCCTAAAAAGTACCAACACTACTAATTACAAAAACACCTGAGATCACACGACCTCTACCACCTAAATTAGTTCTCTGGTGTAACAAAACTAAACAGCAGCCACTGAAAAAACTGGAAAAGGCAAATGAACAAACAACAGTGGCTGAACTAAACTGAGAGGAGCACAAGCCCCCGGAGGGGACCCGGCAGACCCCCACAGAAGTGCAGGACAAAATGCAAAAAGCAAGCACCAAAAAACTAAAAGAAGAAAATGTCTTATCTGTTAGCAGAAGATGCAGGCACGAAACAGCAAGCTTCAAAGTGAACAGGAATCAAAGATAAGACCAGAACAATTGATCACCGGCAACCCTGATGGGAGGGAACCTCCCTTATATAAGACCAGTCAGTAAGACCTGATCGCCAATCTTCACAATCTTCATTGCATAGTTCAGTACTGTTTGTAACCACCAGAGGGAGCTTCTGCTCAGAATTCATTTCTAGCACATTCACAACAGTACCCCCCTTGAGGAGGGGTCACCGAACCCTCATTTGAGCAACCATGTCGGTCAGGATGAGCTCTGTGATACGCACGGATGAGTCTCCTAGCATGGATGTCCGAAGCAAACACCCAAGAATTGTCCTCCTGACCATAACCTCTCCACTTAACCAAATACTGGAGTTTCCGTCTAGAAAAACGAGAATCCAATATTTTCTCAACCACATACTCCAGATTGCCCTCAACCAAAACAGGGTCAGGAGGCACAGCCATAGGAACCACTGGCTCGACAAACCTCTTCAATAAGGACTTGTGGAACATGTTATGGATCTTAAATGTCCCTGGAAGAAGTAAACGAAAGGAAGCAGGATTAAGAATCTCCATGATCTTATAAGGTCCAATGAACCTAGGCTTAAACTTAGGAGATGCAACTCTCATAGGGATATTTCTTGAGGACAACCAGACCAAGTCCCCCACTTTAAACCGAGGACCATCAGTCCTATGCCGGTTGGCAAACCGCTGGGCCCTCTCCTGAGAGAGGGACAACCTCTCCATATCACCTGAGTAGAGAACTGAGGTTTATTCTCAGCCAAAAGGGTAGAATCGATCCCCAGTAGGGGAATAGACTTCCGTAGGGGTATCAAGGGAAACCCACGTTTAGCAAAATCAAAATCCATCAGGTTAATAGCTGCTCCCGAATCAACAAAAGCCTAAGCAGAAAATGTGGACAGGGAGCAAATCAGGGTAACAGTCAACAAAAATTTAGTCTGAACACTACCCAAGACAACTGAGCATGCAAAACGTCTTCCCCGCTTAGGGCAGACTGAAATAGCATGAGAGGCATCACCACAGTAGAAACATAACCCATTGCGTTTTCGAAACTCATGACGCTGTGCCCCAGAAGCCACTCTATCACACTGCATGGTTTCAGAAGCTGGTTCACAAGGCAACACTATTCCACGCATACCTCTACGCTCACGCAAATGTCTGTCAATTTGAATCGCTAATGGCATAGAATCATTGAGACCAGAGGGGACAGGGAATCCCACCATAACATCCTTTACATTCTCTGACAGACCCTTCCGAAAAAGGGCTGCCAAAGCATCGTCATTCCATTTGGTCAGGACTGGCCACCTTCGGAATCTCTGACAGTATAACTCAGCGTCCTCAAGCCCCTGATTTAATGCCAACAAGGCTTTTTCAGCTTGATCAGTGACATTAGGCTCATCGTACAATAACCCAGAGCCTGAAAAAATGCATCAACATTACTCAAAACAGGATCCCCAGGTGTCAGGGAAAAAGCCCAATCCTGAGGATCGCCGCGCAGGAGAGAGATGACAATTTGAACCTGCTGTGCTGCGTTCCCTGAGGACTTAGATTTCAAGGCAAAAAACAACTTACAGCTATTTTTGAAATTCAGAAATTTAGCTCGATCCCCTAAAAACAAATCTGGCATGGGAATCCTAGGTTCCACAACAGGCAACCCTGCAAGATAGGTAGCAATACTCCGAACTTCAGTGGCAAGCTGATCCACACGGCCAGACAACTGTGCAAACTCCATTGAGAGAAAAAAAAATCCTCCTCAGCACCCAGAGATACAGAGGGAGAAAAAAAAAATTCTCTGACAACTCTGACAATCTTCTTTCTTTAACACTATTTTTCCCTTCTGTGAGTACCATATAAATATCAGTTTTTTGACCGGTGATACTGTTATGATTTGGTAGCTGAGGAGAGCAGGCAAAAAAGGAAATACACCAGAGAGGTTGGAATCTATTGGATTGCAGTACCCTGACTAACCACCACAACTAAAGGCAGCCGTGGAGCGTACCTACGTTGGTCCTAGATGCCTCGTCACAGCCTGAGAAGCTAACTACACCTAAAGACAGAAAGAGAAAAACTATCTGCCCCGGAGCAGATCCCGGCAGAACCCACAGAAAGGCAGGACAAAATGCAAAAAGCAAGCACACAAAAACTAAAAGAAGAAAATGGTCTTATCTGTTAGCAGAAAGATGCAGGCACGAAACAGCAAGCTTCAAAGTGAACAGGAATCAAAGATGAGACCAAACATTGATCACCGCAACCTGGGAAAGGAACCTCCCTTATAAAGACTGCATAAGACTATGCCAATCTTCACAATCTTCATTGCATAGTTCAGTACTGTTGTAACCACCAAGGAAACTCTGCTCAGAATTCAATTCAGCACCATCACAACACAATGGCTGTCTTTGCTGGGACCAACGAAGCCTTTTGTGTGACCGAACAAAGATATCTATATACAGTTAGTTCAGTAATTATGGTCTACATAGCTATGATTTATTGTAGTCTTTTATTCCCTTAAGAGTAATTTTTTATTTCTTTAATAAAATAATTTGTCTTAATATATAAAAATATATATGTAAAAAAAATCAGCATACACAATAAGAATTGTATGAATTCCTGTCTTTACTGTGGAATATTGTGGATATTATATGAGGTGTTGCAACACATAATAAAGGGAAAGTTCAGAATGATTAGTCCTTGTGCAATCCATCTTCAAATATGCTCTTGTTCTTTTCCAGTACATGTGGCGTCAGTATCTTTTGCCAAACTGAAATTTTAGACTTGCACTAGGAGTATAGTTTCAATCTCATTATAAGTATCCTCCTAGTAACAAGATATCACTGCTTTTACTTAGCTTCACATGCACATTGATCGGATTTATTAAAGGGGATGTAATCAGATTTCACATTACAGACTGCAAACTCAAACAAAACGTCATCAAAACAGAAATAGGTAAAAAAAAATAAAATAAACAGATTAGAGAGAGAAGGGTAGGGACTTTTTAATTAACCCCTTAACGACCAAGCCATTTTGTAGGTTAAAGACCAGGCCAATTTTTACAATTCTGACCACTATCTCTTTATGAGGTTATAACTCTGGAACGCTTCAACGGATCTTGGCGATTCTAAGATTGTTTTCTAGTGACATATTGTACTTCATGATAGTGGTAAAATTTCTTCAATATAACTTGCGTTTATTTATGAAAAAAATGGAAATATGGCAAAAATTTTGAAAATTTTGCAATTTTCAAACTTTTAATTTTTATGCCATTAAATCAGAGAGATATGTCACAAAAATTAGTTAATAAATAACATTTCCCACATGTCTACTTTACATCAGCACAATTTTGGAACCAAAATTTTTTTTGTTAGGAAGTTATAAGTGTTAAAAGTTGACCAGCAATTTCTCATTTTTCCAACAAAATTTACAAAATCATTTTTTTAGGGGCCACCTCACATTTGAAGTGAATTTGAGGGGTCAATATGACAGAAAATACCCTAAAGTGACACCATTCTAAAAACTGCACCCCTCAACGTGTTCAAAGCCACATTCAAGAAGTTTATTAACCCTTTAGGTACTTCACAAGAATTGAAGCAATGTGGAAGGAAAAAATGAACATTTAACTTTTTTTCCCAAAATTTTTTCTTTCGACACACAATTTTTTTAAAAATTTTGTCAATGGTATCAGTAGAAAATTAACCACAATATTTTGTTGTACAATTTCTCCTGAGTTACACCGATACCCCATGTGTGGGGGTAAAACCACTATTTGGGCGCATGGCAGAGCTCGGAAGGGAAGCAGCGCCATTTGACTTTTTTGGCTGGAATTGAGATTGGACGCCATGTCGCATTTGGAGAGTCCCTGTGTGCCTAAACAGTGGAAACCCCCACAAGTGACCCCATTTTGGAAACTAGACCCCCCCAAGGAACTTATCTAGATGTGTGGTGAGAGCTTTCAACCCCCAAGGGCTTCACAGAAGGTTATAACATAGAGCAGTAAAATTAAAAAATCATATTTTTCCACAAAAATGATCTTTCCACCTCCAATTGTTATTTTCCAAAGGGTAACAGGACCCCAAAAGTTATTGTGCAATTTGTCCTGAGTACGCTGATACCCCATATGTGGGGGTAAACCACTATTTTGACGCATGGCAGAGCTCGAAAGGGAAGGAGCGCCTTTTTCAAATGCAGACTTTGATGGAATGGTCTGCGGGTGTCATGTCACGTTTGGAGAGCCCCTGATGTGCCTAAACAGTAGAAACCCCCACAAATGACTCCATTTTGGAAACTAGACCCCCCAAGGAACTTATCTAAATGTGTGGTGAGCACTTTGAACCCCCAAGGGCTTCACAGAAGTTTATAACGTAGAGCTGTGAAAATAAAAAATCATATTTTTTTCCACAAAAATAATCTTTTTGCCCTCAAATTTTTATTTTTATAAGGGTAACAGGAGAAATAGGACCCCCAAAAGTTATTGTGCAATTTGTCCTGAGTACGCTGATACTCCATATGTGGGGGGAACCACTATTTTGACGCATGGCAGAGATCGGAAGGGAAGGAGCACCGTTTTTAAATGCAGACTTTGATGGAATGGTCTGCGGGTGTCATGTCGCGCTTGGAGAGCCCCTGATGTGCCTAAACAGTAGAAACCCCCCACAAATGACCCCATTTTGCAAACTAGACCCCCCCAATGAACTTATCTAGATGTGTGGTCAGCACTTTGAACCCCCAAGGGCTTCACAGAAGTTTATAACGTAGAGCCGTGAAAATAAAAAAATCATATTTTTTTCCACAAAAATGACCTTTTAGCCCCCAAATTTTTATTTTTATAAGGGTAACCGGAGAAATAGGGCCCAAAAGTTGATGTGCATTTTGTCCTGAGTACGCTGATATCCCATATGTGGGGGGGAACCACTGTGATCGCCTTACTGCGATCTTTGGGAGGCAGAATGAACAAATCCACAAAAGTGAAGAATTGGTTTTCTTTTTTACGCCGTTCCTCGTGCGGTATTAGTGATTAGGCGACTTTAATTCCTCGGGTCGGTGCGATTACAGCGATACCAGATTTATACCCTTTTTTCATGTTTAGCTTCTGTCACACACTAAAAGATGCTTTTTTTTGGAATAATTTTTTGTAAGAAATTTTTGCATCGCCGTATTTTGAGAGCTATAATTTTTCCATATTTCGGCCAACAGAGTTATCTGTGGGCTTATTTTTTGCGGGATGAGCTGACGTTTTTATTGGTACCATATTTGGGCACATAACATTTTTTGATCGCTTCCTATTCCGATTTTTGTGGAAGCAGAATGAACAAAAACCAGCAATTCAGGAATTGTTTTTTTTTTTTTTTCCTCCGTTCCGCGTGTGTAAAATTGATAAAGCAGCTTTATTATTCGGGACACTACGATTACAGCGATACCTCATTTATATATTTTGTTATGTTTTGGCGTTTTTCACACAATAAAAAATTTTATAGAAAAAATAATTATTTTTGCATCAGTTTATTCCGCGAGCTATAACTTTTTTATTTTTTCGCTGATATGCTGTATAGCGGCTTGTTTTTTGCGGGACAAGATTACGTTTTCAGCGGTATCATGATTATTTATATCTGACTTTTTGATCGCGTGTTATTGCACTTTTTCCAAGCGGTATGATGATACCGCTTGGAAAAAGTATAATTTACTACTTTTTTGTTTTTTTTTACGGCTTTCACTGAAGGGTTAACTAGGGTTACGCTTTTATAGATGGAATTTTTACGGACGTGGCGATACCAAACTTGTGTATTTTTTTTGTTTTTTATTTTTTTTATTACATAAAAATGTGTATTTTTTAGGGGACTTTTTTAAAATTATTTTTTAATATTTTTTTTACAATTTTTTTAAAAAAATGATTTTTTTTTAACTTGTCCCTTTATGGGACTTTCACTTTTTTTTACTTTTTATTGCAGTTACAATGCATTGCAATGCTCCAGCATTGCAATGCATTGTACCTATGATGAAAGCTGCTGTGAGCATGATCACAGCAGCTTTCCGTAGCTAGATGACCCGGAGGTTGTCATCAAGGCAGAGATCGGGCCCTGCAAATACATTGCAGGGCGCCGATCTGAGGCAGAGGGAGCTCCCGACCCGCTGCCTCCCCCCCGAGCACTGTCAGGGGGTTAACAGCCAGGGGCGCGGGGGCGCCACTTCTGGCTGTCAGTGCAGGAAGCTCGGCCACTGCAGCGCCGGCTCCTGCACTGATCGCGCTGGAGAAGCTGAAATTTCAGCTTCGCCTGCGCGATCGCTGCTGTGTTTGGTCAGTCAGATTGACTGACCAAGCACAGCGCTGTAGGTGCGGGGACCGACGGCAAAGGTCCCCGCACCGCTTGCCGTGCCTGTCAGCTGTCTGTGACAGCTGTCGGCACTGATCTACCACTGCGTGTTTACACGCAGTGGTAGATCAAAGGGATGACGTGCACAGTCCGTCCTGGTGCCGGAACTGACACCTTGCCATGACGGACTGTGCACGTCATTGGACATTAAGGGGTTAAACCATATTAGAAAAACTATTATAGTATTAAAATAAATAGACATTTAGGATGAAAATCAATATTAGTTTCACACCACCCCTGTAGATTGCTCTGTTGGATCAACTCTCTGATGAGGCTGTCATGCTAACATTGAAAATCCATGTCAGCAAGCTAGGGACACATGTACCAATAAATGTCCTTTTGTGTGGTCCTCAACTGGCACAGACATGTCTGACAGTGTGCTGCTCATATGCATTTTCCATGTTATGGAGTAGAGGAGTGTCAGTTAGCACTGTAGGGATGAATAACTTTTAATCGTGCACTTTGTAGCCATGTCTGTGACCATATTGTCATCTACGGTCGCAGTTCCACACAGCTAACGGTCTCTGACACAGGAGCCCTATTTCTCCCTCAGCCATGCGCTGCATCTTCCCCCCAACCTCTCTTGTCCTTGTGCGCTCAGCTCTCCCTCAAAATTCTTAGCCACACCCCTTGCCTGTCCCTGCGCCCTGTGCTGTTCCTGATCACGCTTCACCATGCATTGTGCTGTTCTTGGTCATGCTTAGCCACGCCCCCTGTCAGCCTGTGGACAGATTGGTCCGGTAGACTTTTCCCCGGACTTCAGAGGAGACAGCCCCGACAGTTCCGGACCCGGCACATCAAAGGTACCCCCAGTCCGGTTTCTCTTCTTACACTACCTCCTAACATTGAAATAACATGCATGCTTGGCAAAATTTATTCTGCATTGAGGGTTCATCCTACTCCCATTGGGCTGACAGAGATGCCTCCAAATCCCAGGACTCTGGGGGTAGAGTAAGTAGATCTCGTAGAAAGCACACACATCATATATACAGTATATATATATATACAGTACAGACCAAAAGTTTGGACACACCTTCTCATTCAAAGCTTTTTCATGACTATGAAAATTGTACATTCACACTGAAGGCATCAAAACTATGAATTAACACATGTGGAATTATACATTACACTTTACAAAAAAGTGTGAAACAACTGAAAATATATCTTATATTCTAGGTTCTTCAAAGTAGCCACCTTTTGCTTTGATTACTGCTTTGCACACTCTTGGCATTCTCTTGATGAGCTTCAAGAGGTAGTCACCGGAAATGGTTTTCACTTCACAGGTGTGCCCTGTCAGGTTTAATAAGTGTGATTTCTGGCCTTATAAATGGGGTTGGGACCATCAGTTGTGTTGTGCAGAAGTCTGGTGGATACACAGCTGTTAGTCCTACTGAATAGACTGATAGCATTTGTATTATGGCAAGAAAAAAGCAGCTAAGAAAAGAAAAACAAGTGACCATCATTACTTTAAGAAATGAAGGTCAGTCAGTCCGAAAAATTGGGAAAACTTTGAAAGTGTCCCCAAGTACAGTTGCAAAAAACATCAAGCGCTACAAAGAAACTGGTTCACATGAGGACAGCCCCAGGAAAGGCTACTTTGAAGAATCTAGAATATAAGACATATTTTCATTTGTTACACACTTTTTTGTTAAGTATATAATTCCACATGTGTTAATTCATAGTTTTGATGCCTTCAGTGTGAATGTACAATTTTCTTAGTCATGAAAATACAGAAAAATCTTTAAATGAGAAGGTGTGTCCAAACTTTTGACTGTACTGTATATATATCTATATATATAGATATATATACATACACACACACACAGGTAGCAAACCCTATTGGTTATGAGGAACAATGGAGTGTAAAGGGAGGGTAAACTCCCTCCCAGCAAAACAGGTCAATTGCAACTGAATTGGGCAAAAAACTCCTGACAATAAGTTTGGGGTACAACGATTAACTATTTAGTGCCCACCAGGATGTTTGTTTGGCTGATTGTTTGGCAGGCAGCTATCTCTCCTCACTTCCCCATACACATGAATGCTCAGCTTAGCCAAGCGCTCCTGTTTTCTGTATGAGAGAGCCACTGTTAGACTTTTCTGGCGGCATCTTGTTCCCAAAGAACAAATGGATTGCCAGTCTGAAATCGGACAGATGACGTTTGATTAGTTTCGGGAATACCCCATACACCTTAGACTGTAGGCTGATCCCTCTGACATTGACAAATTTGCAAGACATCAGTCTAATGTGTATGGGGGCCTTAAACTTGATATATATATATACCTTAGTAGAATGATCACAATATTACTAAAAGTTCTCTTCAAGTCATCTGGCAACTAGTGTTGAGCGATACTGCTCGATATCTAAAAATATCGGATCGGAATGGTATCGCCGATATCACTAAATATCGGCGATATCCGATTCCGATACCGGAAGTCCCATGTAAGTCTATGGGAACAAAATATCGCAACTAAAAAAAACCTTTATTTCCTTGTAAACACTAAATATACACACATAGAACACATATATATATATATATATATATACATGTCATTGTGACATATATATATACATATATGTATAGTTTATACACTTCTACATAGTAAAATATCCTCTGATTCAATTGCCGGGTAAAGCCGGCTTCTGTGAAAAGACAGAAGCACCCGACATGAAATGACACTTGGTGTACATAGGGTTAACCATGTATTTTCATGTCGTTTGCAATCTGATTTGCACAAACAATTACATCAGTCTATGTGTGCAAAATTTCACACCTGTAGGGGTTAATTAAAGGTGTAAATTCGTTGTAAAAAAACGGACTTTTTTGCTACGAATTTACACCTTTAATTAACACCTACAGATGTGAAATTTTGCACACATAGACTGATGTAATTGTTTGTGCAAATCAGATTGCAAATGACATGAAAAGACATGGTTAACCCTATGTACACCAAGTGTCATTTCATGTCGGGTTCTGCATTTTCACAAAAGCCGTCAATTGAATTAGCGGCTATTATACTATGTAGAAGTGTATGAACTATAAATATAAATATATATATATATGTGTCACAAATTCAATGACATGTATATATATATATATATATATATATGAGGTGTAAAATTGTTTAAAAAAAATGCTTGGGCTCCCGCCCTATTTTCGCAACCAGACAGACAAAGCCAGCGAATGGGGGCAGATAATAATAGCCCAGAGAGGGACCATTATTTTTGGCCCCCCCTGGATACTAACATCTGCCCCCAGAAACCCCAGAAAAGACAAATCTATAATTAGATTCGCCCTTTCTGGCACTTTGCCCGTCTATTCCCATTGCCCTGTAGCGGTGGCGAATGGGTTAATATGGGGTTAAAGCCACATTGCAATTGAAAGGTGACCTTAAGCCAGGTTAATAATTGAGAGCTGTCAATTAGACAACTATCAATTATTAATCCTATTGCATGAAATAAAAATAAAACACACCACACTTTAATTAAAAATCATTTTAATGAAATAAAGACACATGTTTTTGACCATCTTTTATTTGACTGCAAAAACCATTTCCTGTAATAAAAATAAAATAAAAAAGCAAAATTATTCTTACCTATCCCATGCACAGTCAGGTCCCACGGTGTAATCCTTCAGAAAGGGTTAATGTTTACTGCAGGGACCGCAGCTAATGCTGCAGCCTCACAGTAAACCCCCAAATGAATGAGTTCCTCTCCTGGCTGACAGGAGAGGAAGTGGAAAGCTTAATTGATTGCTTTCCACTTTCACTTCAGGTCAGCCAGGGACACAATCAGTGACGTCAGAGGGAACTGATTAACAAAAATAGGGGTTCCCTTCGAATAAAAAATGGCGTCGGGTCCCCCTATTTTTGTTAACCAGCCTGATGAAGCAGACTGCTGAGCAGTGGCGTACCGTGAATGAAGCAGACCAAGCAGCTGCTATGGGGCCCGGACAGGTGAGGGGGCCCTCGACGGTCGGGTAGCTGTGCTGACACAGTACTACCAGGGGGTCGGCGGGGGAGGGGGAGCGCAGCTCTTCTATATACTCACCCCTCCTGGTGCGGTCTCTGCAGCCCTGCTCTTCTCCCACGGTCTCCGACGCCTGTGTTCAGTGGTCAGGTGGTACCGCTCATTACAGTCATGAATACGCACATATTCATGACTTTAATGAGCTGTCCTGCGTGACCACTGAACACTGGCGGCGGAGACCGTGGGAAGAAGAGCAGGGGCTGCACAGACCGCGCCGGCAGAAGGGTGAGTATAAGGGATATTTACCTGTCCCGTTCCACCGTTGCTCGCGTCCTCTTGCTGCAATGTTCAGGTCAGAGGGCGCGATGACGTCGTTAGTGCGCGCCGCGCCCTCTGCCTCATCATTCACTGCTGGAGGACCCCGAAGACAGCGGCACTCAGCAGTGGAGAGAGGACAGGTAAATATCTCAGGTGCCGGGGCCCTGAGCGAGCGGTGACATCGGCACCTGGTGTCACCCCCTGCTCAGGACACCGGCACCTGGCCTCCAGCGACGAAAGGTGAGTATGTCTTTTTTTTTTTTTGGTTGCAGCAGCTGCGGCAGCATAAGGGCCTATACTATGGAGCATCTATGGGGGCACAATCTATGGGGGCATAATACATTTTTTTGTTTAATGTGTCCCCTCACTGTGCTGGCACTTTACATTTACAATGGCTCTGGGTTTTTTTTTTGGGGGGGGCCCATTCAGACTTTTGCTATGGGGCCCCATGATTTCTATGTACGCCCCTGCTGCTGAGGCATGGTATTTAAGGCTGTTAAGGAGCCAAGATCCATGGACCTTGCCAGCAGCGTCAGACTGGAGTACCTTGGGCCCACCAGAGAAAAAATATTCTTGGGGCCCACCATCATACTTCCCAACCTTTGAAGAAGGGAAAGAGGGACAAAGGCTGTGGCACGCTGTGCCTGCTGCAGCAAATTTTAGGCCATGCCACGTTGTACCACAGACTGTCCAGGAGTTGGTGGATGCTTTAGTCCTGGTGTGGGAGGAGATCCCTCAGGAGACCATCCGTCGTGCTCATCAGGAGCATGCCCAGAAGTTGTAGGGAGGTCATACAGCATACCTCCCAAATTTTGAAGACAAGAAAGAGGGTTAAAGGCTGCGGCGCGCATAGCGCGCCGCTGCAAATTTTAAGCCACGCCCCGACCACACCCATTTCACAGCTAACCACACCCATATCCTCGCCCCAACCGTACCCATGCCGATACAGCTGACCCTCCGATGACGGTTGGGGGGCCCACTGTTGGCGTGGGGTCCCCCTATTTTTGTTAACCAGCCAGATGAAGCAGACCGCTGAGGCCTGGTTTTTCAGGCTGGTAAGGATCCAATATCCATGGACCTTGCAAGCCTGATAATACCAGGCCACAGCAGTCTGCTTAGATTGGCTGGTTAACAAAAATAGGGGATCCCCTCGAAAAAAAAACGGCGTAGGGGTCCCCCTATTTTTGTTAACCAGCCAAGTAAAATGCAGACTGCTGCGGCCTGGTATTAAAAGACTGTCAAGGCCCATGGATTTTGGCCCTCAACAGCCTGATAATACCAGGCTACAGCAGCCCCACATTTGGCGCATCAAAAGATGTGCCAATTGTGGCACTTTACCCGGCTCTTCCCACTTGCCCTGTAGCGGTGGCAAGTGGGGTAATAAGGGGTTAATGTCACCGTTGATTGCACGGTGACAATAAGCCCGGTTAATAATGGAGAGGTGTCAATAAGACACCGATCCATTATTAATCCCAAAGTTATTAAATGTATAAAAAAAAGACAAAGCAAGAAAAAAGTATTTTAATGAAATAAAAGAGACAACACAGTTTTCATTTCTTTTATTATACTCTCATTCCTGCGACGCCATCGATCTCCTGTAAAAAAAGAAAAAAAACAAACCAACAGTATACCACCTGTCCGACGCAGTCCATAGTAACGAGTGTCCCACGACGATCCAGCTCTGCTACATCGGAATGTCAGGCAGAGCCTGTCATCGCGACGCAGCACAGCTGATTACCTGCTTCTCCGGCGGTGACGTCATCGGACTGACTGCTTTACGGCCGGGATTACCCAGCAGTCACTGCAGTTATCGCGAGAAACTGCATGTGACCGCCGGGGAAAGATGATGGCGGCCATGAAGCAGTCCAGCCCGTGACCGCCGGAGATCTTCTGCCAGGTAAGTGCCGCTGACTCCTGACAGACCCGACCGACGGACACTGACAGTTGACAGTGACAATCCCGATTCCGGTATCCGATAAGACGAAAATATCGGAACTAAGTATCGAAAGGCCGATAGAGCTAATATCGGCCGATACCCGATACTTGCGGTATCGTATCGCTCAACACTACTGGCAACATGAAATTGTATCATGCATAGCAGTGGCAGTGAAAAATAATGGGAATGGTCCATCTGCTTTTTGACCAAGCGCTATAATCTAAATACTGATATATTGTACATGATAAAGCAATATAATTGATCTGTAAATTGGGCACCATGTCTAATATAACAAAGTGGCATAATAAAGCAGTAACTGGATTAGACACAGATAGTTACCCCATGATATGATGGAAAAATTTAATAATAAACCATTTGGTAATTCCTCCTATTGGATTGGTATTTAAAGCCAATATGCTATAAAATAACAATTATATCACTGGTTAAAGCAGGAGGAGTTATTTTCACAAAGCCCACCCAAGAAGTTTTAGTTAAAGCTAATGAAGAGGATGTGATTGATGGGGTCAGGGACTTGCTGTGTACAGTGTTTCTATTATAAAACCCCAGGATTTTTACTGTATGGTTTTGTTTCTATTTGTTTCTATAATGCTATTGTTTCTATTAACCTCTTAAAGACCTAACAATTTTCTGTTTTTGCACTTTTGCTTTTCCTTCTATTCTTTCAAGAGCATAACATTTTTTATTTTCTAGTTAACATAGCTGTATGAAGGATTGTTTTTGCACCATTCAGTTTAACATTCAACGTACCAGAGAAAGTAAACAGAAATTCAAATATAGTGAAATTGAGGAAAAAAAAGCAATTTTGTTGTGTTATTTTTAGTTTTGTTTTCACAGCTTTCATTCTGTAGCAAAAATGACTGTGAATCACTCTGATTCTCCAGGTCAGTATGATCGCTGCGATACCAAGGTTGCATACATTTTTAATTATTTAAGTGGAGAAACAAAATTAAGAATGTATGGTCGCTATTTTCTGAGACCCATAACATTTTTATTTTTCTGTTGATAGCTGACGGTGCAAAAAATAAACTGACGGTTTTATTTATAACAATTTGGGATACATACAGTTGTGCTCAAAAGTTTACATACCCCAGCAGAATTTTTCCTTTCTTGGCCTTTTTTCAGAGAATATGAATGATAACATGAAAACTTTTTCTCCGTCCTTGGTTAGTGGTTGGGTGAAGCCATTTATTGTCAAACTACTGTGTTTTCACTTTTTAAAACATAATGACAATCCAAAACATCCAAATGACCCTGATCAAAAGTTCACATGCCCCATTTCTTAATAGGGTGTATTACCCCCTCTAACATCAATGACAGCTTGAAGTCTTTTGTGGTAGTTGTGGATGAGGTTCTTTATTTTCTCAGATGGTAAAGCTGCCCACTCTTCTTGGCAAAAAGCCTCCAGTTCCTGTAAATTCCTGGGCTGTCTTACATAAACTGCGCGTTTGAGATCTCCCCAGAGTGGCTCAATGATATTGAGGTCAGGAGACTGAGATGGCCACTCCAGAACCTTCACTTTGTTCTGCTGTAGTCAATGACAAGTCGACTTGGCCCTGTGTTTTGGATCGTTGTCATGTTGGAACGTCCAAGTACGTCCCATGCTCTGCTTCCGGGCTGATGATTATAAATTTGCCTCCAGTATTTGCTTATAACGTGCTTCATTCATCTTTCCTTCAACTTTGACCAAGTTTCCTGTGCCTTTGTAGCTCACACATCCCCAAAACATTAGCGATCCACCTCTGTGCGTTACAGTAGGAATGTTGTTCCATTCATCATAGGCCTTGTTGACCTCTCTCCAAATGTAACATTTATGGTTGTGGCCAAAAAGTTCACTTTTGGTCTCATCACGCCAAATTACCTTGTTCCAGAAGTTTTGAGGCTTGTCTCTGTGCTGTTTCGCGTATTGTAGACTAGATAATGTGGCATTTGTTTAGTAATTACTTTCTTCTGGTGACTCGACCATGCAGCCAATTTTTCTTCAAGTACCTCCTTATTGTGCATCTTGAAACAACCACACCGCTAGTTTTCAGAGAGTCCAGTATTTCAGCTGATGTTATTTGTGAGTTTTTCTTTGCATGCCGAACAATTTTCCTGGCAGTTTTGGACACAATTTTTGTTGGTCTACCTGACCATGGTATTGTTATAGTTTTGGACACAATTTTTTTTGGTGTACCTGACCATGGTTTGTTTTTACAGAGCCCCTGATTTTCCATTTGTCAATCACAGTTTGAATGCTGCTGACTGGCATTATCAATTCCTTGGATATCTTTTTATATCCCACAATCCAGAAACGTCAGTGCCTGGATGAAAGATGCAAGAGTCTGTCTGGATCCCAGAAACTCACTCAGCTTTTATGCACACACACTGATTACAAGCAAACAGGAAACAGGTGAGCTTGTTACCTTTAGTTGCCATTTAATCCCATTTGTGTCAACTTCTGTGCATGTTATCAGGCCAAAATCACCAGGGAATGTAAACTTTTGTTCAGAGTCATTTGGATGTTTTCGGTTGTCATTATGATTTAAACAGAGAAAACACAGTAGTTTGACAATAAATGGCTTCACCCAACCACTAAAGGTACTGCCACACTTAGTGATCTCGTTAGCGATCTCAATAACGACGCAAGCTAATGAGATCGTTTTTGTGATCGTTTTAATGTCTCTAGTAGCTGCCACACTTAAGGGTATGCCACACTGAACAATATCGCTAACGGGATCGCTAAAAAACGTCACTATTTAGCGATCCTGTTAGCGATGTTGTTCAGTGCGGCATCTGCCAGCGACGAGCTTCCTGCTGTGATCTCGCTCGTCGCTGGAATCGTTCCGGACCCTATTTTCTCGTCGGCGCTCCCGCTGGGTAAGTATATATCGCTAGTGTGGCACCTTTTCTTAGCGATTTAGCGGTACTTTTGTACCGCTAAAGTCGTTAAGAAGATCGCTAACCGCGATAGCGTCGTTAACTATATCGCTAAATGTGGCCGCATTTAGCGATATAGAAACAATCCCGCTAGCGATCGCATTAGTATGCGTCGTTATCGTGATCGCTAGCGGGATTGTTTAGTGTGGCAGTACCTTTAGTGATCTCGTTAACGACTCAAAAGCGGTTAGCGATCTCATTAACGACTTTAACGGTCATTGCGATGTAAAAAACAGCGCACATCGCTCACAAAAGGTGCCAGACACCGCGATATAGCGTCACCAGCGGGACGCCAACGATCTAAATACGGTCCAGAACTCTAGTGAACGATCAGCGAGATCACAGCAGGGGCCACATCGTTGCTACATGCCACACACGTTAGCGTCACGAACGAGATCGCTAAATAGAGACGTATTTTAGCGATCTCGTTAGCGACGCTGTTTAGTGTGGCATACCCTTAACCAAGACTGGAGAAAAAGTTTTGATGTTATCATTCATCTTCTCTGAAAAAGTGACAAAAAGCAAAAATTCTGCTGGGGTGTGTAAACTTTTGAGCACCACTGTATCATATATTTTGGGGTACATATCAGTGTTTATTGCATTTTTTAGCAACGAGTGGTGATTAAAATATCACAATTCTGTCATTTTGATTTTTTCCCCTAGTATTTATTGATTGAGTTAAATAATTTTATATTTTGATAGACCATGCTTTTATGAATGTAGTGATACTAATTATTTTTTTTAAATTTCTTTATTTTTAACTGGAGAAAATTGGGGGATTTAAGTTTTAATATCTTTTTTTTCTAAAGTTCATTAGGAGATTTGTACCTGTCATTGGCCGATCGATTATGTTATATACTTTAATGCTACAGTATTACAGTATACAGTGAAAATATCAGTCTCCTGTGGAGCTTAGCATAATGACTGAGCTTCACAAGAGGACCAACCTGGCAGCGACAGGGGCCTCCAGCAGGTCCCTAACTGCCATGACAGCATATCGGTGCCCTTAAGATTGCATCATGGGTGGCCAATATAAGCCAGTGTGCATGAACACTGGAGCACACAGATATCGACAGCTAAGTCTCACAGAAGACAGGTATGTAATATAACTGGCATATACTACATGTGGAGTGTAAGGGGGACGACCGGACTGCGGGTACCTGCATGCAGGCTCCGGAACTGTTGAGCCTGGATCCCCTGTCGCCTGGGGTAAGCATTAGAGAGCGGGACCTTCCTCCTGACTGAGGGGGGGATAAAAGGAAAAAGCGGCCGCAGCGGAGCAATTTGGTGCCAACTCGGGGAAGAGCGCTGTCAGGTGAGCTGCGCGCCCCGTCCCCCACACAGAGTACCGGTGTCACGATGGGCCACATTGAGAGAGTCCCTGCCATCTGTACAGGGACCTCAACGCTGAGGGGAGCCGTACACTCAGCAGCAGCTCAGAGAGAGGAGTGCTCCGTCCGGGGAGCACCAGCATCGCGCAGACCAGAGTATGTCGTCCCCTGCTGCCAACAGCGGGGACCAGGGAGAAAGAGATGTGTAGTGTGAGCCTGGGGTCTACCAGATGACAAGGTGCTGAACGTTCCGTGTCCGTGAGTACAGCACACATGCCACATAAGAGTGACCGGGATCGGGACAGACACTTGTGCCCTGACTTTGCCAGTAAATATTTGCCAAACACTTGCGCCTTGACTTTGCCAGTGAATATTTACCGAGCCGCGTTGTGCTGTAGTAGGACTGTGGCCCCCACCCTTGTCAGCCACTATAGCATATGGACTTAGGGCTCAGCGGAAGGTACCGAAGACCAACCGCTGCCGCATGAAGACGGATCACTGTTATTTCCAGGACCTACGCGAGCATCGCGTCAGCCGTTGTTGGCGCCATCCCTGCTTCACAACACTCTTTGCCGAAGGATCAGTGAATAGAATAAGTTAACCACACAAGAACTGTCCCTACTGTTTTCACTGTTCTTTAATCCTACCCATAATTTCACCATTGAACTGTTTTATTCCCTGCTTAACCCTTTTTCTCCCTTCGTGGAGTATATCCCTGTTACAGTAAAAATTGTTTAACTCTTGCGCTGCCTCCTGTCCATCACTGCATCTCGCAACCTGCTCACAGTAGCACACTCAGCTCCTGTGCCTGCACCACATACTGTAAACCCCACAATCACTTACATGTATGTGATTTTGTGTTAATGACTTAATATTGCATGGATTGATTATTTTATACATTAGTACTCTTACTCTATTGATTGATACCATTATGCCAACCCTTTTTATTTACTGTATGTCATGTTTCAATTAAATAGACACCTTATTTTTTACTGAAGAGCATTTTTCTATTATGCATACACTGTTTTTTTCTTTGAACATGTGTTCTACATGCATAAGGTGTTCTGATTTCACCTGACAAACAGGGTGTGTTAAGAATTTACGGATTGTCATTGATGTTTTTTATTACTTCAAGAAAGTAAAATTTGGGACTGTACTGCTTTGGATCTTAAAATCACAAAATTAGTGTATCACAGGCTATTGTGTTATATCATTGGGCACTGTTCAGTAAGTCCCAGTTGCCTTGCAACCCTTTTAGAAAACATATCTGCGTCAGGGCTGATGAGAGCCCGGAATATCGCGTCCACAGCACTGCATGTCTTAAATGCTGGTCAGAATTTGATAGTACCATTACATGGTGCAACAGAAGCGATCGTAGCTCAACTCGCTGCTTTTATATGCAGATGCAATCTGTATAACATAACCATCCTGCTACATACACCACTAGTCGGACATACTGTACATGCATGTCACATGTCGAGCAGGGGTTAAATCACTAGCCTTTTCACCAAACTTAAATACAAAATATAAGAACTTAACAAATGAACCTAACTGGTATTGTTATGTGTGCGAAAATAATCAAAACACCAGAATCGAGATTTTTTTGGTGGCTGCACTTCCCCCAAAATTTTAAAAGCGCAACTAAAATGTCATAAGTATCACATTATGTTATCAATAAAAACGTCAGCTTGGGGCATTAAAACAAGCCCTCACCCAGCTCTAGTGTTGGAAGTTGGCGACACAAACCATTTATTTTTTTTTACAAAGTTCAGAACTTTTTTGACCACTAAAATATAAACAAGTATAAGTTTGGTATCACAAGAATCATAGTAACCTAAATGTTCATATTGCTAGGTCATGTTCAGTGCATAGTGAAAGCTGTAAAAACAAAATGACAGATTTGCTGTTTTTTTCTCCACCATTTTGAAGCATTTTGAATAAATCCCCAACAGTGTCACCAGCAAAGCACACCCATATCATCACACCACCTCCTCCATGCTTCACGGTGGGAACCAGGCATGTAGAGTCCATCCGTTCACCTTTTCTGCGTGCAAAGCAGTAATCAAAGCAAAAGGTGGCTACTTTGAAGAACCTAGAATATAAGACATATTTTCAGTTGTTTCACACTTTTTTGTAAAGTGTAATGTATAATTCCACTTGTGTTAATTCATAGTTTTGATGCCTTCAGTGTGATTCTACAATTTTCATAGTCATGAAAATACAGAAAAATCTTTGAATGAGAAGGTGTGTCCAAACTTTTGGTCTGTACTGTATATAAATTTGTGCAGTTTTTTTTTTCCTTTTGTTTTTAATATTTTTGTAAACTTTAGGTTATTGGCCGGTTTCTGGCCTCCAATACAGGCCATATTTGCCATATGATGTTAATATGGCATGTTATCCTCTAAAATTTATGCAAGTAAAAAGCGTAAGGTCATTATGGGTTTCTTTGATTATTTTTAATGTATAGATGATGCTTTGAATGTCTTATTGGAGACATATTATATTTTAGGAAAAATAAACGGTACAATTAACATAATTTTGAGTTTATCACACACACACAGCAAAAAAATTCAATAAATAGACAATGCATTCTCTTGCCAAGGAGTATATCCCTCCGGCGAAACAAAATAATTAGTGAAGACATCCCGCACTTTAAGTCCTGATGGTGGTCGACGTGGTTGATGTCCATGTGGAGTAGGCCTGACATTATTTACATCTGCAACATCATAAGCCTCATTTGCGAGACAGTCTTGTTTTCGTGTAAAGTGTAGTACCACACATGCTTTTATAACTTGATTAACATTTTGTTCGCTTAGTTGTATTGCAGACTGCAGAACCCGCCATTTGACAGTGAGAATGCCAAAGGCACACTCCACCAGGGGGCGCGCACGGGATAGGCAGAAATTAAAAATTCTGTGCCAGTGGTCCAGGGTTCGCCGTGGATAGGGCCTTATGAGGTTCCTGGTTAACTGAAAAGCCTCATCACCAACCATCACATAAGGCACTGGTTTGAGATTAGACCCTGGTAGCTGACGTGGGGGTGGGAGGTCCAACTGATTACTGCGCATACGCTGACCCATAATCGAGGAATTAAAGACTCTGTAGTCTCCTGTTCGGTCATAGGCCCCAATATCTACTATTTTAAACATGTATGCGCTGTCGACCAGGGCCATCAGCACTACAGAAAAATATTCTTTGTAATTATAATATTGTGAGCCAGAGTTGGGCGGCTTACGTACACAGATGTGCTTCGCATCCAGTGCCCCTATACAGTTAGGAAACTGGCACGTCTCCTCAAACCCCCAGGCTATACGCTGCTAGGCTGGTTGTTTCAGCTCATGCAATACCATTTGATGCAGTCTTCACCAAATTTCAGAGCAGGTAGAGCGGACAATGCCTGAAATGGTGGATTTACCGAGTAAGAACTCAAGGTGTAGAGCCACATATCACAGCCCAGTGGACAGAAAGCTAGAGGCAAAAAAAAATTATGGTCTAAACAAATAACAATTTCAAAACAAGACCCAACATTAAGGTTGGTAACATACCGTAAAGACAGTAGAAGACGCTCCTCTGCCGAAATAAACTTGCGCATCATTGTACGTGATCCCAGGGAGAGAAGATTATCAAATGTGGCCAGGCTCATCCGACAATATTGATAGAACTTGTCTGGATGGCTGCGTAGTGAAGCATACAGATGGTGAAAATGGCCTTTTGTCACACGTCGTCTCTGCCTCCTTGGATCAACAATCACTGGGTAAGGCTCCCCGAAATTCTGGGACAAAACCCAGTGTAAAAGAACCTGCTCAGTAGTATTAACCCCTTAACCCTTAAGGGTGGTTTGCACGTTAATGACCGCGCCAATTTTTACAATTCTGACCACTGTCTCTTTATGAGGCTATAACTCTGGAACGCTTTAACGGATCTTCACGATTCTGAGAATGTTTTCTCGTGACATATTGTACTTCATGGTAATGGTAAAATTTCTTAGATATAATTTGCGGTTACTTATGAAAAAAATGAAAATATGGCGAAATTTTGAAAATTTTGCAATTTTCAAATTTGAATTTTTATTCCCTTTAAACAGAGAAATATGTCACACAAAATAGTTACTAAATAACATTTCCCACATGTCTACTTTACATCAACACAATTTTGAAACCAAATTTTTTTGTTACGAAGTTATAAGGGTTAAAAGTTGACCAGCGATTTCTCATTTTTACAACAAATTGTGCAAAACCATTTTTTTAGGGACCACCTCACATTTGAAGTCACTTTGAGGGGTCTATATGGCAGAAAATACCCAAAAGTGACACCATTCTAAAAACTGCACCCTCAAGGTACTCAAAGCCACATTCAAGAAGTTTATTAACCCTTCAGGTGCTTCACAGGAGCTGAAGCAACTTGGAAGGAAAAAATGAACATTTAACTTTTTAGTCACAAAAATGATCTTTTACAAACAATTTTTTTTATTTTAACAAGGGTAAAAGGAGAAAATGGACAGAAAAAGTTGTTGTGCAATTTCTCCTGAGTACGCCGATACCCCATATGTGGGGGAAAACCACTGTCTGGGCGAACGGCAGGGCTTAGAAGGGAAGGAGCGCCGTTTGACTTTTTCAAACCAAAATTGGCGGGAATTGAGATTGGACGCCATGTCGCGTTTGGAGAGCCCCTGATGTGCCTAAACAGTGGAAACCCCCCACATGTGACACCATTTTGGAAACTAGACCCCCTAAAGAACTTATCTAGATCTGTTGTGAACACTTTGAACCCCCAAGTGTTTCACTAAAGTTTATAATGCCAGGGTATGAAAAAAAAAAAAACATTTCCACAAAAATGATTTTTTAGTCCCCAATTTTTGATTTTTCCCAAGGAAATTGGACCCCAAAAGTTGTTGTCCAATTTGTCCTGAGTACGCTGATACCCCATATGTGGGGGAGAAATACTGTTTGGGCGCACCGCAGGACTCGGAAAGGAAGTAATGACGTTTTGGAATGCAGACTTTGATTGGTGTCATGTTTAGCTTGCAGAGTCCCTGATGTGCCTAGACAGTAAAAAAAACCCATAAGTGACCCCATTTTGGAAACTAGACCCCCTAAGGAACTAATCTAGATCTGTAGTGAGCACTTTGAACCCCCAAGTGCTTTACACAAATTTATAATGACCGGGCATGAAAATAAAAAAATTTATTTTTTTCACACAAAACTAATATTTAAGTCACCAATTTTTTATTTTCCTAAGGGTAACATGAGAAATTGGACCATAAAAGTTGTTGTCCAATTTGTCCTGAGTACGCTGAAGCCCCACATGTGGGGGGTACCACTGTTTGGGCGCACGGCAGAGCTCGGAAGGGAAGGAGCGCCATTTGACTTTTTCAAACAAAAATTGGCTGGAATCGAGATTGGACAACATGTCGCATTTGGATAGCCCCTGATGTGCTTAAACAGTGGGAATCCCCACAAATGACCCCATTTTAGAAACTAGACCCCCTAAGGAACTTATCTAGATCTGTGATGAGCACTTTGAACCCCCAAGTGCTTCACATAAGTTTATAACGTAGAGCCGTAAAATTAAAAAATCATATTTTTTCCACAAAAATGATCTTTTCACCCCAATTTTGATTTTCCCAAGGGTAACAACACCTCAAAAGTTATTGTGCAATTTGTCCTGAATATGCTGATACCCAATATGTGGGGGTAAACCACTGTTTGGTTGCATGGCAGAGCTCGGAAGGGAAGGAGCGCAGTTTGACTTTTTCAATGCAGAATTGGCTGTATGCCATGTCGTGTTTGGAGAGCCCGTGATGTGCCTAAACAGTGGAAACCCCCACAAGTGACACCATTTTGGAAACTAGACCCCTTAAGGAACTTATCTAGATCTGTTGGGAGCACGTTCAACCCCCAAATGTTTCACTAAAGTTTATAATGCCTGGGTGTGAAAAAAAAAATTCCACAAAAAATGATTTTTTTAGTCCCCAATTTTCCAATTTTTGATTTTTCACAAGGAAATTGGACCCCAAAAGTTGTTGTCCAATTTGTCCTGAGTACGTTGGGGGGAAAATACTGTTTGGGCACACGGCAGGGCTCATAAAGGAAGTAATGACATTTTGGAATGCAGACTTTGATGGGTGTCATGTTCAGTTTGCAGAGTCCCTGATGTGCCTAAAAAGTGGAAACCCCCGACAAGTGACCCCATTTTGGAAACTAGTCCCCTAAGGAACTTATCTAGATCTGTGGTGAGCACTTTGAACCCCCAAGTGCTTCATACAAGTTTATAATGCCCGGGCATGAAAATAAAAAATCCTATTTTTTCCCACAAGAATGATCGTTTAGTCACCCAATTTTTTATTTTCCCAAGAGTAAGGGGAGAAATTGGACCCCAAAAGTTGTTGTCCAATTTGTCCTGAGTACGCTGATACCCTATATGTGGGAGAAAATTACTGTGTGGGCGCACGTCGGGGCTCGGAATAGAAGTGACGTTTAGTAATGCAGACTTTGATGGAATGGTCTGCGGGTGTCATTTCGCATTTGGAGAGGCCCTGATGTGCTTAAACAGTGGAAACCCCCACAAGTGACCCCATTTTGTAAACTAGACTCCCAAAGGAACTTATCTAGATGTGTGGTGAGCGCTTTGAACCCCCAAGTGCTTCACAGAAGTTTATAATGCCCTGGCGTGAAAATAAAAAAAATCATATTTTTTCCACAAACATGATCTTTTAGTCCCCAGTTTTTTATGTTCCCAAGGGTAACAGGAGAATTTGGACCCAAAAAGTTGTTTTCCAATTTGTCCTGAGTACGCTGATACCCTATATGTGGGAGAAAACTACTGTATGGGCACACGTCGGGGCTCGGAAGTGAAGTAGTGACGTTTTGCATTGCAGACTTTGATGGAATGGTCTGCAGGTGTCATGTCGCGTTTGGAGAGTCCCTGATGTGCCTAAACAGTGGAAACCCCCACAAGTGACCACATTTTGGAAACTAGACTCCCAAAGGAACTTATTTAGCTGTGTTGTGAGAACTTTGAACCCCAAGTGCTTCACAGAAGTTTATAACGTAGAGCCATAAAAATAATAAATCATTTTTTTTTTCCACAAAAACGATATTTTCGCCCCCAATTTTTTATTTTCCCAAGGGTAACAGAAGAAATTGGACAACAAGAGTTATTGTACAATTTGTCCTGAGTATGCTGATACCGCATATGTGGGGGTAAACTACTGTTTGGGCGCATGGCAGAGCTCAGAAGGGAAGGAGCACCATTTGACTTTTTCAATGCCGAATTGGCTGGAATTGAGATCAGATGCCATGTCACATTTGGAGAGCCCCTGATGTGCCTAAACAGTGGAAACCCCCAATACTAACTCCAACCCTAACCCCAACACACCCTAGCACTAATCCCAACCCTAATCATAACCCTAACCACGAACCTAACCCTAACACACCCGCAACCCTAGTCCCAACCATAACCCTAACTTTAGCCCCAACTCTAACCCTAACTTTAGCCCCAAACCTAACCCTAACTTTAACCCCAACCCTAACCCTAACCCTAATGGGAAAATGGAAATAAATACATTTTTTTAATTTTATTATTTTTCCCTAACTAAGGGGGTGATAAAGGGGGGTTTCATTTACTATTTATAGCGGGTTTTTATGATTGGCAGCTGTCACACGCTAAAAGACGCTTTTTATTGCAAAAAGTAGTTTTTGCATCATCACATTTTGAGAGCTATAATTTTTCTATATTTTGGCCCACAGAGTCATCTGAGGTCTTATTTTTTGCGGGACGAGGTGACGTTTTTATTGGTTCCATTTTTGGGCACATGACATTTTTTGATCGCTTTTTATTACGATCTTTGGGAGGCAGAATGAACAAAAACCAGCAATTCATGAGTTTCTTTTGGGGGAGGAGCGTTTATAGCGTTCCGCGTGTGGTAAAATTGATAATGCAGTTTTATTCTTCGGGTCAGTACGATTACAGTGATACCTCATTTATATAATTTTTTTATGTTTTGGCGCTTTTATACAATATAAAAGATAATATATAAAAAATAATTATTTTTGCATCGCTTTGTTCTGCGAGCTATAACTTTTTTATTTTTTCGCTGATGATGCTGTATGGCAGCTTTTGTTTTGCTGGACAAGATGACGTTTTCAGCAGTATCATGAGTGTTTATATCCGTCTTTTTGATTGCGTGTTATTCCACTTTTTGTTCGGTGTTATGATGATAAATCATTGTTTTTTAGCCTTGTTTTTTTTTTAAAGGGGTTCACTAAAGGGGTTAACTAATAGGACAGTTTTATAGTACGGGTCGTTACGGACGCGGCAATACTAAATATGTGTACTTTTATCGTTGTTTTTTTTTTTTTTACATTAAAGAAATTAATTTATTGGGGAATATTATTTTTTTTTTCATTATTTTAGGAATTTTTTTTACAAATGTTTATTTTTATTTTTTTTACATTTTTACTTTGTCCCAGGGCGGGACATCACTGTGTAGGGTCAGATCGCTGGTGTGACAGTGTGCACAGCACTCTGTCACACCAGCGATCGCACAGGCACTGCTGCAGGCTTCCTCAGTGCCTGCTTTCTGCAGGCACTGAGGAAGCCGCCTCCCTGCAGGACCTGGTGGCCATCTTGGATCTGGGGTCCTGCAGTGAGGAGAGTCCCTCGGAACAGCGCGACACATCGCGCTGTTCTGAGGGTCTCAGGGGAGCGCGCAGGGAGCCCCTCCCTGCGCGATGCTCCCCTGTGCCCCGGTACACCGTGATCATGTTTGATCGCTGTGTGCCAGGGGTTAATGTTCCGGGAGTGGTCCGTGACCGCTCCTGGCACATAGTGCCGGGTGTCAGCTGTGATAATCAGCTGACACCCAGCCGCGATCAGCTGCGCTCCCCCCGGGAGTGCAGCTGATCGCATGGGACGTACTATTTCGTCCCTGGGAATTAAGTACCAGGTCACATAGACGGAATAGTACGTACCATGGGATTAAGGGGTTAAAGGTTAGCCTGTATGACATGTTGCACACAAGTCAGCTCGAGAAACACAACAGTAAACTAGGAGGAGGTGGAGACTTGTTAGTCAACCAATAAATAGCCTTAAAAATTCATTTCAAATTATTTTCAGCCCAGAAATCATTCATTTGCTCATTTTGCATGAGTGCAATAAAATCACGCTATACGGACACCATACGGATGTCACACGGATCCTTAGATGCGAGGAAATCGCATCATCGCATTTAAAACAGATTACATATGGATCAACATACGGAAAACAGTTGTGCGATTATCGCATTACAAAATCGGACCGATTTTTTACACGTTGTGTGTGACTCCAGCCTTATGCTTACCACCTTCTGCTGTCTTCCGCGCTGCTCCAGTCGGTCTCCATCAGTTTCTGACCTGCAGGATCGCTCCAGTGTTTGGAGTAGCGAGCAGAAGGTGCAAGTTTATGAGAGCCTCATTATGGCTTGTGACCATTACCTCTGAGTTTGACAGAAGTTGCAGTCACAAGTAGTGATGTATGAACTCAAACAGTATAGTTCGGGGTCCGTACTGAACACCTACTGTATGGGCATGGACCCAGTTTATGGACTATCCAGTAAGTTCGCCTTACTGTTCGAGTTAGGCACCCTGAGCATCAGGTGTTTCCCATGCTGTCATCTGTATAATAGTGCGATAAACACAATTTGCTCTGATCAGCGGTAAGGTCAGAGCGCCAGTAGCTTTGATGACGGTAAAAATTTACCTACTGTATGGTCAAACATGTGTCGACTCATGGGAGAGTGCTATTCTCATCAGACTACACTTGCTGTCGCTAATAACAGCAAGAGCAGGTGACACTGATGGGAGTATTCATCAGCTGGCACCTGCATTGTAAGTAAATAAATTTAAAAAAAGAATGACTTGGGGTCTGTTCTATTTTGGATAACCAGCATGGCAAAACTGACAGCTGCAGGCTGCAATCCTCAGCTGTCAGCTTTAACATGGCTGGTTATCAAGAATAAAGGGTTCCCTACGCCGTTTTTTTTTTTTTAATTATCTAAATAAATAATAAAAAAAACGGCATGGAGTCCCCATTTTTGCAACCAGCCAATCTAAAACAGACAGCTGGGGTTTTGTATTCTCAGGCTAATAAGGGGCCATGGATATTGCCTCCCCCAGCCTAAAAATAGCAGCCTGCAGCCGCCTAAGGAAAGGCGCATCTATTAGATGCGCCAATTCTGGCACTTTGCTCGGCTCTTACCACTTGTCCTGTGGTGGTGGCCAGTGGGGTTAATATTTGTGGGGTTGATGTCACCTTAGTATTGCCTGGTGACATGAAGCCCACAGGTTAGTAATGGATAAGCGTCTATCCATTACTAACCCCAAAGTCTTATTATAAATAAAAAACACCCAGAATAGAGTCCTTTATTTGAAATAAAAGTCCGCACCATGTTTTACAAATTTATTTAAAAATAACAAACACAGTTATACTTACCTTACGGCAGACCTGGGCAAAGTGCGGCCCGCGGGCAACATCCAGTCCTCTGGCTGTCTCAGTCCGGCCCGCGGATCAAGACAGCTGTGGGGATGGAAATCAGAGATCCACGGGCCGCACGGTGCCCACCCGCTCACTGTTTCCATGTGCGGCACTGCACTGCACTGCTGACTTCTTTGGTGGAGGAGGGGCCTCCGGCAGGGAGAGAAGCAGAGCGCTAGGGAACGGGACCGAGGTGAGTATGTGGTGTTTTTTTTTCTCCCATGTGTATGGGCTGTTTGGGTTGGCATGGGAAGGCTATGGGGTGTGACATGGTGCTGCACACATGGGGTGACATGGTGCTGCACACACAGGGTGGCATGGTGCTGAACACATGGGGTGGCATGGTGCTGCATTGAGTGACATGGTGCTGCACACATGGGGTGACATGGTACTGCACATATGGGGTGACATGCTGCTGCACACATGGGGTGGTGACATGGTGCTGCACACATGGGGTGTGACATGATGCTGCACATGGTGTTGCTCATGAGGCAGTGACATGGTGCTGCACATGAGGGTGACATTGTGCTGCACATGGGGGCGACATGCTGCACATGGTGCTGCATATGGGGGTGACATGCTGCACATGGTGCTGCATATGGGGATGACATGCTGCACATGGTGCTGCATATGGGGGCGACATGCTGCACATGGTGCTGCATATGGGGTGACATGCTGCACATGGTGCTGCATATGGGGCGACATGCTGCACATGGTGCTACATATGGGGGCGACATGTTGCACATGGTGCTGTATATGGGGTCGACATGCAGAATATGGTGCTGCAGATGGGGGTGGCATGATGCTGCACATGGTGTTGCTCATGAGGCGGTGCCATGGTGCTGCACATGAGGCGGTGACATGGTGCTACATATGGGGGCGACATACTACACATGGTGCTGCATATGGGGTTGACATCTGGCACATGGTGCTGCACATGGAAGCGACATGCTGCACATGGTGCTGCATATGGGGGTCACATGCTGCACATGGCGCTGCATATGGAGCGACATGCTGCACATGGTGCTGCATATGGGGTCGACATGCGGCACATGGTGCTGCATGTGGGGGTGACATGCTGCACATGGTGCTGCATATGGGGGTGATATGCTGCACATGGTGCTGCATATGGGGGCGACATGCTGCACATGGTGCTACATATGGGGGCGACATGCTGCACATGGTGCTGCACATGGGGTCAACATGCGGCACATGGTGCTGCACATGGAAGCGACATGCTGCACATGGTGCTGCATATGGGGCTGACATGCTGCACATGGTGCTACATATGGGGCGACATGTGCACATGGTGCTGTATATGGGGTCGACATGCGGCATATGGTGCTGCATATGGGGGTGGCATGATGCTGCACATGGTGTTGCTCATGAGGCGGTGACATGGTGCTGCACATGAGGGTGACATGGTGCTGCATACGGGGGTGACTTGCGCCACATGGTGCTGCATATGGGGTCGACATGCTGCACATGGTGCTGCATATGGGGGCGACATGCTGCACATGGTGCTACATATGTAAGTGACATGCTGCACATGGTGCTGCATATGGGGGTGACATGCGCCACATGCAGTGTATGTAGGGAGGCTGTCTGTGGCTCATTTAGTGTATATAGGCAGGCTGTGTGGGGCTCATGCAGTATATATAGGGAGGCTGTGTGGGGCTCATGCATTGTATATAGGGAGGCTGTGTGGGGCTCATGCAGTGTACATAGGGAGGCTGAATGGGACCCATGCAGTGTATGTAGGGAGTCTGTCTGTGGCTCATTTAGTGTATATAGGGGAGGCTGAATGGGGCTCATGCCGTGTATGTAGGGAGGCTGTCTGGTGCTCATGCAGTGTATATAGAAAGCCTGTGTTTGGCTCATGCAGTGTATATAGGGAGGCTGAATGGGACCCATGCAGTGTATGTAGGGAGGCTGTCTGTGGCTCATTTAGTGTATATAGGGAGGCTGAGTGGGGCTCATGCCGTGTATGTAGGGAGGCTGTCTGGTGCTCATGCAGTGTATATAGAAAGCCTGTGTTTGGCTCATGCAGTGTATATAGGGAGGCTGAATGGGACCCATGCAGTGTATGTAGGGAGGCTGTCTGTGGCTCATTTAGTGTATATAGGGAGGCTGAGTGGGGCTCATGCCGTGTATGTAGGGAGGCTGTCTGGTGCTCATGCAGTGTATATAGAAAGCCTGTGTGTGGCTCATGCAGTGTATATAGGGAGGCTGAATGGGACCCATGCAGTGTATGTAGGGAGGCTGTCTGTGGCTCATTTAGTGTATATAGGGAGGCTGAGTGGGGCTCATGCCGTGTATGTAGGGAGGCTGTCTGGTGCTCATGCAGTGTATATAGAAAGCCTGTGTGTGGCTCATGCAGTGTATATAGGGAGGCTGTTTGGGGTTCATGCAGTGTGTATAGGGAGGCTGTGTGGGGCTCATGATGAATATGGGGGAGGCTGTGTGTGGCTCATGCGGCATATGTGGGGAGGCTGTATGGGGTTCATGCTGCATATGGGGGAGCCTGTGTGTTGCTCATGCAGTGTATGTAGGGGAGGCTGTGTGAGGTTCATGCAGTGTGTAAAGGGAGGCTGTGTGAGGCTCATGCCGCATATGGGGAAGGCCGTGTGGGGCTCATGCCGCATATGGGGGGAGGCTGTGTGGGGCTCATGCCACATATAAGGTGCTGTTGGGGGGCTCATACGATATATAGAAGGGGCTGTGCTCCTGTCAAACGATATATAGGGGGATGTCGGCATACTTAATTCTGCTCAATATTAAGTGATACAATTAATTATAATAAAATTATCAATAATATAATAATTATAATATATTGATATTAATTTTGAGCAGAATTAATTTTGGCGCCTATTGGTTCGGCCCTCCACAACAGTCATGGTCTCTCATGTGGCCCATCGGGAAAATTCATTGCCCATCCCTGCCTTACACCCATTCCATGGAAGCCCTGGTCCCCTGTGAAAAACAGAAAATAATAAACAACAAAAATACTCACCTTACGACTAATCAACCAATGCCCATGTCCCCTGTAAAAAAAGAAAAATAATAAACAACTATATTCCTCACCTGTCCAAAGTGCAGCTAATCCATCCTGTCCCACAATGATTTGGATGATTTGAGGAGCTCCTGTCAGTGTGTAGCACTGAGCTCCCACAGTGAGAAAGTTCAGTGGAGTTCATAGCTGAATCCTGGTGAACTCGCGGCACCACTCACTGCATGAGTATTTTCTCTATTACTAAGCCGTGGGCTTTATGTCACCTGACAATACCAAGGTGACATCAACCCCACAAATATGAACTCCAATTGCCACCGCTACAGGGCAAGTGGGAAGAGCCAGGCAAGGCGCCAGAATTGGCGCATCTAAAAGATGCACCTTTTGTGGGAAGCTGGGGGCTGCTAATTTTAGGCTGTGGAGAGGCCAATGTCCATGGCCCATTATCAGCCTGAGAATACAAGCTCCAGCTGTTTGTTTTAGCTTGGCTGGCTGTTAAAAATGGGGGGACCCCATGCCATTTTTTAAAATTATTTATTTAAATAATTTAAAAAATGTCATGGGGGGCCCAATATTCTTGATAACCAAGAGCCTATAGTGCCCTATCAAATAACATAGAGGACCGCGAGAACTGAGAGACAATAGAGAGAAAAAAAGATCTTCCAAAAAGGAGATAATAATTATTTTATTATTCAATTACCAATGTAATTAAAAACATAATAATGACATAGAACAAAGGAGATGGCAACACTTGCTGAACAGAAAACGAAAAAACATTGTGCAAGCGAATAGTCAGTACATGCAGATATTGTTAGATATAAAGTGCATAGCGAAAAATGTAAACACCTAATGGAAGCAATATTTTGTAGGACAGCAATTAATATCAACATATAAAATATATCATACCAGACTTCTCAGAAAGCAGTATACTACATAAGGTGCAAGAATTATTTCCAAAAATGGCAAGTGCTTGAGAGGTACAAATAATGCAAGGTGATGCTGGAAGACATCCCGAACCTGCATTGCAGACCAAAAGAAATGGATATCAAAAATCAATATACAGTGGCATCAATCCGAACCCTAAGTCCGCAGACAGACCAGGGAAGTTAAAGCTTACAAAAATGACATTTTCTGTGATGCTTAAGTCAGTGTTACCAGTGAATATATTTACCAAGAGTTGGACTTGCGACAGTCGACTCCAGTGCTGGACTGGTGGACTTAAAAGTAGAAGGGGTCCTTCTGACTCTTGTTTTTGCATTCTGATTTCCAGATCTGATATTTGTTGTTCCTCCAATTTCTGCTCTGTCCATTCAGTGAATTTCTATTAGAACCAGTGGAAAGTATTACTTCTGCTTATGATGCCTTTATTTATTTTGTGCACCAAATACTTTCATTGACCTGGAAGGGACCTACCACTGTAGCTTGGACGACAAACAAACATAAGCATAAAAATGTTTTTGCTTTCTACATAAAAGCAGACTTTTACATCCTTGAACTTTATTTTAATTGTTTTCCAAAGTTTTTTGGCAATAACTGTAAATTACATTTGTTTTCTTCTTTTAACTAGATTCATGCTGCCTTAACCATGGGTGTAACATGAAGACTGGCTTAATGCAAACTCTGGATAGTTTAACTCTTTCTTTTCTCAATTTGCAAAGGAATAATACACATGACAAGCTCACAGTAGCCATATTTCAGGAAATACAGTCAATAAATGGAGTGGTTATGTGCAACCATGCTGAATTCTCATTGAGGGGGATTGTGGCATTAGAATCATGTGGTTGGCATTCACTCCATTGTAGAGGCCTATTAATGGCAGCATGGTGGCTCAGTGGTTAGCAGTAATGTGATTCTGGGTCAAATTCCACCAAGGACAATATCTAAAAGAAGTTTGTACGTTATACCGTGTTTGTGTAAGTTTCCTTCTAAACACATAATGATATGGAATTTAGATTGTGAGCCCCATTGGAGACAGTGATGATAATGTGTGCAAAGTGCTGCAGAATTGTAGTGACCAGGTCCAGGTTATGACTGTCCCTTTAAATACCCCTGGACCGTGGGTAATCCTATACATTATAGCTCACATTATAGCTACTCCTTTTACTGTTATTAGACATGTGCTTTCATTTGATCCATGTATTTTTCCAGGTATTTTCTCATTTGTTGTGTTCCAGCACCATCTGCTGGTGGAATGTATACAATGTAAAGTTTTGACATGAAAACTGAGGTTTCAAGAGGAGGGGCTATTCTAGTTTCCACCCCGTCTAGACCAGAAGAGCTGGGAAAACCCCAGTCTGGAACAAGCTGTCTCTGGGGGCAGAGCACATTTGGAGGCTTCCTCTCCCCGAGACCCTCTGGTAGGCCTGACAAGCTTAGAAATTACTACAACTACAAAAGACTCTGAATCTCTCTATAACAACGAACAAGCATTACTTCTAAAGGAGCAGGTTCTTAAAGCTCTGAAGCCTCAATTCCAACCCTGTGAGCTGTGAAACATTTACTCCGTGTCATATTTTCCCGTTCCTGCAAAAGTAAACTCAACTGTTATCCCCAAGACCTGTGTCTGTGGTCATCGTGAATGCCGCATGGGGGTGGATAGCAGTGAATGGAAAGCCCCCCACATTAAAAGGGCTTTACAAGTGGAGTCACAAACAGGATATATTCTTCTCTATCTACTATTACAGCACCGCAAGTCTCAGAACAGCTTATTAACAACTGTCTTGCCATTGAATGCTGCTAAAGACTGTCCCCTGGTATATGCTGTGGTGTTGTCTGCACTTGTGTGTGGAGCCTGCCTGCACCAGCTCTTCTCTCCTGCCTTCTAAGTTGTACAGATAAATACAGATTCTCATCCACAGCAGTGCTATATCCAAGAGAGGGAGTCTTCCATCTCAGAGATTGTGTTACTGCATAATTGTGCATCTCTTAAAGTTACAGTGTCGCCATTATTCTTAAAGAGACAGTACCTACGTTATTATCATAATGTCTGATCCTCTTCATAACGACTAGTGCTCCAATCCAGCAGGCTAATGCTGCCGACCTAGCTCCAGGCCCTGCCATGGCGACTGACATGCCTTTCTTCCTAGGAACTCTGTTATGAATGTGCTAGAGATGGTTTCTGAGCAGAGGCTCCCTCTGGTGGTTACAGACAGTACTGAACCTTTCAGTGAGGAGTGGCAATCTGGAATCACGGACTGGTCTGATATAAGGGAGGTTCCCTCCCATGATGGTTGCCGGTGATCAATTGTTCTTGTCTCAATTGTGGTTCCTGGTTCATTTGGAAGTTTGCTGGAGTCCTGCCTGCATCTCCAGCTTTCAGATAAGATATTTTTTGCTTTTCTTTTTGTTCTTGCTTTTTGCATTGTTTTCTGCACATTTTTGGAGGTCAGCCAGGTCCCCTCCTGGGGCCTGAGCTCCGCACAGTTTTTCTGCAGCCATTGTTATTTGCTCATTTGCTTTTTCCTGTTTTTTCAGCGGCTGCGGCTTGGTTTTTGTTCACACTGAGATCTGATTTAGCGGGTGGCGAGATCGTGTGATCTCAGTATTTTTGTAATCAGAATTGTTGGATTTTTGTAGGGTTTTCTGGGTTGCAGAAAGTAATCTCTCCTGTCCTATCCTATTTAGTCAGCTTGTGGCCCCAGCGTTTGCTCAGTCTATTTTCTGCCTATGTTTGTATTTTCATCTTGTCTAACCTCCATTATATGTTTGGGGGCTTCCTATTTTCTTTGGGGATCTGCTCCGGGGCAGATAGCTTTCATCTTTCTGCCTTTAGGTGTAGTTATCTCTCAGGCTGTGACGAGGCGTCTAGGATCAACGTAGGAACGCTCCACGGCTACCTCTAGTTGTGTCGTTAGTTTAGGAATCTGCAACCCATCAGTTACCAACATCTCAGGTGTTCGGCTGCCCTGCTGTTGTTCCTGTCCTCCTCAGCTACCGAAAAATAACAGAACTCCTAGTCTCCCAAGTTGCAGGGGTGATCATCATACCCTTGCTGGGTTCAAAGAAAAGCTAATGTACACTCTTGAACTTTTCTTGCTCTCTCCCAATCAGTGAGTACAACTTCTCCTGGGACTGCTTGAAGGTCCCGCTGCTGAAGAAGTCCGTTCCTGGCCATCTACCGAGAAGACCAGTGTAGAACAGATCCTCACCCACCTGAGAAACTAATTTGAACGCCAATCACCCACCTAGATTTGTCTCAAATTTTACAACAGACGTCAGGAACCAGGTGAGACCCTGAGGGTCTACGCACTAGCACTTCAGTCTGCATACAGGGCTTTGCAGCAAATAGACACTCTAGACACTGCGACTGAAGAAGACATAATCCCTGACAGATTCATAGAAGGTGTGGACTCCAGACTCGTACAAAGTCAACTCCGCATGCTAGCAGCACAAAATACCAACATGACTTTCTTTGACTTTAAAGCTGTAGCTTTGCGGGTAGTAGGTACTGACTCATCTTGTACCAGCTATGCTCCTGCTCCTTAAGGTACTGCCACACTTAACGATCCCGCTAGTGATCACGATAACGACGCATACTAATGCGATCGCTAGCGGGATCGTTTCAATATCGCTAGTAGCTGCCTAATTTAGCGATGTCATTAAGGACGCTATCGCGGTTAGCGATCTCCTTAATGACTTTGGCGGTACAAAAACACCGCACATCGCTCACACTACCCACATTACCCACGTCAACAGACTCTCACACAGATCCACCCGGTCCAGGCTCTCCACGTTTAACATCCTCCTTGCAGTCAGCCACAGATCACATGCACCGTGTGCAGACAGCAGTGACAGCGGCTAACGGGCGGCGGCCGCTCCGTGCTGTGGTCTGCTGTGCTGGGAGGGTTTCGGTGCTGTCCCCCTGCTCCGGGCCTGGCGCTCCTGCGGGGGGATGGGTGGTCGGTCTCCTCCTCTTCCCGGCTCGCAGCGCCTGTCTGAGGGAGATGCACGGCTGACACCCAGCGCTCCCAGGAGCAGACGGCCGCCGTGCTACCAGGCTGAACTTGGATTCTTAAAAAGGTGCCACACTCAGCGATATATGCTCACCAGCGGGACGCCAACGATAAAAATAGGGTCCGGAACGATGAGAACGATGAACGAGATCACAGCAGGATCACAGCAGGGGCCACGTCGCTAGTACATGCCACACACAACAACGTCACTAACGAGATCGCTGAATAGTGACGTTTTTTAGCGATCTCGTTAGCGATCTTGTTTAGTGTGGCATACCCTTTATTCTCCTGACCTGGCTGCTGGAATATCCACCGTCTCCCCACTTTCACCTGTCTCTTTTATGCAGGCCACGCAGTCTGTGCCAGCCTCTACACTCATTCATGCACCTTCTACCAGAGATGCACTTATCCAAGTCCTTGATTCTGTATGCCAAACTTTAAAGGAGCTAAAAGCCAACTCCCTGCATTAAGTGAGTCATCTGTAAGTCGAATATTGTCCCCAGAGCCACGTTCTAGTCGCCCAGAGTCCTTGGCAGTATAAGTATCAATGCTATAAGTTAAATGGGTCACCCCTGAGGCCAAGGGCCACCCCTTGGGAGGTGAATTCAAGGGCCCAGAGGGACAACCGCAATGGATCTCCCGGTTCATCTCCAAATGCTCATATATTATCATATGGATTGATGGTGTACCTTTAGAAGCTTTAGTAGACACTGGTTATCAAGTCACCACCATTGAACGCCGAACCTTTGAAAGGAATTAGGACTATCATATTCTGAATCCAATGGGCAAAGCGAAGTTACGCGTGATTGAAAGTAATGGTCAATCTATTCCCCAGGCTAATAGGAATCCATCATCCAAATTGGTGATCGTAAGTTACCAGATCAAGGTGTAATTGTTACTGAGGCTGAGAGAGAAACCACAGCAGTAGTGCTAGGCATGAATGTTATGCGTCATATATTTCCTGAATTGCTCGATGCCTTGCATGCCTCTCTTCCTTCTGCTTCTTCCCCTTGTAGGCAACTCGTCCAGCGGACTATTAAAGGGAATCTGTCACCTCATTTTTTGCATATAAGCTGCGGCCACCACCATTAGGGGCTTATCTACAGCATTCTGGAATGCTGTAGATAAGCCCCTGATGTAACCTGAAAGATAAGAAAAACAAGTTAGGTTATACTCAATCGGGGGGCGGTCCGGTCCGATGGGTGTCGTAGGTCCCGGTCAGGTGCCTCCCATCTTCATGCGATGATGTCCTCCTCCTTGATTCTGTCACGGCTCTTGCACAGGCATAATTCTATGCCCTGTTGAGGGCAGAGTAAAGTACTGCAGTGCGCAGGTGCCGGGCCTCTCTGACCTTTCCTGACACCTGCGCACTGCAGTACTTTGCTCTGCCCTCAACAGGGCATAGAATAACGCCTGCGCAGGAGCCGCGACAGAAGCAAGGAAGAGGACGTCATCGCATGACGATGGGAGGCGCTGGACACGGACCTTCGATGCACATCGGACCGGACCGCCCCCCGGGTAAGTATAATCTAACTTGTTTTTCTTATCTTTCAGGTTACATCAGGGGCTTATCTACAGCATTCCAGAATGCTGTAGATAAGCCCCTAATGGCGGTGGCCACAGCTTATATGCAAAAGATGAGGTGACAGATTCCCTTTAAAGTGCTGTGTGCCCAACAGAACTTTGCCAACTGTAAAGGTGAAATCTGCCATGTGCGTATCCTTGACGCATGACCAGTTACCCTGACGGCCAACAGCGAGACTCTAGTCTGGTGCCGAGCTCAACCAGGAATTACCAACGAAAACAATGTATCTCTTCTTGACCCCATCCAGATTGAAGGACAGCCGCTGGTAAAAGCTGTCAGAAGTATTGTCACCATCTCAAATGGTAGAGTACTGGTACGGCTAGTCAACCTGGGTGATGCACCCATCGAGCTATATAAGTTCAATTCAGTTGCTCAACTGTACAGTCTTGATCCAGAAGACAACCTAGATGAAGAGACACTAACTCGTCAAAATTCGATGAAAGCCACTCCCAAAGGTGCTAATACACCCACTGCCTTCTGGTGGAACGAACTTAATGTCGGGGATGCTAATACCCCCATCGAACACATCCATGGTGTCACCTAACTTGCTAAGCGACACAGCCAAGGTTTCAGCAAGCACCCACTTGATTTTGGCAAGACTTTTCTGATCCGGCACAAGATCCAGACAGGTGATCATCCCCCTATCAAAGAAAAACACTGTCCAGTACCTCCTGGTAACTATCAGCAAGTAAAGAAGCTGTTAAAGGAAATGAAAGATTCTGAAGTTATTCGAGTAAGTCAAAGCCTGTGGCAGCACCTATCGTCCTGGTGAAGAAGAAGGATGGCAACATCAGATTTTATGTAGACTACATGTACAGGAAGTCAAACAATGTTACACACAAAGATGCCTATCCTCTCCCACAGATTGAAGAATCCATCACTGCTCTGGGCTCAGCGGCATATTTCTCCAGTCTTGATTTAATCAGCAGGTCCTGGCAGGTACCCATGGCTCCTGAGGATAGAGAGAAGACAGCCTTCACCACTCCGATGGGACTCTTTGAGTTTAACGGTATACCATTTGGGTTATGCAATGCCCCTGCTAAGTTTCAATGACTCATGGAAAGATGTCTTGGTCACCTCAACTTCCCGAGCATTTTGTTGTATCTTGATGATGTGATTGTGTATTCCCGCACTTATGAAGACCACTTACACCACTTTGCAGAGGTATTTCAAATACTCATTTACCATGTCCTGAAATTAAAGCCATCGAAGTGCCATCTGCTCAAGCAGAAGGTCAACTACCTGGGTCATGTTGTTAGTGCCGAAGGTATCCAGCCTGATCCTGTAAAGATCGCAGCTGTGAAGGACTGGACCACCCACGAACCGTGATTGGAGTCAGAAGTTTCCTAGGTTTTGCAGGCTACTATTGCCGCTTTATACCTCATTTTGTGCAAATAGCTGAACCACTCACAGAACTGCTACGAGGTTGCCTAAGAGAAAACTATGATAGAAGACTCCCAATTAATTGGTCTGAATAGCAAGAATCTGCTTTTCAGACACTAAAAAGCCTATTGATTTCACCACCAATTCTGGCGTATCCTGACTACCACCATCCTTTCCGTCTCTACATGGATGCCAGCTACCAAGGCCTCAGACCGGTACTAGCACAAGTCCAGGATGACAAAGAGAAAATCATTGCTTATGCCAGCCGAAGCTTGAGAGGAGCAGAGAGTAATGATAACAACTACAGTTCGTTCAAGTTAGAGCTGCTAGCTCTTGTGTGGGTAGTCACAGAGCAGTTCAAAGATTACCTTGCGGCTACACCCTTCACCGTTTATACGGACAATAACCGTCTCGCTCAACTTAATACTGCATGGTTTAGGTGCTCTGGAACAGAAATGGGCTTCAAGATTGGCAAATTTCTGATTAGTTTGTGATGCCAACTGTGGTATTCAGCAATAAACGTGTTAGCCGACACTGCTTCAGAGTCTGGGACTGCTGGTAATGCAGTAGAGTTGTTACAGCTATCCACAGGTAGAGCTAGGCCCCCGGGTAGTTAAGGTGCTCAATATGATGATGGATGTTGTAATGCAGGGCAGATGACGCAGTAAATAATTGGGGGGACACAGCAGGGTGCAGTCTTTTCAGTTTACTCACAGTTTGTTATTGCAATCCCCAACCGGGGTGCTGTGTCCTCTGGGGAGGTGATCCAGACAGCTCTCAGGTAATTTGGGGTACACCATGTCAGAACCCCCTTCAGATGTTCCTTTCCTAGCTGTCTCTCTGCGCTGACTCCCTCCTCTCCTGCCCTGCACCTTCACACACAGTGTCCCGAGGCAGCAGCCTCAGATCCTGTCGGGCGACGTACTCTAGGACCCCTTGAGCCTATGCGGCTGCCTTTTCAGCGAATGTGTGTGGATATAGCTCTGGTTTGCTAGCTGAGTTCTTAGCTTCTCCACTAGACTGGGGTCGGTCCCCTTAGTGCAACCTGGTCCCTCCACCCAACTACAGTCGGCTTGGATACGGGCCCCACGGGGGGATTTCTCACTTCCCGTGCCCCTAGGACACCTTATTCCTTTCTCTCACTGAAGCTTCTCTCTTTCTGTCTTTCTTTTCTCTTTCTCTGTCCTCAGGTCTAGGGACAAACTCCTCACTGCTCGAGTCCCCAGCACCAACCGTCACTTCTCTCTTCCAACCTACTACACTTTTAATTGTCGGTGTTCTCTCAGACCACTCACTTAGCTCCTCCCCTTCTCTACTTTCTCCACCCACACCCTCTAACTAATCCCTCCCTGGCTTTGAGAGGTCTGTTGTTGGATGTGTGTGGGTTCTGGGTAATGTCCCCTCCTTACCTGAGAGCGGAGTACCACACCTTTGGCTGAGGTGCAGTACCTCTGTGGCGACTGGACTTCAGAGATGCCACAAATACCTGTCAGACAATGCAGACGATGCCCTGATTTTGAGTTTAATCGTCTTTGGAGGCAGCGCAAAAAGACTTCATTCACAAGGGCTTGATCCTGCGCAATACCTTAGCTCCTGTTTCAGGTGAAAGGTTACATCAGATTCTAATCCCACGGTGAGATGCCAGAATTGTTCTTGATGCCTACCAGGACAAGTCTGGGCACTTTGGTGTGCTCAAAACTGAAGTCACCATACCCCAGCACTTTTATTGGATTGGGATGCGTTCAGATTTAGAAAATTGGTGTAGTGAATGTCCAGCTTGCAACCTCACCAAGCCTGGTAAGAGAGATGCCCGAGCTCCTCTTCATCCAATCTGTTCTCAGAAACCAAATGAGCTAGTTGCCCTTGATCACGTGAAGCTAGTGCCAACTCGTTCAGGCTACACGTATGCACTTACCATGGTTGACCACTATACTAAGTGGGTTTACATTGTACCTGTGATAGATCTCACAGCTCAGTCTACAGCTAACACCTTCTACCATGAATATGTGAGACATTACGGTTGCCCCAAAGCAGTTCTCACAGAACGTGGACCTGCCTTTGAGTCACAATTATTCCAAGAGCTCTGCCAGTTCCATGAATGCAAGAAGCTAAGAACAACTGCCTATCATCCACAAGGAAATGGCCTTTGCAAGAAAGTCAACCAGGCCTTCATCACTATGCTGCGAACCAAACAAGCTGAGTGGCCTCAATTAATTGGCAAGTTAGTGGAAATCTACAACAATACGGTCCACTGTTCTATTACCTGATGTTTGGAAGACAAGGCCAGCTCCCAAAAGACCGTGCTCTTGGAATCCAAGTTCCCAATGTGATCAATCCTCTGCCTAAAACTGATTGGGTCTCAGAGCGTCAACGAAGAATACACTAAGCTAAACAGATTGTCGATTACCGCATGGGTGAGGCTCACCGTCGACAGGAAGAGAATAACAACCAAAGAGCTAAAGCTTTCCCATTTCAAATTGAAGACAAGATCCGGCTAAAAAAGTACCACCATACAGAGCCATACACAGTTACTGCAATCTCATATCCTGAGTCAGATGTATATGAAGTGTATAAACCAAGAATGGCCCCGCAGACGGTGTACAGAAACCGCATGAAGTTATGTACAAAAGAGGATCTACTGGTGGTGTCCTCACCTCCTCCTCAAGTCATGCCGGTCTACACACCAGTTCCTGTCTTGGTACCACCACCCAGACCACCTATGGTAGAAGAGCCCCTCTACAACTATCAATTTATCCTTCCGTGCTATCAACTCCGCCTGAACCAGCAGACCTGTTGAAGCATTCAGAGCGAAGCACAAAAGC
The DNA here is from genome assembly GCA_033576555.1 of Oophaga sylvatica. Classification (NCBI taxonomy): domain Eukaryota; kingdom Metazoa; phylum Chordata; class Amphibia; order Anura; family Dendrobatidae; genus Oophaga; species Oophaga sylvatica. Next base: position 166,416,370 of record JARQOD010000001.1, on the reverse strand, counting down.
AATATTTCCAGCCCGCTACAGAGACTAAAAAGCCTTGTCTTTTCCCATGAGTATATAGTCTTGTACTTATTTGGTCATCTAGATAGTTAGTTTAGCAACGTTAAGGCTCCGCGCCTGGGTAATACCAAGGACCTTGTTTATTCTTTGCATTATTTTGTCTACACTCAGCCATGGACATGTTATGGACTGTTTCTTGCCCCTAAAAATGCCATGCTAGAGCCTTTCATATGGACAATAGCATATTGCAGAAAGAGACTATTTCAAATAGTCTCTACAACCTTCTTGTTTTACAGTTGCTATTGCATATTGTTCTTCCATATAGTGGGTTCGGAAAGTATTCAGACCCCTTTAAATTTTTTCACTCTTTGTTTCATTGCAGCCATTTGGTAAAATCCAAAAAGTTAACTTTTTTTTTCTCATTAATGTACACTCTGCACCCCATCTTGACTGAAAAAAAAAACGGAATTGTAGAAGTTTTTGCAAATGTATTAAAAAAGAAATACTGAAATATCACATGGTCATAAGTATTCAGACCCTTTGCTCAGACACTCATATGTAAGTCACATGCTGTCCATTTCCTTGTGATCCTCCTTGAAATGGTTCTACTCCTTCATTGGAGTCCAGCTGTGTTTAATTAAACTGATATGACTTGATTTGTAAAGGCACACATCTGTCTATATAAGACCTCACAGCTCACAGTGCATGTCGGACCAAATGAGAATCATGAGGTCAAAGGAACTGGCCAAGAAGCTCAGAGACAGAATTGTGGCAAGGCACACATTTGGCCAAGGTTACAAAAGAATTTCTGCAGTACTCAAGGTTCCTAAGAGCACAGTGGCCTCCATAATCCTTAAATGGAAAAAGTTTGGGACCACCAGAAGTCTTCCTAGACCAGTCAAACTGAGCAATCGTGGGAGAAGAGCCTTGGTGAGAGAGGTAAAGAAGAACCCCAACATCACTGTTGCTGAGCTCCACAGCTGCAGATGGGAGAAAGTACCACAAAGTCAACTATCACTGCAGCACTCCACCAGTTGGGCCTTTATGGCAGAGTGGCCCGACGGATGCCTCTTCTCAGTGCCAGACATGAAAACCCGCATAGAGTTTGCTAAAAAACACATGAAGGACTCCCAGACTATGAGAAATAAGATTCTCTGGTCTGATGAGATGAAGATAGAACTTTTTGGTGATAATTCTAAGCAGTATGTGTGGAGAAAACCAGGGACTGCTCATCACCTGCCCAATACAATCCCAACAGTAAAACATGGTGGTGGCAGCATCATGCTATGGGGGTGTTTTTCAGCTGCAGGGACAGGACGACTGGTTGAAATTAAAGGAAACATGAATGCAGCCAAGTGCCGAGATATCCTAGATGAAAACCTCTTCCAGAGTGCTCTGGACCTCAGACTTGGCTGAAGGTTCACCTTTCAACAAAACAATGACCCTAAGCGAAAATAACAAAGGAGTGGCTTCAGAACAACTCTGTGATCATTCTTGACTGGCCCAGCCAGAGCCCTGGCCTGAACCCAATTGAGCATCTCTGGAGAGACCTGAAAATGGCTGTCCACCAACGTTCACCATCCAACCTGACGGAACTGGAGAGGATCTGCAAGGAAGAATGGCAGAGGATCCCCAAATTCAGGTGTGAAAAATTTGTTGCATCATTTCCAAGAAGACTCATGGCTGTACTAGCTCAAAAGGGTGCTTCTACTCAATACTGAGCAAACGGTGTGAATACTTATGACTATGTAATATTTCAGTTTTTCTTTTTTTAAAAAATTTGCAAAAATTTCTACATTTCTGTTTTTTTTTAGTCAAGATGGGGTGCAGAGTGTACATTAATGAGAAAAGAAAGAACTTTCTTGAATTTACCACATGGCTACAAAGAAACAAAGAGTGAAACATTTTAAGGGGTCTGAATACTTTCTGTACTCACTGTACATTGTACATTCTCTACATAGGATATAATCAGCAGTGGGGACTGCAGGGATCTGCGCTAGGACTGATTCTTTAACCTTTTTATTAATGATCTAGTGCAGACCCGGCAAGGGGCGGCCCGCGGGCCGCATCCGGCCCGCCGGCTGTCAGTGACCGGCCCGCGGAGGCGCTCCGGCAGTCTCAGGGCCCCGGCATCAGCTGGCACAATACTTACCTCTCCGTGCCTCCGCTGCTGCAGCTCCGGGCTCCACCGGCGCTTCCTCTCACAGTCGGCCGCTGAATGACGTCATCATTCAGCGGCCGGCTGTGTCAGAGAGCGGGGACGCTGGACAGGTAAGACGTGTCTCTGTGTGTGTCTGTGTCTATGTAGTGCGGTGCTGTGTGTGTGTGTGTGTGTGTGTGTGTATGTGAGAGAGTGCTTATGTGCTGTCTGTGTGTGATGGGCAGGCATTGCTGATAATGGGGAGGCATTGATGATGATGGGGAGAAGATGATAATGGGCAGGTATTGATGATAATGGGCAGGCATTGATGATGGGGAGAAGATGATGATAATGGGCAGGTATTGATGATAATGGGCAGGTATTGATGATAATGGGCAGGCATTGATGATGGGGAGAAGATGATGATAATGGGCAGGTATTGATGATAATGGGGAGGCATTGATGATGATGGGGAGAAGATGATGATGGGCAGGCATTGCTGATAATGGGCAGGCATTGATGATGGGGAGAAGATGATGATGGGCAGGCATTGATGATGATGGGGAGGAGATGATGATGGGCAGGCATTGCTGATAATGGGGAGGCATTGATGATGATGGGGAGAAGATGATGATAATGGGCAGGCATTGATGATAATGGGCAGGCATTGATGATGGGGAGAAGATGATGGGCAGGCATTGCTGAGAATGGGGAGGCATTGATGATGATGGGGAGAAGATGATGATAATGGGCAGGTATGTATATATACAGTATACAGTATATATATATATATAAATATATATATATATATATATTGTATATATACAGTATTGGGTAGAACGGAGTTAATTATATTAGTCCGGCCCTCTAAAACCATCCCAATTTCTCATGCGGCCCCCTGGCAAAATTAATTGCCCACCCCTGATCTAGTGGATGGATTGAGACTGAAGTGTCAGTCTTTGCTGACGACACAAAACTATGTAGGATGTTAAAATCTGACCTTCGTATCAAGAGAGTTTTTGTGGAGATTCTCCGTGCTGCTGGATGATGGAGAGACGTCAGCCTGAGATAAAGTTTAATAAATTAATAGTGGTTTGTATTCATTTCTATGCGTTTCAAAGTTACAGGTACTTCTTCTTCAGGGAAGAATAGACCACTTTATCTCGGACTGACATCTCTCCACCATCCAGCAGCATGGAGAATCTCCACAAAAACTCTCTTGATACGGACATCTAATCCTCACGGTGTGACCTGTGGATCTGCAGCAGCTGTGAAGTATAAACTACAAGTGATAAAAATACCTACATCAGGTGAGCACCTTATGATATACCTCCCTGGATGTTTATGTAGAAAAAACCCTATTTTGCGCTATTCTTTCACCCTAGTGTTAAAATCTGACCTTGACATTAAAATACTGCAAAAACGATCTAGATATGATGACTGAATGAGCAAACACTTGGCAAATGAGGTTTATTGTAACTAAATGTAGAGTAATGCATCTAGGATGGAGTAATCCTATTTCTCCATATACATTAAATGGAAATAAACTCGGGACTACAGAACAGGAGAAGACTTGGGCATTCTCATTACAAGTAAGCTGAGCAGCAGTACTCAATGTCAAGCAGCAGCCACAAAAGCAAACAAGATTTTAGGGTCTATAAAAAGAGACATAAAATCCCGTGATCCCGACATATTGTTAACCGTCTATAAATTACATCTGAGGCCACATCTTGAATATTGGACCCAGTTTTGTGCTCTACATTTTAAAAATTATATTCAGAATTTAGAGTCAGTTCAAAGGTGTCAACTACAGGGTGGGCCATTTATATGGATACACCTAAATAAAATGGGAATGGTTGGTGATATCAACTTCCGGTTTGTGGCACATTAGTTTATGGGAGGGGGAAAATTTTTCAAGATGGATGGTGACCATGGTGGCCATTTTGAAGTTGGCCATTTTTGATCCAACTTTATTTTTTCCAAAGAGAAGAGGGTCATGTGACACATCAAACTTATTGGGAATTTCACAAGAAAAACAATGGAGTTCTTGGTTGTAATGTAACTTTATTCTTTCATGAGTTATTTACAAGTTTATGACCACTTATAAAATGTGTTCAAAGTGCTGCCCATTGTGTTGGATTGCCAATGTAACCCTCTTCTCCCACTCTTGACACACTGATAGCAACTCCACAGAAGAAATGCTAGCACAGGCTTCCAGTATCCGTTATTTCAGATGCTGCACATCTCGTATCTTCACAGCATAGACAATTGCCTTCAGATACGAGATGTGAAGCATCTGAAACAATGGATACTGGAAGCCTGTGCTACTGTAGAATTTCTTCTGTGGTGTTGCTATCAGTGTGTCAAAAGTGGGAGAAAAAGGTTGCATTGACAATCCAGCACAATGGGCAGCACTTTGAACACATTTTATAAGTGGTCATAAACTTGTAAGTAACTCATGAAAGAATAAAGTTACATTAAAACCAAGCACACCATTGTTCCATTGTTTTTCTTGTGAAATTCTCAATCAGTTTGATGTGTCACATGACCCTCTTCCCATTGGAAAAAATAAAGTTGGATCCAAATTGGCCGACTTCAAAATGGCCGCCATGGTCACCACCCATCTTGAAAAGTTTTCCCCCTCCCATATACTAATGTGCCACAAACAGGAAGTTGATAACACCAGCTATTCCCATTTTATTTAGCTGTATCCATATAAATGGCCCACCCTGTAGATTATTACAATGGATGGAAGGCCTGTCATGAGGAGAGGTTGAAAAAGTTGGGCTTGTTTAGCTTAGATAAAAGAAGTCACAGAGGAGATCTCCTTTATATGTGTAAATATATGTGTGGTCATTACAAAGGATTGGAAAGAAGAAGGTGTGCACTCGGCTGGGAAAAGACGAGGTGCAAGTGTAACGGAATAAATCCGACTATAGAGCAATATAATACACTGCACACTCTATAGGAATTCTATGCAAAATCTTGGAAAATTTATTTATACAACCAATAAGGCAAAAGGCACAAAATAAGTATAAGCGACACACAAAGCATTTGACGTTTCGACTCTCCGAGTCTTAATCATAAGTCGCTATAAAATAAAAGATAACAAAATGAATAACACATTAAACATCAAAATGGTGTAAACACTGGACATGTACAAAAATAGACATTAAAAAACTTAAAAAACACCAAAATAACAGAAATAATGCAAAGAACCATAGAGACTAATAGGCACCAACTGATCGCATTGATATGAAAAAGTGAAGTCTTTAGCGGGAAAGATGGTGATTGAAACTAACTACCAGATAGGTATAGTCTGATAAAGCTAGTAATGAGGAATTACAAAGGATTGGCACAGGATTTATTTATTCCGAAGACCATACTAAGGACCAGGGGGCACTCATTACAAATGGAAGAAAGGCGATTCCGGCAGCTAAATGGGAAAGGGTTCTTTACAGTAAGAGACTGTGGGACCCCCTACCACAAGAGGTAGTAATGGCAGACACTATAACAGCTTCTAAAAAGGGCTGGGTGATTTTCTCAGTACACATAACCTTGTGAGTTATAGATAATTTAATGACAAAAAATGTATAATTAGTGAAGAAAGGTTGAACTTGATGGATCTAGGTCTTTTTTCAACCTGTATAACTGTGGATATATGATAAATACTTAAAGAAGAACTCCCATCAAAATTTTCATCCTCTTAATATAATGCAGTTATCATATTATTTGGCACTTTATACTTACAATTGTCCATTGCCGGGCTGCTGGGGACTTTGCAGTGAAGTAGAACAGTAGTTCTAATGATGACTCATGCAGAGAATAGAGACTTCCTATTTATACCGAGCATTAAGAAGGATTCAGTTAGTCAGAGGAGAATTAGCTAGTTATGAAGGGAAAATGATCTATTGTGAGTGCACAATGTGATATAATATGATGACTGCAATATATTAAGAGGACAAAAACTTTCATTGAGAGTGCTTCTTTAAGATGGGAATACTTTAACCCCTTAGTGACAGAGCCAATTTGGTACTTAATGACCAAGCCAATTTTTACAATTCTGACCACTGTCACTTTATGAAGTTATAGCTCTGGAACGCTTCAACGCATCCCACTGATTCTGAGACTGTATTTTTGTGACATATTGTGCTTCATAAAAATAACAGAAAGGCTATTGCCAATGTTGCAGAAATGCTCCGTAATTGTACTGAGCATTTGCGCAACTCCCCGCCGCAGGTATAACGCATGCGTAATTCACATGCATTATCCCGCAAAACACAAGCGTTTTTAGCTTGCAGAATGCTCGCGCTTTTCCAAACGATTTGAAGCATCACTTGGAAAACTGATTGACAGGTTGTCACACTTGTCACGCATAGTGCTGACAAGTGTGACCAACTTTGTACAACTAATGAATGTTAAAAATAATAAAAAAATAAAAAATATGTATATACTTACCCCTGTCGACTGCGACGTCACAAAGGTCATTCTTGCTAAGCATGCCTGTGAACGGAACTTGCCGGCCGCGCAGCTGAAGAGCGGGAGGACTCCTGGGGCTGACAGAGGGTAAGCATATCCATATTTTTTATTTTATTTCTATTTTTTACAGGAATATGGTACCCAGGGCCTGGAGGAGAGTCTTAAAAAACGCTTAAAAAACGCCACGTGGGCACATAGCCAAAAACTGACTGAAGCAAGAAGAACTAATCTGAACAGGTGCATACCAAAAACCAGCTATCATATCAAAATACGAAAATGGTTGCAGTCAATCGTGTAAAAGCATGTCAATGTGAAATACTTGAAGTGTGAATAGCTTTTGAAATTTAGGAAAAACACACATGAGATGGTTTGCACAAAATTTGGCCAAATAATGTGAGCCCATTCACCAATATCAGGTAATCTCAGGTGTTATT